>OY992796.1:21392611-22642611 GCA_963921375.1 Tiliacea citrago
CGCATTATGGCCTGTAATATTTTTTATCATCGTGCACTAAAAGTTAAAATGCCCACATTTCCGACCTCAAAATGTTATTATCCTTTAACTATAACATGCTACTCTGAATTTTATTGACATCATCAAACACTTTTATATTTTTTTATTACCTTGGCTTATTATTATTATGTCTACTGTAGGTACAGACACGTTTTTTATTAGTTACCTGCTCAGGAAAACCTGTATTAAGAATACCTATATAGCTTTTATTTTCATGACTTCCGCTTTTGTGTTTTACACTAACATGACTTAAAAGAGTAGTTTAGTATTAGTATTTTTTCTCCATTGGAACCTTCGCTGGGGAACCAATTTTCTGACTGACTGTCTTCTTCACAGGTCAAAAGAACCTGTAAAACGATTTAATTGAATAAATACATTGAGTACCCAGTTGATATAGGATTTAACATGAGGGGAAAATCCTGGGCAAGTTTCACACTCTAAAGTTTTAAGTAATTTAGTAGTCAGTTCTACCAAAAAATATAGGAATTCTTGTATTCTGACTAATAAAAATTAGTCAGAACTCAACAGTTCCTGTTAGTTTATTAAATTAAGCGTTTATTTTTCACACACTTAAAATATACCTTACTAAATAATAATAATAATAATAATACGTACAAGTATATAAAAAAGGAGGGGGAAGCCAAAAGACAAATTCGTCGGCCTCGCTGTAAACAGGAAAAGTGCCAAAAAATAGGCCAGTCCTCTGTTGCCCTTAGTTCCATTAATTTGAATTTTGACTGTTTATAAAGATTTACTGTAAAAATAAACCTATCGCATAGCAAAACTTCGATTCAAATCAGTCCAGGAATTTTGTTGAAAAACAAACGTTTTGCCTCGAACGAACCCACGTACACAACCTTGTAAAAAAACAAAATATACCCAGAAATGCGTGTTGAACATGGCGCATGAGTGGCTGCTTATAAACGATCATGACGATTGCGTGCCAATACCAACTTTGTTTTGATTTATTGTGATTATAATGGAAAGCAGAAAGGTCGTAGTTCTTTAATGGTGTTTTCCAAACATCGTTTATGGTGTTAGAGTGACCCACGCGAGGCTAAGCCAGGTAGGAAGTTACTTCTGATCAAAATTATTGTTCACTGCTGTACTTTTTACCAGGGCTTGAAACCGGTTAATTTTTATTTCCGAAGATACAAATTATTTTTGATACAATTGATATTAGCTTCATCGCATTTAGTTCAGCATTGATTTTGTAACAAAATATTAACTGTATAGATATAGATTATAATTTGTCTAATAGTCAATCCAAACAAAAACTTCGTCTAAGCACACATTTAGGTAATATTAGAATATTTTTCTTTCAAATAAGTAGTAATGTTATCATTAATCACTACAAAACCGATCACAAAGGACGTATTTTTTGCTTAGAACCAAAACAGTGCAGAAATGTTATATGAAATCTCATTGTTGCACAGTTTTTCATGAATGCACTGTTCTTATTTTTATTTAGATATAAATTTACCACATAGGTTTAATGTCGCCCATTAAGTTTAATACAAATATGTATGCATTCGATCAAAAAGATACTGGCTGAAAATAAAAATCGGCTGAAGTAAACCGACTTGGTAAAAACTTTGTTTTCAATGAGTTTTTATTTTGAGTAGGTATATTTTATCATGGTAGGTAGTTTAAAGAAAAGTAGATTACGCACCTTGCTAAAGTGAGTAATTAATGCACTCGTGTTAATGCCCTCTCATGTGCTCGGGCACCAACATAACACTCGTGCATTAATAACTCACTTTGCGCTCGATGCAATCTGCTATTATACTTGTTCAGTAATTCAAACTTAAATGCTCTTTCACTGCACTCACGTCATTCAATTTAAAGCAGTAGGTACATTGTCTTTGTACTAAAATTCAAGTAACCTGCACCTCCTTCCTTGTCAAAGCAAGCCACAACGACAATACTGGGTATTTTGTTTCAAACGACTATCAAGTTACATCAACCAGTTAATGAAGACCTTGCAAAGTTTCAGTAACTTACATGTTTAAGTTACGATTTAGGATGAAGCAGGGGTCTTTGTCACTGGTCTACAAAGTTTGGAGGGGCGCCAACTGCATCAGAATTCAAGCTACTGTGGCGTCCTTCTATTAAATATTTTCCTTATATTTCCGAGAAAAACTTTTAGTATAAGTAATCACAAATCATGGTGATATTAAATTTAGGGTACCGTAATTGTAAAACCGATGCCAAAAGGCGAATAACGTGGCAGTGGTTATATTTTTAGGATTGTACAGGAATTCGAAAATATTTTTTTTGAACTTCAGACACTGCATTTATTTGGTCTAATTAACGATAATTGCCTAAGTGATTTTAATTCGCAATCAAAATAGCAAAGCAAGGTTTTTAGTTATTAGGTGTCGTCACTGGTGGCTTCACACTAATATTATAAGGGTGAAAGTTTGTGAGTGTGTGTGTGTGTATGTTTGTTACTTCTTCACGCTCAAACGGCTGGATCAATTTTGATTAAATTTTGTATGGCGGTAGCTGATACCCTGGATTAAGACATAGGCTACTTTTTATCCCGATATTCCCACGGGATCGAGACTTACGCGTTTGAAACCGCGGGGCGCAGCTAGTTGAATATAAATTTGTTTGTCGTCTATAACACAAATGTAGAAATAAGTAAGTAATTGTATTTCCATGTAATTTTTCGCACCGAATGATGTCACCTAGGTGTGTTGCTGTAGACACGGAGTGCCCTGACTCACGCATACTCATAACTTTGAGTTTAAACATCGTAAATCGTAGCAAATATTGATCACCATGAACTGGGTCAACTTCTCTTGAATGGGATGACATAGTCATGGGAAAATAGCAATTTTTTTTTTTTTTTTTTAGCTTAATGGAACGAATTTTCATAATAATTCTCTTGAAAGTGTGAACTTTGACCTTTTCCATAACCTATTATTTTTTATTGCAAACATTTGCAAACACTTTTGGCATTTTTTTTTTTGGGTGGGAAATTATCAAATAGAAGTTATTAATCCGCTCTGGATGGAGCGGGAGGGCGTGTCAGGCTTTTACTGACTAAAACCCACCCGTGTTCCTTCATTTGCCTGTGTGCCAGGGCCACAATATCCCTTTCGGACAAACTTGCAACCGTGGCAGGCATTGGCCCTAATGGACCCCGTCAATTCGTGCTGACATCTCTTTGAGGCGCGCGTGGAACACAACGCGCCGTCGACTTCAACGGCACTTTTGGCCTGCGTTTTCATTCAAAACATATACCAAACAGAGTAATAACAGATAGTTTTCCAATCAAACTCTCAACATATTATTAAGTCTTTCAACCAATAAAACTCGACTCCCTCAAAACACAAAAAAGCGGAAAAGAACATCTGTCTCACAAAAAGTCCTGTAAAAATATCTCATAAGGTAATTTTACGGGGAAACTATAGCACATGTGGTGCCAAAGGTCGAATACTGTGAGCGGAACCCTTGGCAAGGGAACAACGCACACACGACGAAATTTTGTTGACATATTGTTTTCGTACTTGAGGTCATGTTGTTTATGGAGTATGAAGGTCTAGATAGCTATCTTTAGGTCAAATTTTAGACACTAGCGATATCGATGGGTTACGTAGAGTATAGTGAAATGACGAAACAATAGGAGTATGTAAGGATCGTGGCGGGTGCCCTTCTGTAGTTTCTACCTACTCCCATGGGAAGGAGGTGATAGTGTATGTTTTGTGTTTCTGGCGTGGTTTTCAAGGATATCTTCACATTTCATGTAAAGAAAACTATACTCCATCAGAAAGTGTTTATCTGTATGAAAATCTGCTACATATCATAAATGCAGTGAAAAACAAAGAGACCACAAAAGTATCCTAAACTACTGACGGCATAAATGTTGCGTTAATTCTAAATTATAATTATTGTGGCCTGAAACATAAGTTTTCTGACCTTTTGAACAAAATAATTACCGTCTCATAACTTTGCTGTATTCGGTTAAAAAGTAGGCGTTGAAAAACAACAATTTTATTACACTCGCGTGTATGATTACAATTAAAAACTATTTCGTATTGGCGCGTACTAACTCGAACCCGCCATTTATCAGCCCAAACCATCTGATCCAACTAGGTCATCGGAATTTTTAATTGTTTCAAAAAATAATGAATAAAATATTTTATTTTATTTTGTCGTGTTTTCTATGAATGCGTGATTTTGTTGTTTTTAGTTTCACACGCGACTAAGTTGTTACGAATATTTTATTAGCGCCTTTTATAACTAAGTTGGTATTTAGTATTTCTGAGAAATGTTAATTTTTATGATTTTATTTTAAAGGGCGTTAGCATGCGATTTTAAATGTTCGGCAATTAATTCTTTTGATTGAAATCTTTATGGTAAGGCTATTAAGAAGTGTTTGTATTTTTTTACTTCAAAATAGGTTGAAACAAGTTGATTGAAATTGAATAGAACTGATTCAGAAAGTTATGCTTTTAAGTTTCCTATAAGTTCTTAATAATTTAAATCATCATCTACCGAGCCTTTCCCCTAACTATATTGGGGTCGGCTTCCAGTCTAACCGGATGCAGCTGAATACCAGTATTTTACATGTAGCGACTGCCTATCTGCCCTCCACAACCCAGTAACTGGGTAATACGATTCGCCTTGGTAATACTAGTTACCCGTAACGACTTTCAAAGAGGGGGAGGGACCAACAGTTGATCGTGCTTTCCGAGGCACGGAGGGGTTTCGATATGTAATCACACTAATATTATATAGGCGAAGGTTTGTGAGTGTGTGTGTGTGTGTGTGTGTGTGTGTGTGTGTGTGTGTGTGTGTGTGTGTATGTTTGTTACTTCTTCACGCTCAAACAGCTGGACCAATTTTTCATAAAATTTTGTATGGAGGTAGCTGACACCCTGGATTAAGACATAGGCTACTTTTTATCCCGATATTCCCACGAGATCGAGACTTACGCGGGTGAAACCGCGGGGCGCAGCTAGTGGATAATAATCTTATCTTAGTAATTGTAATAAGTGATTATGATTATGTTTATTTTCTTTAAGAAATACATATGGCCTATGATCCCACAGGAAAATAAACACACAAGAGATAACAAAACAATATCCTCGACCTCCTGAACATCAATAATATTTAATATTTTTAACAAATCGGTTTCTCAATACCAATCGGCGTGATATCGGCCAAATCTCTCGAATCGGGGAGTAATAACAAAACTTCGATAGCGACTTGGGAGGCGGAGGGAATGAAAAATAGCGGTTACGTCAGATACGGCCATGTTGGTTCCAAACCGCGCCCCCTAGCGCTCCCGTAGCTGTAGATTTATGAAAAATACGTTAAAAGAAAAAGAAAGTTCGGGAGCGAGAAAAACAATTCATGGCGGAAAAGGTCTTTGAACGTGAAAACGAAAGTATTTTTTGTATACAATTTTTATTACGTACAACCAGCTGTGGCTCCGGCTGTGTTGGCGTGAACTATTAAATATACAGGTACACTTAAACTTAGCTAGAGAGTAGTGGAAAAACAAAAAAAACTACTTAATTCGATTACCTAAGTGGTTTTCTAGTTAAGTGTGCTGACAGACACACAGATACTTAAACGTTGCTTATCATGTATAGTTTTAATGTTAACTAAACATGATACTTGTTGACATGCTTAGAATGCCGTTAACACTGTGATTTGAAAACACTGTAAAACCAATTATTTTTACATTTTTAACCGTGGAATTTCTTGCCGGCTCTTCTCCTAAGGACACCACCAATTTGAGTTGTGCACCCACCTTCTGAAATAGTTTTAAACAGGGCCACACTAAAGATTATCACCATTATTTTATGATATCATTTTAAGAAACCTCTCTGTTAAGCATCAATCACTCTGAAAATCAAAGTTGATATACTGTTAAGAAGTTACGCTCTGGTATACCACAGCATAACTTCACTGAACAGACCTGAATAGTTATGAACTGCCGGCACCCAGTGTCAATTCCGCAAGGAATTTGGCACGGTTCGTGATCAAAGCACTGCTGGAATTCTCACTAGTATTTATGATCATTGTATCGGCACTATGGGTACTCTTTAGCTATATTGACGTTGTCAGTCAATGGGTTCGGCATTTTAGACAAACACACAGACACACATATACACCGTGCCTGGACACTATTATGTCTACTTACCCTGAAGTGCACTGTTTCTTATTGCAGTGTGGTCGATGCACGACTTAACATCATGACTGTATTTTCCGACTTCCTATTCTCCTAATGAACGCCTCGTCGGTCTAATGATAGTAAGCGCTAATGCTGAACATGAGGCAGAGATTAACTACGATAATATGACCCACCTCTCCAAAATTCAAAACGTTTGAAAGTATTTGTGAAATTAATTGTACGTATGTGTGCGTAATGAGACGGTCGTCAAACAAAAACAAATCACGGATTTGTTGCTCGACTAGTGGCGTCATTAATCACTCATTATTATTAGTATGGCGCTGCACTGACGTGCTCTTTATAAACGACACGTGCATTGTCTTGCGCGAGATACGGCCGTCAAACAAAAACAAATCGCGGATTTGTTGCTCGACTAGTGGCGTCATTAATCACTCATTATTATTAGTATGGCGCTGCACTGACGTGCTCTTTATAAACGACACGTGCATTGTCTTGCGCGAGATACGGCCGTCAAACAAAAACAAATCGCGGAATTGTTGCTCGACTAGTGGCGACGTTAATCGCTCATTATTATAAGTATGGCGCTGCACTGACGTGCTCTTTATAACCGACACGTGCGTTGTCTTGCGCGATCAGCTAGTTATGATTAGTTGACCAACAAATCTGGTAATAAGTGAGATATTACGAGTACTTACAACTACATACAAACTCTTTCGTAAGGATGTGACTACACACATTGAAACAGTAATTTGGAGGGGCGTGCCATGTTATCGTAGTTTATCTCTACTGGTATCGATTCCCAGGTCAAGCAAAGTGTTATTGGGATTTCCATTTGGAATTTCTCAGTAGCAGGTTGAAGTCTGGATTTGTGCAGTTAATGGCAATAGGCTCGCCCCCTAGTACATGAGACTTAAACATAACCGGCGAAATATGGGTATACTGAAAGGTACACCGCTGCCCAACCCTTCGGAGAAAACGGGCACCTTGTTATATTATGCCCGAATCTATAGATAGAGGTTTCTAAGTATTATACCCTTACTACAATAGTTAAAGTCCCACCTAATTAATACAAAGAGACAATTTTGCCATTAACCCACTAACCTAGTCTCTAATCCCCTAATAGAAACTTCCATTAACTTTTTCCCCGACCCAGGAATCGAACCCAGAACCACATGAACAGCAGTCATTCCTGCAACTGGCAATTTCAGTAAACAAATTAAACCTGTGAATAAACCTGTAGTCTCACTACTTCATTACCTTCATTTCCTAGCAATTCAGTTCATCTCAACTGTCTGTCGCAGTAGCTAATCAGAATAGTGACAAACACGCACTGTTTATCACAGAAACCGCTACTGATTGCTACCTCCGTCTCTGTCGTTCATTTGTGTTGGTTATTTGTTTGTCTCTGTCTATTGTGGGTCAATTGTGTTATGTAGAATAGTGAGATTTTGTCACGGTAGGAAGAGAGGTTTGCTTTAGCTATTCATGGAAATAATCGAATCTAAATCAATTGTTTACGAGTGAAATGGACTGATATTGTCGGACCCTCTACCATTCTCCATCATCATTATCCATCTATCTTTATCAAAATTAATTCGGTGGTCTTCGCAATATGTTTTCTCCTACAAATCTCTTTAAATCATCATCTTAGTTACAGTTATAGTAGTTATTAACTGCCTCTATGGTGTAGTGGTAAGGCCACCTGTCTCAGACCCCTAGAGGTCCCGGAGTTGATGCCCAGCGGGAGCAATATTTTCTTCTTGGTTTGGTTGGTGGTAGGACTTGTTCTAAGTCCGTCTGGCTAGCTACCACCATCTTCATCTTCACCATCTAAGTCTATCGCCATAAGAACAATGTTACCAGTATTGTTGTAGTTTGGCAGTTAGAGGTAAGATAGCCAGTTCCTCTGTGGTTGAGGTTTCCGGGTGAAGCTTGTTTCCACCTTCGGCCTGATCTTCATTTACCATCAGGTGAGATGAAGGCCAAAAGCTTTCCCATTGTGGTTCAATTTTTTTTAAAAAAACCTCGTTTTTAACCATACTATCGATTTCCACACAGATGATACATCATTTTTTAGGTCTTTCTTCTAGTCATCTACATTCATACCCCTGCCCACTAGCAGCATTATGAGTCGTTAATCTTTTCACTTTATTGTGGCATCGCTCAATGCAAATAAGACTTTCACGAAAGAAAAATAAGATTCCTTTTATGACACGCCCGTGTAAGGAAAAGGTGTCCTAATATTTTCCAGGGACCAAGGTTGTCCAAGACAATACCGCAGTATTACTTCCAAATTTTACAAGAGGGGCTAGTGGCTAAGTAAAAGCCGCACAGGTCCGTCAATTAAGGTTAAACAGCTCTTACCGAGGTCGGTCCGTGGATGGGTGGCCATTCATTTCAAATCGAGACCCCTCCGTGCCTTAGAAAGCACGTTAAGCCGTTGGTCCCGGCTATCATTCCAAGATCTTTGAAAGTTGTTACGAGCAGTCAGAACCTCGAAAGTTTGACCGCAAATCTCACCAAGGGGCATCGCTGTTACCCAGTAACTGAGTTGTGGAGGTCAGATAGGCAGTCACTCCATGTAAAATACTGGTATTCAGCCGTATCGTGATAGTTTAGAAAAGGCAGCTTGACTTCCCAACTTTTCAGATCGATGATGGCAATAGCCATTAGCCAAAGCTCAAATAACAATATCAGTATAGTTTGCGTGGAAACAAACAATTAGCGTTTTGTGCAGTGCGGCAAAACTGTTAGTTTTTACTACAATTTACCTTCTAAATAAGTATTGTTCCTTGTTAGGACAAGGAACTTGGGTTTTGATATGGAAGTAGGTTATTGTTCCGAAGTGAAGGATTTAATATTAATTGAGTTTTTATTAAAACTTAACTGAAACACGAAAGTGTTAATTCTAAACGTGCTTCGTAAAGTAATTTCTGGTAACCTTTAAAAAAGTAAATAAGTATGAATTCTAGAGGAAAGTTGCAACGTTTTCAGATGCAGATTATTTTTACAGGCAAGTAGATACTTGAAAAAATATTTATGGCTGAATTTAATTTGTTGGTTTTAATGACCCGTCTGAAATAACACAAAACAATTAGTAAAATTTAAATACGAACGACACTTGCTCGAAAGACACTTGCGCGAAAGACACTAGCGCGTCCATCACTTGCGCGAAAGACACTAGCGCGTCCATCACTTGCGCGAAAGTCACTAGCGCGTCCATCACTTGCGCGAAAAACACTTGCGCGAAAGGACAATTGCGCGAAAAACTTGTAGAAATGAGATTTCTTCATAAAATCACGCCTGTATTCTTTCAAAGGGTTGGGCAGGGGTGTATTGTACACTCATAATTCATCAGTTATCTTCAAGTTACAGACAGACAAGAGTAAACAGCCCAATTCTAAGCCAGCCACGAAATATTACGTTTAACCCAATAAAAGGTACACAATTACGTTTTTATGTAACCACACAAAAATAAACCAGTACTGGAATAATTTGAAATGGATATCCTTGTAAACTTCTCTACAAAACTGCTGTAATGAAGCAGTTACATACAAAATTCGCATTCTACATTCAGTGTAGATGTTTCAAAACATGTCCCTTGACGTGCATTTCCTGAAAAACTTATACTGAAACACGTATTTCAGACTTGTGTAATGGCGGTTAAATAACTTTTCAGTGTCACGCGAAAGAAGTCCTTATGTTTGGGTATGGAAGGTTTAAAATCATGTAAAGTGACTTGAATAAGTTTTTCTCACCGAGTAATCTTTTGGGGATCTGCGAACGTTAGATATATGTGAAATTAAGGATTAGTTTTCAGTTCTACAGGATGATTTATTTAGAACTCTGTTAAGGATTTGTACAAAGTATTCGAATATGCAGTAGCGGAGTTTATTTAAAGAATCATAAGGATTATAAATAGGTAGGATGGCTATTCTTGCGGTTTCCTTACGTGACCAAATCAGAAATGAAGACATTCGCAGGTAAACCAAGGTAACTGACATAGCCCAATGAATTGCCAAACTTAAGTGGCAGTGGGCAGGGCACATTGCTCGCAGAACTGATGGCTGATGGAGCCGAAAGGTTCTGGAGTGGCAACCGCGTATCGGAAGACGTAGTGTTGGCAGGCCTCCTACAAGGTGGACCGATGTACTTGTGAAGGCCGCAGGTATCCGCTGGATGCGGGAACCAATGGTGGTGCTTGGGGGAGGCCTATCTCCAGCAGTGAATGTCTTTCGGCTGAAATTATGAAGGATTATATAAACCCTAAAAATCATATTAAAAGACACATGTATACCTACTGGAAACATTAAATACTACAATTTCATCAATTTTCTTCGGAAAGCTTAAGTTTTATAATAATAGCATACTCGTAGCACACGTATGGATAATTGGTCACTCTCTGCCATTCTTATTTTTCTGTGTACTTACTTCGTTATTAGCATAATGTTTAGAATAATAATAATGTTATACTTACAGTCAGCTGTGAAGCTACCTTATATAAAATAAATTCAATTATTAGGTATTGTCACATTTCAGAGCAGTATTATGTCGAATTTATGTTCCGTCGAAATAGAGATCCGCCGAACAAGTGCATATCGAAAAAAGGTTATGTCGAAGTAATGTTTTTCGAAGCTGTGTGTTGTTGAAGTATGTTCTGTCGACGCAATGAGTAGTCGAACTATTGTTTTTCGAAATTGGGACCGTGTCGAAATAATTAACTATCGAAATTCAGGATGACAGCCTAAATAAATAAATAGCTTCCATTCTCTGTCTGTCCTGGTTGTCTATAACTCAAAATATCATTTTATTTCGATCTAGGTTGTAAAAAACTAATCAAAAGTTTATACTGACGGCTAATAGTGAACTCTAACTGACTGTTTAGCTGTGTTAGGTAGATTATAGTAATAGAAATAGTAAATTTATTTCATAAAAAAGGAGATTGTAGTACATGAAGTTTACATATAAGTAGGTATACATATAAGTTTGTACCATGTCAAACACAATCTGGTGGGTGAAGTTCTGCTATCCTAGCTAGGTTATAGAATAACCTGTATTAAGGACTAGCAGTCCCTGTCCCTTACAAAAAGATACAATAAACTTAAAACTAGTACAATTAATTATATTTTTTATTTTATAATACTACAACAAAGCTTAAATAATTGAATATGTGCGTGTGTGTGTGTGTTCGTGTGTGAATGATTGTATTGTGTTGGTGGTGTGTATACTCGTATGTCTGTGTGTGTGATGAGTGAAAGAGAGTTTGTGTTTGTTTTCATTGAAGTCGTCTGAGGTAATATTTGATCTGTCACGGTCACTTACTGAGATAATTTTCTGTTTCATCTTAGCTTTTATTCTGAAGAAATGAACGTAGAATCTTTTTACACTTAAAGTTAGATAATCCGTAGATCAAGTATATTTTTTTAAATTTATTGTAAAGAGTCGGACCTAAGTAGTTACAAAATCTACTCGCAAATGATGTGCGTACTTGTGGAATAGTGCAAACTAAGTCTTTCCTACGCTTTGTTACTATTTTATAAGGGGTTTTACGGTGCACTAAAAGAACTGTTTGCAGGAAGAAGTGTTGTCGAACGTTAAGAACATTACAACTACTATACAATAGATGAGTAGGGAACATGAAAGATCTTGAAGTAGCCACTTTCAGTTCCGCTCTGTGAGCGATCTCGAGTGGTTTTAGTATAGGTTTCCCAGCGCCACCCCAGCATGTGATACAATAAGTAACAATAGATAAGCACAGGGAAAAATAGACTACACGTATAATATTAGGATTCGCGATACTTCGGAGGGTTTTAAATATATAAATTAACCTGCGGACTCTACTGGTTAGTTGGTTAATTTGAGTTTTAAAATTAAGGTTTTTGCCTATATATACTCCTAAGTATTTGATATGATCGACTACATTTAGGGTTGGGCAGAGGCAAGTGGCATTTCCTTGTAGACACCTGTATTTGTGGGCTTTAATAGATACAGGAAATATTGGCTGGCTGGCGCGACTAATTGAATAGGTAATGAAATTAGTTTTGGAGGTGTTTTTTTAGATTTTATTACTGTTAAGCATAATCAGTCTACAATATTCCCACTGCTGCAACAGAGGCCTCCTCTCTGTCCAATCCACTATGCGGGCCCAGTGCGGGTTAGTGGAAGTCACATGCCTTCGAATTTTTGGTTCTAAGACATGCCGGTTTCCTCTCGATGTTATATATTTTTTTTTAAATGATCAAATAACTTCTCCCGCTCTGGGCGGAGCAGGAAGGCGTGTCAGACGTTTACTGACTAAAACACACCCGTGTTCCTTCAGATGCCTGTGTGCCAGGGCCCCGATATCCCTTTCGGACAAACTCGTAACCCTAGCAGGGATTGAATCACTGTAACCTACGGCTGCAATAAATGCTGGAACGTCGACCGGGACATTTGGAATAGAAATAGAGTAATCCACGGATTATTAAAAAAACTCGATGAATATCCAGTTGCGGGGCAAGAGGATGAAGGCAAGATACATTTTGCGAGGGCCTCTCTATGTTTTTTTTTTCGGAGAGGTTGGATTTTGTAAGACAGTTTTTTTTTAAATCTTAAATGTTCTGGCGCGAACCCAAACCCATCTAAGTATCTTAAAATAACGGTGATTTTCAAAAAAGAAGTCAGGATGCAACAGCGAGTAAAGCGAGCTTGAAAGTTTTATCCTCTCTCATAGTTTTGAGAGCAGTGGTGATGAAATAAGTTACACAAAGTTAAGTGCCTGCTTGGGTTCGAACGCACGACCTACAACTCCTGGGGGCCGATCGCGCTAATTTTGAACGGTAACACCAAAACTAAACCACAACCAAAAACGTTACGTTAGACACATTTCGTAACGCGCTAATCATTTCAACGGAAACGAGTTAGCTTTACTTTGGAAGTTACGTTGGAGGAACGATCGATCGAACTTTCAGTATTGGGTAACGTCAACGGTTTTGTCGCTCAGAAAAAATAGCGCGATACCGTTTCTTACATCAGCTAAACCAAAACCAAAAACGTTCCGTTCGAACGGTAATTACGTTGAGAAATAGCGCGATCGGCCCCCTGGTCCTGGCGATGATTGCTCAGCGACTGGATTGCCCCTACGTTGGGCATTGTTGTAGCAGGCATATTGCTGGTGCTTGTTTTATCATTTTATATGATAATATCTGTATGTGTGTATGTCTTATGGATATTATAATTTTTGCTTCTGACATAACTTCATTATTTAATTTAATTAATTGTCCTGTTTAATTAATTTTTATTTTGCTTTGTGCTTTTGTCATTAATTGATTTGACTTGACATTTATTTGTTAAGTCTTAATTTTACGACATTTAATTAATTTTATTTATTTATTAATCAATCAATCAACTACACACTAATAAAATTGACAAAATTGTGTAATGTTTTTATATGTAATATCAAGGACCTGAATTAAATGAATGTATTTTTATTTACCGGGCCACCACTGCTCTCTACATACTGCTCAGCTTACCTACTTATTATCTATACCTACTGTAACATAATAAAGTTGAAGAGTTTGTATGTTTGAACGCGCTAATTTCCGGAACTTCGTCGTACTCAAGAGTTCAAACACATTAAAGCTATTACAACCTTGTAAAATGCGCTGATAAGGAGTCAGTTGGAGTGTAATGCAATCATTTGGGCACCACATGAAACTAAATACAGTCTCATGTTGGAGCTCATACAAAATAAATTCATAAGGTACAGGAGAATTTATAGATTATATCCATAATGCCCATTGATGTACCCAACCTTGTTTGTTCTAGGCATGGTTGGATACAACAAGTTAGAATTAAGGATATGACTCGCCATTTATATTTTTAAATTCCTCAATGGTAAAACCAAAAATCAGGAGGTATTAAAGGAGGTGAATCTGTGCGTGCCCGACAACTACGTGCTGAGTCGGAGACGGCCATAGCTGCTAGCGGTGCCGCGCGGCAAGACTAACTTGCTTCTAAAAGCGCCAGTTACTCGCGCCTTAAGTACACTCTATGAAGTCGCCGAAAGGATTGACATTTATCATTTTCATTTAATGAATTCGCAAGAATTACTGCGTACCATTTATGTAACAATTTATAAAATAGATAAGTATAATTAAGTACCACCCCATCGCTTTGGGATATCCTGTTATGATAGAAGTGTTGTGAAAATAAATAAATAAATAACTACCAGTCAGATTTGAAGCCTAATTCTCGAGGAAGGTTATAGGCTATTAACATCACGCTACGACCCTTAGAAGCCGAGCAAAAAGAAAATTCTAATTATTTTCCAGGCGACTAACAACTTAAAGGGCGACTAACTATTAGCTACTAAAAAAATAACTTGGCAGCGATTAAATTTAAAAATTTTATTGAATCATTTGGGAGCGCCAGATCCCCTCTATTGTTAGTAAATTCAGTTACCAAAACAAAATGCCAGTTTAAATTAATACAAAGCTAACAACTGATTATTAAGCCGCTACTTTCTACTAACAATAATCCTTCGCTGTAGCTGCCGACCTACTATTTTTGCTACCGGCTTTAATTATTTTTTAATCCCAAATTCAGATTAATTTGTCACCGCGTTAAATGCCAAATGAAAATACGTCAGTAAGATCACGCAGCGAAAACGAAGGAGAGGCACGGGCGGGCGATGCGATGCGATGCGACGCGGTGTTCGGGGGTCAAGGGAGTTTTATAAAAATGAAGCTGTTATTTTAGTATATTGTGTATCTTACGACTACCACGCGACCGAAGGCGCAGGCAGGAGCTGGTATCTGATAAACCAAAAGTGCTTTCTTGTTTTACTACGGAACACTAAAAGTGAAATAGTTGCCTCTGGTTATTTGAATCTTCCTCTCAGTCTGAGTTCTCTAGATTATTGTCCCATTTGGACAAAATCCAAATAGGATACATTCAGATCGTTAACTTGGAACATATTCCTTACCACAAATGAGACAAAACATTACGGTTTTAATGCTAATCACCAAACAATATGAATAGTTTTATAGATTTCTAGCCTACACCTAAATAAATGCGCTGTTGGAGTTTCAACGCTCGGAACTCCACCGAAAGTGGAAAATGAAACAGTGCGTTTTTATTTAGGCATTCATTTAGGTGTCATCTAGTGTTAGTGAAAATGGGCATAGTGATTAGTGTGACAAGGGGAATATACCTACGTATAGCCTAAGTATGACGATCCTCGGGAGTCCTACAAGGTTGAGTTGCGTTTATCGCGGTAAGCCCGTAGATGGGTGACCATTCTTTAAACATCGAGGGAAGGGGAAGTGGTGCGGAGAGCGCAAACATAGTTTTTGGCTGTCTTATGCCCGGTTTCTGAAGTTCCCAAATAAACTCTCACTAACTATTGATTCAATAAAGTTAAGCGTAAGATAAACGTCGGTTAACTGTCACTGCGTTTCTGAATACGCAACAAACCATTCAATAACAATGAAACCGATAACTAGTTCCTTAGTTGCCGCTAGATGGGTCTGTATAAGAGATCGCGTCTAAAATTGCTTTTAATATTTTAATTCGTCTATAATTAATAGTTTTATTTATAATAATATATTTTTCGAGGATGAATAAGTGGCTTAACATTATTTTAGTTAATAAATATGATAAGTCGTTACTTATGGACGGATCAATGAACAACATCATTGCCATTTAAAAAAGAAGTTCACTTCATTGTTTTCTTTTCACATAGTATTATTTTGGCTTTACCGTTTGATTTTAAGTTTTATGTCGACAGTCTATTTGGTATTTCTAATCGTTTGTGCTTTAGGTAAACATTCTTTTGTAAAATAACCTAATATTATAACTGGAAAATGCAGTAAAAAAAATTACTGTAAGAGAAGATGCTTGATATAGAAGTGGCTAAAGAATTTGTTTATATAACCAACAATACAAGAACATTTTGAAAGGAATTCTACTATGTCTTAAGTTTCTGGGAACTGATTTATTAGAAATAAACTCCAGTACTTCCAAATCAGACTCGGATGAGCTCATTGTTTTTTCCTTTGAATAATTTTAATATATAACTTTCACTGGTATTTTAATTTAAATAATACACGCTATAATTATGTATAACCTAAAAGTTGATGTAGTTTGCTATGAAATGAAACGTCAGTTAGAGTTATAGAACCGATAAACGGCACAGATTGGTCAGTTAAGTTAACTTGAGTTTATCTATATAAACGGAGTTTATCTTACATTGCGGTGTTCGGAAACGCACTTTCACAGGTTATCGAACCGATAGCGCTAATGAATAGATAAACTACCGATAAAAGTACCTCAGAAACCGGACATTAGTAATCCGTAATTAACCTTTAAAATCCGATAGTTAATACCTGTCCAAATCTAAAGATCGAAATTTCTCTATACCTGGTATGCGGACTACATATTATTTTATTTTATTTATTTATTTAAAAACACATAGGTACAACTATCATCACAGGCTAATACAATATATGATCAAACGAACTTCATAAGCGAAGTTCGATCAATATTATATGAGTCGCTTCATTCGAAGATAGTATAGTTATATTAGCTTACGAAGATTAGACTTCCATTATGCTACTAAGTTGAGGATACAACTCAATAACACTCCTTTGGGGAGCCTATAGATAGGTACTATTGAGGGTGTGCAAATCAGACCACCGTAAGGGCTATTTCTGCTTGCAGCGCTCGGCCGCTATAGTAACGCTTATCTACACTCATCAGCCAATAGTATCGCTGCATCAGATTTTTGCTGAATTGTTTTTGTTAATGAAAAAAGACCGGAAATAAAATGGGTAAAGGATGATCAGACAACTGTGATTATTGTTACAGAGCCTGAGACATTTATTGAAATAAATAATACATTTTTAAAATAAATTTCTCATGGTTATCGTGAGCATTTTTTTTTTGGTGTGAAATTATCGAGTAACTTCTCCCGCTCAGAGGGCGTGTGAGACTTTTACCGACTAAAACCCACCCATGTTCCTTCAGTTGTCTGTGTGCCAGGGCCACGATATCCCTTTCAGACAAACTCGCAACCCTGGCAAACATTAGCCCTAACGGACCCCGTCAGTTTGTACTGACATCTCATTGAGGTGCGCGTGGAACACAACGCACCGTCGCCCCGGGCCTGGTCCTTATCCGCGTCATCGTGAGCATGGGATTTTGTATTAAAAGTGGTCCGATTTGCACGCCCGCCTAAGTACGCAACAGAGGGCAAGTCCATTATAATACCGTCTTTTAAATTCCACTTTAATTTGCTTTTTAAACGTCTCCAATGTTCACCAAAACAACCTAAAAATACGTCCACTTTGTAGTTTAAAAATATAAAACAGAAGGTTCATTCCGAAACAACATGCTGTAGTAATTGACGTAATTATTATTTAGTTGTAGTAGTATTTTTAATTGTTTTACCAAAAAAACGATGGATGGACTGTGTGAAAGATGATTTATGGCTAGAAACGGGATGACTGCCGAGATGACGACTATTATTGAAGTATTAGTAAGTAAGAAAAATACATTGTTGCGCCGACCCTAAATAAATTGGGATAAGTACAGGAGAATGATTATGAATCGTGATTTTTTAGCTCAGCTTCGTATTTGTGAGTTAACCGGTTAATTAGTTTATAGGGCCTTAGGTTTATAGGTGTGCCTTAATTGTAGGTATGTATGAAAATGTTTTAATTGTTATAAAAAAACATTCGGGGCAGTCTTGGGTACTGCCGATAGAACTGAAAACTAGCGTTCGGTGACGATCGGACGCCAGTTCCATGATTTTTATTCACCCAAAAAGTACACATATATACATAGCATACATGTAGCTCATAGAAAACGTTCGGTGATGATGACGCCAGTTCCATGATTTTTGTTCACTTAAATAGTGCTCAACGCGCCTAAAAAAGTTTTCACTTTAAAAAAAACACTTTTTCATGTGCTTCTCGATAATTACAATAACAATCGACTAATGCAATGCGCATTTATTATGGCAAAACCACCCAAGGACTCCAGGAGACAGGCTCGACCTAGTGCGAAGTTCATAAGAAAAGTACTTCCTTTGCGTCTTATTAAAAAAATGTAAACCTAGCTATTAATGTAGAATATAAATAACGACATGTAAAGCACTGTTTTTGGCAAAAGAAACATTATCATTATCATTGTATGTGTGCCTCGGTACAACGAAGATGGATAGACCAACATTTTTTACCACAAAGTGAGCTATTTTTATAGGTACGGTTAATTTTGCCGATTACCATACGACAGAAGACGAAGAAGGATTTATGTTATTGATGAAAATACCAATCCCCGTCGTTTGATAAGGTAGTTTGACTTCTGTTTAAATTTTTATTTAGTGCCACTATTTTGTAAGCGGTTTTCATTAAAGTGTCGCCTCTAATTCTGTCCACGTCGCGTCCCACTGACGGGTCCCGCCATCATTTTTTACTTCACCAAGATTAAGGCAACCTTTTGACCCCATTTTAGAGGAAAGACTTGCGGCATTGCGTTGTTTTAATCAATTTCTAATTGGTTACTGTTGGTACTATTACTGATTGAAATTAGACGTTAATAGGGTTTCGTACCTCAAAATTAAAAAACGGAACCCTTACAGGATCACTCGTGTGTCTGTCTGTCTGTCTGTCCGTCTGTCACAGCTGATTTGCTCCGAACCTACTGGACCGATTAAGTTGAAATTTGGTACACATATGGAATTTTGTGACCCAAACACGGACGTGTTACGTACATAAATTAATTTTGAATATGGAGGTCATTAAATTTTTGGCAGGCAAAATAGAAAAAAAAAAAATTGCTGACTGTACCATATGACATATTAAATGAAAGGACTTGTTTTAAGGATTTCATATAATTATATGTTTTTTTTATAATTTTAAAATAAATACTTTTGAAATTATTTAAGAAAATAGATGAAAAAGGACCATTATCTCCGAAACTACTGAGCCTAAAATTTTGAAAAAATCTAGAATAGTGCCTTTTTGGCACAAGTCTTGATTGTTTTTGTTTTGTGTATATTGTTAGTTATGCTATTTTGTATTTCTTGTGCGTGTCCCAAATAAATACTTTTTCTTTCTTTCTTTCTTTTTCATTACTTATAGATTACAGGAAAACCTATAAAAAGTCTGTGATCTTAAAAAAACATGGTTAATCACTCAATATTGTGCGTACAAACTTACATTATTTTGCAGTTGGAATGTATGGAGGATCATGTTTTTCAACTACAATGTTAAGTTTGTTCTTGGGATAAATTCATCCCAACTACGGAACCCTTCATTGTGCGTGGTCCGACACGCACTTGGCTGGTTTTTTTTTATGAAGTTTTGGTTTATGACTGAAGATATTACGTACCGGATAAAATGGGGTGATTAGGGATGCAGGGGTGAATCGGGACGCAACTTTAAAATGGATTTAACGTTGAAATAATATCTTTTGTTACCAAAAGGAACTATAATGTGTTACCTGTATTATAATGTGATCCAGCATCGAGTATACAGGATTCAACGCCGAGTAGGGTAGGGCGGGGCTAGTTGAGCAATTTTTCACTTGATCGGTCATAGCTCCTTAACGATAGGTCGAAATGGCTTGTAGTTATACTGATGGGTAAGTAATTTATCCCTTGCCAAAGTGTTTATAGTATTTATTTTCTAACAAATCGCATTTAGGAGCCACGGCCGTTTAAGTGAACAAAGTCAGACATGCTCAACGTACCCCATAGGTGAGGTAAGTTGAGCAAGGGTATGGGGCAAATTGAGCAGTTACAAATTAAAGGCAAACCATGGGTTCAATGTTTACTAGACATGAAATAAAACTTATATTTGACAATCAACTTTTTATTTATAGTTTTTCAGTGGCATAACAGGGAAACTTACAAGTAATTTTCTGTTAATATTAAACAAAAAATAGAATCAACAGAAACTCAACATATAATAATCTTAACTTTTGGATTAGACTAAGTCTTTCTACTTAAAATCAGTCTTAAAAATGTATAATTATCAATAAAGTTTATATTAAGAAAATAATAATGAGATCTTGGAAACTTACAATCTTAGTTACTTACTTACTTAGTTGGGCAACTATTGCTCAACTAACCCCAACACGAAAATTTGAAACAAAAATGAGGTTATGAAAAAACTGTTAGAATTACATCCAAAACCTTTATACATATCGAAAATATACTGAATTTATAGAAGTTAAACACTTACTTGATTGAAAACGGATAATATTTGACTCGTACAGAAGAAATATTCCCACTTACCTTTTTTTTACTTTTTGCTTGCAAAATAAACAAAGCCTGCGTGTACTTCACTCGATTGCCAACGCGTCACCGGAGATCGCGCCATGCATTCCCCTCCCCTCACCGCTTCTTTCCGCAATTTGATGCTTTAGCGTGCGGTGTATAGTTTCTGAGATATTTCGATTGCCCAACTTACCCCTATGCTCAACTAGCCCCGCCCTACCTATACGTGATTCAACGCCGAATTTACGCGATTCAACGCCGAGTATACGCGATTCAACGCCGAATTTACGCGATTCAACACCGAGTATACGCGATTCAACGCCGAGTATACGCGATTCAACACCGAGTATACGCGATTCAGCGCCGAGTATACCCGATTCAGCGTTACCAACGCGAGCTGATGGTTCAGTTTCGTTCACTGTTCAGAAAGAGCGCAAAGTGTGCCAAAGAATTTTTCCCTTAAAAAAAAAACAAATAAGATAGATTACCCCCCTAATCTCCCATGCACAACACATCTCTTAAAATATACAGTGACAATACATCGCGAGGAGCAGATACCGTCTACAACCATTACTTACTCGACAACTACGATTTAAAAAGCATTCAACTAATCGCTGGCACATAAATTCGCTTGACAAACCCCTACGGGTATAAATCGAAAAACGAGGAGGACAAAAGATTTTTTTATTGTGTCACGTTCTTCCCTGGGGTCTCACCAATATAATGGATGATTTTTTAAGTTACGTGTTTATGTAAAAAATCCCATCATGCACATAAAACACACACACCGAGATACATAAATTCACCCCTTTTCCCCATAGGGGTGAAGAACGACACGTGCAATAATCCTAACACATTCATTTTACCAATGCCTTCCGCGTTAATGTAATAAATAAAGGCTCATACAGACTGGTGCGATATCGTGGGCGTGACAGGCAGAGCGATGCGCAGCGCGACACTTTTCATTAATTTTTTTATAAAAATTATGCTACTAGCGTCGCGTTGTGCTTGTTTGCGGGAGACTTAAAGATAGTAAAATTAGCTCTCTACGAGCTGACGGTACCGAAGTAAATGAAACGATGTTTATCTTGGATAATTATTTGGATCTTTAAATTCGTAACATAACATCATGCCTGTATTCCCCGAAGGGTTAGGCAGAGGTATACCTTAATTCACCAGTTATGTTTAAGTTCTATGTAGCAGGAGGCGAGCTTATTGCCATAAACCGGGTACAAATCCAGATTCCGGGCTGCTACTGAGAAATTCCAGATGGAAAAATAAAATAACACTTTTGCCTGACCTGGGATTTGAACCCAGGACTTCATGCGTAGCGCTTGCGAGTTGTGACCATTAGACCAACGAGGCAGTCATTTTTAGGGTTCCGTACCCAAATGGTAAAACGGGAACCCTATTACTAAGGCTCCGCCGTCTGTATGTCTGTCTGTCCGTCTGTCACCAGGCTGTATCTCATGAACCGTGATAGCTAGACAGTTGAAATTTTCACAGATGATGTATTTTTTTGCTCGTTTTTGCTCGATATTGATAATGGCAACAGGTAGACGCTTGAAATATTCACAGAATATTTAGTTATATATTCACTTTAAAAATAAATAATTAAATTAAAATAAAACAAATATTTAAGGCGGGCTCCCATACAACAAACATGATTTTTTTGCTATTTTTATAGATAATGGTACGGAACCCTTCGTGCGTGAGTCCGACTCGCACTTGGCCGGTTTTTTAATTCATTTTACATTATATGTCTTATATTAACTCCGATGACATCCATGTCAGCTCTAATTCATTTCTAAGTACCACTTAATGTTTGTCTCGTTATTTAGGCATCCACTTATAACAGACTCGTTCTGAGTATTTTTACATATTATTGAGATTTTTCTATTTCCTCATATATCTAAATAATAGCCCTCCAAATGTCAGTGTTTAATAAAAGCAGTTTAAATCTGCTAACAAAGAAAACAAAGCAAGCCTTACAGTAGTCGCATATGATGTGTAACATCTGACATTTCACCTTGGTAATATGCAACTGAGCAACGACAGAAATTAACTTCAAAAATTTAAAAAAGCTAAATACTGAAACATTTATGCGAATAATTTATTAATTACTACTGATCGCCTACTGGTCAAAATTTGATCCCTCTACTTACAATCTATATAGTACTTACTAATTCCATGAGTACACTCATTCCATGCTATTAAAAAATACTTACTAATTCCAGGCTCAAGCTGTCACTTCCTGTTACACATTTCCGTCCCTTTTCATGAAACCAGTCCCACAGAAAGCAAGAGGAAACATGACTCACCTATGCTCAAATAGTGTCACTACCCAAAAAAAATGGAAAGTCTTCTTTATTGTACCATTTGTTTCAGAAAACTTAAAAATCTTATCTCAGATAGTGTCATTCATAAGACTGATTTTTTGACTTACGACACTATTTGAGCGGAGGTGAGATGTTACACATCAAAAAAATACTACTAATATTTATAATGTGCCATGTCTGTGTACCCATGTGGATACTGAAGTCATGAAATCTTTATGACCCTTGTAATAATAATGACAAGGGTAAGCAGTAAGAAGGGTAGAACGACTTCATGTAGTCGTGGAAAGTAATTGCTAAGCAAATGGATCGCGAACGTAAATTGTCCGTATAATAAAATCACAGCTGTAATTCTTAGACCGTGCCGCGTGGTGCCGGACCAGCACCATCCTATTTCTTCCCGTGGGTGTCGAAAAAGACAACTAAGGTGCTATTACTAAAGAATGGGCAGCAGCGTTCTCTATGTATTTTAACACTATACTGCGATCGCCAGCCCGCCTGCCAAGCGTGGCAATTATGGCAAAACCCTCCTTTGGGGGAGGCCTATGTCCAGCAGTGAACGTCTTCCAGCTGGAATGATGAATGATGTTGTATGAAATAGGAATTTGCTTATACACTTGGACAGACTGGGTGCGAAAGGCGGACGACAGAGAGTTGTGGCTTGGCCTGGGAGAGGCCTGTGTCCATCATTAGACTGCGATGGGCTGAGTTATGAATAGTGGGTAATTTGCTTAACAATAAATTTTCTTGACTGTACCTAACCAAAACATCGAAACTAGTACCTCTACCAGATGGTTGGCCTTCACCAAAACAATAAACCAATTTTCTTCCATAATTTTCTCCGCCGTCACAGAATATAAATAAACAGAATATTTTCCGTGTCACGGCATGTCTGAACTTAATCGTAGGAAGCCATTATTTCAGGCATCTGAACAATTTCGCAGCAATTTGAGGCGGTATGCTCGCCTGTCACCAGACTATTGTTGAGTCCCAAGCTGGTCTTACAATACAAGCGAAGCGAGTTGAAACTAAAATGTTCTGTCAATACTTTGGCAGCATTTCAAGTAATTTCTTACAAAGCAACGACTTAAAATACATAAATGTTTCCCGGCATCAAGCTTTTTATTATACTTTTGTCTAAGTTAACGATTAAGGGGTTTATTTATAATTCTGCTTAAAGTTAAGTAATGATTAGCGACTGCTTAACCATACATTTTTGACTTTTAAACGTGTCTTAACTTTAAACAGCGTTTATAAATGACTTGACTGGTAGAAAATTCCTAAGGCATTAAGTCCACCTCTGTACATTTGTGTGCTTAAAGTATTAAATAAATAAAGGGGTAAATCTCACGATTATTCATTCTGCTGACCGAAACCGCCCCAGGTGCAAAAATCAAAAAGTTCAAGTACTGCGTCCGAGTTGTAAGTTTCATTTACACTTTGTTATTGAAAAGCAGAACCTATTATCATCTTTGTAGATAGAGAGTTCTCGGAAAGAGATTCTTATACATGTGACATCTACTAAACCGCACTGGGCCCACGTCGTTGACTACCCCTCTAGAAGAGAGGAGGGTTGTGTCCCAGCTGTGAGAACATTACAGGCTGATTATAGATAAATAGTCTCATACCAGTTGGTCTGAAAGGGATATCGTGGCCCTGGCACACAGACAACTGAAAGATCACGGTGGGTTTTCGTCAGTAAATGTCTCACACGCTCCGCCCAGAGCGGGAGAAGTTATTTAATAATTTCCTATAAAAAAAGAAGATATATCTTCTCGATCTTCTCTTCTTCTTCTTTCTCTTCGATCTTATCTTTAATTACTTTATCTCGCTATCGCTCTTCAAAAGTAAAATATTTAATAAAAGGGGTAAAAATGGAAGTAGTAAACCAAGAACTGTTTCGTAAAAGCAGTAGTCGCGTTTTCTTGTTTCGAAGATGTTTTTATTTATCTATTTTACTGTAACGTGTAACGGACATGTTTTGCCATTTTGCGAGTTTCTATCTGCCTTCCATCTAACCTTTAGAAGTCTAGAGATATGAAATACCAAGGATGTCAGGCTTCCGGGCTCCAGACTACCCGGAACTGATGTGTCCCATCCACCCTTTGTTGACGGGGTATAGAGCTATATTGCCTTGTAAGCTTGGAGATAAGCCCCGCATGATTGCTCTCATAAAGAGGGATTGTTTCAATATGTATCTTGGTATAACAGGGATATTAACTAGTAGTTCTGTGAACAGTAGACCTTACAAACACAAACTTGTTTTGCAATAATTAATATACCAATAAAGTTATTTAAACGTTTTTAAATTTATTAAAGAAAAATTATGTAGGCTATCTAGAAAAAATAACTAATAGGTTTTAATTGACAGAGGTAACGCTGCAGCCTCGTTTTGTGATGAGAAGGTGATCCCAGATGCTCCATCAATCCCTAGTAGTTAAAGGGCCGATTCCATTTGTAGAAATCTAAAAGTGAGCTATTTACTGCATTTTGAGGAGCTGTTCTGCTCATCACGCCGAAGATCCTCATTAGATCATCACCAAATTTCTATGAGACCAACTTACTACCTTTCAAATAAGAAAAAAAATCATTGAAATCGGATTTCATAAGGCGGAGATATCCAGTAGTCCCCTTTTTGCCCCATTTTTTCCAATCAAAAATCCCCGATAGCAAAAAGATATCTATAAAGTCGTAAAATCTGTATACAAAGTTTTGGTTGTAAAATACGACCTGTAGAGGAGAACCAACAAACTGACAGAGGAAAGCAAATTTTGCCAGACTTGAAGCAGAAAAGCTTTGCTCGCACAGTCAATGACTGGAAACGGTAGTAGCGTCTGCGAACAAAGACATCGTTGGAGGTGTAGTCTCCATATAATGTCAATGTAAATTCAGTACATTTTGGTTTTCTATAAAGCCATTCTAGCACTGACCTATTTCTCATCAATCCTTGAAATAAGTATTATATTAATTGAAAAATCCGTTGGGTTGACTGTTCAGCACTGCATGGCTTACCAAAAGAAAAATAATTTAACAAATTTTTTATTTTATATAATTTATTTTTATTTTTAAATTAGGTATTCAAAAAAAATAGCTGGCTTTAGCCATTGCTACCGACTTCCAAAACTTATACTATTTTTTACTATGCACTCACTTTTCCTTGAAGTGGTCGGTTAAAATTTTTGTTGATTTACTTATTTATAAAAAATAGCCTACATAAGATCTTCAGGCTGATACGAGAGAAGAATGCTGTACAATTATTCTACCCGCATTTTTAAGGGTAGGTATACCTTTACTTTAAACCATGGTAGGCTTTTGTCCTAAGTATTTTTATTCCCCTACAAAGGTCCGGATTCCGGCGCTTTGTATCTCAGTTCCGCAGTACATAAGCCCCTTGTGGCTTGGGCTCTCAATTTAATGCTTTACTACTGAATCTTCTTTTTATTTCAGCTTTTAGACTTGTTGTTTAGTGTTGTTCCTATTTTGTGGTTTTAATTATATGTTTTGGGGTGCTTCGGTTCCTTTTTTAGTTTTTCTTTTTCTTTTCTTTTTTTAATAAAAACGTTGCCCCACACTAGGAATTTCGCCTGTCTCGTGGGTGCGTTTACAAACATTTAAAAACTCACATACACAAACAGCCAGACCCGGAACAACTACTTGAAGGTCATACAAATATTTGTTCCGTGCGGGAATCGAACCCGTGACACGCAGCGCAGCAGTCAATCGCTTAACCACTGCACCAACCGTGCCGTCAAGTTTGGTGGATTCGTTGGTTCTAAAATTAAAATTCTTGGTTTTTGTTCATTATAAAAGGTTTGAGCTAAGCTATGGAGTTTTAATTAGATTAGGAACATGATGTTTTCAATACTGGCATTTCAAAATTAAAAACGACTCTGTGATTTTTTTTTTGATCATGTTAAATAATTATTACAATTTACGCTGTTTGATACACATTTTTACTTATAATACCTACTGTTTTTACTCAAAACATTGTCTACCTTCTCAAATATATTTTGTTTATACGCTCTCTTCTATCTGTGAAAACTTTTAATTGGCCTTATTTTAGTTACTCTCAATCGTGCAAAAGTGTTTAGCTGTAAGTTTTCCAAAAACATCAATCAATTTCAACAAAACAAAAACATCGATCATCATCAATTTTATATCACAATTCCCAACAACTGCAATTTTTGTAAGCAGAATCTACAATTAGATATTGACAAAGTAAAAACTACGAATACAATGACGCTCGATGAGACCCAGAGAAATTGAACTGTCTTGAAATGCACAGTGGAATCAGTCACGGCCCTCATAATACGATCACAAAAATCCTCTTGATTCGATTACCAAAAACGGAAGCGAATACGGACACGGCACTACGGTCACCCAAACTCGGATCAGAGTCTATACCAGTGGTTCTAAACCGGTTTTAACGTTCCGTACCTCAAAAGGAAAAAACAGAATCCTTATAGGATCACGCGTGTGTCTGTATGTCTGTCTGGCTGTCTGTCTGACTGCCTGTCCGTCTGTCACAGTTGATTTTCTTCGAACCTACTAAAGGTTGAAATTTGGTATGATATATATGTAAATAACATATTCAACGTACGGAACCCCACAAGAGTTCAACTCACACTTGTCCAGTTTTTTTGACCTGGGAACACTTGATTTTTTTGTCATTAGCGACGGACCATAAGTTTCAAGAAAAATAAACTGTGTCAATCTAAAAATAAACTTTCACCAAAACCTTTTCACATATTACTTATTCGTTAAACTCAAAGTAAAATGCTTTAGCAGCACCTACTATTTCGAAATAATTGTAATAGACAACAAAATAAACATTTTAAATAGAAAATTAAATTCGGTTTGCGTCAATGTGATTTCAGTTTTTTTTTTTTTTTTTGTTGATGTATCGCTTACAACTATCATTACAGGTGTATTTGCCCAATACGACAGTGCGGTCAATCTATACCTACTAACTTATTTAAAATTTACATATAATAAGAACTAAAGGACTAAAACAATCATTTTAAAAGTAATAGGAACTTTAACAGAATACCTTTTATACAGAATATTCAATAATATCTACCTACACTATCAACTGAGGAGCGTCGGAACAAAAACCGATAAATCACATTTTGTAATTTTTTTTTTTATGATGCCAATTGGTTGTTCTCGTACATATCTTGCTCCATGATCATTGTAACCCGGTCAAAAACTGATAAATCCGCTCTAAATCCGTCCGCGAAATACACAAATCTGAACATAAACCGATAAATACATCAATTATACTAATCAACGATGGCGATCAGAACAGATACCGATAAATCCCTAACATTTTTCATTTAGCCTAAATAGCCATTAAGCTTTTATTAATATTAAAGTATGATGTGATTTTAAATAATGTTGTTTGATTGGAAACCACCTAATCTTGCTCTATCAAAAACCGATATATCCTACAGTGTTTTATCAAAAACCGATATATCCAGTTGGTTTGTTCAATAACCGATATATCCATTTTCTTTTTTTTTATAACTCAGCAGGTACCACAGTCACGAATGCAGAATTTAGGTTTCCAAACAGTGATGCTAACACCAATAGATTGATAAATTTCGTTTAACTCTAAATTTGAAAACCATAGACTTGGCCATATTTTTACATTTTTCCACGAAAAACATAAATGTGATTTATCGGTTTTTGTTCCGACGCTCCTCAACTATTATTAATATTATTTATATCACATAATAATTATATTTGAAATGAAATATTTACATTATGAAATCTTGCATCTTTTTTTTTACAAAATTGGTATATCTCGAATTAAGAATTTAAAACGTTTTATATAAACATTTAAACCTTTCCGACCACTGCTGGTTGGGAACCAATGCTTTATGCTCTATGGCATCCGAAACGTTTCCTAATCCTGTATTGTTTTCAGCTAGTTCGGAAACTCTGTGGCTTGCGGTACGGCAACCGAGTTAGGTACTCTAACCTCGTTAATTCTTTGTATTTGATCATGTTTCTTCGATATTGTAATGAACTTTGTTTGGAAGAAATCGGGCTTGATCAAATTATTGGAAGAGGGATTGTGTGGTGAGAAAGTTATTGTATTGTGCTGTCTTTTTCCCTTGTGTTGGTAGGAGATTTACGAAAATAACTTGTGAAATTATTGGGTATTATTTTATATACATATTAACATTGCAGAATATTATATACTTATTTATATTAATATTTAATGAATATTTACTTTGAAAAGTATTATATTTACTGCTTTAATTTATTGTGAATGTGAGCACTATGTGGGTCATTTTTTTTTCTTTCAATATTTTCCTATTATTTTTTGCTTTTTCTCAGTTTTAATGGTGGTCTGGCATTTTGACCACTTTATGCGGCCTACCCCAATGTCCTTTCTTTGGTATTTTTCGTCGAGTCGAGCTCCTTAAGTCTTGAGTCGAGCTGCACGATTACTGACAAATGCTTGCACTGATTGGATAGGTCCACTGAAATTTGTGTGGTTCTTTCCTCAAAAGATCATTTCAGACACAGATCTACATGGTCCTCACATGATCTGACCAAGATTATGTCTGGACTTTAAAAGAGACTTTGACCCCTGAGTTTGTTTCGCCATTTCTTCTCAGGGGTAGTCATATAGGACATGTCGACTACATCTAGCTTATTTTTTACTTTTTAATATGACGTGTAAAAGTGATTCCGATATCCTATTTACAGAATAAACGATTTCATTTCATACCATTTCATTCCAGTTAGTAAGTTTGGTAACAGGGTGAATTTCACCAAAAAAACTGAATGCTATCAGCACATCTAAACTGCGTTGAAAAGCTGTCAGTGTTAATATTCCACAACAATGTTAACACTGACAGCTCTTGAACACGGTTTAGATTTGTGCTGATCGCGTGCAGTTTCATAGATGAAATTCGCCTTCAGTCTACTTAGGTATACTTAATTTGGATGAGATCATGAAATAGTGCTAAAACTCAAGCCAATTTATGTATGTGTCATCACTTGCAGAAGCTCTATCAATGTTCTGTTTTAAAAGAGTAACGGTGGAGTTTCTTGCCCATTTTTCTGCATACGAAATTACCTTTTGGAAGGGGCGACTAGAATCAATTCTTTTTTTTTTGTAAATTTTGACGTTCAAAAGTGCCTTTTATGTACCTACCAGCTGCCCCCTGCGGTATCGCCCGCGTAAGTCTCGTAAGATTATCGGAATAAAACCCCCCAAAAGCCCCCAAAAGTATATGTCAAGGGTGTGTGTGTGTGTGTGTAAGTGCATGTTAATTCAGGGTGTCAGCTACCTTTATACAAAATTGTATCAAAATTCGTTCAGCCGTTTGAGCGCCTCACAAACTTTCGCCATTACAATATTAGTGTGATTTGAAATAATTTGACTTTGACTTTGTTCCGTATTGTGGTGTGTATATATCGCAAATGCATTTGCTGCAAAGCTTTATTGCTCTAATAACCGTTCCTCAGTATAGTGGACGTTTATTAGATCGTATAAACATTTATAATGTAGGTATATTTAACACCATTATTGAAAGAAGAAAAAGAGAAAAGAAAGAAAAAAAAGAAAGAAAAAGAAAAATTATTTATTCTGCACAAACATAAAAAAAAAAAATTGATATCTCCCAAAGACAAAGAGGAGGAGCTCGTGGCTAAGTAATAATAGCCGCTCGGGTTGATCCATCAGGTTAAGCTACGCTAGCCGATGTTAGTCCGTGGATGGGTGACCATCATTGCATACCGAGACTCCTCCGTGCCTCAGAAAGCACGTTAAGCCGTTGCTTCTGGCTGTCATTTCGTCAGAAGTCTGACAACCAGGCTTACCAAGGGTTCGTATAATCCAGTTACTGGGTTGTGGAGGTCAAATAGGCAGTCGCTCCATGTAAAATGCTGGTACATTCAGTTGCATCCGGTTAGACTGAAAGCCGACCCCGACATTGTTGGGAAAAGGCTAGGCAGATTGATTGATTTCCGAAAGACAAAATTGGCTTGCAAAACCCAGCAATATAAATATGTATTCAATTTTTATTCCCAACTAACTGACCCGACAGACGTAGTTGTGTTAAAATTTTAATAATTCATATACCTATAATTCCCATAGAAAATGCACTTTCAGTATTCCTGAATTTTTAAATTTTTTCTTTCCAAAAGAACCTGATCCGGACTAATATGAACATTCCCGAGCCCGGAGCATGGTTTTGTGCCGCTATTGGGATTAAAACATGGGACTTAAACATAACTGGCGAAATGTGGGTGTACTATAGGTACACCTCTGCCTAACCCTTCGAGGGGTACGGGCGTGATGTTATGTGTTATGTTACGAACATTAAAAAAAATGCCAAATCGGTCAAGTACAGCATTTCATTTTTAGGGTTCCGTATCCAAAGGGTAAAACGGGAACCCCATTACTAAGGTTCCGCCATCTGTCTGTCTGTCTGTCCGTCTGTCGCCAGGCTGTATCTCATGAACCGTGATAGTTAGATAGGTGAAATTTTCACAGATCATGTATGTTGCCGCTATAACAAAAAATACTAAAAAACAGAATAACATAAATATTTAAGGGGGCTCCCATACAACAAACGTGATTTTTTTTGCCATTTTTATAGATAATGGTACGGAACACTTCGTGCGCAAGTCAGACTCGCACTTGGCCGGTATTTTTTTATTATATAGATACATTCAGGTAGAAGCCACACACATATGACGTAACTACAACAAATAGAACCTGGATGTGTTCCAAATACCGGGCAATTCCTCCAACTAGCTGATAATGCTGAGATATTGTCTAGCTGGCATTAGGCGGAGCAAATCTCCAGCTTACTTGGCTTATAAACTGCTTCACCTATCTCGAGATATATAGCATGATAAAGAACTGATTGTAGAACACCTACTTTTGTATGTACCGATAAGCTTTCTGAGTGGGGTTGAGATTTGCATACCAACAGACAATACTTACGATAGATATTAATAATAAAAGGGAAATATTTAACTCATCCTCTAAAAACTTATTGACCATCTAATTCTAATTCTTTTTTATATTAATGAACCTCTAAAAACCTTTTGTCGCTTCGAATGTTGTACACTCTTTTTTGAGCCTCTTTTTATGTTTCTGGATACCCCGACCAAACGGGTTGGGTAAGTTTTTTTTTTATTAATTGTCTGATTCGCCTATTTGATTGTTTCTTTTGGTTTATCATTATATTTTTAGAATTGTTCTGCTTAAGTAAGGTTGGAACTGTGATCAACCACGCGTGAGCCAAATTCGTCGTAGTAACTAAGCTAGGGCACTCCGACCAAACTTAGTTGGTCGCAGATAATTAGCTATTTAGTATGTATTTAGGACCCCAGAATAGGGATTATTAGGGGATCACCAATAAAGGCGCAATCATTATATTTGAGGGTTTATGTATATTTTTAGGAGCGCAAATAGGATTTCTTAGAGGTTTGATTTAATTCATTATTCTATCTTAATACCTACAATTATTCCGGGTCTGATAGTTCATGCATGTGAGATTTGTGTCTGTAAACACAAGAGGGCCCTGATTTTCAAGGATCCCAGTGCGTCACAAAAGACCGAGGGTTGTCTCCAGAAGATAAGCCGCAATTTTTGACTGTTAATAGCAACATAAGCGAAAACTAATCTGTATAACAAACGTAATCATACTATAGCAAAATGAGACTTGTTATTGAAACATCTAAAGGTTCAACGTACCCTGATGGCAAGCGAAACAAGAATAAACATTCATTACGGAGACAATTCAATTTCAAGACAAAATACAAAATGGAATCTCATACCGAAAACACATTGCAAACTAGACTGTATTAAATTAAAGAAAGTTCACATTACATCGAAAGAAATTGTAGATTATTTCCACGCTGCTTTTAGTAATGTACTAGTGCCCCGCCCCTGCTTTGCACGGTGTATACAACTGGACAAAACATAGTGGTTTTTTTAATAATTATAATGTATTGTACACATTAATCTGTCGGAATTGTCTAAATGATCGTGAAAACCGCATCAAAATTCGTTGTGTAGCTTACGCGGTCAGACGAAAAGCGGCTCTAATTTATAATATGTACTAGATGAACTGGTGAATTTCGTACACGGCTGTTTCTTTCGGGTTTTCCTAATTTTCAGTATAAATATTCTAATCGGTCAAGCCTTTTTCTAGTTTTTGCGAGACGAACCCACGGCAATTGATTTGTATATTAGATTTTTTAAATATATAAATAGATATCGAAGGGAAAACAAATGATTGTGTGTTTTCTTGCAGTTCACAACCATAATTATCATTATTCAGCTGCATCCGGTTAGACTGGAAGCCGACCCCAACATAGTTGAGAAAAGGCTAGGCAGATGATGATGAATTGTCAATCAAAATAATGTACCCCTTTTTATGAAAATTTCGCGGACAGAGGAGTATGAAATATGGCAAAGTTTAAGATTATATGGAGGAGGAGTGCAGAAAGCTAATATTTTTATAAAGTATGCATTAGAAATAAATTAAATTAATAAAAAAAAAAAAACATAAGAAGTGACAGCTTGAGTTTGGAATAAGTAAATACTTTGTTGCATGGAATTAATGTACCCATGAAATTAGTTAGTACTATATAGATTGTAAGGGGGGGCGAATTTCGACAAGTGGGCGACCACTGTCATTATAACTCTATCTTAATCTCGAAAAAAATAAGATAAATAGCTATTTCAAAAAAAGAAGTATCATCGACACCAATGAATCTATCTTTGTAAAAGATTAGCTTAGTCATCGTGATTAGACGTATCTTTTACTAATATTTTTACGGAATCGCCGTGAGAGATTTATGTTTCTTTTGAGTTATTATTAAGATATAGTGAGGATAGGGGGTATAGGGGGTGTGATAGTAAGGTTATTAGTGTTGGTCTTTTAGGTTCATAGGAACAGATGATGAGATGATTTCTTAAAATGAGAACTTCTATTGAAAGTGTTCGTCAGGGAAGTATGACGAATATAGGTACTGGTATATGACTCTTGCAGATAAAATTTAGGTGTTTGACTGTCTTTACGGATAGCCCAAAAGCCTGAAAGTCTGATAACCAGTTTTACTAAGGAGTATCGTGTTACCCAGTTACTGGGTTGTGGAGGTCAGATAGGCAGTTCATCATCATTAGTCTATAGCAGTCCACTGCTGGACATAGGCCTCTCCAATTGCACGCCATTCAGCTCGATTCTCAGCAACTCTCATCCAGCGAAGATCGTCACTCCACCTAGCCTGAGGGCGCCCTACCTTACGTTTGCTGATTCGCGGTCTGCACTCAAGAACACGTCTACCCCAACGGTCATCGGTTCTACGGCTAATATGGCCCGCCCATTGTCACTTCAGCTTGCTTTATCTGTGATTAATGTCGACAACTTTGTTTCTCTGCCGGATCACCGCGTTCCGGATTCCATCCCTCAGAGAGACTCCAAGCATAGCCCGTTCCATAGCTCGCTGAATGACCTCGAATTTATGGACCAGCCGTACCGTGAGTGTCCACGTTCCAAGTGTCCCGTAAGTCATAACAGGCAGGACGCACTTATTAAAGACCTTCGTCCTTAGGCTCTGTGGAATACGCGACGAGAAGACTCAACCCAAATGCTACCCAGCCCAGCTAAATTCTTCTGTTCACCTCCCTCTTAAAGTTGTTCTTACCAAATTGCAGAGTTTGCCCAAGGTAAACGTATTCTCTTACGAATAGGCAGTTGCTCCATGTAAAATACTGGTATTCAGCAGCATCTCATCTGATTAGACTGGAAGCTGACCACAACATAATTATGTAGTTGTACAAAGCTGCAGATACTGTTTGAAGGACATGAGTGCTGGTCTTTTTAACTTCGTCTTTAACGTTGGCAACGCAACAGTTTCCATGAAGTAGGACGTCTCACATAAGGAAAAAAGTTAATTTCATAAGAAAACATGTCAAAGTCAAAGTCAAAGTCAAAGTATTTATTCGTGTGCTTTTTGGTGATACAACAGGTCTTACAGTAATTTTATGGAAACTCAAAAAGCTACCCATTAGGCATACACGTTTTAACAATATCAGAAATTAAAATTGATTTACATTGAAATACAAAACAAAAATGTCAAAATTGATTTACATTGAAATGCAAACAAAAGAGAATTGATATATTAAATAAAAATGTCAAAATTGAGATAACATCATATTAGAATACCTACAATTAATTATTATTACAAAAATTAAAATACAATCAGTTAGTCAAGCATAAATATATAATTGTCAGTTTTTACACTTTGTCAAGAAGGAATTCGCCAATGGTATAGTAGCATTTTTCAATTAAAAAATCATTCAGTTTTCGTTTAAATTGTATCAAATTCAAATCTTTGATAGCATTTGGTATTTTATTATATATTTTTGGTGCCATGCAGATAATGCTTTTATGCATAAGGGCCGTCTTTGAGGCTCTTAGACATAGTTCGTGTCGATATTCCGGTCTTGTTGATCTATAACGTTCCTCAGAAGCTTTTTTAAATAATTTACTGTTTTTCTTGACGAACAATGCAGTCTCGTATATATAAAGGCAAGGTAATGTCAATATCCTAAGGGATTTAAAATGAGGTTTACAACTATCTGTTTGTTTTAAATTACACATCGATCTAATGCACCTCTTCTGAGCTTTAAAAACGTTATTTTTCTCACATGAATTTGCCCAAAACATGACAATAATTTCTTTCAGTTTATTGGTAATCAAAGACATAAATAATTCAGTGTTTGTTTGCCTCGCAAAGCACTTGCAATTTTATTATGCTAAAAAGAAAACTAGCACAGATATTAAACATTTTACTTACTCCAACATTAATTTAATTTTAAATAAAATGTGGAACATTCTACGTTCTCAGATGTCCGTGACTTGGCAGACATCTCGAGCTGTGGAGTGCCACGTCATCATATTTCATCAATCTGTGACGTCATAATATCGATGAGATGGATTTACTTGGCTCATGCTTCATACTTGGTTCCCGTATAGCTTAGGATGGTGTTCCACTTGAGATGATTAGGTAGTGGTTTAATGCATGCTGTCTACGAGTATCCTTCCATGGGATTTATAATGGCAGCATTTCAAAATATGTGTTAACAAGCCCTGTGACCGATAGAATTGCCCATGGGAAAATAAAAATGATGAAATTCCGTACAAAATAAAATTCATACCTTATTTAATCCCCTTTTTTTCACGCCTCCTTCCTAAGAGGGGCTTAAGATGATTATGACGAGCCTTGATTCGTTTAAATATTATAAAGGCTGACACAGATTAGAGCGCGCCGCAACGCATTGCAAAAATTCTACTACATCACTTTCGTACCATTTATTTGTACGAACCATCTCATTACAGGCGGGTCTTTTTTGTATGGAAATGTGATAATCTGCGGACAGATTTAGCTGTAATGCACGAATACATAAAGAGGTTCTTTAGACCCTATTCTCGGTATCAGAAGCAATATTTTTTTTTTAAGTTTTTTTTTTTGTTGCGTAATTTATCTCGACGTTGTGATTCCTGAAATGCAATAATGTTGATTGATATGTTTGGGTAGGTATTTCATCATAGTAATTACACACGTATAACATAAAATCACACCTATTTTCCCCAAAGGGTTAAGCAGACGTGTACCTACATGTACAATGTAATTATTTAATGTAAAAAGTCTTGTGGTTTTTTCACAGTTCATAATCTTTTCAAATTCAAATTCAAAATCTTTATTGCGAACTAAGTGTACAGGATTTTGTAGATGTTAACAATAGGTACGTTCTAGAACTTAGTTGCCTGTTAAGGCATTGCAATTTAAATGGTTAAAACATTAGAAGAAAAAAAAAATTATATACTTACTCAATATTACAGTTATACAGACTTAACATTATATTATATTATATTAATTATCATTATTCATATATTTTATATTATCATTATTCATTCATATATTATCACATACTATTCATAGAATCAATATCACATCATTATATCAAGTATCACAATCATTTCAATATTAAATAATTATTTATCTTCAAGGAATTCTTTTACAGAGTAGTATGCCTTTTTAATCAGGAAATCTTTTAGCTTCCTTTTAAAAATACCAATTGAATGCTGGTTCTTGACTTCAATGGGTAAATTATTATATATTTTTATGCCCATACAAAAAATACTATTGCTGTAGACGGCAGTGTGGGATGTTTTATTGCGTAGTGTATTTTTAAGTCTACTGCTTATTAATGTGTCATAGCTACTGATGTTTGATTTAACTAAAACTGAGGCCGCGTAGATATATAGAGCAGGGAGGGTTAATATCTTCAGGTTCATAAAATGAGGTTTACATGAATCTGTTTGACGTATCCCACATATGGATCTAATACACTTTTTTTGTGCCTTGAACGCAATTTCTTTATCAGTCTTTTGTATAAGCGAAATTCCTAATAGGTATCGTTTTTCCTAATTTCCTAAAGAAGTTTACATTTAATTTCTCATTATGCCTTTGTGGCAAAAGTAATAAGTTTTTTTTTTGTGGTTTAGTAACATTCTTTGTTATTATTGTTTAAGGTTTCTACAGACCGGCGCGACTCGCGACGCGACACAAAGGCACCGTTCGTCGCGCGACTCACGGGGCCTTTGTGTCGCGTCGCGTGTCGCGCCGGTTTGTAGAAGCCTTTAGAAGAGTACCTATGTTTTACTTAATTGTTTTATTGCCCAATGCTTTTTGTGGCTTTTTTTCTGCCGAAAGATTAATTTTATTCAAGTTCCAAAATAAAAACAGATCTGTAGGTATTTTATACGAATCCTCAACTAAATAAAAATGTACTGTAACTGAACCATAAATATCTTAAGACATATTTGTCAAGTAAAATAGTGCAGAATTTTTAAGCTAAGATAACTTTTGGCAAAAGTACTAAGGTATTGTATGCGAAACTCGAAACAATACAAACCAAATTCCATTAAAAACTATACCTTATCCACTACAAAATAAATACTAATTCAGAATAGCTACTTTTAAAGCAAGGTTGTAGATTAGAAACGAGTTAAGAAACCCTTTATTTAAGGGTGAGTTGGGCTCTTGGGCACACCTCTGTTTACGATAAGGCTTTTTGCTGGTATTTTGTTGTTAAGTGTTAAATTAATGCAAAGGGTTTTACTATTTATGTGTATTGGGCGTTAAGTTGTCTGTGTTTTGTATGAGAAATTTAGGAATATTGCGCGTTTTTATCTAAAGTGACGAAGGTATCGTGGACGTCCACCTCCATAAAATGTATGGAAATACGTGCATGTTATAACGTTATTGTGTGTTGGAAAATCTTCCCCTTTCTATGGAGGATGAAGAACTTTACGCCTTGTTCCTCATACTTATGAAAAGTACCGTAAAGTATCGTATCGTAAAGTATCGTGTGTAAAGTTCTATAGGTCGAACGAATACCTATCAAGCTATACTTATAATTGATCAAACTTACGTTTATAGAGCTATTATATAACACACTTGTTTTATTTTGACGATATTCCAAAAAAGGCTTTCTCTATAATCAAACAAGAAAGAAAATGTGGCGTGACCTGTACACAACACAATGTGCAACTTATCTATTGTACGCTTTTATAGTTTCTAAAATGGCGATATTATAATGGATGACCATTTTGCGAATGTTCGTGTACGGGGTGTGAGATTGGAGACAGAAATAGGTAATCATGTTTCCATTAAAAAAAAAAAAAAAAATTTTTATTAAGTTCACTTTTTACGCAGTTGAGTTTTTTAAACTAGTTTTTTTTTAACCGAGATTTTTTCTACAGCAGACAACATAATCAACGTATTATTACCTCTATTACTTCCGATTTTAAAGGCGTTAATCTTTCTAATTCTAAATTAAACTATCATTACTAAACGCGTAGCCTATGACTCAGCATTCTGCTAATAATGATCGATGAGCCATTATTCAGAAATGAGTTTGATAGCTGCCCCTAATTTAATAACGAACCTACTATTGTTTTATATAAATGATATTATTATTACTTTACATTAATTTAATAGAATATTAGTTTTCTGGGTGCTGAAGAGACGTGATGGCACAGTGGTAACAGCCATGACTTATGAGTGTAGGTCCTAAGTTCAAACCCAGACAGGCGCTTTACTTTGTGTAAATTATTTCATCACCACTGCTCTCAAAACGGTGACGGAAAACATCGTGAGGAAACCGGCATGTCCTAGAACCAAAAATTCGAAGACATGTGACATCTACCAACCCGCACTGGGCTGGCGTGGTGGATTACTCAATACCAGTATTTTACATGGAGCGACTGCCAATCTGATCTCTACAAACCAGTAACTGGGTAATACGACACCCCTTGGTTTTACCGGTTGTCAGACTATCGCGGCGGTCTTCTGACGCCCCGTAACGACTGCTAAAGATCCATGCATGACAGCCGGGACCAACGGCTTAACGAGCTTTCCGAGGCACGGAGGGGTCTTGGTATGTAAAGATGGTCACCCATCCACGGACCAACCGCGGCAAGCGTAGCTTAGCCTGATCAATCGACCCGTGCGGCTGTTACTTAGCCACAAGCTACTAAGTTAACGCTGCCTTTAACCGCATCTATTCATCTTATAAATTCAAGTCGCATTTCGTGTCGCCTTTTTTACCTTCTAAATTACGGGTGTACCTACTATAGGGTATACCTCTGCCTACCCCTTCGGGGATTACAGGCGTGATGTTCTGTTATGTTTATGTTAAATTACGCAACGGATTTAGATGAGGTTTTCAAGATAATTTAGATATTTTCTAGATGGTTTATACTCGTAATGTATAAAACAATATCGGCACGGTTGGCGCAGTGGTTAAGCGATTGACTGCTGCGCTGCGTGTCGCGGGTTCGATTCCCGCACGGAACAATTATTTGTATGACCTACAAGTAGTTGTTCCGGGTCTGGCTGTTTGTGTATGTGAGTTTAAATGTTTGTAAACGCACCCACGATACAGGAGAAATTCCTAGTGTGGGGTTACGTTTAAAAAAAAAAAAATATATATATAAACTTACATGCCTATAATAAGGAAATCTTGGGTCTCCCTTGTTTGACCGAAAGGAATTTGACAAATTTTCACTTCCCAAAAAATTTCTCGCATAATTTCATTTGCCAAATTATTACTTAGCAAAAAATCTGATCACAAAAAATTGTAACGCAAACCTAATGTTTGACAAATGAACGTTTAAACTATAACTTGTTTACCAACTAGTACTTTTAACATTTTTTATTTAGTCAAATATTTCAGTTGGAATAACAGTTTTTACGCAAAATCAAATAATAATATAAATAAGTAATTAACCTAATCTAAATAGTTTAGATCCGGGTAACCTACTAAAAACAATCTCTTTTTTCTATTAATGCAAGTCGTTTCTGGCACTTGCCGGCCGCTGCCGCGGCACCGCTCGCTTCGCTCGCTCGGTTTGTGCGTAGGAGGTCACAGTTTTAACCTAACCTAACCTACCCATTTAAAAAAAAAAAGAAATTAACCTAATCTAAATAGTTATGTTCCGGGTAACCTACTAAAAACAATATCTTTTTTTCTATTAATGCAAGTCGTGTCTGGCACTCGCCGGCCGCTACCGCGGCACCGCTCGCTTCGCTCGCTCAAAAACGTTTATTGTCTGAAGATTGTTTGCTGTAATAAATCATTTGATTAAAGACCAAATGCCATAATGGACGCGGACTTCTTGAGAGAACTTGAAGTGATATGTTGCACTGTTTTGTTTCATTTGCCTACACTAACACTTGTTCACGAACACTTATAATATTTTGCCAAGTAAAAATTTGACCAAATGAAAATATGCGTACTAAAATCATTCGAAATATTGCAATGGTATAAAAAAAGGTTACTAAAATTTGTTTGGGTAATGAAAATTTGGCAAAATCTTTTCGGCAAAACGGCAGGATCCCGGAAATCTTCATGTTTTGTCAAGTTATAAGAGCCGTGCGAACCATGGCGGGTCACTATAGTGTTTTACAAAACAAGGTGTGGAGATTATTCCACGTTTCTATTTTTTTTTTTATACAATAGTTTAATGGCCTGGTTGCTGGGACCTTTTAGCCAAGTCTTTATTTAGTTACTTTGTTTAAATAGGTAATGATGAAATGAATTTTAAACAATGCATGATAGATGATATCCCCGCCCGTACGCTCCCCTTGAGTTTCAGTAAAGACGTGGCACTTTACTGAGACCTCACGCGGACTTCTTGAGAGAACTTGAAGTGATATGTTGCACTGTTTTGTTTCATTTGCCTACACTAACACTTGTTCACGAACACTTAATGGTTAATAATCCACCACTATTACACATTAATATTCGGCTAAACACAAATTTTATAAAATAAAACAAAACTGCTAACATGACGCTTCACTTTCCGTTTCCTTTATGAATGAGTGACGTGTATGTGTGTACGTTAAGATAATAGCACGTCGGATTTTGTAGTTTATGCTTACCTACGCTTATGGCAATAGAACGAGAGTTTAAGTAAGTTTTTAGTTAATAAATTTCCATAAATGTCCTTTAAACAAACGTAAAATTAGCAGGAACTGCTGATCCATTACCTACTAGCTAACATTTGGCAAATAATTTAATGTAATGTTTTGTGTTGCATAATGCAAATAATTTAATGTAATGTTTTGTGTTGCATAATGCAAATAATTTAATGTAATGTTTTGTGTTGCATAATATAATGCAAATTATTTTACATACTATTGTAGAGAATCAAGTTTTCTAACTGAACAGACAGCTCTGCAGCTGGAGAGTTTGTTGCGCCACTTCTTCTTCCCAGCTAAAGCACTAGGAAGTGGTGAAGAGTAGGCGTTTTTGGGGGACTGTCTTATGTAATTTTTGACGTCCGAAACGTACTGATTCTCAGTCTATGCACATTATTTCTCCAGCCACCACAAAACTCAAACCCCCTTATTACAAAACAAGGTTTATCTTCAGACCCGGGTTTAAAACATGGAGCCATTATGGAATTTCGAACTTTATTCCGACTATGGTAAAGTTCCTAAACACAAAACTGACAACTTAGTACCGAACTAAGTTTTCAGTTTTGTATAAAGAACGGTATTTCAATCACTGTTACGTTCTTATTACAAAAACTGGCTGCATGGTTTAAGCCTTGTCAAAATATAAATCTTGTTTTGTAATAAGGCGGAAACGGTTCTAACAATGTGGCTTGGCGAGATAAGTAGCAGTAGTACAGTAAGTCACACGTCAGGGATCGCCCATTAATGACGAGACGTTTTTAAGCAACTGTTTAACCCCCCTACCCCTGGAAATACGTGCTGAGGTTTTAGACTAACCCCCCGCCTCCCCAAAATCAAGTGCATGTTTTTGGTAAAAAGTATCTTAAGTATCTTACTGGCGACTGGCAAGCTGAGCCGGGTCGTTGTCGCGGTGGGCGAGGAAATCGTTGCCTGGCAACGGATAGTCAAGGTCACGCTCCGCTTTTCGGTTTAGAAAACGCGCGTTCAACGAAAAAATAAATACACGTGTTGTCTCACTACACCCTCCCCGCTTGTAATATATCGCGATTTTTTTAACCTCCTCCTCCCCCTTTCGAACCTCACGTTAATGGATGATCCCTCATTGGTAACCATTTGACCTTGAGCTGCCCTAGAGTAGTACGGAGTTAAATTAGAATAAGAAGCCAGTTTATACTGGTTATATTAACACTAACGTGTGGCCTGCCGTTCTTACTCCTGCTCTAGATGATGAAACTTTTAGTCAACTAATCAGTACAACGTAATTTTTACATGGTGGTACACTAAGAAGACCTAAAGAGGAATAGAATTCTCCCCTAAAACCCAAAGTATTCAAATCTGATAACAAACAGACACCTACATTAATTTGCTGCGCCTCACGCATTAAAAACTCCTTTTAAAGGAGAATACCCAGCTTTACAGTATTCTGTTCAATCCCACAGCTCCCTCTTATCTTAAAGAACTTTCAAGTTCCTTCATGACAAACATACCAGATATGTGGGGTCAACGGAAAACTTGAAACTAGAGATGTATTAGTCGATAAAGCGTGCTCAATCTTTGTCCAGTTTTAAAATTCTGGTAAAAAAACCCTTCCTCTCTCCTTAAACACTATCATTGCATAACTATACATAGTTCCTTGCTTTGTTTTTATGTCTGTATGAATGTTCTCTCCTTCTTCATTTAATCCATCCAAAGATTGTCTGTAACGCTGATAGCGTACCTCTGCCGCGAAACCATAGCAGCGAAACTGCAGTGGTTCAATTGTACTGGTTCGCGTCATGTTCCGCTACTCGAATCGGATGCGAGTAGCGGAACATGACGCGAACCAGTACAATTGAACTACTGCAGTTTCGCTGCTATGGTTTCGCGGCGGAGGAGTGCTACCAGCGTCCAAGATCGCTTTTAGCGATAAGACCGCCCATTGTGTCATCCTATGTAAAAATATTACATTTGTTTCTGTAATTTTTATGGTGTACATAATGAAGAGAATCTGTTCTATGTATCTATCTACACCCAATTAATGCAAGCGTCGATTCACCGTTTTTTTCAACGCTCTTCCGTGTTAGATTCAACCAAAACCGGTTGTCAGCTATAGAAAATTAGGTTACGGGGCTGAAGTAAAAAGCAGTAGGTACTTTGAATTGAATAACGTTCATTATATTTGAGGTTTCACAGTGAAGAAATTATGTCTATCCTATCGCAGTAACTAAGAAAAGAAGAAGTAACCGAGGGCAGTTGTCGGTTTTATATTAAACATTGAGTGACAATACTGACAGTGTTGCCATTATCAGAAAGTAAGAATGGATTCATTTTTGCATAGTCAAATCGACTAAATACCAACATCAGCGCATTATACAAGGTTTTAATTTACAAAACACGTTTCAATAGATACCTACCGGTGCCAGTTGGCACGGGCACAAGCAGTTTAATAGCCAATTAAAATGGAAACCACAGCGCATGCAGAACGCACGCGTGATTGCGTAAACGTATCGTAACATGCTTAATGGACGTTTACGGGCTATGAAAGTGGACGTAGAAATGTGGAGTATTATTCTTCTTCATCCTAACTAATATTCTTAATGCGAAAGTGAGTTAGTTTGTTTGTTTGTTACGCTTTCACGCTAAAACAGCTGAACGGATTTGGATGAAATTTGGCACATGGGTAGACAATACCTTGGTTAGGACATGTAAGTAGGTTTGTACAAACACTTTTACACGTCAATCATTATTTTAAAAACTAGATGAGGTCGGCGTTTTCTATCTGACTACTCTAAGAAGAGAGGCCAAAACAAACTCAGAGGTCACAGTCTCTTTTAAAGTTCAGACATAATCTTGGTCAGATCATGTGAAGACCATGTAGATTGGTGTCTGACCAGTCAGTGCACGCATTTGCCACTAATCGTACAGCTCTACTCAGAACTTAAGAAGCTCAATGATGCGACGATCAATACCATAGGATACTTAGGTACCTACCTTTATTTTACCTTACCTGTACAGCGTGTTACGGAAAGGGTATCCATACAAACAGGGTGAAGAGTGCATCTGGTTCAGAAGCTCTGTACAAAATTTCAGCTCAAAAAAAATAACTTTGAAAAACTTTGATATTTTTTTATTTCTAAAGTTTATTAAATTTAAATCATTACAAACGTGTCAGCAGACTACGAGGGTCATTATCCATTATCTGTGTCTGCGCGCCTAGTACACACACACCTCTGTGACATGGCAACGACCCGCGGCGTCGCGGGCGGCACGATCGGCGGCGGGATCAAACGAATGGATTAAAACGTGTACCGATCAGCTGACTTGGTCTAGTGATGAGTAGAATTCAATTGGAAACATTTGATTTTTATTAGTTAAATGTTTCACGACTTTATAATTATGTAGGTATTTAAAAAAAAAAATGTTGCCATGTAGTTTTTTATCACCAAAAGAATGCCATGCCTTTGATATGTAGGGTATACTCGTATACATATCAAAGGCAACACGCTGTAGATATTTTTATTCCGGTATTTTTATTTCCGATATTCGGCTTATTATGTTCCCACTGCTGGGATACAGGCATCCTCTCAAAAAAAAATTAAAAAAAAAAAAAAATCAAAAAAAAAATATTTGGATAATAATAATTTGAAAATAAATCTCAATAAAACTAATATTATGCACTTCAGTCAACGCTTACCAACTTTATCTGATCTCAAGGTTCAATATAATGACAAAATAATTGAAGAAGTCAACACTGCAAAATTCCTCGGTGTGACTATTGACAAAAAGTTAAATTGGAAAGAACACGTTGAAATTTTAAGCAAAAAAATTAGTAACTCTGCTTATGCCCTACACAAATTAGTTCCTGTGCTTAACACTGACGCGTTGCTAACAGCTTACCATGGCCTAGTTTCATCGCATCTAAGGTACGGAATTATACTTTGGGGCAATTCGACTGACAAGGATATACCTTTCAAAGCCCAAAAACGGTGTATTAGGACGATGTTTAAATTAGATTCGACCGACAGTTGTAAACTGTATTTCATTAATTATAACATACTGACGTTACCGTGTCTGTATATATTCGAAGTTGTCATGTTTGTAAAATGTAATCCACAATTATTTCCACGTATGGCAGACAAAGTCAGTCGCAACAGACGCGATAACAGTATGCTTTGCTCACATGGTTCCAAAACAGCATTAATGCGGAAAAGTGTATTTTGCATGGCGCCTTTAATATTTAACAAACTTCCAAAGACATGGAGGGAACTAAGTGCGCACAAACTAAAAAAGCGGCTAAAATTATATCTAGTTGGGAAAGCATACTACAGTATTTTGGAATTTTTAAACGAGAAAATGTAATATTTATGTAAAATTTAAAATTAGATTATAGGACAATTTAATTCAAATTTGTAATTTACTAATCTAATAATATTTTTAGCTTCGTTTGAATGACTTTTGTTTCATAAGTATATATTTGTATGCCCCAAAGGCCGAACATGATGGATCTTTTTGTTTATGAACAACCTGCATATCTTGTATGTATACTCATGTTTCCACAAATAAATGTCTTGTCTTGTCTTGTCTTGTCTCTCTATAAGAGAGAGTGGGTCATAATCCACCACGCGGACTCTGTGCAGGTTCGTGGATGTCTTCGATTCTTTGGTTCTAGAACATGCCGGTTTCCCGCGATGTTGTCCGGAACCGTTTTCAGAGCAGTGATGACGTAAAGTGCCTGTCTAGTTTCAAATAGGTCATGCCTAAGTGAAAGGTAGAACATTAGTCTGCGAGATTGTTGGTGGACTACCTGGAGTACTCTTAGATGTACAGTTTCTTCAGTTGTCGAAACAAAATTACAGATAAATATTAATTAAATAAATACAGCCGACAAATACCGGAAAACAGCAGACAAAGATAAATGGAGAAGTATGAGGGAGACGTTTGCCCAGCTATGTGACAGTATCACGCTAATATTATAAAGGCGAAGGTTTGTGAGTGTGTGTGTGTGTGTATGTTTGTTACTTCTTCACGCTCAAACAGCTGGACCAATTTTGATAAAATTTTGTATGGAGGTAACTGACACCATTAAGACATAGGCTACTTTTTATCTCGATATTCCCACGGGATCGAGACTTACGCGGGTGAAACCGCGGGGCCCAGCTAGTAGGTTTTTAATCCTAACAAATATAATAAATGCGAAAGCACGTTTGTTTGTCACGCTTTCACGCTAAAACGGATGAACGGCTTTTAATAAAATTTGCCAGATAGTTAGCCTGGAACCTGGAGAAGAACATAGGCTACTTTTATCCTGGATCGCAGACGAAGTCACGGGCAACAGCTAGTAAAAAAAAAATAGAAATAATTTAGTATTACGTCAAAAATAAAATGTGTGAACATGTTTGTAAAGAAGAGTTCTAATTCTGTGATTCATATTTTTGGGTGCTTTTATTCTCAAAAGTTTTTATTTGCCACAGCCTGTATATCGCGTATGTAATTATCGCTATAAAGGGTGATTAATGCACATGGCATGTTTGGCGATAATAAACATAAATAAATGTGTACACAGTACACACAATTTCAACTAAAAACCGCTGATTCTCTATATTTTTATTTAACAAACAAATCAGCTTAAAAACATTTATGTCTACCACACAACTCAACACGAAAAGCGTCAACAATGTAATTTATGGGAACGAGCAATTGTACTCGACATTTTAGTAACAGTGATATTTCACACATAAAAAATAACAGTTTTTTTACACACGTATAAAATCACTGTTATTTTAGACACGTGAATAATCACTGTTATTTTTGGGGTGAAAAATGCATAGAATACTGTTATCAGCAAGTGGCAGGCACTGGCGGTGTTTTATATCCAAGTAAATGTGATTTGTTCGCGCAATCTCTCATTTTTGACCTTTTTCGCGCTAAAAAGCTTTATGTTGAAAAGTTGAGCGGTTGCACGACCACGTTGTAATTTGAATGGTACTGTCCTAGTTTGAAACGTATGCAAAGTCTTTTTGAAGTAAGGAACCTAGTAGGAAGGGAGTTAGTTAGTTCGGCAGGAAGTTAGTAGAGGTGCACCTAGCTTCTGACGTTCCATAAGTGCCATGTAGGTTTATGTGAAATAAAATATTTTGATTTTGGTAATTACGATGAAACTTTTTCGGCACCCACAAATAGGCCGAATGTTGATAATACTGACATTTCAGCGACGACAACAATAAGAAAAAAGCAATTTAGAGCCGATTTTTCAATAGAATAATGATCGGATATAATTATTTTCTATAAACATATATTTCAGGTACTACATAACCCATATTAGAAAATATCTTTAAATTGTTCAATAATAAACACAAAATCACACATAAGAACATGAGAGAGAGCTAAGGTAAGGTAAGGTTTAAGAGTTATAGGTACATATCGTAATTTTTATTTGCGAAATAAAGTTATTTAAACGTTGGATAATCGGCCCTTAGGTAACAATTCTAAATAAACATAGGCATCATGGGGACTACTGACAGAAGTCAAAACTTATCGCTCAACGCTTCTAAAGAAGCTTTCACTTCAATAAAATAATGATTACTTAAGGGGGATGCGGTAAGGTAGCCCGCGAAATTCAAATTTTCTAACGTTTTTTGCAATTTGCAGGTCAGTAACAGGTTGTATGTTGATCTAATTAGGATTGGCGGCCAAAATAAACATGGCTTTTCAGAATTATAATCATTAAAATCAGCATGACAACTCTCAGAGTACAAAAAATCCTACTGAAAGATTATTTCTGTAATAATCATTCAGTAGGATTTTTTGTAGAGAGTTAGTTGTAATGCCGATTCTAATGATTATAATCCTGTAAAGCGATATTTGTTACGGCCGCGAATCATATTTAGATCAACATACAACCTGTTACTGATCTGCAAATTACAAAAAACCTAATAAAATTCGAATTTCGCGGGCTACCTTAGCGCATCCCCCTTAACATCATCTGCAGATGATGGTGGAAACCCATAAGGGTTTCCTCTACCAAAAATCGCTCAACGTGCCTAAAGATGTTTTCACTTCAAAAACCTGCTTATTTTTTTAAACGTCATTAGGTACCAACTTGCTCCTTGCTTTAACGACGGAAATGACCCAAAAAACTTAATATCCTTAGCTCAGTGACGTCATGGTCAACCTACTAGGGAGCGGCTCGGACTTACGCGCAGCCGCTGTTTTAAAAAGCATTTTGTAAACTAATTTGGGCTTCACACTTTGTGTAATGAATGACTGTTGCTCCTCTGTAGCAGCTTTGTTTTATATTGAAAGGAGATATTGGTCCTTTTTACAGGATTATGGCAAAGGGGAAAAGGGGTTTATGAATATTGCAGGCATAATAATTACAGAATATACATATTCTATTATTCTATGTTATTGGGATTGGTTTCCGCAGTTACTTAGTCCTTCAAGTGGACCATTGTATGTAGGCTTTGGCAGCCGTCGTTGGTTATTCCAACTAGCCCACCTCCCTGCAGAAGTAGTTTAGGTGTCCGAGTCTGTTTATAACATCTGCAAAAGATCTGGGTGACGCAAGGGTTTCTGTTCTAATTTGGGAGTGCCTGTGCATTCAAATAGTTCACGCACAACTGTTTCCTCAGCCTCACTCGTACAGCCCAACCCACTGAAAATATTTAAAAAAATGCAGTAATGGCAAAGTAGGTTCTGTGGTTATCAGGATTTTCTGTTACCAAAGTAAGTCATAGGTTTACTTATGAATGATAATTACGAACGCTAAGATATGTCATGTAGAAAGGTAGAGTATTTTTGTTTTTGTATTTGCGTAGTCGTTAAAGATTAACTTTGAGAAAAAAAATAATGAACAAAGGAAAAAAATATATTTATAACTGGAAACTGCAACATATTTCCTTATAACATAACATAACATCACGCCAGTAATCTCCGAAGGGTTAGGCAGAGGTGTCCCTATATAGTACACCCACATATCGACAGTTATGTTTAATTCCCATGTAATAGAGGGCGAGCAATTGTTATCAACCGGGCACAAATTCAGACTCCGGGCTGCTACTGAGAAATTCCAAATGGAAAAAAACCAATGACACTTTGCCTGACCTGGGAATCGAACCCAGGACCCCATGTTCAGTAGTAGCGCTTGCTACCACTAGACCAACGAGGCAGTCATTTATTTACTTATCTAAGTTTATTTATATTTATCAAAGCTATTATCTAGAATCTAGATATTAAGACGGGACGTCGGACGGGCCCGTATCTTCGTTGCCGGACTAAGAGAGTAGACCCCCTGATTCTTACAATTTTACGACTTGACAAAACATTGAAATGTATTTATTATTATGTAAATTAATGTATTACACACATAAACCTTTCGGAACAAATTCTCTATAGATATTATGATAAAACCGCATCAAAATCCTTTGCATAGTTTAGAAGAACAACGCGGTCATACAGACACGCGACAGAAGTAGAACACTTTCTATGATATTTCATGGAAATTGATCTACCTACCAGAATCGCATCGCACCGTCTCGTCGCACCTGGATGCGGAGCGAAATGAAATGCTGTTGTTGGTAACCGCATCACTTGAGAATGGCTGGACCGATGCGGCAAATTTTTGTATTAAAATGTTCGTAATTAAATAATCATTTGTTTCAGGAAGTTATTCCTTTATTAAGCCTAACAATTACATAGAAATATATTTCTACCTAAACGTTCGTCGTTTTTATTTCCATCTTTGTGATTGAGTTGTTGTCTCAAGTGATGCGCCTAATCTATACATAAGGTATTATTATACATTCAAACATTAAAACCATTGCATTAAAAATAAATTTAAGTTAAGATAATAGTCCGAATTAGGTTTTTAAGGAAAGAAAAACCTGAAAGGATTCCCGGAAAATTTTCAAATTCAGGAAAAATTTAACGTTGTTTTTCTATGGCATTTTTGTATGAACTTTTAGACAGGACGACGTCTGTCGGTTAAGCTAGTTTATAATATTTAGAGATTACACAATAAGAATATGAATTAAAATAAATATATAATTAATTGAAATTATAATTACGTCGTATCTCTCTGTATTTTGCTGTCTGTACATTAATAATAAAATAAATAAATAAGAAATATGATATCAACATAAAAAAATACCTTCACAGTGAACCATACGGTAAAAAAGATTTTAATAATGGTATGGGCTGAAATGTGGTCGTATCTTTGACAAAAGGGTTTTCCTGTAAGCCTCAATCTCTTTGTTTGGAAGTTTGAATTTTTTTATGAATGATAATGAAAGCAAATAAACTTCTGTGGTCATGTAACCATATGCAATATTTTTTCAAGTCATTATTTAAGGTTTCTTCTGCCTGCAATTCCTTTGTGAGAATGAAGTATGTATGGGCTTGTACCACTGCCCTTAATACAAGTTATTTCATAACTTAGTAAGGGTGCTGGTTGCAAGACCTACCTATTTGTTAACTAGCATAAGTCAAGTGTACCTACAGATGATACTATGTAATGCTAACATTGTTATTTGATTGACTGAATAAAATTTAGAAATTTTTTGAAACTTTTGAAAAATTATATACTATGTCATCATAATCAACATCGTCATTTTGTGTCACGTTTAGACAAATAAATGTACTTATTTTCTTTCTGTTTCCTTTATAATAGTTATTGATCTAAACACTACAATATATTCCTACACAATACCATTGAAAAGCGTTAACATAACCCATCGGAACTGCACAGCGTGACACGGAGCGTGCCGGCGTGATCTGACAGGCGGTAATGACGCTCGGGTCACTTCTGTCACGTGCAGAGAATCAATTGTTGGGACAATAGACTGGGAGTGACAGGGACTGGCGATGTGGGAGAAAGCAATTGTATTCGCTGTGCAGCTTTGGTGTAGCTAGTTTGATTACGAAATCGAAGCTAGTTCAAGGACATAAAAGACACCGGGATGCACATTTCCATCGGCAAAGGAGAGCCTCTTCTTTATATATACAAATTTTAAATTAAAGTCACGTGTCTGTCTGTGTGACCACGTTATTCTTCTAAAATCCTTCTTTGTTTTTTTTATTGTTTTTGTTTTTTATGTTTCTAAGAGTGTGTTTTAGTTTAATTTGTGATCTTCTGTGTGAGTCCCAATAAATATTTTTTCTTTCTTTCTTTCAAACTACAAAACGGATTTTGATGCGTTTTTCATTATTATTTAGAGAATTTATTCCGGAAAATCGAGATTTCCTTTCTCCTTCCTTTTTCCTTTCTTTTTCCTGAAATCTTGATTTTATATGGAGTCGTATAAACTGTGCGAAGTAGGAGCGGGCTAGAGTTCATAATAAACTTTAACTCAAAGCATTTATTTCAACTAAACCATTTACAGGCACTTTTGCATTATCAAGAAGTCGGTCAGTTAGAAATATGAAGCTAGTTGCACTCTTTTAAATTAATTTATTGATACAAAATATTTACATACACATACATAACATCACGCCTGTAATCACCGAAGGGTTAGGCAGAGGTGTACCTATAATAGGGTGCATTATAGGTACACCTCTGGCTCCGTCTCTGGCCACCTCTGTCTCTGTCCACATCACAAAATACAAAACAACAAGCAAACAAAGTATAAAAAAGTAGTGAAGTGAGTAGTGTAGTGTTACAAAGTATTTTTTTTTTTTTTTTTTTCTTTTAAAAAACTTTGCCCCACACTAGGATTTTCTCCTGTGTCGTGGGTGCGTTTACAAACATATAAACTCACATACACAAACAGCCAGACCCGGAACAACTACTTGTAGGTCATACAAATATTTGTTCCGTGCGGGAATCGAACCCGCGACACGCTGCGCGGCAGTCAATCGCTTAACCACTGCGCCAACCGTGCCGTCGATTTATTACATCATTATGAAACAACAAGCATTGATAACTCACAGCGTGTTGGCTATAACAATTTTTTTTTGAGCCCTCGGCTATTTTTAGTTCACAGTATGTAAGTGACTTGGTTTTAATTAGTTTTATCAGTAAAAATGTTAATATGAAAAACTCCTTGTCAAAACTTATAATACTTATTTATTTATTTATTAAAACTTTATGCTATAGTAAAAAAAAAAAACTACTGTACAAAGGCCCTTAACCTTATACTTATCTTACTAACCTAATTAAATAAATATGGTTCTATGTTAAATAATTATATTTATACCACCATATAAAAATGTTATGCTGTTCGTTGGTAAGAACATCATGTGAAAACGGCTGGACTGATTAGGCTATTTGTTATATTAAAATATTCGTAATAGTTTAAGTTAGACTTTTATGTAAAGCAAAATTGGAAATAATCCCGGAAAATTCAAAAATTCAGGTAAAACTGAACGTCCTGCTTACTATGGAATTTTTATATGAATGAAAGAACGGACAAAGTCTCTCGGGTAAATAAATAAAAATACTGACATTACTGATTCTCTGTTTATTTATTTATTTAGTCATAAAGATCTATTTCTAAGTCTTCACAATAAAAAAATCTAAAGTTAAATTGATAACACAACAAACAGTTTAGGTACCAATAAAACTCCAACCCGCTCAAGTTAACATTCCCGTCCCTTCCGTGGGGAATACAGATCATTTACATGAGAAGTCACCACCATGGGAGTTGTCATAACGCCGAGATTATCTGCCTTTATAATGTTACGCGTGTACCCGTTCGTCTTCAGTTAGACGGTGCGCACACCAGAGAGAGACGAGACAGTTTTTTTCAATTGTGTACAGTTTTGTCTTGTAACAAAACAATTTTTTTTTGTTAGTAGATTTTTGACAACTTTGGCTCAGTAGTGGTAACGGTCCTGTGGAATTGAACCCAGTAGATGTGCACGTTTATTTGAGTGCAATTATTTATGTCATCACTACAATGCGATAGTCTGTCGGCGAAGTGAAGCATACCTGCCGAAAGTTAAGCGACGGAAATCCTGCGTGCGGGTTACTCACAAGCTTAATTATAAATTATACTTTGTATTCCTCTATTGTTTATTAGCTTTCTAAAACCACATGTGAGTGTTCCTAAATTACCACAGGCTAATAATAATTTCGTTTTTCCTAATTCTGTTAATATTAGTGTTTAGGTTCGGTTTCCCCCTTAGGGTAAAGGACCGCACCACACGTTGTTTTCTATGAAAATTACGCGACGTTGTTTTGACCTGATGTGTTATAGGCATAGGCCATTTAAGCCAAGCGCACATTACAGCCGCAACGGGCCGCAGGACAACGCATTTTCATACAAAAAAGTACGGTGCGGCCCGCCTGTATTGTGCCAACACTACAGACAGGCCGCATTTTTTTCGTACATTTTCACATAGAAAATGTACGAAAGTAATAAAGGCGGGTTTTCCGACGCCGTGCGGCCCGGCCAAGTCTTCGTTAAAAGGATTGCAGAGGTAGAGATTAACTACGATAATATTGCAAAACAAATCACGGACTTGTTGCTCGACTAGTGGCGTCATTAATCGCTCATTATTATTAGTATGGCGCTGCACTGACGTACTCTATGAAAACGACACGTGCGTTGTCTTGCGTGATCGGCTAGTTTTGATTAGTTGACCAACAAATCATGTAATAAGTGAGATGTAAGTACAACTACATACAAACTCTTTCGTAAGGAATGACTACACACATTGAAACAGTAATTTGGAGGGGCGAGCCATGTTATCGTAGTTTATCTCTAAGCACGCCGAACTTTTGTAATTTCGGCAGATGTGTTGCTAAACTTAAGGTTTGCGTTTTGATTCAGGTCTGCGCATAACCTTACGCGTGTTCTACGTTTGTCTTGTGTTAACGTTGTTAAAATGTTTATTCATGTTGACATGGTAATGGGGGTGAATTATGTAGTGTGTGGAGGAATGCTAATGGTTTTCTCGTGCCAGGCAACAATTTGTTTGTATGTTTTGATAACGTTAAGGAAATGGAGTTAATTATTAGGTAGTTTTTATCCATGATTTATTATTTCCTGTAGTAGTAGTAGTCTAGTAGTAGTAAGTCATAGTGGGCCGTAGGGCTAAGTAATTACAGCCACACGGGTCGATAAATCAGGTTCAGCTACGCTTGGTCCGTGAATGGGTGACGATTTTTATATACCAAGACCATTCCATGCCTCGGAAACCACGTTAAGCCGTTGGTCCCGGCTGTCATTCGCGGATCTAACAGTCGTTACGTGTCGTCAGAAGCCGTACGTTGTAACTGGGTTGTGTAGGTCAGATAGGCAGTCGCTCCATGTAAAATACTGGTATTCAGCTGCATCCGGTTAGACTGGAAGCCATATTAATTGTTGTTTTCGTAAAGTTCGCTTAGAACCGTTTAAGTTAATGTCAAATTACCGCAATTCATAAGTAAACGAATTCTTATAAATTATGGTCATAGGCAATGATGTAACTGTAATTTCCGAATAACAGACATACAAAAAAACCGGCCAAGTGCGAGTCGGACTCGCGCACGAAGGGTTCCGTAACATTATCTATAAAAACGGCAAAAAAAATCACGTTTGTTGTATGGGAGCCCCCTTAAATATTTGTTTTATTTTAATATAATTATTTATTTTTAAAGTGAATATATAACTAAATATTCTGTGAATATTTCAAGCGTCTACCTGTTGTCGTTATCAATATCGAGCAAAAACGACCAAAAAAAGTCACGTTTGTTGTATGGGAACCCCCTTAAATATTTATTTTATTCTGTTTCTGTAAACACGTAAAGGCCGACCTCGACATAGTAAATGAGAATAATTTTCAAGAGATGGGTAACAACATTTATCGGCCGAAACAAACAGTACAATTTGCTAAACCTCGTAACTCAAAATCAAAAGTCATTTATTAAAACTAGGCTGATAATCGTACGTCAAAAAATATATAAGACACACCCCCAAAAACGCCCATCCTTCATGCACCACTTCCTAGTGCTTTAGCTGGGAAGAAGAAATGGCGCAACAAACTCCTCAGCAGCACAGCTGTTTGTTCACTAAGAAAAATTGATTCTATTCAATGGTATGTAAAATAATTTACATTATGCAACACAAAACGGCAAAGCACGGTTGGCGAAGTGGTTAAGCGATTGACTGCTGCGCTACGTGTCGCGGGTTCGATTCCCGCACGGAACAAATATTTGTATGACCTACAAGTGGTTGTTCCGGGTCTGGGTGTTTGTGTATGTGAGTTTACATGTTTGTAAACGCACCCAATTAAAAAAAAAAACATAAAATTAAAATTATTTGCCTTATGTTAGCTAGCATTCTCTACCTCACACAAACTAAATTCTAGATACTATTATATTATCATACTGAGAATATTTTTCGACAGAGTGACAAAAATAACAGAGAAAATCCTAAATCACCAATTCGAGAATTCGAACCCCGAAAAGAAGCCAGAAAAAGCTAAACTGAAGAAAGGTCATTTACCTTACACTCCGAAATCAGTAAAGAAATATTTCTCAGAATCTGCCGCGCAAACGATAATATTGAGCATAAGAAATAGTAGCCCAAAAGGAACTCGACCTAAAATCATAAGTGCTCCGGAATCAATAAAGATAATAATAAAGTAACGCCAGATCCGAAAGGGTTGGACCGGACTTCTGACCCTCCTCTAATATTCGCTATTCAAACGCCACGCGATGGGTTAGGTATAGTCAACGAAATAGGTAAGTGTGCAAGCTTAGTTTTACTACTTTTTGGCCCGTGTTGCATTGTTTAGTATAGTGATATACTTACAACGATCGACTGAGTGTATCAGTTTAAAAAGTTTTCATGTATTTAGACTTTACTACCCCGAAATATTAGCACGTTACTAATACAGACTTTCTACCACTATGTTTTGGAAAATAGAGACTTGGCTTTGTTTTTTATACATCCACTACTAATATTATAAATTTGAAAGTAGCTCTGTCTTTCTATATCTTACTTTTTCACGCTTGACCCACTGAACTTTTCGGTATGAAATTTGATAGATAGGTAGCCTGAAACCTGGAGAAGCACGTAGGCAATTTTTCATACTGGAATATTTTATTAAAATAAAAATACACGCAGGCAAAGCCGCAGACAACAGCTAGTTTACAATAAATTATGAAGACTGTTTAAGTACATTAAGTACGCTTATTGTAGATATATTTATATCTTGCCTGCACTCCAAACTCTTTTGCCGACAGTACCTACAAAGGTCCAATTTTGCATTGATGAATGAATCTCCAATTGGGGTCGGCTATTTGGTGGTTATGAAGGAAATTGTGACTACGATCTGCGGGTCATGGTTTTGATTATTTGAAGGTTGGAATAAAATAATTTAACCCTACATTACCGAAGTCAAAACTTCGGTAATGTGGAGTTAAATTATTTTATTTTCATGATTGTTTCGGTTTTACTCGCAGTAGATTGCAAGGGTTAAAACCTCAGATGTGTGAAATTATTTCAACTGCGTTGGTTATTCAATATTATACAATTTTTTCAGTTATTAAATTGCCAGTTACCTAATTCATTTAGTGGATCTGTAACATTAACAAGTAACTTTTACAGATTTATTTCGAATAGGTATTTTTGGAATTTATCAGTAGCAGCCCGGAGTCTGGATTTATGCCCGGTTGATGGCAATTGGCTCGCCCCCTATTACATGGGACTTAAGACCAGGCAGTCTAAATCAAATTTCCACTCAAGCTCTGTCCCATGCTCCCCGCCACTCCGTTATGTGCTAAACGCTAACAAGTCAGTAATAAAGTTGAATATCGCGTGCGCTCTTTGATTGTGTTCGAGCACGAAACTAAATATCGTAAGTCTCAATTCTTATTTCGTTTATAACTAAAGTAATAACTGATCTAGAGAAAAAATATCTGGTGGCTGGATAATAAACTATATTTTCTTGCTGCGAAAATTTATTTTAGACATAAAAGCCGAACAATCTTGTTTGTTTTTATAATTATCCTTAAAAAAGACATGACTTTCGAATAAAAAATGTATCGAGCGAAAGTATTACAATTACGTAACTGTCTTCAACAGACGAAAGAAAAATATGCAATAAATTATAATACTAAAGATTCATTTTGATGCTATGTGTGACTGTTTCAGAATATTCATCCAAATTAACGTAAAAATAGGGGACCAGGGGCTCTTAAAGATAACTGGCGAAATGTGGGTGTACTATAGGTACACCTGTGCCTCACGATGGGATTACAGGCGTTTTGATACGTTATATATTATTTTGTGGTCACTTTTGTGCAAAATCTCTTTCGGATACAATGCTGCTATAAGTATGCGCACAAATTAACAGTTCTCCATTCAGTCTTTCTCAGAAGTCACAATAGTGCAAAACGTAGTCACTAGCAGTACTGAATTACCTGGAATAGTGGCTTGTAAACAAGCTACTCTACTGTCACCTATTCATTTGATTTGCATGACGAAATCCTATCAAGGTTGCCACGTTTATTGGACATTAATTCAATTTAAAGTGCGAACAGGTATTCAGTTAGGTTGCCAGCTACTGTTCTGTTAAAATTCACTTTAGTATCCGAACTGACAGCTGTCAAACCTGTTCTGTTATTTTGAATTCAGAATTAAGCTCGATGGTTTCAGAATAACCCCTGCTCTTTACGTTCATATGACGTAATACGAGATTTTAAGAATATTGGCAGTTATTCAGAATCAAATAAAAAAATATATTAAAATATGCACGGCTCGTAGCAACACCAATAGTTTAAAAAAAAATCACGTAGGAACGTTGGATAAATGTATACCCAAAGGAATATGCGTACGCATCCGCTGAAAAAAGGTATTAGCATCATCGCTGATATCCGTATCAAAAGTTAGTTTTTTTAATCCCAGATAGTTATTTTGACATTTCAAATCTTTTTTGTTCTTTTTTTTCAATTTGGAGTTTGACATTTGCACCTGTCAAATTACTATCTAGGATTAAAAACGAACTTTAGTCTGTTTTATTTTATGCTGTGGTATAAATTTTTTATATAACGAAGCAACGCGCGCTTTTCTTGTGGTAACCAAGTGTACAAGCCCACTATGAATGTGTGCGTGAAGACGAGTACGTAACACACACAAACGCATACACGCACTTCCAACTTTGCCCGTGTCTCGAACGGCGGTGGCGCTGAGAGCTCTTGCGCTTATACACACATTCACAGAGTATTTTTACACTTGGTTACTACAAGTGAAGCGCGCGTCGCTTCGTGAGATAAAAGTACTGTATGAAAAACGTTGAGGCAAAAAACCGAAAAACATTTTATGAAAATAACAGTATAACTGGCCTCACTCTATCATATAGAGTGGAACACCGATTGCTAAATGCTTTAAGAAAATTACTGACTCCCAATAGGGAGTCAGTAACGTTCTTAAAGCAATCGGCCAATCGAAAATCAAACTATCCTATTTCCTCGATTTAAGTAATAACTTAAGTCGAGGATAAAATATAGTTTAATTAGTTATATTTTTCGTAATTTAAATAAAATTAAAAAGTCACTTTGGTCATTTTCGAGTTTTGCTCTCGCAATTTTAGGCAATACCAGCAATCTCCAGCGGCATAAAAAGACACACCAAAAATCCTACAAAAATCCTCACCCAAACTTCACTCCATAAAATAAACTGTTGAAATACTAACTGCAATATCAAGAAGTACAAACAGCATATTCATAGTGGGTAGTAAACAAAGACTCGAGCTGTCAGCCCTGTCAACTTGACTTAAAGTGACGTAACCTCGTCAGAGCTCCCACGCAAACTGGGCCAAGTTATTTGTCTTGGTTTATTTTTTGCTAGGCAAAAACCTTTTTTTATTTTCGCCAAGACTGAGAAAAATAAAACTTGCAAAAAATTAAAGACATTATAATTATTATGTATCTGCAATCAGCCTTTCGAATTTATGCAAATGTGCTGTTTCGTTCATGGCGTGGTTATGCAGTGAGCACCGCACATAAGGTAATTATTCAGCTCGAGGATGTGGTGCCTTTTGAGGCGCTTGGTGATATTTCGTTGAAGCAGGTCTAGAGCCAACTGATTTGGATGGTTTTTAAGTCTGTCATTTTCCACCATCAGTATAATTATTCTCCTTTAGTGTGTTTACTTTTAATTGCTCGTGGATTTCTGCATTGGTGATGGGGCATTAGAAATTGACTTCAGAATTGAGTTTTGTAATCGTTGCACTATATTGATGTTTGAATTCGAGGCACTACCCATAGTTATATCCCGCAGGTTCATATTGGCTTTATCACGGCTTTGTAAACCAGTAACTAGTCCTCGGGTGAGATTTTAGACTTTCTTCCCAGCTACCAGTACAAATTTTTAAAAGTGATATTTATAGCTTGGTCCCTTTCGGCTTTGATGTGGGTTTTTGTTTCCAAGTCAGTCGCCTGTCCAAGTGCATTCCAGGTACTTCACAACGACTTTGTGTGGCAATTCATTGTTTCCCAGCTTAACCGCAGGGCAGTCACCGTTCCAGTGTGTGAATATCACTTGCGTCGATTTTGATACGCTTGCAGTACTTCTCCACTTCTCAAGCCAGCCATATATGCAGTCGAGTGCCTCTTGCAGCTTTCTCGAGGCTTCTGTTGAATGTTTGTTGCTGGTTATAATGGCTGTGTCATGGACAAAAGTAGCAATTGTAACTTTTGAAATTTATGGTACATCTGCTGCGAAGACAGTGGAGAGATCAGGACCCAGAACAGAGCCTTGTCGAACTTCTGCTCTTACTTCATGAAACTCAAAGTAGCTATCTTCTTCTCTTACTTGAATTAGCAATTTTTTTGGCTCAGCCTAGACTACCTTGATGGTAAGTGGTCGCCAGTGCGGCTGCTGATTGTGGGGTCTCGGATTCGATACCGGTTCGGACACCAGAGGGTCTAGACAAGTGCTTTCAAAGCGTTTCGTATTTGTAGAAAGACAAAACGCTTTGATAGCGGCTACCATTTAACGACTTTCAACCGGATTTACAAGTTTTTGGTAGCTTCTTTCTTTCTTTTTCGTGTGGTTAGTGAGTAACCTGGTGTCTGTCTTTTATTGCTGCTCATGGGCCTCTGACTTGGCTTCACATGCCGTCGAGAAATATCTCTCAGTTTCGTCACGATGTTTTCCTTCAACGTTTTTTTAAGCAAGTGATAATTATACAATACGCACATGAATCCGACAAGTCAGAGGTCTTGGGTTAAAACTCGAGACATATGACGTAGGAGTCCGATGGTCACACCACAAAACATGATTGACTTTTCTATCATCGTTACCGCTGAAAAAAGGTCAGTTTTTCTAAGCTCTCTGATTTGGTAGTGTTCCTCGATTGGGCAATTCTCAGTAGCAATCTGGAGTCTCTATCTATGACCTCTGCTGGTTTCTCTGGCTTCATTAAGCATTAATAATGGCAAGTATTTGTCCGATAGCACTATATGACAGTATGAGTTGTTTAATTGATTGAGTAGGTAATGGTAACAGGTAAATTGCGGTGTGTTGTGACAAATTGCCGACCTATCGGTAATACAGCAATACAGGTATGAACCAAAACATTGAGGTACCAACCAACATTTTTAAGCATTTCTATTTTCCTTCTTTTTTTACTCTAGATATTTTCCAAGACTTTGCCCTAAGTGCCTATAGATACAACGTGGATGTAAGGTACCACGCATTAATATCTTCTGTTTTCTATTACTGACAAGTGACAGCGCTGAATTTTAATTAAAACTTTTGCACGCAACTAAACAGTCACAATATTTAGATAACTTTTATGAAACTAACAAAAATCAGAACTTAGACTGAGAGTCTAGCGAGTTGTTACAGGTTAAATTAGAAAAACGATAATCCTTACTAGTTGATATTATAAATGCGAAAACTGTGTATCTGTTAGTTACCTTTTCAAGCCTAAACCTTTGAACCAATCTTAATGGACAGATAAGTAGCCTGGAATCCGGAAAATGACATATGCAGCTTTTCTTGCTGGATTTTATATAAAAAAAATGATAAATTACAAAATCCACGGAGACGAACTAGCGGGTAACAAACATTAGTAAATAATAAAAAGTATTTCCTCTACTCCATATTTGATACGACATAGTTTAACTTATGAAATGTTTATCAAGAAATCGAGCTCCACGATACAATTGGAGCAATCTTGCAACTATGAATCCCACAGATGTGTGGATCGCAAATGAAGCCAAGTTTCTAATCGCCAAGTTTGCTAAGCACTAAATTCTTGGCACAAACTTGCTCTGCTTGCAGTCCGAAACGAGCTGAATAAAATTAATCTTTGGGGATCCGTCCCCAAAGGTTAATTTTATTCAACTGGTTTGACTAGTTCCGACTAGTGTGCTAAACTTAGTTATTTATGATGAGAGAGTTTTGAGTGACGAGAAACTTCAATATTAATAATTTAAAATAGGTGTGTGTGCGTGTATATGTATGCATGTGTGTGTGTATGTATGTTTGTGTACTATACTTGTACCGTGTGGATTTAAATAATAGCACCATCCCATTTCTTCCCGTGGGTGTCGTAAAAGGCGACGGGACTTACTAGAGAAGGGGCAGCAGCGTTCTCTATGCATTTTAACACCATACTGCGATCGCCACCCAGGCGGGGTGGCGATCGCAGTATGGTGTGCCAAGCATGGTGATTATGGCAAACCCTCCCCCTTTGCGGGAGGCCTATCTCCAGCAGTGGACGTCATTCGGCTGAAATGATGACGCCTGGCAGATGTGAAACATCTAAATTATTTACACACTACTACGCCACGCGGCATGGATCTCCACGCGGCATGCGTCGCCACGCGGCTACAGATGTTTCACATCAATCATCCCTTCGATGCCATGTGTATCTTTTTGGCACACAGTGTCTGGTACATTGTACATCCAAAAGTAGAGATTAACTGCAATAGTATGGCCCGCCCCTCCAAATTCAAAACGTTTGAAAGTATTTGTACGCATGTGTGCGTAATGAGACGGCCATCAAAAAAAAACAAATCACGGGATGGTTTCTCGACTAGTGGCGTCATTAATCGTTCATTATTATTATTATGGCGCTGCACTGACGTAATCTATCAAAACGACACGTGCGTCGTCTTGCGCGATCGGCTAGTTATGATTAGTCGACTGAGATATTACGAGTACTTACAACTACATACAAACTCTTTCGTAAGGATGTGACTACACACATTGAAACAGTAATTTGGAGGGGCGAGCCATGTTATCGTAGTTTATCTCTATACACATCTTACTACCAGGTAAAACTGCTATGTGTGTCTTTTAGGCACACGTTTTCTATACATTCGGTATAAATGGTCTGGAAATCGGGCTCCTGTATCTTAATGTCACACGGATAAAAATCAAAAAAAAAAAAGGAACAAAAGGAGGATGTCAAAGAAAAATAAAATAATTATGTCGTTTTAAACACAGCCGAACAATTATTAAAACAAATTTGCAAAAAAATTAAGAACGGCCACTTAGGCTCTAGCGCTGGGTATGTTAAGCAACTGCGGGGTTGGCTATACTTGCTAGAACTATGTGAAATCGGCCATTTAGACAGAAAATTAATACTGAATACGAAATATACATACAATATAAAGTGCATATCAAATGAAAGGTTTAAGAAACAATAATTCGAAAAGTACGTAAAGCCGATATCAGACACTTCATTCGAGTGAATGTTCATTTTAGTTTAATTCCACATTTACAAGACACCTGGGGGCCAAGTCTGCTATTTTCAATGATTGGTCATTATGACGACCATACCAAGACAATACCATGACCATTGTGCCAATAGTTTGTAACCTCCTAAATTCATAATGGCGTGACAGTGGTCCATAGGGACGTCAAAATAATAGAAGCTTGTCAGTACGAGATTACCAAATACAGACAATTTTCCCAATGGAGTATCAGTGGCACGTCATTGGAAAATCATAATGACACCTTTCAATTAGGAGATTAGCAAAACTGTTAAATTCTACAATTACGGGGCCAGTGATCGGCTATTCTGACACAACTGTGTTAGCAGACTTGGCCCCCTGCAAAATTGTATAAGAATGAACGTTCATTCGCTTCTTTCATTACATTTTTCGATCATTCAGTAGGCGAGTGAAATAAATTCCGTATGCCGAAATCGTTGGATTGGTTAACTAATGAATTCATTTTTCTCTCTTGACTCATTCATTCTGTGTTCAGACGTTTTACTTCAAGTGATAAGACATGTTTATTTTTTCCCAGTTAGTTTTATCATGGTCTGGCAGTTTAAGTAACTTTTGCGGACTACCCAAATGTTATTTCTTTGTATTGTTCGTTGAATCGATGAGCTCCTTAAGTTCTGAGTTGAGCTGCACGACTACTGACAAAATGCATGTACTGATTTAACAGGCCCACTCAATCTGAGTGGCTCTTTCATCAAAATACCATTTCACATGGTTTAAGACATTTCACAGGGTTTTACATGGTTTTCACATGATCTGACCAAGAGTAATTCTGGACTTTAAAAGAGACTGTGACCTCTGAGCTTGTTTCGGCCTTTCTTCTCAGAGTAGTCGGATAGGAAACGCCGACCTAAGCTAGTTTAAAAAGATATTCAGATTGACGTGTAAATGTGTTTGTACCTACTTACAAAAATAAATCATTTATCATTTTATCAAGTGATAATTAAATGAGAGGCAAAATTAATGAAAAGTGAAGCGCCTGATATCGGCTTTAGTTTATTTGACTTTTTCCGAGCAACTTGCACGCGTAATTGCGAATTCAGCTGACTTTGCGAGCTAGAAAAGCGAAAGCCTGCAAAAACATAAAATCCACAAACCGTACTCGTGCATTTGTCGCTTTGCGTGCGTTCTAAAACCATTCAGGGCTCGGCCCATTTACGTAATTGCCGGCCGTCCGCGTGTCCCATCAATACGGGAACAAGCCGGACACGGCTTGAAATGCAGAGTCGTGGTTGTATGTTAGCTTTCATTTGATCTGAAGGTTAATTAAATGGAAAATGCCGTGACAACATTTTTGCCAGTGGCTTGGCGAGGTAGTCTCTTTTTTTAAAGAGAGAGGCAATGTTTTGAGCTCTAAAACAGCTAAAGTTTTTAACTTGTTCAATGAAACAAACGTAGAATACAGTACATAATAAAGACACATAAAGAGTACATAATACACTCTGTATTATGTACTCTTTATGTGTCTTTATTATTTTCTGTTCTATTTTAGAATAAAATTCTGGTAATCCCAATTGCAGTCACGTACCTAGGTTTTTACTTAGGGAATCTGCGCAAATACTGTGGTTCATTATCCTATTCCAATACGACATAAATATTTCTTGCAATCAGCAGATTTATTGAAAACCAATCATAACTTTTGGACTCCTGAAACTTGTTTTTATTGAAATTTACGCGTTCTAAGTTGAGCACGAATCAGAAGTTTTGCACGCAATCTGCAAAATGTCAGCCACATCCTGACTACTGAGACCCTTTTTTGAGTAATGAGATTGAAAAAATTACGTAGGATTACGTCAGTTTTGATGTACAGTCGCCAGCATATCAAGTTACCACGAACTGTCAAATTTTCTCATTCGATTTTGAACTTAACCATCAACATTTTAAGGTTTGTAATCATTTGGAGAAATTTGACAGTTTGGTATTAACCTGATGTGCTGGCGACTGTACAACCCGGTCGAGCTAAGTTTTCACCTCGCTGAAATGCGGCCTCTCCCGCTTCCCCGCTGATTTTAGCAATTGACGACAACGGGGAGGCCCGTTGTCGTCAATTGCTAAAATCACGCTCTAAAAAGTATGAAACAAGAAAATATTCTCATCTGAAATTATTATGTACAAACTATTCAATATTTATCGTCTATTAAATAAACAATATACACGTAATATATTTCAATGTATTTAATACATATTCATAGTGATGTTCAGAAGACAGCCGTGGTCGTATGCCACTTTGTCCTAAAGATTATGATCGCTTACTACTTTTAGAATGTGTTGTTTTGATAGTTTAGGTGGCATACGACCACGGCTGTCTTCTGAACATTACTATGAATATGTATTAAATACATTAAAATATATTACGTGAAAGTTGTTCATTTAATAGACGATAAATATTGAATAGTTTGTACATAATAATTTCAGATGAGAATATTTTCTTGTTTCATACTTTTTAGAGCGTGATTTTTCAGTAGTCGGGTTTTAGTTTTAGAACTTATTTTTTATTTAAATTATTTTGGGGTTATAATTTCGTGATAAAGTATTTGCAGTGGCGCTTTAAATTTTTTTTTGGTTAGATTCATTCGAGTGCATCTCATTCATTCATTCATTAGGTTTAATGTTTTATATGTACCTACCTGTGTAATATACCAAACATATACCATAGGTTTATGTTTCGAAATTTGAAAGACTTCTTAACCTTTCTAATTCCTGAAGAGATCGTGAGTCATGAGGATTTTTCAGCAAATTTGTTATGATTCAAGAAACAAATAAATAATCCGACTAAGGATCTGAGTCTGCTGAGGGCAACATAGGCCTGTCCCTAAGCGAATAGTGACTTCCCTAAATCAATTACCGCTTTAACTAGAGTGCACCCCTGCAAGTTGTGCACAGTAACTGCCCAAGTAAGGATTAATGGTAACATTTTGCGTTGAATTTTTCCCAATCCTCAAAATCCGTCAAATTCAGGTACTCCCAGCTTATGTCATTATTATTACACCCGTTTTTTTTTTAAATTAATAGGCCACATTGAAATACGTATTTATTATAATATAATTATGTATTTTGTGTAGGTTTGGAGAGAAAATATGTTTAATGTTGCTTATGATTTTATATAAATTATACCTAATTATTGGGTGGATGCAAGCAAAGCCATGAGCAACAGCTGACAATATATATATTTTTGAAATGCGCTAATTAAGGCCTTTAATTTGATACCCAACACGGCATGAATAAACATTTTTTTTTTAGGCTTTGACTTTATGTCCGCTAGAGGGCGCCATATTGAATTTAATGTGACCTCACATAGCCTATAATCAGCGGACGATCAACTCTTCCAACAATACCTTATTTGCCAAATTATGACAAGCAGTTTAGAAGTAATGAGGGAACAGATGAACATACATACATACTTACATACATACATACCGGTCAAAATCATAACCCTCCTTTTTGCTTCGCCGTAGTCGGGTAAAAAGTTAAAATAGCTGACACTTTTTAATAAACATTCGTTTAATTTTCTTAAAGTCATAATAATCCCCATTTTGCATACCATACCTAAGCGTTAGAGTGACGTAATCGACGCACGGTGCACACTTAACTCGACCGGGTTGTACCTACAAACTTATTTTAAATGAAATAAAGGTGGGTTCTCCACTTTAAATTGTACGTGCACCTAAGTGTGCACTTAGGGACACAATTCTTGAATGGGTAAAGCCATTGTGTGCATCATAAACAGGCAGTCTATGCGCAAATTAAAATTACGATCCGTAGCAAAGAAAGGCAAAGGAATTAATTTCTCTAAATTCACAGAAGTAAGGGTAATACGGCTATTACTATTACTTCTTCTTCTCAAATTGTTTGACAAATTAATTTCTCTGACTTTACGTCAGAGAAATTAATTTGTCAAACAATTTGATTACCAACTAAAATTGTCCGTATATTTAAATAACGACTGCCATTCTTTGAAAATTCTATGAAATGGGTATAACACGGCAAATTGACGTGTGGTGTCAATAATTTCTTTCTTTCTATTGTAACCCACATCCATAAGAAGAAGTCCAATACGTTTACGTCCCCATTTCATCCAATCCAGATGTCAGACACATACTTGGATGACTTGGATCCATTATAAGATAGCATTGCAACGCACTCCACTGACCGCCATTATGAAGTATTACACTGGCGGACAAGAAAAATGGCTCACTATAATTGATCGTGAAATGTTTTAGTAGATAGGTACGTTAATGTAATGGGAGCTAATGGTTTCGTAAATGGAAGCATTAAGTCAAGTAGTTAGAATAATGGCTGTCCCTCCGCCAGCGATTAACGAGACGCTAGTAGAGCTAGCAACTAAAAACGATCAGTCCTCTAGCAACGAGTAGCGAGTGCGTGACAGCGAGGAGCGATTTTACTCGCTGGTGTGTGTATGTACCAAGCGTGAGTCTTTCAGCGAGTTTTGCCCGCGAGCGTCGCTGAGCGACTACTCTCTTTGATAGATTTTGACGCTGCGACAAACGAGTACTCGCCGGCCGCGGCGGTGTGAACAGTAAGCGATCAACTATTGTATATATATGTTTCTCTGTTACTTATATGGCACCGATAATCTTTTGAACGTTTCTCGAGGGAGAAAATCTTTGATAGCTAGTCGCTTCCTCGTCTGGGCGGTGGTACTGGTGCCTTATATGGGTATTTTTAAAGTAATTTCTGTGAGTGGGATTCTTAAATAGGGATGTTAACAGTTTTATTCACGTAATTACATAATTAAATTACGAGTACACTTGATCAGTGTTGGATGTTTTCATAATTTTTTTTGACCCAATTTTTCAGAACTAAATAACTATCCCCAATAATCGTAAACCCGTAAATACTAAGATCCCATTGAAAATTAAGTAATACATCACAATATGATAACTACCCAGGGTCCCAATTCTGGGCAGATAGCCACGTCCCATTACTAACAGTGGTTAGATCCGGCTAGGTTCTTGTATCAGGCAGCTCCTGTTCTAGCCAGATTGTATCCAGATTCGGGGTTTATCCGGACAGCCTAGCTTAATTACTTTTTACATTTACAACTGTATAGTTGGTATGATTTTTGCTTAGATAAAATATAGGTATATATATACAACTTTCTTTTGCAAGGTTGAACAACAAAATAATATGGAACAAATCAAACTTTAAAGCTTAACCAATTCAAACTTGGTGTTAAACATCTTTGTTAGATAAAAGTACTTTTGGATTGTTTTTAAAATAGCTGAAGGTGTATTATGGATTGATTATAAGACTGAGATATTATAACTCATTTTACAAAGATTTTACTAAACTACGGTGAAGTATAAGAAGAGATTGTTTTACTAAAGAGAGAGAGAGTGATGAATATAAATGTATTTGGATGGAGAGGGATAGGAAGGCAAAAGAAAAGATGGATGGATTGTGTGATGACATAAGAGAAGGAAGTGAATAGGTAATAGTGGGATGGTTGACGGGAGGAGAATAGAAAGAGAAAACGTGTTGCGCCGACCCCAAGTAACTTGGGATAGTGGCAGGAAGATGATTATGATGATGATGATGATGACGAGAGTCATTTCCAAGAAATAGTCATAATACTAGCTACACAAGACATGTTTAAGGGGGATGCGCTAAGGTAGCCCGCGAAATTCAAATTTTCTTACGTTTTTTGCAGTTTGCAGGTCAGTAACAGGTTTTATATTGATCTAAATATGATTCGCGGCCATAACAAAAATGGCTTTACAGAATTATAATCATTAAAATCAGCATTACCACTCTCTAAGTTCATAAAATCCTACTGAATGATTATTTCAGAAATAGTCATTCAGTAGGATTTTATGAAGAGAGTTAGTTGTATTGCCGATTCTAATGATTATAATTCTGTAAAGCCATATTTGTTATGGCCGCGAATCATATTTAGATCAACATACAACCTGTTACTGACCTGCAAACTGCAAAAAACTTAAGAAAATTTGAATTTCGCGGGGTACCTTAGCGCAACCCCCTTAACATCATCTGCAGATGATGGTGGAAACCCATAAGGGTTTCCTCTACCAAAAATCGCTCAACGTGCCTAAAGATGTTTTCACTTCAAAAACCTGCTTATTTTTTTAAACGTCATTAGGTACCAACTTAGAAACTATTTATCTGTTTCTTAGTTTTAAGTTTTTAGAAACTATACCTACATCCGAATTCCCTGATATGTATCTAGGAAGTTTGATATATTGCTCAAATTAATTATTTGTGTAGTTGTACTTTGTGTCATTGGTCTAGTGCCTAAATCGTTAGTCTAATGGTCGCAACCGCTAGTGCTGAGCATGAGGTCCTGGATTCAATTCCCAGCTCGGGTATAGTGTTATTGGGATTTTCCATTAGGAATTTCTGAGTAACAGCCCGGAGTCTGGATTTGTGCCCGGTTGATGGCAATAGACTCGCCCCTTATTACATGGGACTTAACATAATTGGCAAAATGTGGATGTACTATAGGTTGACCTCTGTCTAACTCTCCGGGGATTACAGGCTTCAGCATAGCATAATCAGTCTATAATGCTCCCCTTGCTGGGACACAGGCCTCTTCTCTGTGAGACGGAGTGGGCCGTTATTTACCACCCGGGTCCAGTGCGGGTTGGTAGATGTCACCTTTTTTGTTTCTAGGACATGCCGGTTTCCTCACGATGTTTTCCTTCACCGTTTTGAGAGCAGTGGTGATGAAATTATTTACGCAAAGTAAAGCGTCTGCCTGGGTTTGAACTCGACCTACAATTTGCAAGTTGGGGCTGTTTCCACTGGGCCACCATTGCCACGAAAACAGACTTGACATTATATAATTATTTGACGTGAACTAAGTATGAATATCAAAACTAGCGATCAGTGAGCCAAGCGTGCATGTCACTGTATCTTCGTTTTGTTTACAAACTTGAAAAAAACCTGGCAGGGTCTGTCCGTCTGTGTCTTATCTCTTATTATGCAAGTAACAAATGGGACTGACTTGGCGAACAGCCAACACCACGTTGATAAGTCCTGTGGCCTCGGACACTCTGTTTGTGACCCGAATTTTTATAGGTCCAATCTGTCTTAAAAAGTCGCAGTGCTGTGAGAATGAATGATTTTTTTGTTGTACTTTATACGTATAACTAACGAAGCAAATAGTCTTAAAACAACATTTCATAACTAAAATTAAAACCGAGCGTAGTTCTATTTTGTAGATTATTCCTTTACATTTGTATTTATTGATGAGGAAACTAATTATTTATATAATATACTAGCTGTGCCCCGCGGTTTCACCCGCGTAAGTCTCGATCCCGTGAGAATATCGATATCTTATATGTTAATCCAGGTGTCAGCTACCTCCATACAAAATTTTATCAAAATTGGTCCAGCCGTTTGAGCGTGAAGAAGTAACAAACATACACAGACATACACACACACACTCACAAACTTTCGCCTTTATAATTTTAGTGTGTGTGATTTAGTATTGACTTCCAATCAAAAAGCTTGATAATTTTAGTAATAAATATCTTCTTGATTATTAGATGTAAAGCTAAAAAAGCCTGATCTCTGCATTACTTTACAAAAGTGAGACATTTATTGCGTTTAATGAACGTGAAAATAATATCTGCACCGGGTCACGGGTAAAATATAATTATTCCTTAAATTAAAATAAGTATTATCTACTACTTTTGAACCTGAAGAATATTATAGGGCTGTAAAATTAATATATAATACCGAATCACGTTTCTTTTTTTTTGCTAGCTTACATCGTTCCTCCTCTTTTCGTAGCAAACCATTAATTCCAAGTTTCTCTCTTAAATAATAAAAACAAGCAATGCAAGAAACTAAACTTGTGTACGTTTCTGATAATCCAACGTCTTTACTGTAATCAAGTAATACCAACGCGACAAGCTGGCGGCATTTTATTGCACTGACTTGTAATGAAGGGTGCTCTTTCCTCAACGTTCCATTGCCTGAAATGTAATGACTAGACATTGGGTTATATGCATTTGCATGTTTGCTTATGCAAATGCATAAAACGCTTTTTTTATACCATTATTGCATATGCTAGTACTTTTTCATTGATAGTGCTTATTTCAGTAATTAAATGTCTTAGGCGTATTGTATTACGTGAAAGATAGTTAACACACTTTTATCAATGGTACCGGCTTAATTTTGCCTGAAGAGGTTTCTGCGGAAATGGCGCCAAATTTCAAGTCCTGTGCAGTAACGTCAGTTGCCTTAGAGAGGTAATTTTCAGTGACAAACGTCACAAGTTTGCTCTAGAAAATCTAGAAAAAATATTTAATTGTTTACTGTCACAAGAATTACAACTGATTATAATATATTGTGAAAATAAACGTAAATTTAATTAATAAATTTTAATTTGATTGTGCATATTTCGCCCTTTTTTAGTGCATATTTTGGCATTTTGATAGTGCATAATTATAATCCGATGTCTAGTAGGGACTATAATTATAGTTTAATAACTAAGCTAGGGTACCCCGACCAAACAGGTTAGGTTAGGTAAGAACTGTGACCAGCCGCGCTACGTCCAAGTGGTTCCCTATTTAGGATTTTTTGAGGACCCCAAAATAGGAATCATTTAAAGTTCACACAGTAAAATGAGAATTATTTGAGGTTCAATTAAATACATGCCTTAGAAGTAGACGGAACCACAGGCAGACTGAGTAGAACTCACGAGACACCCTGGCGCCCTTTACTGACTGCACTGTGCTTTTATTGCACCATCTTGGGGGATGAAATCTATGGTTAAAGTGTGCATTATTCTGATTATTTTCCTTGTGTGTTATGTAGAAAAATATTTCTTCTACAACTTAAACAAAATCAATTTGAAGTTTTTTTGAACTGCTTCCTAAATCCTAACTGAACTTTTCTGAACTGAACCATATACCGTCTCATTACAAAACGAGTAACTCTATTCCAATCTCAATAATCTTCAAACCAGTTTTTGTATTTCGAACCTTGTTGCGACCGTTCTAAAGTTCTTAATACATAAAAAACTTTTCACAAAAAAAATAACCGACTTCCAAAAAAACACTACAAAGTGAAAAATAACTTTAATTTCGGAAGTCGGTGTCTTTGGATCTTTATTTTAGTTTTATGCCACCGACTTCCGAAATTAAAGTTATTTTTCACTTTGTAGTGTTTTTTTTGGAAGTCGGTTATTTTTTTTTGTAAAAAAGTTTTTTATTTTTCACTTTTTAGTGCAGAAAAAGAATTTTCAAAATCGGTTCGTAAATGACGGAGTTATGCGCGAACAAAAAACGCAATGCAGAGTAAACGAAAAGATCGTTCATGTAGACAATGTAGATATTTTTTTAGATGTTTGTTGATTTTTCAAAAACCGCTTGTCCGATTTCGATAAAATTTTCATGGGACCCTTTCCAACAAAAAAAGATTTTTTCAAATCGGTTGGCAAGCGACGGATTTATGCGCGAACAAACATAAAAAAAAAATACAAACATCCGAATTGAGAACCACCTCCTTTTTTAGAAGTCGGTTAAAAATTGACAACTTAGATTCGGGTATAAAGTCAGTTTTTGTATTTAGAACTATAAAATTTGACGAAACTCAGCTCTAAATTAAAAAAAAACCGGCCAAGTGCGAGTCGGACTCGCGCACGAAGGGTTCCGTACCATTATCTGTAAAAATGGCAAAAAAAACACGTTTGTTGTATGGAATAAAATAAATTAAATTCCCCTTAAATATTTATTTTATTTTAATTTAATTATTTATTTTTAAAGTGAATATATAACTAAATATTCTGTGAATATTTCAAGCGTCTACCTGTTGCCGTTATCAATATCGAGCAAAAACGAGCAAAAAAATCACGTTTGTTGTATGAAGCCCCGTTAAATGTTTATTTTATTCTATTTTTTTAGTATTTGTTGTTATAGCGGCAACAGAAATACATGATCTGTGAAAATTTCAACTGTGTTGAAATTTTCTGTTGTGTGAAATTTTGTGTTGTGTTTCTAATGTGTTGTTGTGTAGCTATCACGGTTCATGAGATACAGCCTGGTGACAGACGGACAGACAGACAGACGGCGGAGCCTTAGTAATAGGGTTACCATTTTACCCTTTGGGTAAGGAACCCTAAAAAATGGGTCAATGGTTTTAAAGATATATCTTATTTGGTAATAATACCGATAATACCCCACTGTTGGGACCATAACATACCATAACGTCACGCATGTATTCCCCGAAGGGTTAGGCAGTGGTACCTATTTGTACACCCAATCATATCGCCGGTTATGTTTAAGTCCCATGTAACAGGGGGCGAGCCTATTGCCATCAACTGGGCACAACCCCAGACTCTGGGCTGCTACCAAGAAGTTCCAGGTAGAAAAATACAATAACACTTTGTTTAACTCGGGAATCAAATCCAGGAGCTAATGCTCAGTAGTAGCGATATTAAGCCATAAACCACCATGCGAGCCAAGTGATTATTTCAAATTATAATTTTATACATGTATAACGTAAGCGAAGCAAAAGAAGTATGTAAGGAGCGTGGCGTTTTATAGTTTCTGCCTACCCCCATGGGAAGAAGGCGTGAGTCTATGTAAGTATTTATAACGTAACATGAAAGTCTAGCTAGAAAATTGCGTGTGATATTTTAAAGTCTTTATCTTTAAATCTTTTATTAACCCAAAAACGGCGCGTGAAAATGGTCACAATAATATAACATAATGAGCATATTTACATGTCTTTCAACCCTAGCGGTGAAGGTTGCTGCCCGCATGGCTCTAATTGGATAAATTTGAGGTGCGACAGACACAAACAATTTAATATGGCGTTCATTTGTGTTGTTATATTTTTGTGTTTAGCGATTTCTTGTGAAATTAATATCAGCCTGTAATGAGGATTTCCATGAAACACTGACACCAGTTGGGGTCATTTCGACAATGAATATAAATAAAATACAGGGTGGCATCAGGGTGACATCGAGCGCATGGATTCAGTACATCATACTTGACTCCCGTGCGTTGAAATTTTTCGTCGGTAATTAAAAAAAAAACAGCTGTTTCCTACAGAAGTGCAATACAGAATGGAACAAAGAATATTTTTTTAAATAACCGACCAAATTTTTTAACGCAGGGGGGTCAAGAATTATGTACTGAATCCATGGTAACAGGATGCACGTCGATATCCCTTCCATCCTGTATATGATGAAGTTCATCATTCAGTCACGATTTAAAAAAATATAGGTGCTTTGATAATTTTGACAGGTCTACCTTTTTTTTAATGACCTGGTTGCTGGGACATTTTAGCCAAGTCTTTATTTAGTTACAAACTTTGTTTAATTATTTATGAAATGAATTATTACACATTAATATTCGGCTAAACACTAGAAAATAAAACAAAACTGCTAATTATGACCCTTCACTTTCCCGCCAAGCGAATCTGAGGTGACCTGATGTCGCAGTGCTGCCAGAAAACCCTCATTGATGTACTACTCGTACAGAGCTAAGGCCTCTTTTCATACAGAAAAAAAATTACGGGCGTAACATAATTCAGTGTGTGTTGGCGAAGACCATGTTGTTTCCTCACGATGTTTAGTACTTTACACTTTTCTTTTTACATTCTTTGATATCATTGAAATCAATTACATAATAAGTAAAAAGACGTAGATAGGTTACCTACTCAACATTCGATTTTCAAAAACGGCACAATGTCACACTATTAGATGACACATGGAAGTAAGACGGCATGTCGTAACTATCGGGGGCGAAAAAGAGACAAGACGAAAAAAATGTGGCTAATTAACCAAATTTTTACGTGCTACTTGCGGAGATGTGCGACCGGCGTCATAGGTTATACCTATGACGCCGGTCGCACATCTCCGCCGCGAGCGAAACCGCGGTAGTTCAATTCAACTGGTTCGCGTCATGTTCCGCTAGTCGCATCCGATTTGAATAGCGAAACATGACGCGAGCCAGTTGAATTGAACTACTGCGGTTTCGTTGTGATGGTTTCGCAGCGGAGGTGTGCTACTGGCCTAATCTACCTCTTTTTACTTTTAATATCATTGATTGAAATAATACAATGTACCTAATTGGTTTCATGTGGTAGGTACCCGAACACAAAAAACAAACATTGTATTTCTTCATAATCTTTTAAAACAATGTTGAATTTTTAATACCACATAGAAATGTACGCAAAATAATTCTTTCTATTTTTTTAACAAAGCAAGTAATCCCTCTCTCATTTTTAGTTTTTTCATCGTTTTTTCATGTTCAGTGTCGAATAGAGATTCTGTGGAAATACTTTTTTAGTTTTTATTCGCTTGTGTGAAGCGCTGATTGAAAATGTCGACACACCAGCGATGCAGCGCTGCAGCGATTTGTAAAACATTTTGTGTGCGGACGATTAGATTGTGGAATGAACTGAAATAATAGTACAGTAACATTCAGGAGTTTTTCTTGTCATTTTGGCTTTAGGAAAACCGAGTTTAAAGTTTGGCCAGTAATAAGACTTTTTTAAATTTCAATTCTTCCTTCTTCATCTTCCTCCTACCCGAGCGTTAATCCAAATCGTACTGCGAATAAAAACGCCCGGCTCACCCTGGACAGCTAGCCCTTGGTACCGTGGTGTCTAGTTGACCAATCCTTTCAACACGATGGTAAACCCAAATTACTCTGTTCAGACCCATGTCCAACGGCCCTTCTAGGGGCTATACATATTCTTATTTTAAAGCTAGTTTTAGACATCGCTGAACAGTGTAGGAATTAATATAGACTCAGCCGCCATCACACTTTTCATTCCTTCCTAAAATGAAAATAAGTATTTGAGGTTCCAAATTCAAATCACAATACGTGGAAGGCCAAGACAAAAGGGTCCAGTAATTTGGGTTAAGACTAGATTCGGTATCTGGAATAGTCAATTGATAATAATGATTAAAAATTGGCACAAATTCCAAAATTGGCACATTTTTTTATTAGACATTTGAAGTTGAAAGTCTGAAAAAGCTTGATTTGAGAAAAACTATATGAACTTGTAGATAATTGAGCATTAATTAATAATCAATTAAAATCGCGAAACGCAATTTTTTCACCCAACTAAAAAACTGCGTATAACTGGGAAACTAAATGATGAGAGCTGCGGGTCATAATGCAATTCACTACAATAGAGGCTAAGCCTAGGGTTATAAAGACTTGCTTTAAGGTAAGGTTTGCATGACATATAATTTGATATTAGCTAGCAGTTGGTGTGAAAGTACCATAAACCAGTAAAGGCAGTAGTTACCATAATATAGATTATTCAAGGCCACTGCATGAAGGAACCAAAATCAATAAGAACGAAACCGGCCATTAACGAAGTTTACAAAGCAGTATCATTAAATGTAATTTGATATAGGGGATGGTGTTATGCTATGTGAATCCATAATTAAATTGACCTCTGTGTGATTGAAATAAGACATTATGGTGTATATCAGAAGGCCGTGGTTATATTTAAGGACACAAAGACCGATACAGACCATCAAACTGAACAACTTTCTCTATGGGACCAAAGTCAAAGTCAAAGTCAAACCATTTATTTCAAATAGGCACATAAGAGGCACTTTTGAACGTCAAAATTTACAAAAAAATAGAATTGATTCTAGTTGCCCCTTCCAAAAGGTAGTTTCGTATGGAGAAGAATAGGCAAGAAACTCCACCGGTACTCTTTTAAAAATGTTTTACAATATTTTGTTTGATTACATTAATTATATGATTATATGTGAAGACGATGCACCTAGAATAAAATTACTATACCATAATAGGTAAAACGAATTAAAAACTAAGCAATGAAAAATAACTTAATTATTAGATAGATACCAACATTGTGATCGCGAAAAAATTATCAATTGTGCCATACAAAAGTTCAATACTTACCTACTCGACCCAAATTTCATCTTCGATATGATCTACTTGCATTTTGTTGTGGTTAAAAGCCTGTGGTAGATGCTGCTGCCGATCATCACGAGAGATAATCCCATTTATATTATTTACCATTATATATTTAGTATAGCAATTAGCCAGTAATACCCTCTTAAATGAGTTAATACTATCACTCTGTCTTCTCACAGAACCGCAAAAAATCAAGATTATCGTCTTCCATTCATCAGCATCAGGGTCTGTATCTAGGAGCCCGTTGAGAATAGTAATCACCTTTTATGACACCCACTGATTATTAAAGTCAGCTTGTCAAATCATTTTATTTTAAATAAAGAGACTAATTAATAATAATAATAATTTGGTCAGGCAGGGGACATAGTCCTTCCATAGTTCAAGAGTTTCCTGACACCACAGAACCGCAAACATTCAAGATTATTGTCTTTCATTCATCAGGAAACAAATCCAACCCAGGGTCTGTATCCAGGAGCCCGTTGAGAATCGTAATCACCTTTTATGACACCCAATGATTATTAAAGTCAGCTTGTCAAATCATTTTATTTTAAATAAAGAGACTAATTAATAATAATAATAATTTGGTCAGGCAGGGGACATAGTCCTTCCATAGTTCAAGAGTTTCCTGACACCACAAAACCGCAAACATTCAAGATTATTGTCTTTCATTCATCAGGAAACAAATCCAACCCAGGGTCTGTATCCAGGAGCCCGTTGAGAATCGTAATCACCTTTTATGACACCCACTGATTATTAAAGTCAGCTTGTCAAATCATTTTATTTTAAATAAAGAGACTAATAATAATTATAATTTGGTCAGGCAGGGGACATAGTCCTTCCATAGTTCAAGAATTTCCTGACACCACAGAACCGCAAACATTCAAGATTATTGTCTTTAATTCATCAGGAAACAAATCCAACCCAGGGTCCGTATCCAGGAGCCCGTTGAGAATCGTAATCACCTTTTATGACACCCAATAATTATTTAAGTCAGCTTGTCAAATCATTTTATTTTAAATAAAGAGACTAATTAATAATAATAATAATTTGGTCAGGCAGGGGACATAGTCCTTCCATAGTTCAAGAGTTTCCTGACACCACAAAACCGCAAACATTCAAGATTATTGTCTTTCATTCATCAGGAAACCAATCCAACCCAGGGTCTGTATCCAGGAGCCCGTTGAGAATCGTAATCACCTTTTATGACACCCACTGATTATTAATGTCAGCTTGTCAAATCATTTTATTTTAAATAAAGAGACTAATAATAATTATAATTTGGTCAGGCAGGGGACATAGTCCTTCCATAGTTCAAGAGTTTCCTGACACCACAAAACCGCAAACATTCAAGATTATTGTCTTTCATTCATCAGGAAACCAATCCAACCCAGGGTCTGTATCCAGGAGCCCGTTGAGAATCGTAATCACCTTTTATGACACCCACTGATTATTAATGTCAGCTTGTCAAATCATTTTATTTTAAATAAAGAGACTAATAATAATTATAATTTGGTCAGGCAGGGGACATAGTCCTTCCATAGTTCAAGAGTTTCCTGACACCACAGAACCGCAAACATTCAAGATTATTGTCTTTCATTCATCAGGAAACAAATCCAACCCAGGGTCTGTATCCAGGAGCCCGTTGAGAATCGTAATCACCTTTTATGACACCCAATGATTATTAAAGTCAGCTTGTCAAATCATTTTATTTTAAATAAAGAGACTAATAATAATTATAATTTGGTCAGGCAGGGGACATAGTCCTTCCATAGTTCAAGAATTTCCTGACACCACAGAACCGCAAACATTCAAGATTATTGTCTTTAATTCATCAGGAAACAAATCCAACCCAGGGTCCGTATCCAGGAGCCCGTTGAGAATCGTAATCACCTTTTATGACACCCAATAATTATTTAAGTCAGCTTGTCAAATCATTTTATTTTAAATAAAGAGACTAATTAATAATAATAATAATTTGGTCAGGCAGGGGACATAGTCCTTCCATAGTTCAAGAGTTTCCTGACACCACAAAACCGCAAACATTCAAGATTATTGTCTTTCATTCATCAGGAAACCAATCCAACCCAGGGTCTGTATCCAGGAGCCCGTTGAGAATCGTAATCACCTTTTATGACACCCACTGATTATTAATGTCAGCTTGTCAAATCATTTTATTTTAAATAAAGAGACTAATAATAATTATAATTTGGTCAGGCAGGGGACATAGTCCTTCCATAGTTCAAGAGTTTCCTGACACCACAGAACCGCAAACATTCAAGATTATTGTCTTTCATTCATCAGGAAACAAATCCAACCCAGGGTCTGTATCCAGGAGCCCGTTGAGAATCGTAATCACCTTTTATGACACCCAATGATTATTAAAGTCAGCTTGTCAAATCATTTTATTTTAAATAAAGAGACTAATAATATATTTTTTTTATATATATTTTTAAATGTTTTTTTTTTTATGATTTTATAAAAATATTTAAAAATGTAATTAATGTGTATACAAATGTAATAAAGGAAATTATAATTTGGTCAGGCAGGGGACATTGTCCTTCCATAGTTGAGTCGAGCTGCACGATTACTGACAAATGCTTGCACTGATTGGATAGGTCCACTGAAATTTGTGTGGTTCTTTCCTCAAAAGACCATTTCAGACACAGATCTACATGGTCCTCACATGATCTGACCAAGATTATGTCTGGACTTTAAAAGAGACTTTGACCCCTGAGTTTGTTTCGTCTTTTCTTCTCAGGGATAGTCAGCTATGAAATGTCGACTACATCTAGCTTATTTTTTAATATGACGTGTAAAAGTGATTCCGATATCCTATTTACAGAATAAACGATTTCATTTCAAGGTGACATATCCACTATAGGCACCGGGCCCAATATATTTTGTTTCTATGTTCCGCAATAGTCCTGCACTAACGGTTGTCCTTGGATGCTCTAGCATAGTGCATACAGGGATAATCATCAGTTGGTGCCACATTCCATTTAAAACTGTATAAGGAGCCTCTGCGAGTAAGCTTCGGCCCCTCGTACGGCTTTCAAAGGTCCGGGACGCTGGGGTCCCGAGATAATGTTAAAGACATTTATAAAATTATAATTTTACTTTACAAGCCTCTAGCATACACCGGTCCGGATCGATTGTAAGTTGCACACAATTCATGCGTTCCATCGATTTTATTGTCGGCAGCGGTAATTACCGTAGCGCTACTAGTTCGGGTTGTTTGTTTTACTTATATCAGGTAGGTACTAGCTTCTAGCCACGACTTCGTTCGCGTGGAAGTCGTAAGATACAATATACTAAAATAACAGCCACATTTTCATATTAACTTCTCTGTATACTGCGTTTTTAGGGTTCCGTAGTCAACAAGGAACCCTTATAGTTTCGCCATGTCCGTCTGTCTGTCTGTCCGTCTGTCCGCAGCTTAGCTCAGACTCTTAGTACTAGAAAGCTGTAATTTGGCATGGGTATAGATATTAAACACGCCGAAAAAGTCGTAAAAGAAAACCTTGAAAAAACATTTTTTTTAGAGTACCTCCCTTGCACATAAAGTGGGGATGAATTTTTTTTTCTCGTCTTGCCCATGGTATGGGGTATCGTTGTTATTTTTGGTCTCAGCAGCGAAAATATAAAAAGTCAGGGGTCTACTCCGAAGTAATAATCCGAAGTATTGGCCGTTTTATAACTTCTAAAGTTTCCTTTTTTGACTTTGAGTTCTAACCCGACTCCAAGTCCCATTTTGGACTTTGGCTTATCTCTTTAACTGTCGTTTTTTTTTCATTCGCCGTAGTCATCCATTGTTAGCCGTAGTCTAGAAACGGTCGAACATTCGGCCGATACTCCGGATTTGTGTTCGGAGACCCCCTGGACTGGTGACGCGGGAGCAAGCGATGCACAGTTGTCCATATGAGAAGCAGCACGTCCTGAGGTCGACACCCACAGTCTTGAGTTGCAATTTCCCTTTGCTTGCGAAGTTTTTCGTTTTTAGTGAATTCATTCTTAGCTGAACTTCCCGTGAGTACGTACTTGACCTTTTTGAAGATATTTTTTTTTCACATCTCCAAAACTTGAGCTTACTAGATGCTGTTGTAATGTTTTTGCTTATGTCCACGGGGAAACACAGTACCTAAACGCAAATTCACAGGTTGAATTATTCAAAATCAATGTCTCTACAGATCTACCATTTATAAAAAAAAAACTGTTGCAGATGATGGCAATAGGCGATTCTATTGCCACCCTCCCATCCATCCACCCCCAGCCATACACCCACTATTACATGACACTTAAAAATAACTGGCGAAATATGGGTGTACTATAGGTACACCAAAGATATAAATATGTCTAGATAGACAGTCAAAGTTGTGAACTCTCGCTCAGCTTAATGCTGCGAAACTATGCAACACAGAGCCCTAGGGTGGTTTTCAGAGACTGCCGAATTAAAGAGGCACACCTCTGCCTATCCCTTCGGGAATGACAGGCGTCGTGTTAAGTTATCCGATATCATCCCAAACTTTCCAGAAAAACCACCACAGTCATGTTCAGTACATTCCCGTACCGTCTTAAAAAAGATTAAACCGCAGAACTCATACATTATTTCACAAAAAATACTTACATTATCCGAACAGCCACATTTAAGTCAGAAGCGATAGCCCGAACTGGGAAGAAACTCAATAATTTAAACTTAACAGTGCTTTATATTGCCTTTATCATCCGAAAACACACAGAAATCCCAACTATAACTTTGAAAATATAACGTGTAATTTCCTTTGTTGAATGACGAGATAATTCATGTGGGTAGCTTGATGCAGCAGAGGGCACTTGTCGCGAAGAGTCTCAGCGGCTTTGTTACTCCAGCAAATGTGTGGTTACATGAAGTTATATCTGATTTTGTGAGGGTACTTACTACACAATTGATGTTCAACTTCTTAAACATGTTGTTTTTTTTTTGTTTTATGTAATTTTACGAGAGTAATTTCTTTTGTTCGTTCTTATATACATATTATTCCATTTGCAAAAATATTGTATAATATGTACCTATAGGTACATATTATACAATATTTTTTTGGCTGTAAATTACACTGTAAATTAAAGGTGCAACTGGATAAATATTGTATAAAGATGGATTGAAAAGAATATTGGAAAAATAAAGCCAAAATCCTACTCCGTGTGGTGCCGGACGTAAAGAATATTGAATATAGCACCACCCCATTTCTTCCCGTGGGTGTCGTAAAAGGCGACTAAGGGACTTACTAGAGAATGGGCAGTAGCGTTCTCTATGCATTTTAACACCATACTGCGATTGCCAACCCGCCTGCGAAGCGTGGCGATTATGGCAAACACCCCCCCTTAGGGGGAGGCCTATGTCCAGCAGTGGACGTCTTTTGGCTGAAATGACGATGATGAAAGACGAAATTACATTATGAAATTAGAGACAAAACTACGGGGCGACTTGCTCCGTTTCTCGTACAAGCGTGCTGACGGCCGCGGCGAGACCGTAATGCGGGCACGTCTGTCGACGGCGTGAACCATGGGACTGCATCCCCATAGAATAATTTTGAGTCATTTCATGCATGATTTGTTTAATAATGTTCTTCATGTTATTTTTAACATGCGGCAACTGTCAGCCATACAAACAATATGGATGACCTACTGCAGACTCATTTTGCATTGATCACAATAATAGTTTTTTTTTTCTCGAATATAAATATTTTTTTATTATTATGAAATTAAAACTTAAAACTTATTCCTTTAGAAAAACCCTTGTAAGATCGTCCTCAAGCAATAAATAAACCATTTAACAATGGAGAGATCAAACGGATACTTTAGTAATATAATATAATTCTTCCCTTTTTATCGCATAATGCCTCGAGAGTCTTTGTTAAAGACCGCCTTGGAATTTTTAATGCTGTAGGCTTATACAGAGATTATAACTTTTTTAATATAAAAAGACTACTTAATTACTGTTTGAAAATAATAAAAACTATAAGTTTGTCATTATGCACTTCAGGTGTAAACATGAAAATATTTACATTCTCATGTAACTTGAATATTCTCGACATATCTCAGGAACCACAATTTTCCAATTCCAGGTTAAGTGTGTTCTTCAATTAAATAAGTTCAATTATAGTGTTAAATAATTCGTTAAAAATAATTGTTGTCGTTGAATACAACAACAAAAAAGGCAATAACTGTTAAGTTTTAAAAAATAAAGTTGAAAATATCCATATTAAAATAAAGTATTGACCTAATTAGAATAGAATTAGTGGTTAAAAAATTAATTAATTAATTAAAAAGCAATTAAAGTCGTCAATTTAAAATTATAAGTCTGTGATTCAGTTCTAATAATCCTAAAGTGCTGGGGACTCCTATATTGTTGGGACTCACTAAAGTGGTGGGGAGTCATTAAATTGTTGGGGAAAACTAAAGTGGTTCTTACTAAAGTGAAGAGTGGCATTCGAAAAGAGAAAGTTAAGGCGAGGCATCAAGATGGCGTTCGCGGCAGCTCGTATGATTCTGAAGGACAAGAGGCGGAAGGCATCAAAGGAAGACTTCAGAGACCCGAGAAACAGAAGCAAGGTACAGCTAAAATATTTTTACTATAATAATGTTTCAAATTAGGATGAGATTTTTAAAAAGAAATAATAATTAAAATGAAAACGATAAGAATGCAAATATCTTCAAACTGAAAAAGTCATAAGTATTTTTTCCTAATACTAAAGTCAAACGAAATGTAATAAAACAATTCCGAAAGTGACTTTTACTACACCAAAGTTAGCGCAAAGTTTGAAAACACAAGTCCTAAAGTAACATTTGCTGGTGCTAACGTCAGTAGATTTATTACCTAATTAGTAGGCGGCAGGTGCGTTTGCCAGCAGTTTATCCAATCAGGTGGCAGGTAAATAATTAATTGCCTCGAGTACATAGAGTACAGGGAGAACTTGTACTTACTATTAGTATGCACTTTAGATTTACACGATTTGCGGTACAAATTAGTTCCGATGAGTGGAGTGGAGTGGTTGAACTCTAGACTGAAAATTAGGTAAATGTTGTGTTTGTATTTCAGATTTAGATTTGAATTGTACGGACCGGATTCGTTCGAGATATTTTGGCAGATGTTATAACTTGACATTTTTTAGTATTTATTTTGAAGAAAATCTAAGTTAGAAAAAATGTCCCTCACTGTTTAGTTTGATGTATTTGCTATTTATTTACAAAACAACCAAGGTTTTTAAAAGCCGATTATTTTTAAAAGAGTAACCGTGGTGTTTCTTGCCGGCTCTTCTCCATAGGAAACGACTAATTAGAACCGTGCACCTAGCTTCTGCGGGGCGAGCACGGCCTACTGTGGCATGACTGAGTTACACAATTTATCACAGTTTGAGCGATAAAACTGTTTTGTCAAAAAATGCTAGTACAAATTGACATGGCATAATTTATCATGTCTTATCACAAACATCTTGGCACGCCCGTGCTCGGCCCGCTGACGTTTTATAAGTGCCCATGTAGGGTTATGTGTGACTTTAAAGCTATTTATAAGTGATTTATCCAAAAACCCATTACAGTCTATTTATTATACAGAATCTCTACTGGATTTACCAACTTGTTATTTCAAAATCATTACTACCTACACGTAGGTAAATGTACCAAAGTTAATCTCTTTCCATTGGATTATTTCACTGACATCGGTAGGCACTGTATTTTTTTTTAAATTTCATCGGGATATTGTTAAACGGCCTTTTTATAGCCATTAGTGGGCCTTTGAATGAAATATAAACGTAAAAAGTAACGGAGGCTTGCAGTGTATAATTTCAGATAGGTTCATTAGTACGGTACGTTCGGAAATTGCTCATTAAGCCACGTCGAACTTCACGATAAATAGGGCGGCTGTCAAACCGTTCTGTACCGAGTTGTGTGAAGCATAAGAAAAAGTTGGAATAATTACTTGTTTTTATAGGTCGGTACGTATTCAATTATGGCTAAATAATAACAGCCACACGGGTCGATGGAAGGCTCGAGGTCAGTCCGTAGATGGGTGACCGACCATTACATTTGGTCCCGGCTGTCATTTTTAGATCTTTGACAGTCGTTATGGGTAGTCAGAACCCCGAAAATCTGGTAACCAGTCTTAACAAAGGATATCCCATTACCCAGTAACTAGGTTGTGGAGATCAGATAGGCAGTCGTTCCATGTAAAATACCGGTGCTACATCCGTTTAGACTCGAAGCCGATCCCAAAATAGTTGGGAAAAGCAATTATGATATGTTTGCGTAAAATAACAGATTTTAATCCGCGCAATTTCGTAATTGTATTTTGTTAAGTCTTCAACACAATGTTGTTATATTTTTCGCTGTGGTCAATAATCTGTTTGTCAAGCGTTAATGCTGTAAAATAATTGTTCTCGTTTAATCAAACAGAGAAGACAGTAGAAGATAAGGTATGGTTTAAGCTGATGACTTTATAGAACTATGAGGGTTAAAGATTAGGTATGGTTTTAAGGTGGTAATAGAGGTAAGAGAAACTGGGTGTAAAGTTCACTCCTCCTCCATAGAAAAGGGAGGATCCTCCAACCAGACGGGTGTTGTGTCTAGGGGACTCCTGCCCGACGATTGATGTAAGGACATTTTAATAGATGTGGTGGCGCGGTAAACTTTGCTTGCGCGATGCAGGATTTCTGCATGATGTAGATGCTGCCACACTTTATTATTTACTTTCAACTTGATAATTACTTTAAGTGATGCTGAAAAATGTGTCTGTATATCTGTGTGTTTAGTGAGTGTGCCTATTTATAGGCATATTAATTTGTGGAACTTATGAAAATTGCAATTGTAAGCGCTAATTATTTACCTTTAAAGACTATAAGCTTTCCGAAGAAGAAAAAAAAAATATAATCGCTAAGTTACACAACGGTGTGACACACGGCTAAGTGCCGCTAACTCGCTTGTTCCCAATCTCTGCATGAAATAGGAAATCATTATAAAACTTTAATGAGTTTTCACCTTTGTTGCAAAAACTGAGTTCTTGGAAAGTCTTTACTTAGGACTTGACTGTGGGCAGGCTATGTTATAGACCCAGAATTTCTTGGGTAAAAAACATAGTCTACTTAAGGCTATTTTTTTTTTTTTTTTTGATAGAACAGCTTGCTCACATGAAAATAGCAAGAACATCCGATCTATTCTTTAAAAATCTTACCGTGAAAACTTACTTGAACTGAGCAGTTAATAGTGGCAATCCGTAGTGTAAAGACAGCTCCCTTCACCTTAGTTTTCACAGTGAGATTTTTACAGAATCGACCGACTAGATTATTAATTTATGAAATTTTTAGGTACAATGTGGAGACAAGAAATACGACGATAAGTTAACGACATCTAATGACATCCTCAGTCCGCATATAAAAATGTAATCAAATCGTTGGTACTGTGGCAGCATCTACAACGCCACATGCGAACCAGGCATCAAAAACCTGACGTCACACAAATCCTGCATCACGCAAGTAGAGTTTACCGTGTGACTGGCATAAATACAACGTCCCGACATCAACCGTTTGGGCAGTTGCCCACCAGAGACAACACCCGTGTGGTCGGAGGATCCTCCCTTTTCTATGGAAGATGAGTGAATTTTACACCCAGTTCCTCATACCTATAAAGTACGTTTTCATTTATATTGAAATAACCGTAGTATATATAATCTTCATCATCTGCCGTTTCGTAATTAAGTTGCGGTCGGCTTCCAGTCTGATCGGATGCACCTGAATATCAGCATTTTACATGGAGCGACTGCATATTATCTGACCTCCACAACCCATTTACTAGGTAACACGATACCCCTAACCATAGTAGGATATACATACAATAACAGTAGGTAGTTTCCAGTTATGTACCAGACAGGACTGAACAGTAATTTTTAACGAGTAGTTAAACCCTTTGCAACTCAAGTAATGTTCCACACAAAATAACATAGGTCCAAATCTGAATTTTAGGGTTGATTATAGTACCAAAACTTGGACTGAAAAACAACAAGCGAATTACATCCGACATCTATATTTATTGACTGCCTCGTTGGTCGACCAAAACGGAGCATGAGATCCTAAGTTCAATTCCCAGACGGGCAAAGTGTTATTGGGCCCTATTACATGGGGCTTAAACATAACTGGCGAAATGTGGGTGTACTATTGGCACACCTCTGCCTAACCCTTCGGGGAAACAAGGCGAGATGTTATGGTATGTTCGCTATCTCATAATTACAGAACTCCTTTACATCTAAATTTATTTTTATTATAATTTCTCATCTAATTTATGCGGCCTACCCAAATGTCCTTTCTTTGGTATTGTTCTTTGAATCGTTGATCTCTTAAGCTCTGAGTTGAGCTGCACGACTACTGACAAATGCGTGCACTGATTGGACAAGTCCCCTCAATCTGTGTGGTTCTTTCATCAAAAGATCATTTCAGGCACCAATCTACGTTCTTCACATGATCTGACCAAGACTATGTCTGGACTTTAAAAGAGATCTAGTTTTTTAGGGTTCCGTACCCAAAGGGTAAAACGGGAACCCTATTACTGAGGCTCCGCCGTCTGTCTGTCTGTCTGTCGGTCTGTCTGTCTGTCCGTCTGTCACCAGGCTGTATCTCATGAACCGTGATAGTTAGAAAGTTACAATTTTTACAGATGATGTATTTCTGTTGCCGCTATAACAAAAAATACTAAAAAACAGAATAAAATAAATATTTAAGGGGGCTCCCATACAACAAACGTGATTTTTTTGCTCGTTTTTGCTCGATATTGATAACGGCAACAGGTAGACGCTTGAAACATTCACAGAGTATTTAGTTATATATTCACTTTAAGAATAAATAATTTAATTAAAATAAAACAAATATTTAAGGGGGGCTCCCATACAACAAAAGTGATTTTTTTTCCTTTTTTATAGATAATGGTACGGAACCCTTCGTGTGCGAGTCCGACTCGCACTTGGCCGGTTTTTTAAATATGATTGACGTGTAAAAGTGTTTATATAAACCTACTTACAGAAATAAATAATTTATCATTTACAAACAATTCGAATCTAAACTGACTTTCACCAAAACCTACGCCATCTTCCTCTATTCCCATTCAAATCAGACTTCCAACAGGAATGAATACATTTTACCGAACTTTAAGCCTCCGGGGAATCAAAAAGTCGAGCGGACGGATCGCAACTGAACCGGATAAACGGCTGAATTGCCGGACCGGCGCTTCGGACCAGCCGTATCGATTGCGGCCAGAGGGAAAGATTGGAAGTCGGAGTTTGAGTACTTTAAAAGTTTGTAGAAGTTTGTTTTCATGTTTTACCTACTCGTTTTTTACTAGGTATATTATTCGTCTGTGTGTAATAAGTGGTGTATTGGTCTCTCATGATTGTATCCTATTTCGTCCCGTGGGTGTCGTAAAAAGCGACTACGGGACTTACTAGAGAATGGGCAGCAGCGTTCTTTATGCATTTTAATACCATACTCCGATCGAAGGTAGTGGTGGCCCAGTGGTTAACGGCCTCGACTTACGAGTAGTAGGTCGTAGGTTCGAACCCAGACAGGCGCTTTACTTTGTAAATTATTTCATCACCACTGCTCTCAAAACGGTAAAGGAAAACATCGTGAGGAAACCGGCATGTCCTAGAATTAAAAATTCGAAGACATGTGACATCCACCAACCCGCACTGGGCCTGCGTGGTGGAGTACGGCCCACTCCCTCTTACAGAAAGAGGAGGCGTGTGTCCCAGCAGTGAGAACATTATAGGCAGATTATGACTCCGATCGCCAACCCGCCTGCCAAGCGTGGCGATTGTGGCAACCACCCCCCTTTTGGAGGAGGCCTATGTCCAACAGTGGACGTATTTTGTGGCTGAAATGATGATGATGGTGATGATTGGATATTTATAGTATTTGGGAGCTCTCGGTTTTATGAACCTCAATTACTTTTTAATAAAAATAAATACTACTTAATTGTTGTCATGGGCCAGTGGTTAGCCCTCGCGTCACATGGACGAGTTTGTGGGCTCAAATCCGGTCAAGTATCAATGTGACATTTTCAATTCATAAGTATAGTCGCCGGCACGTAAATTGGCAAGGTTTTGGCGTAGTGGGAGTAAGTTCACGCATGTAAGTACACTTATTGCAACAATTTTTTTTTCAGTTTTTTTGCTTTTTATTATTCTATGGTTATTGCCAGAATTTATTTTTAAACATGTCTGTTTAGAAGAAAGGAGAGAAACGTCTAACGATTCTTGCCAAGTTACGTGCCGGCGACTATACTAAGATTATCTTGGACAATAATGTCGGTGTAGTAAAAACATCGTGAGGAAATTTGGACATCATCATCATCTGCCTATCCTTTTCCCAATTATGTTGGGTCGGCTTCCAGGCTAACCAGTTGCAGCTGAATACCAGTATTGAGCTGTCAACTCATCTAAAGCAAGCGTGGGTTGTCAATGCTCATGGTCTTCTCTGTGTGAAAAGAGGCCTGCCCTGCTGTATTGTCCCAATAATAGACTTGTGTTATTATTATTAAATACTAAAACACCTATGTTCTGCACATAACTGGTACCTATTACTCAACAATTTTTTTTTTCGGCAAGACATATTCACACTACCCAACACCCCAACATCTTTCACTACTCTACACTTACACAAAATCACGCGCACATACACACACACACACACACACACACAGTCTAATACAAATTTTTGTATTGTTTCAGTTTTTCTTGTATATGATCATTCATTAATGCATCTTTTTGTGTGTCTTTTGGGGTGATATGTAGGATTGTCTGTTTTTAGGGGTCTGGCACTGTATGCCGTGATACAGAACTCGTCCTAGTTCGGCTACAGATGCTCCCATGTTATATACTCCCTATTACTAGCCTATATGTTTGTGAAATCCGTTGTACGATTTTTGGTGATAAAAAAATAATTTTATTTATTACTGTTACCCCCTACAACTAAGCATAATTATCTATGCTAGTGCTACCAGTGGGTTCAAATCTTAATATTACAACGGGTGGAGACCAAACTCATGGTCTATCTCTCGTCCGGAATTTATCCGTTGTGCTATTGCCCCTTAATTTAATCCGGACTCAAGTCAAAAGACTTAAGTCAAATGTCAAATTACAGATATGATAAAATGTTGTTGTTTGCACAGTTTTCAGAAACCCCTCCATTATTATATATACGCTATATTTAGCTTAGTTCCTAGAAACCAAATAAGCGAATTGAAATAATAAGCAGTAAGCAGTCTGTTGTTTTCAATCCTAGCTAACCTTGGAGATAGACAAAGTCACATTCTATCAGCGATAACGACGAAGCAAAAATCAAAAATGTATGGGACTGTTATGACAGTCCCATACATTTTTGCATACACATTTTTACTTATCTTATGAGCTACGTCAATTCAGTTGAAAGTCGTTGTAGGAATACGAAAAGCTTTGAAAGCGATAGTCACTTGTTTAATCCCTCTTCTGTGGCTTCTTGGTGTGTCTAGTTATAAAATGACATAACTAACTAAAAAAAATAACTTTTAAACTACTTATTTTAAAATTCTCAAAAATATACGTATATTTGAGAACCCCACAACAGGCCCTCTCATTTGATATGATTGTCACACGATGCGTTTTTTATTAATTTTCCCATTTGCTCCCCAAAAGTGACCCCCATAATTATTCAAAATTCATTTATTTACGTTATACGTTAGTGTTTGGGGCATAGAAATTTCATATGTGTGACAATAGTTTCAACTTAATCGGTCCAGTAGATTCGGAGCAAATCAGCTGTGACAGACGGACAGACAGACAGAATCAGAATCAGAATGCTTTATTTTAGATGACAGACACACGAGTGATCCTATAAGGGTTCTGTTTTTCCTTTTGAGGTACGGAACCATAAAAAAATAAGGAAACAAACAAGGAACAAGGATATTATATTGTATAACCATAAAATTAAATTTTGATTTTATCACACGGATAGCTGAAGCCCAGTGCGTGATTTTTTAATTTCTTGATATGGTTTGTTAAATAATAGGAAAAAAAAACATTACCAACAGTGTTTTTAAAAAAAATATAGGTTTTTCAAAATTATTTTCTGAGACTATTTGTAACATTTTGATAGTTCTTTTTGCTACTTTTTTGAGTTGAACATGTCTGCTTGCATACAATATTTTTAATAATTTGATTTATGTTATTATATTGAAGAAAAATGTTCCTAAACTAAACACGATATCATCAATTTTGTGTGAAAAGGCAACAAAAATTATTTTTGACAATATTATAAACCAACATTTTCAAATAAAAAATAGCTACCAATGGAGATGAAGGAGTAATCTATCTGCGGCAATTATTAGTTACATTTGGTTTAGTTAAATTTTGCCGCAAAATGTACCGAAAAACTGCAAAAAAAAATCCGATTTTGTGATAGCGTCCTTAATGAACTACATATTGTAGTACCTTTTTACGATGAATAAATTAGCTCTTTTTGAATAGATGTGTTACAAATAACGTTTTATTGAAGTTATTCGCCGGTATAGTGCAGACGCTATGTGGTGCCCATCGCTTTTTTAGGAAGCCGCACGTTTACAGGATAAGTCTGGCGACTATATCCCAAAAAAGCTTGTTTTGACATTTGATAAGACTGTTTTCACTAAGTCTGGGCACAGTATAAGTCATTGCCAACATATAGTTTGCTATTCTTGTAGCCATTTCCTCACATGCATTGTTAAACTGAGATAATATTATATTTGTTCAGATCACGGATGCAACCTACTTACGAACATGTTGGCAATATTGACAATAGCATGTCTATTACTCGTATAAGTATTTATTGTTGTTCACAAGTTACAAAATATAACTTGTGAATGACAACAATAGATAATGTATTATTTATGTACTAGCTTCTGCCCGCGATTTCGCCTGCGTGGACTTCAGAATTGGGTCCAGAATCTGTGTTAACCAGGTTATAAACCATCTGTGTGCCAAATATCATCCAAATCCGTTCACCAGTTTTTGCGTGTTTAGTAACAAATATTTAAACATCCAAATAAACAAACTTTCACATTTATACATATGTATATAATCTTGTTGATGGCGGGACGAACTGGATAGGTTCCGTCAAAATTGTTAGGAGGACGCGCGGGCTCGCGAAATACGGAAAGAAGGTGTGGAGGAAGGAGGCTCAGGAGGGGGACAAGCTAAACAAAAAAAACAGCGATATTTCGATTTTCAAAACGAAATTAGGATTATTTCAGGAAACACATTGTAATTACTGAGATTTAATTTTATATACAGGTTGGTGATTTAGTCACCTGCATCTGTCAAGGCGGTGATTCTACCTGTCATAATAAACTACTTTCGCTTTGAAATGGGAGGATCCTCTGACCAGAAAGGTGTTGTGTCTGGTGTTCTACTGCCCAACGGTTGATGTTGGGATGTTGTATATATAATGTGCGCGTACTATTGGTACACCTCTGCCTAACCCTTCGGGGAATAGCTAGGCGTGATGTTATAATAATAATAATAATAATAATTCATTATTGTCAGGCAATTAAGGCCCATAGATAAAATACACAAATTATTTTTACAAAATAATAAACTAATACGTATTAAAAACATTAACTAAGTAGTACCATGGGTCGGCTTATTGCGCTGAGCTGAGGTATCATGTAGCCTTCTGCGAAAACGCCAATACACGACTCCCTTCTATTTATGAGTCCGCGTATCACTGGTCAGTTTCCCTCAGTAGTCAGTTTATTTAATACGCCATTTTCGTTGATTAGTCAGTTTCACTGATTGGTCAGTTTTACCGATTAGTCAGTTGCTTTAACTCGCCATTTTCCAGTATTTGCCAGTTTTCGTCGATTCGTCAGTTTAGTACACTCAACGTAAAAGATATGTTTACGTTTAAGTAAACAAAAGTGGAAAATGTAAGGAACCCAATTTAAATCAAACTTAAAGTTGTAATTTTACAATCATAATATTTTTTTTTAAATATATTTGTTTTCTAATAAAATAAAATAAATTTATCCCTGCCTAGCCCTTTGAGGAAACAGCCGTGATGTTATGTTACGTAATACGTACATAATTAAATTAGCAGACGTGTATGAGTTTTCTACCGACTGTACTTTGACTGACGAATTGAATAAAACTGACGAATCAACGAAACTGGCAAATACTGGAAAATGGGGAGTTAAAGCAACTGACTAATCGGTAAAACTGACCAATCAGTGAAACTGACTAATCAACGAAAATGGCGAATTAAATAAACTGACTACTGAGGGAAACTGACCAGTGATACGCGGACTCTATATATGTTGCGTTGGTTATTATAATTAATTTTGAAAGAATCCCTCGTACTAATCTTATGTTAAGTGCCAGTACATCCTCCTTATAGGCATGGGGTGCCGAATACAAACAACTATCAAATCTCTTCAGGGACACACTGTAAACCTTGGGATAAGTCAACCTTGGCAGTTTTCCTGTTGTTTCCTTTACCACCGTTTATGGAATTAGATTGGTATAAATATTGCTTTGGTTATTAAGGGCATTCATTATTATGATCATATTGCTTGGTACTCAGTAAATGTTAGTATATACAGGGTTATTGGTAAAACACTAACAACCTCTTAAGGGGCATTGTACTCATCATTGGAAACCACTTTTACTATGTGACCAAAACTGAAATCGCTGTTCCTTAGATTTATCTTCGCATAACTCGTCAAAATGTAGGGAACAGCAGATTTTTTTTTCGCGAGGTCGGTTTGTTCCCATAATAAAAGTTGTACATAATGATGAGTACAATGACCCCTTAAGAGGTTATTAGTGTTTTACCAATAACCCTTATATGAGCCCGTAAATGAACGGTCAAAACAGTTCTGTCTCTTGACAACATTTGCCTTGCCAAAACACAACGGTTTTTTTTTGCGAGTACCTATACTGATTGTTTTCTTTCAAAGATAGTGTGTCTAAAGACTCGGGTCTTCGCATTACCTAAGTCAACGGTAGCTGAATTTATATATTATACAATGTGTTTGGATACAGTGTCGCGGAAATTGAGAGTGTGGTATAGACCATCAAACTGAACAACTTGCTACTGGGGACCAACATCGTAATCATGAGAAATTATCAGTAGTCCCAAACATTTGGTCGAGTAGGTATTGAAGTTTTGTATGGGATGATTGATATTTTTTTCGCGATTACGATGTACGTTCCCGGGAGAAATTTGTTCAGTTTGATGGTCTGTCCCTTATTTTCGCCAAACCGTATACAGACCATACTGTGTATCTGGAATCGTGAACTCCGACTCCTCATGCTCATAAGCCTTTTCCCAACTATGTTAGGGTCGGCTTCCAGTCTAACCGGATGCAGCTGAATACCAGTATTTTACATGGAGCGACTGCCTATCTGACCTCCACAACCGAGTAACTGGGTAATACGATATCGCTTGGTAAGACTGGTTGTCAGACTTTCGGGCTTCTAACGACCCGTAACAACTATCAAAGATCTACAAATAACAGTCGTGACCAACGGCTTAACTTGCTTTCCGAGGCACGGAGGGGTCACCCATCCGTGGACCAACCGCGGCAAGCGTAGCTTAACCTGATCGAACGACCCATGCGGATGTTTTTATAGCCACAAGCCCCTCTATGTGGTTAATGTACAAATCTTTAATGCACTAGGGTTTTTTGGTTTTCATAAGCATCCTAGTATTTATTGTAGTCTATGTGACAATAAATCTTAAATATTATATAGGCTATGTTGGCTTCCCTAAAAGCCTTGCTGACTATGAACTATGAACGCAGAGCCGAAACTCTGGGACTAGGAACGTAAATTTATGCACACTGGTTCCTTTTATAATGTAGGGGAGCACTAAGAAGCGGTTTTTGTAAATTCGAAATTTAAGGGGGGTGAAATAGGGGATTTCTATTGTATGAAAAGTCTTATTTCTAAAGTTAATAATCTTGAAACTTAGCATGAATTTATTCTTAATAATAAAGTTTGTCATTATTTAGTTTTTCAAAACTACCCTTCAAAGGGAGTTTAGGGGGTGCCAAAGTTTGTATAGAAGAATTTTATGCGTTGTCCGGTTACGTTGAATAACGGTATTAATATTTTGAGAAAAAAAATATTATAAGATTTTGAGTTTTTAAAAAACCCAAAAGGGGGTAATTAAGTTTTTGCGGGAGGATTTCACTGCGTGTCTGTATTAAGTCAAAAGAAAATCATTCTACTAATTAAATGAAGAAACACATGATTGAAGATTTTTCATAAATCAACCTCTTTTGGGGTGAAAAGGACCGGTTTATATTAAAATTGTAGTTTTCCTTTGATCAATAAATAAATTAATGAATAAGTTAAAGGATCCTAATCATAAATTTTCCAAAACTACCGGATAAAAGAGGTGGAGAATGTGTTATATTTTGTAGGAGAAAATACGAAATCCACGTGGACGTAGTCGCGGGCAAAGTGCTAGTTATCGTATTTAACCGATACGAAAGAAGAAGGACTACCTCTTTTAGCTTCCAGTACGGGCCTAAACTAACAAGTCACAGTGTGTAAGCAGAATACCGTCCCGTTTATTGCGTGTTCAGTTATTAGCGGTTCCGTGTCGTATCCGGCTAATATCCGGCAGTGGAGGCCGCACTTCCGAACTGACGGACGGACGGCCCAACGCGTTGTATGAGGGATGGGAAGCGTGGCTTATGCTTTTGTGTCTTATATTCTAACGCTAATTAGAAAATATGCCAATGTACCTAATAAGTTGGTAATATTATGTTACGGAGATAACTTAGGAGGTGTATGTATTTTCTGCATCTTTCATGCGCGTGTCAGGAGAGGGGGTAAAACCTATATATGTACTGATATTACCCAAATAATTTATAATTTATTTATTTATTTTCTCATCACAAATGTTGGTTTGTACAGAAAAGGCATAATCTAAAAAGAAATAGGGTTAACATTTGTGAGAGACTGGTGCCGAAAAGGCACAAAATACCCGTGTTACAGGTCACCAGGCCCCCCAATACTTAAATATGTACATACTGATTTAGATTAATAACAAAGTATGTGATGAAGTTGACTTAAATTAAATTCTAGGCACAATTAAATATAAAGAAAAAAAAAAGAAGAAAAATTCTAGACTGGACATACATATTATATGTGATTTAAGTGTGTGTGGGGGTGTGTGTGAGGGCAAATGGCAAGCTTTGAATGTCAGATTGGTTACTGGTTATTTATTATATATGAAAGTTCTTATAAATATGGTTTCTAGGAAAAGGAAGTAACGCACAGAACGACAAAGCTAGACATTTATTCAGTTAGACTTGTCAGTATTTAATCAGAAAGCTAGTTGTCCAGACAGATGCCAAATCTCAAAATGAATTAACCAACACGCGTTTGTGCAACAAAACAAGGAAATTAAATGAAAACAACGAAAGATCCTGGTATAATAGGCATTTCTATAGATTCTTACCACACGTGTTCTCTACCGCATCTCATCATTCATTCTACTGCCCTGATCCCAATTTATTTGGGTTCGGTGCAATAAGTTTATTTCACCCATACTTCTCTATTAGTCGTCATCTCGGTAGTCACTCCCTTTCATCTTTTACACAGTATATCCATCGTTTATTTGGTCTTCCCCTACTCGTATAGCCATCTACATTCATACTCAAAACTTTCCTGACGACATCTACCGCATCTGTCCCCAAAAATTAAAAAAGTTAGAAAATTTATTTACTTATCTACAAGGATGTCCCTCGATCGTGACCCAATTCGAAGATCAAGAGTTTGAATGATATATCACAGTAATTAGTAAGGATTTGTGAATTTCTTGCGGCAAGTAAGCAGTATCGGATAGTATTGGAGGATTAGGAGGGAAATCCATTTGATTGATTTACTGTGCTTTGTAAATAATTGTTATTGGAAGGCAAAATAATGTTTTGTTTACTTCTGAACAATTCAGGAATAGACTCGGACTTCTTTTTCAGTAATGAATCAATAATTAAAGTCGAGTGGAGCTCGTGGCTTATTAATAACAACCGCACGGGTCGATCCATCAGTTTAAGCTACGCTTGCCGGGGTTGGTCCATGGATGCATGACCATCTTTATATACCGAGACTCTTCCATGCCTCCGAAAGCACGTTAAACCGTTGGTCCCGGCTGTCATTCCTGGGCGTTTGACAGTCGTTACGGGTCGTCAGAAGCCCGAAAGTCTGACAACCAGTCTTACCAAGGGGTTTCGTATAACCCAGATACTGGGTTGTGGAGGTCAGATAGGCAGTTGATCCATGTAAAATACTGGTATTCAGCTGCATCAGATTAGACTGGAAACCGACCCCAACATAGTTGGGAAAAGGCTTGGCAGATTGATTTATTTTTAACTTAATAATTAAAGTCATCAGAATTTTACTTTTTCTCTCGTCAGCACTTTATCAGAATCTACACTACACTTCTACCTACCCCCTTTGGGGAATACAGGTGAGATTGTTGTGTTTTTCTTCGTTGTTTTAAAAAGCACTTAACTCTTCTTCAGGTTCTAGGTTATATTTATGTACCAGACTCTGAGAACATTAAAACAAAACCGTTGTGACTATTTTGAAGTAACCTTTGTAGTGTCCCATAAATGTCGCTTGGGATGTCACGACACATAACAAACTTCGAGTTACACTCGTTGACATCTGACGTCAGGAGACTTTACTTCGGAAGAGCGTTGGTTTCAACCTCAGGTTTCAACAGCTACTCTGTTTAAATCTAGTTATTGTATTATCAAGTTTGTGTTTCACGAGGGGAAACCAGATGTTTCTACTCCTGTATTGTATAGAAGATTATTCTTGAAGTTCCAAATATATTTTTTTACTATGACGCCTAATTTCATTACTGTATTTTATGTTTTCTGTAAGTAGACATCACAGTTTCCTTATAAAGGTATTTCCTTGTACCAGTTTTCTAAATGCGACAGCCAGACAGATAGCCAGTAACCAATTTCGCCTGAAATTTCAAGTTGTCTTTAGCCAGAATAATGCTTAAGATCACACACTTTTACGAATTCAAATTAATTTATTTGCCGGAATGTAGGTTTACAACGTGTGATCTTATTACTATAGTAGCCCCTTAATTTCATTTTCTCATGTACATTGCTATTATTTTAATTAAATTTAAAAAAAGACAGCAACAACAAATAGAAGCTCATGCATTAGACATATTAAACATACTTATCAAATAAGATACTCAGTATCTTTATTGCTTTACCATAATGTGTACTTAGGTGGTAACTATATAATTTGGTTCATTTTGGACCCTGTAGGGCACAGCAAAAGGGTACGAGAGAGGAACCCCTGTTTTAAGAGATCATTAAGTTGTTGTTGTTGGGAACAAGTTTTAATTTACATATTTATAATCATAGGCAGGAGATCGCGAAAAGGATACTAGAACTTTTCGCAATTTTTTTTATGTATTATTTTATCTGCAAAAGTGCTTTAAAATTTTTGATTATTTTTATATACCTGTATTTATTTATATATTATATTTCTGTGTATTCATTTAAATATATAAATTCTTATTTTTTGAATAATTATTATTGTTGCTATTTAATTTAATTATAATTATTGTTATATTATTTATTATTATTATATTAACTCCTTTCTTTATATTATTTATTAATAATTACCGTATCATTATTATATTTTAAACATACCTATAAATTGTGTGATTATCATTAATTATTGTGATTATTATTATTATTTTAGATTAAGGCTCCGTGCACGACAAAAACCCACTTTTGTCATTTTCTTATCTAATTGTGAGATTACTTAAAATAACCCATATAAAAGTCCTTGTGACTATAAAAGTACAGTTTTCGTGGCAGTAAACTGTTCGTGTCAGTGACAGCGCTTGTTTATAGTTTAATTAACTTTGAACACTTGAAAATATAGTTTATTTCGGCTTCGATTTACCTAATGAAGAAACAGTATTTTAATCAAATAAAATTTTGATTTTATTTCAAAGATAGCTGAAGACCAATGTCTGATCTTTAGTTTCCTTGAAAGTTTTGCTAAATAATAGGAAAATGAACATTTTTTGTTTTTTTTTTTAAATTGCTTTTTCAACATAACTTTTCTGAATTTTGAATCAAAGTTGAAAAATGTGGTCCAACCACAAGTTAGCAGGTAGACCATACAATAAGATTGATTATATTTTTTAAAGTTCAAAATCAAAAGTAGAAGTAGTAGTTTCTTGTTAAACGATAATGAAACGTAAGGCGCTCGTAATTTTTCGGAAAACTTTTTGAAAAAAAAAAACAAACTGTTGCGAATATAAGTGATTTTCCATGAATGCTTAATTTATTTGAAATATACCTTTCAGGAACACGAAAAACAGAGAACTTGACTTTTCAAATCACCAACAAATTTATTTAAATTCTTCTTCCCTTGCGCACAACCAATGAACAAAGTTGATCAAAATCAGTCAATTTCCTGCACGGCCCCTTAAAGTTAACTTCCAAACAAACAACCAAAACAAATTAAACTCGAACATAATAAACTTAAATTCCTATTGTCAACTTATCATCATAACTTTGTCAGTGTCATGACATTTCTGACAACTGTCATCTGTAGGGAACATGAGGGATGATGACGGGAATGCCTGAGGACATCGCTCGCTATCGAATTGGAAATAACACGAGTTACCGACTTTGAATTATAATATAAAGTTACGTTTGAATGTTACATACAAAAACGAAAAGGATTTTGATGATGTTCATATAGCTGGATTTTTTTCTGAATCTATGATTATTCCCCTATTTCTTCCCGTGGGTGTCGTAAAAGGCGACTCAGGGACTTCCTAGAGAATGGGCAGCAGCGTTCTCTATGTATTTTATCACCATACTGCGATCGCCAACCCGCCTGCCAAGCGTGGCGATTATGGGAACCCCCCCCCCCCCTGCCCGCTTTGGGGGAAGCCTATGTCCAGCAGTGGACGTATTTCAGACAGGCGCTTTACTTTGTGTAAATTATTTCATCCCCACTGCTCTTAAAACGGTGAAGGAAAACATCGTGAGAAAACCGGCATGTCCTAGAACCAAAAATTCAAAGACATGTGACATCTACCAACCCGCAGTGGGCCCGCGTGGTGGATCACGGCCCACTCCCTCTCACCGAGAGGAGGCCTGTGTACCAGGAATAAGAACATTAGTGGTGGTTATTTATAACAAGAATTCCGCAAAAAATTAATCAAGTATTACCATACTATCTACTCAGCCTGCTGCATCTGGTAAAACTGGATGCTAACCCCAAGGGAATAACATTATCATTTGGGAATCGATTTTCATATTCGGGGCCATTTTCTTATTTCGATACCTTGCTCTTGCCTTCTTTATCAATCCTTCCGTGCAATGTTAGCGAATATGGTTATTTTTATGACTAAAAGGTTATTTTCGACCCCTTTTAATTGGGTCATAACATTTTATGAATGTAAACGTATGCAATGATGCTGATTTATGACCTATACGTAGGTACTAACTTAAAGTAAAACACTAAACAAAATTATTGATATCTTTAAATAGCGGAGCAATTGAGAAAGATGGAAGATAATTAGAGTTATCAAAATTAAGTTGTAAAAAATGATCAAGACGTGACCGCAGCGCAACTTGCCTAAAACATGCTGGCGTATAATTATTATACTTAGGCCTTAATTCTACTACCTTTGTTGCCTTTCGCTGATTAGAAAAAGATAGTAATGTTTTTAGTTTTAACACTTTCCGGGACAGACCGCCTCTCGACGTTATCCCGGTTTATCATTACGTGCGTTATTTACGCGGTGAACTTTATTTCACGTAATTTAGCAAACCGTCAATAGCCGTTGCTTGCCCATAACATTCCTAGGAAGTATATGATCTAGTCATCACGTGACTTCATTTGTTCGTAGGTGTCACGGCAAACTCTTATCGAAACATTTTTTAACACACACATACGCAGTGCTTATTCACCAAATCAACACATTCATACCGCCGACAGGCGTAGAGTGAGCCATACAAGTACAATGTTGATGTTTGGTGTCACGGTGTGAAATTAAAAATATATATAATATGGTAGTACGGCTGTAGACGGTATGATACAATGTATGGGATTTTGAAGTATCATAATATCATGACATTTGCAAATAGTCAAGTCTCCTGGAACGGAATCGAACTCATTGTTTATATTTCCCAAAAAAACACTGTGTTTGTTTAACAAAATGAAACACAAGCTCCAGACCTAGAATTTAGACCTGTACCTAATTTATTTGTCGATCAATTGAACGGATTCTAATTTACGTCAGTTCCCCATATTTTTTTTTTTTTTTTAAAAACGTTGCCCCACACTAGGAATTTCTCCTGTATCGTGGGTGCGTTTACAAACATTTAAACTCACATACACAAACAGCCAGACCCGGAACAACTACTTGTAGGTCATACAAATATTTGTTCCGTGCGGGAATCGAACCCGCGACACGCAGCGCAGCAGTCAATCGCTTAACTACTGCGCCAACCGTGCCGTTTGTGTTTGTTTCTTGGTATGGTTGCCTCTTATTACGTTTGGCTTGAAAAGTGTTGTGTCAATCTAACATTATACACAATAAATTAAGAATAAACTATATTTTTCTTTCTTTTTCAACCTAATTTTAGAAACTCACTTTTAATAAAGTAATAGGTAGGTTTTTGTAGGTATTTGGTAACACCAATTACGAAGGCTAAAAAAACCAAGTTTTCGTCGTTTTATCTTTAATTCTTAGACTTCCTTTTTTATGCTTTAAAGTCCCTTTTATATTATCAAAATAATTTATTACGAGTATAAACAGTTTTTGTTTCTTTTAACTACCAAATGTCAAGTTATATAATCTGTCAAAATATTAAGGCAGGGTTTCAACGTGAGGAGAAAATTATCTACATGGGTAGGTGATTACGTACGTACAGGTAGATATTATTTATAACGGTTCCAAAAAATAACAACGAAAAATAACTCACTTTTGATAAGACACATTGCTCGAAAAGGACGAAAACATTTTCCCAAAACGCGTTCAAACAAATTAGGAGCAGGAAAAATTCATTTCCTCATACAAGGTTTATGCGAAAGGACAAAATATGAATACATAATAACACTAACGGAAGAAAATTGTGTGGGCAACGAAAACTCTTTGTAAGGAAAATTGAAGATTTGAGCCGATTTTGTTGGATCACAATGGATTTACTGCGCTAACTTTAGGTAGACTCTGATATTGGAAAATGATAATAGTGCCTACGTAATGCATATTTTATAAAACGTGTCTAAGTTACTTTGAGATTTCATGGTAAACGAGAATATTTTAGTAATACAGGTAAAGAATATGAAAAACTATTGCGTTAAAGCGTTTCTCTAGAGAATTTGCTGTTTTATTTTAAATATTTTATGGTCTTTAATATATTTTAAAAATTGGATATTAGTATGTATGTCTTTCCATGTATTTTTTAGATTAAATAGGTTTGAATACATCAAAATTTCTCATTATTTATTAATGGCAACTTATCTGGATAAGGAATTATTTGTTGAATGTGGAATTATTAAGGAATTATTTGTCAACTTCAAGGAACATTTCTTTGTTGGTGTTTAACATTTCTGTTTCAGGTGTTCCAGTGCTTTATCAAAACCACAGTTAAAGACTTTTAACGCTAACTTGTACACTGACATCAGCCATTACCGTTCTACGCAGAAATATATGTCTCTGTTGTATATAAATGTTGCTGATCGTCTTGGCAAACGCTTTAAATGTTAATGTAGTGCTCTTTACATGTTTACCATTATAAGTATCAACGGGACAAACGATACATGTGATTGTGTTTAATTCTGTAATGTGACCATTGGAAGTTATTTTTCTAAGTGCGTTATTTTTGACAAAATCTTCATGAAATTGGAATCTTTTCAGCAATTCGTCTTTTGGAGCCAAAATTTAGTCTGCAAGTATTTTTTTTTAATAAGACCTACTTTGAATTTCGACTGTTTTTAAAACTCAAACACTTCTTCAACACTAAGTACTATTTTTGTCAAACAAAGCGCACGAAATTTTATAATTTTTTTCTTGATTTTTCTCACAATGAATTGTAAAGGGTCACTTAAGTGTTGGTTACAAACTATCTATCTTGCTTCCCTCTGGCGGTATGACAACTAAAACTCACCGTTTTTCTGAATTTTCTATTTACACAAACGAACAAATTGCTTGCATTTAAATGTTATGTGTTTTGGAGCATAATTTGGTATTTAAGAACGCAACAAGAAGTAATTTGCAAAGATAATGAGAAAAATAACTCATGAGGAAGTGAATACGAATAATAGTCTTCTTTATGGGAGCTTTTATGGTCATAATTAGAACTCTTAGTCCAAGAGTTCTGAATAATAATTAATGGTATCATTCTCTGCCTTTAATTTTTTAGCCCTTACATAATAATGTGCTTTTAAAAATGACAACTTCTTGAAGTGCCTTCAAAATACCAAGTTTAGCTCCTATATCTGTGCATAAAACATTGGACTAACTGTTTCCTGTGTGCTCGACCAACAAGATTAGAAATGCTGCACTATCTGTCTGTCTCCTTCTTCTAACGCTATGCACATAGATGCTCAAACACGCTGTTTCTTTGGTAAAACGATTTCTTATGTAAATTATTTCAAATTGATGTTGATGATGGATTGCTGTTCAGACAGATTAACTATGTTTTTGGGATTTAATAAGAAGTGTTGGTAATAAGGAAGAAAAGTTTTGTTATCAATAAAAATAAGGAAATTGTTTTTGATCCCTTAAAAGACGAAAGGAATAAAAAGTTTCAAGAATGTAGTAAAAATATGAATTTTTAACGACATAATAAAAATTACCGAGGGATTTAATGTTCAGTACAAAAATTGATACTAGCGGTACTTTAGGGAAAAATAAAAAAGATTTTGAACAAAATATGTATCGCTTTATGCATTAAATCATCCCAATGTGACAATTACGCGGCTCATGGAGACATTAATGCCCTAATATAAGGCAATAAAATGGTACAACAAAGAATATCTTAAAATAAAATTTTAGGGGACAAAATAATAAACGTAAAAGGTAAAAAACAAATATACCGATGAAAATAAATTTCATGATAATATACCTACAGTTTATCTCAGAAATAGAAGAAGGAAGCGCTGAAATTATCTAACATAGGTACAATGAAAAATTAATGGACAAAAAATTACTAATGATGTAGCAACAATTTACAGCAGGCGATTATGACTATCTGAGATAATAGAGCGACTTATAACATTACTTTTCTAAAATCGATACGGATAATAAGATTTCTTTAGAAGGAATATTAATCATAAGTAATTTTCAACTTTCCTGACGCAAATTCGGGAACCATCATTACCAATAACAGAAATGATTGATGCAGAAATACATTTAGATGTCGCAAAACTTTTTATTGACAATAAAAGAAAATATGAACAGCAATTTATCAAATACAACTTTGAAAATGTTATTGAAAGGGACCGAGTTGTATTGTACGATGACCGTTTACAACCTCGCGAACAGCTTGTTCATTCAGCATGTCAATCTTCTTGGTCGTTGTGACAAAAGCTGTGTGTGCTAGTGTATAGGAACGAATGTTTCTTCTTGCAGGCTCGGAGCGCTAGCACCAGTAGCTTTAGGAGTGTAAGTCAGGTAATGAAACGTAAATGCTTGATCACGCCTGTCCATTTTCAATATTGAGCATTTGATTTTGTTCGGTTGGTCGGCAATGATTTTTATGTTTCGTGAAAGGCCTTTGACAAGGCGTATGTCTTTTGTGATCAAAGTTTTATTGAGAAGTTATATTATAATTTGGATTTTACGTCTATAAGGAGAGACTAAACCATACAGTTCATATGCATAGCCTATTTCTATAAAGCCTTATTAATCAAAATTAATTCTATCCCTTTTCTCCAATATAAAGAGTTGGTTTTATTTTAATAGATAACCGTTTATCTATATGGATAATTTCGGCAATCATATTGGTTTTCTCAATAATGTCTGTTCCCAATTTTGTTCCTCCTTTTGCTTTGGGTCAGAGTACTTAAGCATCATCTAATTGAAAGTGTGTGTTTCTCTTGAACAAGTTCTCGCTTTTCAATGTCGATTTTCGAAGCAGTACGAGTATCTAGTATTCTGTGAAAATATTGATCACTTCTAAGTATGTTATAAAAATCATTGCCAAAATTCTGTCATGAGTCATACGCGTAATGAATTGTAGTTTGTTTTAGCAGTAGCCCATCTTCATCTGCGTAGATTCAGAACTGCGAACGGTAAGTGGCGAAACATCACGACACACACATCATTGTAGAGTTTTAATTACAAATCAATCTAATAATAGAATCTATGAAGCGCCACCTGAAGATTTTGATGAAGAACGGTACCGAAGCTGAATGGAAGACAAAATGATTCATATTTGCTGAATTATAAAAAACAGAGAGGTATAATTTTCTTAGGGCGATTTCTGCTTTAAGATGGGCAGAGCTTGTATAACAATTGTGTTCTACAAAAAGACGATACTTTAATATACTTTATTTGCTTTAAAAAGTCAATTGAAATTATACTTTTAAAAACAAGACACCTCATTTTAAATTAAGAGAATTTAATCATAATTACTTTTTTACGATAAAACTCAGATTTCATGAACAGAAGGTAAAATCAGTCACAAATCGGGTTCGATTAAGCTCTTTAATAAACCAATCAAAAAAGCATTTAGGTCACTTAGTGATCGAAAGATTAGCCGAACTCCACAAATTACAAAGAAATTCCATCCTTCTAATCAATCTATACCTTTCAAGATTGGTAAGAAAATGTAGGCTTTGCAATTTTTGTTACCTATTGGTTTTTCTCGTAATAAATTCTAGTACTTTTCGAAAATAATGTGTTAAACAGTTATAATTATTATTATTTAATTAACATTTGAACAATTACAAAAAAAAATGAATATGACGCAAGACGTAGTTTGAATTACCTGTTACAAGTGCTGTGCGAGCCTTGCGTTCTAAGGGCGGCGCTCGCACAGCGCTCATAAAAGGGTGTTTCAAACGACATCATGCGTCATAATGAATAATAAAAAAAAAAACAAATGTTAATAAATATTTTTTTTACTTTCATGAATGATTAGTAGTCATTGGATACATGAAATGGGCTGCCGTTGTAAGACGATTAAAATGCCACGGTGTATAGCTAGCCAGTGGCTTCATCCGCTTGTCAGAAATTATCCCACGGGAACGTACTACTCGTACCGGGATAAAAAGTATCCTTCGTCCTAATTCAGGTCATGGTCTACCCGTGTGGGTACCAAATTTCATTCAAATCCGTTCCGCTGATTTAACGTAAAAGCAGAACAAACAAACAAAACCCCTTTCGCATTTGTATTATTAGTTAGGATTCACAGTGTGAGAACATGATATTTTAATGGGTGATTTTTAAACATGGAATCATACGCCCTTCTACAACCACATTTCCAAGAATTTAAACGCGATTATAAATAGACAATAATACTGTTATGACATGTGGGAATGTAAAGTGAAACGCATATTTGTGGAGAGTGACTACACCAGACTAGTTTAGTGTTCATTAATTGACATACATAACTCAGAAGTAATAATAAGAACCAAAACTATTTTGTCACCTAACTATAAGGACCAAATTATTGTGATGTTAACTGGTGGGCAGGTAGGTAATACATAGACCTTTCATCTTATACATAAATAGAGCCCTTAAGACCCGCCGTATTTGTGGTACGAGGTGACGAGAATACGTGTTACCACATAATGCTTGCTGATAATATCATAAACCTAAACATTATGGCATAATTCCGCGTTGGTGATGCCTTATTTCTACTCTATGCTGCGCCCCGCGTTTTCACCCGCGTAAGTCTCGATCCCGTGGGAATATCAGGATAAAAAGTGGCTTATATGTTAATCCAGGGTCTCAGCTACCTCCATGCAAATTTTATCATTATTGGTCCAGCCTTTTGAGCGTGAAGAAGTAACAAACACACACACACACAAACTTTCGCCTTTATAATATCAGTGTTATTTAGTAGAACTTATAATAATAGGTTCTACAATAGTTCTAACTGCTACTGACTAATTAAGGAGTCTCTTGGAACTGCTGTGATGAACTTATAAATCAAGCTCAGGAAAACAAAACAGTCATTATGTGTTTCCCCAGCCTTTATTTTACAAATGAGCATTTAGTTTTAATAGTGCAAAACAATCCTTTGTACGCTTTCTAATCCAAAGTTTGGACCCAAAACTTTTCGAGCCAAAAGGTTCCCGAATAATTAAAAACCTATACGTAAGGTAGCATAGAAAACCATAGAGGCAGTAGTTTGCCACAATTAGAGAGTTTTGTATCCCAATGTCTCTTCCTCAGGACCACAAATTAAAATACTTCAGGTTTACATCCAGCGTGACTATAGCAGAAGGCCAAGTGCGTGTCGGACCACACACAATGAAGGGTTCCGTAGTTGTGATGAATGTATCCCAAGAACAAACTTAACTTTGTATTTGATAAAATATTCTCTAATACATCAATATACGTCACGGTCAACTTTCCAACTATAATTGTAATCGCAAAAATATCTTTGTTAAGTTGATAAAACTACAAATTAACGATTTTCAAACATTTTCCTTTACTTGTGCTTTACTTAGTTTCCATGATTCAAGGTCAATGGGAAGTACCTGAAATTTATGCCGCATAAAAAGCAGTATTTTTTTTATTGTGTTGACTTAGAAGCTTAATTTTTTAGAGCACCAAGGAACCGTAGACTTAAGTATTTGATATTATTTCAACTTGATGCGTTCCTAAGAAAAACGGTATTGACAGACAGACAGACGGATGGACAACGAAGTGATCTTATAAGGGTTCCGTTTTTTTTTGCTTTTGAGGTACGAAACCCTAAAAATGGATAGTGGTCGTCATCTTATCCAAACTATAACTAACATTCTAAAGAGGTAAAATTGTTTGTATTTTTGCAAGAGGTTCTAGTAATCTCTAGAAGTACTGACTCGATCTTTCTTCTTCTTTTTCGTGTGGTTAGTGACCAACTTGCAGTTAAAGTTTTTACACCGCCCATGGGCCTCTGACTTAGCTTCACATGCCGTCGAGATATTTCTCGTGAGGAAACGTCATGCCTGAGAGAAATATCTCTCAGGCATGCCGTTTCCTCACAATGTTTTCCTTCATTGTTTTTTAAGCAAGTGGTAATTAATAGATTACAACAAAGAAATACAATATAATAGAAAATTATGCTACTGCCGAGGGTCATAGGATAATTATGTTCTATTAGAAAGAAGAAGAAAGAAAAGAAAGAAAATACGTTTTTTTGCGGTAAACATAACGCAAAGAAATAAAAACAAACACGAAAGAACAAGTTGAGGAAAAATATGCGTCACATTCACGCAAAACGGCCATCGCTCAGCATAATGCTGCGACCCTATGCGAGACAGAGCCCGGCGCTGGTTTTCAGCGACAGCCGGCGTTGACGTGATGACGTCAACCAGTGCAGCATAATGAGATAAAAATAAACAAAATAAAATAAATGCAATACTTCGTTATCTATGTTTATATAAATTTAATATCTAGAATGGCAACATTCAGTAACATCGGAACGACTCAAGCGCCGCAAATACGTTGGCTTCCACGTGGGCAGAAGCTAGTGTTCCTAATCTTTTCTTGCTGCGTTCACCAAACCATTGTTCCAAGGTGTGATGATAATCAGAAAGAATATAATTATAATACTTCTTCAAGAAGTAAGCAGATTGCGCACGTTATTTGGACCAGATCCGAAGAATTCAGGCTTGGTTGGTGTACGATTAGAAAGGTATTTTAGGGGATACCGTTTTCAAAGTCTCGCGGGTCAACCGCCGGGTATTTTGTGGTCAGGCGAGGGATAAAATAAGTCACTGAAATAAGGAATTTACAAGCCCCTAACTGTATTGTTGAAAATATCCTTGGGAGTGGTGGAATAATATTATATTATACACAAATAATACACTTTATTTTGCTGTAAGTAATCTTACTTCAGGTAAAGAAGAGCGTTAACCTTATTATGTAAATTTTGTACCTACCCTCCGCCGTTACAATAAGGGTCTGGTATCTGATATCGGTTGCTAGGCTCTCGACAGTACGAGTATTGTCGTATTATACAGGTTGATGTAAATAATACTAGCAGGTGGAAACGAGGCATATAAGGTACCCTAACCTATTGAATATACCTTTATGTTTTTTTACTGGTATGGGTAAATTCTTTGAAATATAGTGAGAGTCTAAAGATGGGAACGTTAGTCTTGTCTTCCAAGAAAAATTGTGTAAATGTTGTTAATAATAAGGTAATGTTAAAACTTTAAAATCTATGAAAAAAAATAATCCATATTAAAGAATGTTTTATTAATTGAATGAAAAGGAACAGAGGGATAATTGCGTAACACACATAAAATGACAATTGATCGCAATGGGTTTCTTTTTGACAGACCAGCCACGTTCATTGCGTTATTGTTCTATATTGTTGCGTTATTGCGTTTGTGTTGTGTTGTTGTTCTTTCGTGTTTGTGTTTTTATTTCTTTGCGTTATGTTTACCGCAAATAAACGTATTTTCTTTCTTCTTTTTTTTATTAGCGTTGTTCAGCCGACAAATTTTTCTAACAGGAGCAATGGATGAACAACATCATTCGAAATCATTCAGCTATTGCAGATCACAATGATCTGACCAAGATTATGTCTGGACTTTAAAAGGGACTGTGACCTCTGAGTTTGTTTCGGCCTTCCTTCTCAGAGTAGTCAGATAGGAAACGCCGACCTCATCTAATTTTTAAAATATGATTGACGTGTAAAAGTGTTTGTACAAACCTACTAAATAGCAATACCTGTTAAAACGGAGTTCCTTATCACACGTTATAATCTACAAATTTGGCGAATGAGAGCTAGACCGAAAAAAGTGTAAAATTTTGACCGTCACGACACTATTACCATAGTATGTGTGTTTGTGTGTTTACAAGCGTTTCACACTATCATCACGTGATCACCACACGAATATAAAAAATGCGAAAGTTTGTTAGTGTGTGTGTGTTTGTTACTTTACGATTTTACCACGGGATCGAGACTTACGTGGGTGAAACCGCGGGGCGCAGCTAGTGTCTATATAAAGAACGAACGAACTTCGTTCCAACCGAGTGTCCCACGCCACCTCACGACTTTTTTTTGGAGTAAATAAATTTTGCTATCATTTGGAGTATTATTTCTATTAATATGGGTGCTTTCGGCCCAAAAACCTTTATTAGCAACTTTTAAGAAGCAAACAACAAAAAAATCATTGTCTTTTTTTCCCAAAAACTCCAAAAATTTACCCACATTATTCCATCCAAATATTTTAATGAGCAACCAAAATCGCGGTTCCATTTGCATCAAGAGCTGGCCCGGGAAACTTTCCAATCATACCGTAGTTACAAATGGTGGCTGCCAAACGATTTTACACAGTCCTGTGACCTATAAACCTATTTCCTCTCCCTCCAAGTGGGAGATATCCAGCTGCGGAGCGTCGGAAACTATGATAATTATCTTGAATTAGTTTCGACTCAACACTGATTTGAAATCAACAACTGATGTTGCTAAAAGGTCTATAATTTAACTAAGAATTTGTGGTTGGGAAATTGGGGCGTTTAGATATTGTGAGACAGTAATATTGGGATGTACCTAATTATCCCTCATCTGGGCTTATTATAGTGATAGAAAAACGAGTTTCACCAATCGTGTGCTCACTTAATTACCTACCTGGTACGTTTAATATTTTCTGTTAGTAAGGACCAAGTTAGTTGTAGCGATTGTCTTGGTCTGACATTATTTAAACGTGCATAAATGTAATTTAGACAAAAATAACTGTCGAGCAAAACGTAATAAATGTCATTTTGAAATAAAAACGAGTGAGCATTACAGCAGTCGCATATAATGTGTAACATCTCACCTTGGTAATAAGCAACTGAGCAGCGACAGAAATGGCCCCCTCTACGTATAATCTATAAAGTACTTACTAATTCCATGCTATTAAAAGTATTTATTTATTTTATTATTTATGTACACACAGTAAAATACAGAGAGATACGACATAATTATAATACTAGTACAAAGGTACTGCTTATTTCTTAAGAAATTTCTTCCAGCAGACCTGCGAAAGGAGAAATGAAAAAGAAATGTAGACAATAGTGTGTGAGAACAAGAAGAGAAAAATATGAATATGCGAAGTCTTAAACTAAAATGATAAATATACCTATACTATACCATATACATATAAAACTTACACAGGAATACGTACACGTACACACGTGCAAAAAACTTACATATACCTAAACAAATACATAAAGCATATATATACAAACATATATATAAAAATATTCACAGTTGAGAGGAAAGGTAGTGCTCTTTTAATTGATATTTGAATGAGGAAATTGTTTTTAAATCACGAATGCTAGGCGGAAGTGAGTTCCACAATCTTACAGCATGCACCGAGAAGGAATAAGAATAGTAGCTAGTTTTATGAGGATGAGATTTAAGGAGGGATCTAAGGTGCGATCTACATGGAGCGTCGCTAGGACGAGCGTAAGAAAAACGCTCCCGCAGGTAGGAAGGATAAGACGGGTTGTGTAAGATGTTGAAGAGGAGACATAAAATCCGAGTGTTCCTGCGAAGGCGGATTGGGAGCCACTTGAGTTCCTTGCGAAGGTGAGAAACATGGTCATACTTTCGAAGACCAAAAACAAAGCGAATGCACAAGTTTTGCATGCGCTCAAGCTTGTTCAGTAGCTCCTCAGTAGCATCCAGATAGCAGGCGTCGGCATAATCTATAATCGGCTGAATAAGCGTTTGTGCCAAATGAATTTTAGTCTTCAAGGGCAGGAGACCTTGAAGGTTTTTCAGCGAATGAAAGGAGAAATGTACCTTTGAAAGATTGGAGTCAATAATGACACCCAGATCTTTGGCGGTTTCGGTATAGTCAATGCGAACACCATCGAGATATAAAGGCATCAGAGATGTAACAGCAGCCACATTGCGAACGAATCTGCTACATATGATCATGGCCTGGGATTTAGTTGGGTTAATTTGCAAACCAAAAGACTTAGCCCAAACGCTGATGCAAGCCAGATCATGATTCATAGCAGCAATTGCAGAACCCGCGTCAGCTACATTAAAATGTCGGTAAAGCTGCAAGTCATCTGCATAGAGATGAAAACTAGAGGAGATTACTCTGGTAACCAAGTTTATGAAAATAGAAAAAAGAAGAGGAGAGAGGACGCTACCCTGGGGAACACCCTCCGTGAGGCTACACCAATCGGAGAAGGACTCCTCCAGGCGAACACACTGAGAGCGCTCCCGTAGATAAGCACCGAACCAAGCTAAAGCGGAAGAAGAGAAATTTATAGATTTGAGGATACCAAGTAAAATATCGAAATCCACTGAGTTGAAGGCGCTATTAAAGTCAAGCAATACTAGAACAGTGAGGGACTTATTCTCCATTGCCCAGCGGATGTCGTCAGTTACTTTTAAAAGCGCGGTCACAGTACTGTGACCCGAGCGAAAACCGGATTGAAAGGGGGAAATTATCGAGTTTGACGCCAAGAATAATGATAATTGTCTATGATCTATGTGCTCAAAAACTTTAGAGAGAAATGGGAGAATAGAAATAGGTCTAAAGTGTGTTAATAAAGTAGGATTGTTAGTTTTAGGTAAAGGTATTATGTGAGCCTGTTTCCAAACAGATGGAAATGAGCAAGAGGAAAATGAGTGGTTTAAGATGTGAGTGAGAACAGGAAGTAACGTGGAAAGGATAAGAGTTATCATTCTTGAACACAACTTATCATTACCGACTACTGAAGAAGTAATCGCAAGTATAGATTTCTTAACGTCATCCTCAGTAACATCGCTAAGTTTAAAGTGAGCACATTGTGGTAACGGTAAACTAGAAAGACTCTCCAGTGTCGCTGCTTTGACAGACGGATCAAGAGAAAAGGGAAGGAGAGAGAAATGTTTATTTAGATCATTGAGGTTCACATCCTTACACTGGTTGGTAGGTGACTTGCCTATACCTACAGATTTGAGAAATCTCCATACATCGGAGGAACTGCGGTTAATGAGTTGATCGTGGAAATAGCGTCTCTTAGCATCTTGACACAAATGACTGCAACGATTACGCAAGGATTTGTAATAAGTGAGATTCAGCTCTGAAGGTCTGCGCTTATATCTGCTCTTAGCTTTATCCCTGCGAGCCATAAGCTCTTTAATTTGTAGCGTAATCCATGGTGCAGGGTTATGTCGAACTTTGACACGTTGGATAGGGGCATGCTGATCATATAAGCCGAGAACGAGTGCGTTAAAACAATTCACCTTATCGTCGATGTCATCGATCTCGACCAGAGGGGTCCAGTCGAGATCGCCGGCATCACGCTGCAAAGCCTCCAAGTCTATGCCCTTGTAGTTACGAAGATATAAAAGCTGAGACTTACGCTTGGGGACACGGATACGATAGGAAAGATAAATGAGATCGTGGTAAGAAAAAGTAGCCGTAAGTTGACCATGGTAAGAAACATTATTAGGAGAGGATACAATCATAAGATCTAGAAAAGAGGGTGTACAATTAGGAAAATAGTGAGTTGCAGAGAGAGGCAAAACTTGAAGATTGAAAGAAGATAAGAGTGAAAGAAGTTTAATAGAGCGAGAGTCATTTTTAATCAAGCAAGTATTAAAATCACCCATTAAAATTACGTGCTCATACATGGGGCAAAGGTCACTGAGAGTGGAGTCGAGAGAATTAAAGTAGTCAATGTGAAGATTAGGACTGTAGAGCACAGCAAGCAAAACTTTTGTGTGATGAACAGCAATTTCAAGAAACAAATATTCAGCGGACTCAGAATACCGTGAAGGAGATGAACTGACCACCTTATATGGTAAATCAGCACGTAGGTACATAGCAACACCTCCTCCACCTTTGCCAGTCCTATCGTTGCGGAAGTACTTCCTTATTCCATGCTGAAGCTGCCACTTCCGTCCCTTTTCATGAAATCACTCCCACAGGAAGCGAGAGGAAAGATATTACCTAAACATCAAAAAAAAAAAATAGGCAAACGTCACATACACATTAATGTAATCACTGACAGTTTTTTTTTAAAGCTGTTCTAAAAATGACCAAGTCCATACATTATGATTTTTCAATCATAAAGTCAAAGTCAAACCATTTATTTAAAATAGGCACATAAGAGGCACTTTTGAACGTCAAAATTTACAAAAAAAATAGAATTGATTCTAGTTGCCCCCATAAATTACTTATCTATGCAAAATGTCTAAATTTTTGGTCTTTAGGTCCCGTTACAACACGTAATAAATATTTTACAACGCGTGTACTTAATTCCAGACCAGTATGTTTAAGACTACCCTACGATATTTATGAACGTCTTCTAACAGATTAAAGGGACAGCTTCAACAAGATTGTTAGTGTCTTGGAAATAAATGGGGACATGATATAAACGTAGGCACAATCACGTATATTCGTAAAGGTAGGCTTAGGATTGTTTATTTACTTACTGTTTTCTACCTGCAACGACTTTGTTCCTCAATCGCCTTTTATTAATGTTGACAACTTGGATTTCCAATCTTTTGGAACTAAATTATGTCTTGCAACGTGAACCGTTATTACGAAAAGACACCATCGAAGGACCGATGGCCGGTGGAGCAGATGAGTCCCGGAGTGGAGACCGCGTATCGGCAAGCGTAGTGTGGGGCGCCCCCCAGCTAGACGGACCGACGACCTTAAAAAGGTGGCTGGGACAGACTGGATGCGGAAAGAGGACAGGGTGTTGTGGCGCAGCCTGGGAGAAGCCTATATCCAGCAGTGGACTGCTATAGGCTGAGTTGATTGACGAAAAGACAGCCTTATTCAAGAAACTTGACAATCCTCTCTGATTGTCTTGGACAATACTGTTTTCATGGGGCACAAACAGCTCACCAGGTTTTGTACAGTCGGCCACACGTCACAGCCGCACTTTGATCTTGAGCTGGCCTAACATAGAACGAGTTTCAGTAGGATAAGAGGCGAACGTATGCTGGTTTGTTTGAAATTTAGTAAAAAATCATCAAATTGATATAATTTATGATTCAGAGAACCTTGTATATCTGTCTGGTGACATTTGCGTGAGGCGACGACGTAAATATTGTACAACTACCTACAATGGACGATTGTTTAGACATTCGTGGATTAAGTGTGATCATGGATGTTTTTTGTCACGAAGTTTTATAAAACTGTCAGCTGTTATTTTGTTGGATATAGAACATTTAGATTTTGGGATTTAGTTATTTTATTAAGACTATATCTATCTGCCTAGCCTTTTCGCAACTATGTTGGGGTCGGCTTCCAGTCTAACCGGAGGCAGCTGAATGCCAGTATTTTACATGGAGTGACTGCCTATCTGACCTCCACAACCCAGTTACTGGGTAACACGATATCCCTTGGTAAGACTGGTTGTCAGACTTTTGGGCTTTTGACGACCCGTAACAACTGTCAAAGATCTACAAATGACAGCCGGGACCAACGGCTTAACGTGCTTTCCGAGGCACGGAGGAATTTTGGTATGAACAGATGGTCACCCATCCACGGACCAACCGCGGCAAGCGTAGCTCAACCTGATCGATCGACCCGTGCGGCAGTTATTAGCCACAGGCTCCTCAAATTTAGTAAAACAAACGAGAGTATTCAATTAATGTCGTGTTACTACTGTCCGATGATGACTGCCAATGATTGCCAAATAACAAGCATTTTCCCACCTATGTAGTTTTGCTATTTTTATATGCTATTTTCCTCGTAACAATATATTATAATATTTGTGACGCCGTATTGCGTCGGGTCATCATAATTATCTTATCCTTTTCTTGACACCTATGATCTTGATCAAATCAAATCAAATCATTATGACCGATTCCGATTCAGATTTTGATTTCCGGCTATCCTCTTAATTAATCAATCTGCCTAGCCTTTTCCCAAATATATTGGGGTCGGCTTCCAGTCTAACCGCGTGCAGCTGAATACCAGTATTTTACCTATATGACGCGACTGCCTATCTCACCTCCACAACCCAGTAACTGGGTAGTACGATACCCATTGGTAAGACTGGTTGTCAGACTTTTGGGCTTCTAACGACCCCTAACGACTGTCAAAGATCCACGAATGACAGCCGGGACCAACGGCTTAACATGCTTTCCGAGGTACGGAGGAGTCTCGGGATGTAAGATGGTCACCTATCCACGGACCAACACCGGTAAGTATATCTTAGCCTGATGGATGGTCCCGTCCAGCTGTTATTACTTAGCCATGAAATCCTCGACTGACGATGATTCCCGACGACAACCGATAATTGCCGATGGCGGCCGACGCCTCACTCTAGGGACATCTGTCGTAAACAGTAGACGCGATTAATGTGTGCCTCTCTCAGGAGCGTTAATGTACTATCGTAATAACTCCTTATTGCTAGACACCACTTTTGACAACAATTAATTCCCATTAAATTAAAACTTGACACAGATTGAAAGTATCTAACTGTCACATAAAATTTTATTGGTAAACATTTGCAAAATGTCTTTGAAAAACCAGCGAAGTGCGAGTCGGACTCGCGCATGAAGGGTTCCGTTATCTATAAAAACGGCAAAAAAAAACACGTTTGTTGTATGGGAGCCTCCTTAAATATTTATTTTATTCTGTTTTTTAGTATTTGTTGTTGTAGCGGCAACAGAAATACATCATCTGTGAAAGTTTCAACTGTCTAACTATCACGGTTCATGAGATACAGGCTGGTGACAGACGGACAGACAGACAGACAGACAGACGGTGGAGCCTTAGTAATAGGGTTCCCGTTTTACCCTTTGGGTACGGAACCCTAAAACTATCTCGAACTTTTGGAGTGAGTGAGTAAGAGGCCGTTATCACCTGAATTAAAGTGTCGTCTTATAATCATAACTTAAAAAAAAAAAAACCCGACTACGTAAAAAGTGAACATAAAAACACATAACCCTCCATTTTTGGCTTTGCCGCTGTGGGGTAAAAAGAGAAATAACGATAGCGATTGTAGAAATAGAATCGCTCCGAAGCGAATGACATTTGTCTACGTTTCATGGCGTGCAAGGGAATTTTTTATTATTCATTCATTATTATTTTTCATTTAATTACTCGTATAGTCATTCCACGTTCGGGATATATCAATAAAGAGGTTGACTATATTATTTTATAACAGTACTACTAACACTAGAATATTTTTTTATTTTTTGTAATACTAACACAACATGGATTACTGTTATCTAAAATAAATTTATTTTAATTTAATTTATACCTATGTTCCTGAAGAATGAAAAAATTTAGGTGGGTTTCATTGTGCAAATAATTCTTAAACAGTAATGTTTTTTCAGGTAAAATGAGACATTCCCGACCTTTTATACGGGGTGCTTACCGTAAGCCTTAGGCTTCGTTCTTAAGTGCACACAACTGAGAGCTCGGAGCTCTCAAACGCTTCGTGTTGGGCCCCTTAACCTTATACTTGGGCCACGAAAATTCAGATTAGGGAGTTTTTGCGTTACCAGAAACAAAAACAACTTTAAATAGGCGTTAATTCCACCACATAACAATTTTCCATCATCTGCCCTTCACCATCTGCGGGTTGGCTTCCAGTCTAACCGTATGCAGCTGAATACAAGTATTTTAATGGAAAGACTGCTTAACTGACCTCCACAACCGGTATCGTATTATCCACTAATTATCCTGTGTATTTAATTACGAGTTAACACGATACCCTTTTTAAATGTTAAATGATTTTTATTTCTGTAAGTAGGTTTGTACTAACACTTTGACACGTCAATCATATTTTAATAACTAGATGCGATCGGCGTTTCCTATCCGACTACTCTGAGAAGAAAGGCCGAAACAAACTCAGAGGTCTCTTTTAAAGTCCAGACATAATCTTGGTCAGATCATGACCATGATGATCTTGGTCTATGTAGATTGGTGTCTGAAATGGTCTTTTGAGAAATGAACTACACAGATTGAGTCGACCTGTCCAGTCAGTGCACGAATTTGTCAGTAATTGTTCTGCTCAAGTCAGAACAGGAGCTCAACGATACGACGAACAATACCAAAGAAAGGACATTTGGGTAGGCCGCATAAATTACTCCAACTGCTAGACCATAATTAAGACTAAATGAGAAAAAAAAATCATGCGGGGCAGTCTTTGGGGACTGCCGATAGAAGTGAAAACTAGCGTTCGGTGACTATGACGCGAGTTCCATGATTTTTGTTCACCCAAAAAGTACACATATATACACAGTATACATATAGCTCATGGAAAGTGTTCGGTGACGATGACGCGAGTTCCATGATTTTTGTTCACCAAAAACCTGCTCAACGCGCCTAAAGAAGTTTTCACTTCAAAAAAACAATGACCCACATACTACATGTGAGGATAGTGTCAAATATTCTGGCTTTGAGTACCCGTCCCGTCTGTCAAAGATCTTCGAATGACAGCCGGGACCAATTGCTTATTACCAACTTTACCTTAGTGTAACTTTTTGACGTGCAGAGCGAAAACGCTAAGCGTTCGTTTCGTGACCATTGGATTAGGGTTACCGAAAAAAAACATTTCTTGCGAGTGTCGGCGCCCTAGGCGTACCTATTTCTTTCCTCTTTTCACACAGTGAAGTAAATGTACCTTTTGGAGTACGTTTCTTTATTTTCTTTCTATTGTTTGGTTTCGGGACTGTTGGCACCCTGTATTAGGTACCCACTTCAAGATTGATGGCTTTTAAATAAAAGCCTTTCAGCTGTTGCAGCATGATTATAAATATTCAATGAAAATCAAACAATGAAGGGTTCCGTAGTTGCGATGAATTTATCCCAAAAACAAAGTTAACATTGTAGTTGAAAAACATTTTATCCCATACATCCATACACGTCACGGTCAATTCTCCAACTGCAAATGTAAGTTGGTCGACTATTACTAGTTAACTTGTAAAGCCTACTTAGCTGTGATAGTTTTCTCTAACATTTGACTCTAACAAAAATTAGCACTTTAAAGCTTAATATTACACAAACGGATCCCAAATTGTTAAATGGTCGTTAAAGATCCTCAATATTTTTAAACGGCCTATCAAACGATACCCCACATCGTGGGATAGCGAGAATAAAAATATCGGCTTTCTAGTACTAAGAGTCTCTGACCTAAGCCGGGGACAGATAGACAAACGGACATGGTGAAACTATAAGGGTTTCTTGTTGACTACGGAACCCTAAAAAGGGGCGATGTCTTTTTAACAGTTATAAGCTTTGTTTTTTTTTATACAATCATTTATCTTTGGTAATGAGAAACTATCAACAGCTAAAAACAGGGGAAATACATTTTAAAAACAGCGTAGAGTATGCTTTATTGTAAGAAAGCCATCATTTTAACAAAGCTCAGCTGGTTTAAATTGGTTTATAATAAAAAATATGTAATTTTACTGAAGAGGCACTTATTTGCTGATATTCAGCATATATCAGAAAAGTGTAGTCATATTTATGGGTTTGATACAGACCATCAAACTGAACAACTTTCTCCTTGGGACCAACATCGTAACCGCGAAAACATAATTAGCTGTCCCCATACATTTGGGTCGAGTACGTATTGAAGTTTTGTATCGGACTGTTGAAAATTTTTTCGCGATTCCGATACACCATTCTGATCCATACTGTAGATCATACCCTAATCGCTGTGCGTACGGTCATCGCATATGTTCGGTCTATACTGTACATAAGCGATGACTGTCCCAGGTGCAAGCTATTTGTTACTGCACGAATATTTCTCCATACAATACATGTCCCACCTGGGCGTAGCTAAAATATTGCACCGTAAAATATGTTATAGATCATAAAAAGCTGTAGGTTGTGAATATACAAAGCGTACACTTTTACAGAAACATATTTGAACGAAAAAGGGACAAATTGTGTATTTATTTCTGTGTTTTACTGTGAATGTCTAACGATGCACAGAGTTTAATTATAATTTTATATGTGTAAAATTATAATTATAATTATAAATTCTGTGTTCCCTTCCACACTAACCCGTCGTCAGCCTTCAAAGCAAAAGTGAAGAAGCATGTTCTAGACACACTCGTTCCATCGCTCTCAATATTTTATTTAAATTTCATTTAAAAGTGACCTATATTCTATAACTTCACGTTTATCAATTAGGGTACTTACAGCGTTTGTCCACCTCCACCGTCAACGGGAAGACAACGAGAAACGCGATTATTCGAACCGACGTAGTCCGTGGATGGGTGACCATCTTTACATACCGAGACTCCTCTGTGCCTCGGAAAGCACGTTAAGCTGTTGGTCCTGGCAGTCTCATTCGTGGATCTTTGACAGTCGTTACGGGTCATCAGAAGCCCGAAAGTCTGACAACCAGTCATACCAAGGGGTATCGTATTACCCAGTTGCTGTGTTGTGGAGGTTAGATAGGCAGTCGCTCCATGTAAAATTGGTATTCATATGCATCAGGTTAGACTAGAAACCGACCCCAAACTAGTTGGGAAAACGCTAGGTAGGGTTTTTGACGTGACGGCCCGTTGACGGACGTGCGGTGGACACACGGCCATAGTAAATGTTTGTATCGATGCTTCAGCTCCGTCATCTTATTTTTGTTGGCGTGGCAGTGGGCAAACGGCCTTACCCTCATAAGTTGTTACTTTTCATCAAGTTTTTCTTGGTAAACAGTCCTAAATTCCTCGGAGTTGGCACAAAGCAGTACGACTTTTCTTTGTGAACGGTAAGCTTAGGCGGCCCGTTTCATGTGTTAATTAAGACCCTCTTTTCCTCAGGTCTGTGAAAGGGCCTTTGTCCGATTTTCAAGAAAAAGAATTAGTGTGTCGTTCTGAAGTGTGCGCTTTGTGATTGTTATAGCTTTAAATTGCTTATAATATAATGTTGGCCCTTGAAAGAGATAAATTTTATTTGATAGTTACAAGGCGGGTTTTTTCTCGAGATTATGGAAAAAAGTCATTGGAACTATCACGGAGGAATTCAAATTATCATCAGGTAGGCCTTTCAGCTGGATGAATTAATTTGTCAAATAAAAAAGAACGAAAAAACTAAAATATTATTTTATAAATACAATATAATCGTAGCTTATTTTATTAAAATAACTCAGCACCAAAACCGCCTCCACTAATCACCAGTCATCACCGCCATGAATTCTGAAACAGTAATTATAGCAATCTTTCAGTGTTAATGATGCGCATTTCCAATTCCGGTTTAAAAATGGAGTTTGATGAAGTCATTGTGACTGTTTGTGAAAAGGATTCTGATATTTAAACAGGAATTATAAAGCTTTTTGAATGAAATTGAGAAAAAAAATAGTTAAATTATACAGGGTGGAATGAACTTTAAAAGGGACTCGAATTCTATCTTCTTCTCTAATTTTGTCGTAAAATACGCAAATTTCTCGTCGGTAATTAAAAAAAAACTGCTGTTTCCTACAGAAGTGCAATTTGACCTACTCGGTCATAATGTATGGAACAGCGATTTAAAAAAAAAATTGCTGACGAGAAATTTTAACGCAGGGGGGTCAAGAATGATGTGATGAATCCATGGTAATAGGTTTCGCGTCGATGTCCTTACCACCCTGTATATTTTTTTATTTTTATTTGGGGGTATTTTACGAAAAAATTAGAGATGAAAATAGAATTGCAATTAAATATTGATAAAGCTTTATACAATATTTAACACATTTAACTATTTAAACTAGGTTAAATGACTAATTACATATACAAATAAATACAAAGACAATGACTTGATCAATCACAATTGAAAATAATAATTACCTTCGATTGGTCTATTAAAAAATACCACAAGCATTATGATTTAATTTTGTCAAAGGCTATGTAATCAGAAGTTCGGTTGGGGAGTCGGGTAGTACATTTGATTTCGATTGCTTTTTGGCATTTCTTATAAAATATTATTTTCTTTTGATGTCAGTATATCAGTAAACAATAAGAATCCATAGAAATTACCATCAAAGTCCACGGTGCCTGACGCATCAGTGTCAATCTCAGCGATCATCTCGTTCAGCTGGTCAGGGGTCAGTTGTTCATCTAGAGCGGCCAGGATCTCACGCAGACTTGATGTGGGGATGTAGCCAATGCCTGAAATTGATAACATTTTATCGCGATTAATAATTTATTGCCGATCTCGTAACGCGAAAGCGCCAGGGTAGCCCGCGAAATTCATATTTTCTTACGTTTTTTGAAATTTCAAAATCAAAATCAAAAGTCATTTATTCAAACTAGGCTGAGAATCAGCACTTTTCGAACGTCAAAATTACATAAGACAGTCCCCCAAAAACGCCCACCCTTCACCACTTCCTAGTGATTTAGCTGGGAAGAAGTGGCGCAACAAACTCCCCAACAGCACAGCTGTCTGTTCAGATATAAAACTTGAATTGAATCTATACAATAAAATGTAAAATAATTTGCATTACGCAACACAGAACATTAAAGATATTTATAATATTTGCCTTATGATGATAGCTAGCACACGCCACTATACAAAAAAAAACATAAAAATCGTCAAAAAACTATACTCAAGCAGAAATAACGTAAACAGAACGTACTTAAATATAAAACCTCCAGGCACAATGGGCATGCCCGCTTACATAAAGCTATAGCTGTAACTCGAAGTCACAAATGATAAACTAGCACCATCGAAGTAAAATAAAAAACAGTTAATCATTAATAACAATAACAAAACCATGGTCAGCGAGACGACCAGTCACCACAAGCAGCACCAGTTCACGAGCATAACGCAAAGATCAGCCATCACCCCCCTCGCCATATTTGAGGGAAGGAGGCAACCCGACCCCCGACGCTACTGCGAGCAGTGACATCTAAGGGAGCACGACGAACTTGCTGCCGGTTGCTCAGGTAAGCATTTGCAGTTCAGTATCAGGTTGTAGGTATATATGTAAATCAAAATATGATTTGCGATTGTAACAAATATTTAATTGCAGAATTATAATCTTTACAATCATTTACAACGCTACATGTGAACTACGCATCAAAGACCTGAACTCAAACAAATCCTGCATCTCGCAAGCAGAGTTTACTGCACGACTGGCTTAATATACAACATCCCGACATCAACCGTCGGGCAGTTGCCCACCAGACACAACACCCGTCTAGTCGGAGGATCCTCCCTTTTCTATAGAGGATGAGTGAACTTTGCACCCTGTTCTTAATACATCAATACTACTCTGTAAGTGAGTAAATGATGATTTCATGAAATAGTAATTCAATAGAGCAACTTAATATAGCATATTCAGATCTCTAGTTAGCATGATCTCTCTCGTCAACGTTCGTTTTGTCACGAAACCGATTGCAGATGTCCTAAAACTAAATTCCATCTTCTACGATGCTACTGAATAGTAACGTGTTAAAAACTCTAATCACCAATGAGTAACCAGAATGTTACAATGCACTAGTATTGCAATGGCGGTCCGTACACGGTGCAACCAATCATAAACTGATTAATTACACGTTTGTAAGCCACGTCGTGCTGTGACATTCTGGCTACCCATTAATTATTTGTGTTCATAAAGGCTCGTGCAGACTGGCGCAATATCGCGCACGCGTCGCGTTGCCTGGTTTCTTTGATGGGCCTATATATAATATATTTATAGCAAATGAATGAATTGCTCTGGTAGAGCTCCATTATTAAAGAATCTGTGTGGGTTCTTCATATATATCTTTAATAGATTTATGCAACTTATCATTAACCACAATTTAATTAGCTAACCACGTTCCCCCGATTTCCTCAAGTTATCTTGTCCTAATACATATAACATTTTTCTTTTAATGTACCTTCTGCGACGTCCACTTATAAAATCATCAAATTGATATAATTTATGATTCAGAGAACCTTGTATATCTGTCTGGTGACATTTGCGTGAGGCGACGACGTAAATATTGTACAACTACCTACAATGGACGATTGTTTAGACATTCGTGGATTAAGTGTGATCATGGATGTTTTTTGTCACGAAGTTTTATAAAACTGTCAGCTGTTATTTTGTTGGATATTGGGGCATTTGGATTTTGGGATTTAGTTATTTTATTAAGACTATATCTATCTGCCTAGACTTTTCCCAACTATGTTGGGGTCGGCTTCCAGTCTAACCGGATGCAGCTAAATACCAGTATTTTACATGGAGCGACTGACTATCTGACCTCCACAACCCAGTAACTGGGTAATACGATACCCCTTGGTAAGACTGGTTGTCAGACTTTCGGGCTTCTGACGACCCGTAACGACTGTCAAAGATCCACGAATGACAGCCGGGACCAACGGCTTAACGTGCGAAAGACTGAGACTTTATTAAGACTGTTTATCTGAGATTTATGATGTTTTGTTTTCAACTGTCTGTTATAAACGGAAAAGACAATGGATTTGCAACTACATTAAAGACAATGCAAAAAACGACTAGAATCTTATTTCACTACTCAATAGACCGCCTCTGTGGTCTAGTGGTGAGACCACCAGCTGCCTCACACCTTGAGGGCCCGGTTCGATCTTCAGCGGGGACAAAAATTTCTGCTCGGTTTGGTTGGTAGGGTGTTCTAAGTCCACCTGGCTAGCTACCACTATCTTAACTAAGTCTTTCACCATAACAACAATGTTAACAGCATTTGTTGTGTTTCGGCAGTTAGAGGTAAGATAACCAGTTCCTCTGTAGTTCAGGATTCCGGGTGAAGCTCGCCTTATCATCACTTACCATCAGATGAGGTGAAAGCCAAGAGCTTCCCCGAAGTGGATAAAAAAAAAATAAGCGTGAACTGAGTTTACTTCAATACAAACTCATTCTCGCCTGAAACACAGGATAACCTAGTTCAGGCACATAACACAATAGAATTTTAAGTAGATTTAAGCAAATTTATATTTAGTATTTTAACTTTTTACCTGAATAAACTTTTTTTTTTTTTTTTTTAATTTTTTTTTCAGTAATAAAGCAACAACCACTAACGAAATTGCTCTGAAAATATTGTGTCAACGCGAAATAGCTTTCCTATTTGCCGCAGTACATAAAATGTTTGAAATATTTGTTTGTAATAAAAATATAGGTGTTAGAGCAGATCAAATAGTTTCCAATTTAACGAGAGTGATCTTGATGAAAAGCCGCTAATCTGATCACAGTGGCGAATATATTCGGCCTGCATTCTATCAGGCGTGGCGGGGCACTACTATTGGTTTGGCAGCGTGTATCAGAAGTGTGTTGTCATTTTGAAGAGTGTGGGCCATCAAACTGAACAACTTTCTTCATTCGGACCAACATCGTAATCGCGAAATAATAATCAGCCCCTCCCCGATGTCCTGTGGCGAGATCAGTATTTACAGCGCACAAAAAGGCAATGTCCTAAAATATATATTATATAGATAAGTATATGCCTTATGTATGTATTAATTTTATAAGTTAATGTTACTATCACTCTTTCTCCCTTTAAATCCAGTCAAAGGGAGTTTAAAAAAATACAACCGACTTCAAAAAGAAAACTACAAAGTGAAAAAAAACCTTTTTACAAAATAAAAAAAACCGACTTCCAAAAATAACACTACAAAGTGAAAAATAACCTTAATTTCGGAAGTCGGTGTCTTTGCATCTAATTTAGTTTTTTGCCACCGACTTCCGAAATTAAGGCTATTATTATTATTAAAAGTTTTTTATTTTGCACTGTTTAGTGGGTCAGTTTGTAATTTATCTTAGTCACAATAGCCTAATGTCAACTGCTCATACCTTTTACAAAATATTTCTTTTTTTTAATAGTTGAGGAGTTCTCCTGGTAAGAACCATCAGTTCCACTTCAACATACTATGCATTGTGACGAGCATAAATTGCTTAGCAAAGTACCTACCTTCGAATCGTAACCCGTGAAATACTTATCATTAAGTAGATAGTTCCGGTGGCCATCTATGGTCTTCATCATCAATCCCATACAAACGAACATTTAACATCCTACTTTTTGGAAGCCGGTTAAAAAGATCACGTTTTAGCGATAAGGCCGCCCATTGTGTCGTCCCCTGTGAAATTGCTACATTCATATTTGTAATCTGTATCAATCAACAATCACCTTAGCGAATCGCAATCCACTGATGAACATAGGCCTCTCCCAGGCTGCCCATCAACACCTTTTGTAAGGTCGTCGGTCTCGGTCTATCTAGCTGGGGGACGTCCCAAACTACGCTTGTCGCTAGTAATTTGTATGGTGTACATAATAAAGAATCATCATCTGCCTAAACTTTCTCATCTATGTTGGGGTCTGCTTTCAGTCTAACCGGATGCCGCTGAATACCAGTATTTTACATAGAGCGATTGCCTATCTGACCTCCTCAACTTGAGTTACTGGGTAATACGATAATACCCCCTGGTAAGACTGGCTGACAGAGTTTCGAGCTTCTGACGACCCGTAACAACAGTCAAAGATCCACGAATGACAGCCGGGACAAATGGCTTAACGTGCTTTCCGAGGCACGGAAGAGTCTTGGTATGTAAAGATAGTCACCCATCTTCGGACCAACCGCGGCAAGCGAAGCTTAACCTTATCGACCGACCCGTGCGGCTGATATTACTTAGCCACAAGAACTTAGTCACATAATAAAAAGAAAGAAAGAAAAAGCATCAATCATATATATCATCATCATATACAGGGTGTAGGGACAGCCCTCCGCAAATTAACAGGGTGCAAATGAAAATTTGCCTGAGAATTTTTTTCATTGCAATATGATTCAAAATAAGGAGCTGATTCTTATTTTGAATCATATTCCACTGAAAATAAGGAGCTGATCCTTATTTTGAATCATATTTCACTGAAAATGTTCTCAGGATTTTTTTTAAATCGTTTTTTCAGTTACCAACTATGCCTTTATTTCAATGTAAAATTACATTCTCTGTAAGTATATAAGTGTAAGGTAATAAAATAAATCAGGTTCATTCGATTCCCATAACGTTCCTAAAATAATTTCATGTACCAGTCATCTTAGTACGATATACTGAATTCACCCTATCATTCTGCGAAGGGCTGTCCCTTACACCCTGTATATCAATAAAGAGTACTTATTATTGATATAAATGACTATTCTAAATATGGAATTTTAACAGAATCATTTATCTCTGTATCCAGTCGGCTTGTTGTACCAATTAATTTAACAAAATTATATAACGTGCACTTCTATCCATCAAAAGATTTACCGACCCAGTCTTTCCTGTTATTTGTACACAAATATTAACAATTTCCTACGTCTTATAATTTGACATACGACTGAGGAAGCTCCTTTTCAGTCATATTTTGGTTATAAATATCTTTTTAATACCCTGTATTACTCCCTACCTTTTGAAATACGGAAAAGCTTATAATTATAACAAATTGAATGCCCTCCTAAAATTGAAAGATAAATTGGAACTCAGAATTATATCTACATTGCTGACGGTATTGTTTATTATAAATTGTGTCAAAGTGAAATTATGAAATAGAAAGTTCTAAGTGTAAGATAATTTTCGATCTCAATATGCTTCAAAGAATCAAAGTATAGAAACATAATCAGCCTATAATGTTCCCACAGCTGGGACACAGGCGTCCTCTCTATGAGAGGGAGTGGGCTGTAATCTAATACGCGGGCCCATGCGGGTTGGTAGATGTCACATGTCTTCGAATTTCTGATTCTAGGTTATGCCGGTTTTGCTCACGATGTTTTCCTTCACCGTTTTGAGAAAAATATAGAATAGAATTGTTTTATGTGTATGATAAAAACTACAGTTATTAGACATTTTAAATAAGATGATACAATGGGCGGTCTTATCGCTAAACGCGATATTTCGAAGACTATCTTTGGATGGATTAAGAGAGTAGGAGAGACAATACTGCAGTATCCACGTTTTTATGAACAGACAGTTGCTGGGGAGTTTGTTGTGCCATTTCTTCTTCCTAGTTAAAGCATTAGGAAGTGATGAAGGGCGGGTGTTTTTGGGGGACTGTCTTATGTAATTTTGACGTTCGAAAAGTGCTGATTATTGACTTTTGATAAGAAGCCTATGGGTACCTGTTTCGTTTACCTACGCTATGAAAAAAGATACGATACGGTATGAAATAATTTAAATTTCAATCAAAATAACATTCAACTTCAGATTATTTTATGACAATTTAGCAAAGATTATGTAGATTCCTACACTTACGAATTCAAGGTCACACCACGACACTTCGAAAGTCGAAACCATACATCAACAATTTTATACACATACCACAACAATTATATGAAAGTCAACATAAATTACCATCAAACGCAAATACTAGGTACATAAATATACTTTTTATTACTTACACACTTGTCATGAAATCTCGGTTTTTCATCGTTTCTACATCGTATATCTATCGTCAACAAATCGTAGGGGTTCTGGCGTCGATCCAGGATTCGATCGACGACGCTTATTGCAAACAATTATCAGTGAAAACACGCAGTGAACACTATAAATTGGATACAACGCGATTTACGGCTGAACTTGGTGATTTTCATGGTGATAAATGGGGTTATTTAATATTTAAAGTTTTCATTCCTCATTGAGATTGGAACTGATTTATACGAGTAGAAATGATAATTTACACACTATTAACGTGTCATAAGTTTGTCTTTAGATAGTTTTGGGTTTCTTATGTATTGTAGTAAATATTTGTTGCTGGTCTTCAGAGAAATTAACTACTTTGACAAATTATAATTTAACTTTGCTAATGCACAGTAAAATGTGCAACGTTCTTTGGCATTACCTAGTATGAGGCTTTTTGGTTAAAATTACAATGTTTTCTCTATATAGTATTTGTGCTATCTTATGGTGAATATACCACACAGTGTATCCTAGTATGGACGCCATTCTCTCACAAAGGTAACCACACAAACATTTTTGTCAAAACGCTATGATTCTTGTCTCTATGTTTATAACTGTACGTGAACCTTTGTGAAGAGAGAAAAAAAAGGATTATATCTTTTAACATAACTTATAACTTCACTTTCTGAGCCCATGTAAAGATGTCTCAGAATCCAATGAATCATAAGACTTACGATATACAAAGAGATTCTTTACGAGTGTACCCTTAAATTCATTACATCCATTTTCCTACAAGCTTGTATCTTCTATTGTTTTCACATTTTCCCTGTTTTTTCAAAAGAAATCAATGACTGTAAAACAAACTGACTTCCAAATGGAAGTCGAATAAAGATGGAAATACGAAAAAGAAAACATGAAACTTTTATTTGACACAAATTTGTATCCATCCTTGCCGTACAAAGCATTCCGCAAAATCTATCGAACAATTTAAAGTATGTATCCGAAAATAGTTCTAAATGCAGAAGTGATACGGCCGGAAATCGGGTCACATATATTTACCTACAATTTGTATATCTGCTTTCCCGTTACGAAGTCGAAAACTTTTCAATGCAATTTCCATATGAAACAAGTACTCGTTTCGAGCAACGTTTTAAGTTTTAACCAGTTTAATCCAGTTAGGTCTGGTTTTTGCAAAGGAGGGCTCTAAACGGCAGTTGTTTTTTTAAATGTTTTTATTGCTTTTTTAACTTTTTGTGTTACCGTTTCTGAATGATTTTTGGTGTTTGATGTCAAAAGAGAAAATTAAGCTGGTCTTGGATGGTAACAGGATTTTGTATAGGTACCTATAATAGAAATTAGTTTAACTGCACAATGTCATACATAACATAACATCGAAATGAAAATCAAAAGTTATTTATTCACCCTTTTTGAACGTCAAAATTGCATAAGACAACCCCCCAAAAACGCCCGTCATTTACCGCGTCTCAGTGCTTTAGCTGGGAAGAAGAAGCGGCGCAACAAACTCCAGAGCAGCACAGCTGTCTGTTCAGTTAGAAAAACTTGATTCTATACAATAGTATGTCAAATTATTTACATTATACAACACGTATCAATCATCACGCCTGTAATCCCCGAAGAGTTAGTCAGAGGTGTACCTTACACCCACATTTCGACAGCTATGTTTTTAAGTCCCATGAAATAGGGGGTGACCCTGTTGCCATCAAGTTCTCAACTCCGGGATGTACTGAGAAATTCTTGTTAGAAAAATTCACTAATACTTCGCCCGACCTGTGAATCGAACCCAGGCTCTCATGCTCAACAGTAATTAGCGCTTGCGACCAAGACCAACAAGGCCAATTAATCAAATATTATTTATTTATTTATTTACAGAACCGATTTATTATTTTCAGCGTAGTTATAGCAATTACAGATCACTCATTTATTTAAAACGTATTTTCCAGAAACATCGTATTTTATCCAAGTTTAAAAGAATAATATAGAAACGCAGTGATTCAGTGAATTGTATGCAGAAAAATAAATTGACTTTGACCTTGGCTTTCTGGTCTCAAAACACGTTCTACAATTATTGTTATATGACTGATATTAATGAGCATTTTCTTGCCAACCTCAAAATTTAATTTATAGTCTATGCGTACTTCTATTTAAAAAAAAATCCTTTGATAGTTTTTTTCTGACACTACACACTTTTTTTTAAACAATTGGATTTTCTTAATGATATGCGTTATTTATCAATGATAAATGATAAACGACTACTTGCACTATTTGTATAACTAGTACAACTGTCTGTTTTAGGGTTCAGCACCCAAAGGGAGCTAACGAGACCCAGGACCCTATTACTAAGGCTCCGCTGTTCGTCCGTCCATCTGTCACAGGGCTGTATCTGTTAAACCGTAATATGGTAGACACTTGAAATTTTCACAGTGTGCTCACTTGTTTACTACTATGGCACTATAACATCAAATTATAAAAAATAAATAAAGGGAACCATACAAGAAACGTGTTAAAAGATATGTAGGTAGTGTTAAATATTGTACGGTGATAAGGAACCCTTCGTGTGCGAGACCGACTCGCACTTGGCCGGTTTTTTATTTTTTTCCAGTAAATATGTATTTATGTTAAACCTTGTTTTCTGTCAAGGTTAATTCGCTGTAATCAATCTTATTGTTCTGGTGATATCATCCAGAATGACTTAAGTGTTGATAAAATACGATTTATTTTGGACAGAATGTGTGTTTATTTTGTGATGTAAGAAATTCAAAATAATTAGAGACTCGATCGATTTCAGAGCTCGTGGCTAAGTAATAACAGCCACACGGGTCAATCCATCAGGTTAAGCTACGCTTGCCGGGGTTGGTCCGTCGATGGGTGACCATCTTTACATACCGAGACTCCGCCGTGCCTCGGAAAGCACGTTAAGCCATTGATCCCGGCTGTCATTCGTGGATCTTTCCAAGGGATATCGTATTACCTAGTTACTGGGTTGTGGAGGTCAGATAGGCAGCCGCTCTATGTAAAACACTGGTATTCAGCTGCATCCGATTAGACCGGAAGCCGACCTCAACATAGTTGGGAAAAAGGCTGGGCAGATTGATTGAATTAGAGACTCGTCCCGGTGCGGTGACGTCGCTGAGGCTATTACAAACAATGGTGCATAGTTGTAACCTTCCTTGAAAATGATTTAAAAGTTGGTGAAAGACTCTTCAAAATCCATCAGAGTAATTTGTAGTTAACATTAGATGAACCGATTACACAAACTTTGGTTTATACTGCTTAGAGATTTTAACAGCTGGAGCAACTCTTGGGAATCAGAAATTAAATCCATCTTCCACAGCCAGTCTGTCAGCTCTAACTAAAAATATTAAGCCCCAAAAAGGCTTAAAGTAATTACAGACTAAAACACATAAACCAGATATAATTATATAAATTAGAAAGTCAACGCGAAGAATTTTCAATTAAATTTTAATGGAGGAGATTTCAGTCTTGGCAAGGAATTTCCAAAGATAAATTAGTATAAACCCTCACGCTATTATCACTTTAGAGGGGTCGTAGAACATTAAACTGCAAGTACTATAGGTACTTGAATTATTGTTGGTTTGGGAGCGTCATTGGATTGTGTTACAGGGTTAGCTTTCAGTATAAATCAGATATGAGTTTTTATATCTAATCACAGCCAAGTTCTACATGAAGTAACTGTACTTTGACTTGTCCATTTGTTTAACTTTCTTAAGGTTGATTCAATCAAACTTGTATAAGTTTTATCTTTTTTTTTTGGGTGGGAAATTATCAAATAACTTCTCCCGCTCTGGGCGGAGCGTGTCAGACTTTTACTGACCAGAACCCACCCGTGTTCCTTCAGATGCCTGTGTGCCAAGGCCACAACTTTTGTGAATCATTAACAGTTGATACAAGTAATGTCTACCCAAAGCATACAAAACGATATTACTTTCAAACTACATAAGATATTTTCATGTTTTTAGGGTTCTGTACCTCAAAAGGAAAAAACGGAACCCTTATAGGATCACTTCGTTGTCCGTCTGTCTGTCTGTCTGTCTGTCTGTCCGTCTGTCCGTCCGTCTGTCTGTCTGTCAGTCTGTCAAGACCCTTTTTCTCAGAAACGCGTGAAGGTATCAAGTTGAAATTAATATCAAATACGCAAATCTATGGTCCCTTGAAGCTCTAAAAAAATCAAGCTTCCAAATCAACGCAATAAGAAAATACGGCGATATAAGCGACATTATTGCGTCATATTTCGATACTCGCAAATAAATCAAAACCTATAGGGTACTTACCGTTGACCTAGAATCATGAAATTTGGCAAGAAGCAAGGTCTTACAGCACAAGTATAGGAAAAAGTCCTAAAATTGTAAATTTGTAGTTTTTAACATATAAAAAAAAATACAAATATCTCGCACATAAATCAAAACCTATAGGGTACTTCCCGTTGACCTAGAATCATGAAATTTGGCAAAACGCAAGGTCTCACAGCACAAGTAAAGGAAAAAGTTCAAAAATTGTTAATTTGTAGTTTTATCACATAAAAAAATACTTTTTGGCGATTACAAACTTACATATTTTCAGTCGGAAAATTAACCGTGGCGTATATCGATGTGTGGAGAAACCCAAACCAATTAAGGAACCCTTCATTGTGCGTGGTCCGACACGCACTTGGCCGGTTTTTTTTGTATGAATAGACTGTTGTATTATCTATAATTTTGTCTATGATTTTTTTCAAATAGTCATATTTTCGTTACTAAAAATAAATATTCCCTATGAAAGTTAATGGTGGCGTGGCGTGAGCGCGACGCGCATTCGTATGGCCAAGGTCAACGGCGGTTATCTGACCCTAAAGAGTAACAATGCCCAATATTATTATTATTATTATTATTAATCGTTTATTTCAGGCATTAGCACCCATAAAATGAAAATTGAAAACTTATCCTAAAACAAAAGTTAAACTAAACAAACAAACAAAAATAAACAGTAAAGAAAAGTAACAATAAAACAACCCATCATTTCACACCAAGGAAGCCAAAACAAATGTTCCCATCATAACATTGATGAGTAGATTTATTTTGTCTCCCTCAGTAAATGCACAGTATAAAAAACAGCTTTGACAATATTATTTTTACTTGCCACCACACGCGAAAAGAACGATGCCCTGAGCATGAGTGCAAAGAAGTCTGTTACTTTGTTCTCAGCAAACATCTCAGTCGCACTACACCGCCAGGGCAGGTTAAGCCCTGGCGGCCTGGCTGGGGATATTGGTTACTCTACGTTTGTGATGGAAAAATGCAAACGAAGTTATCTGAGAGTAAGACCACTGAGTACTAAATTCAAGGGTTAGTTACATGGCATTTGGTCGAATCCGTCCTTAGACATTGAATTTAGGAATTTTGAAAAGTAATATAGGTAATGTCTATTCTATATTTAATACAAATACCACAACGTTTTGCGTCCAGCGTCTAATGATCTATATGCAAATCAATTTGATCACCAACCTAGGTTCTGCTATCTTCTGTTTAATCTTAACTGTGTAACATGGTCATGATTTATTTCATTTAATATGTGCTACTAAAAGCGGTTCAACTCACCCTCCTTATCGTATAGTCTGAAGGCTTCTTTGAGTTCTTTCTGTAACTTCTCATCGTCTTCTTGTAAGAAGTAAACGGCGACACGAACAAACGAGTCGAAGTTCAGCTTCCCACATGCTGAAAATTAAATAATAAAGTTATAAAATACCTAGTTATTTTGTATGGTCTTTGAAAAAATAATTTAGGATAAAAAAAACATAAATAAATCATACAAATTCTAAAGTATTTCTTCCTACGCTTGAACAAAAAAGAGGTAGATATGTTACACACGCTCCACAAGTGGAACATCAAAACTTGGCTAATTAGCCACATTTTCTTCGTCTTGTCCCCTTTTTGCTCACGATAATTACGACATGCCGTCCTACTTCCACGTGTCATCTAAAATTGGGAAGTTGTGCCATTTTTGAAGATCGAATGTTGAGTAGGGAACCTATCTACGCCTTTTTACATAAATATAATATTATTGCATGTGATCATTTTATCGTTTCCTATGGAATAGAAACGGTAAGAAACTCCACGTTTACTATTTAAAAAATTCAAGCTATTGGTTTATTTACAGGTAGTTAAATCCTTTTTCACAAAACAAGCTTTGCTATCTCGAGCTCAAAATCAAAGCAATTATTTCAATTTAATATTTCGAACTGCATTTGGATTATAAAGGTCAGTTAAAGTCGTTAGTGAGAAAGTTGAAGCTGGTAAAACCAATGATTTCTTACAATACCAATCCCCTAGTCAAATGCAATATTATACCTAATCTACCTAATAAACCATCAATTATATCAAGCATTCCGTTTAACGACCCACAAACAAGACATAGACGAGTATCCCGCGGTAATCGCTACGTCACACTTGAGCCGAGCTATTAAGGCTTTAATTACGTCATCAAACAGCTGTTTGTGCATCGGTATCAAGGTTTAAGTGGTCACAAGTAATTACTGAAGTTACATCTTAAGTAATGAAGTTAATACTTATGGCTGATTTTACGTATATGCCCTAAGCTGTCCATGGTACCCTTAATAGGTGGCGCCAGCACCACATTTCGAAAGCGTCAATTTTTTCCTGTTTAGCTTTGATCGTCCAAGTCTCTCCTCCATACAGAAAGATGGAGAAGGCAAGTGTGCAGATCAGGTGTTACGTTGTCCGAATGGTGATATTTTTGTCTCTCCTTAGTTCGTTAAGTTGAGTCATCGCTGTTTTAGCCATGCCAATTTGTGTTCGAATTTCTAGTTCACAGCTACCCTTATTGGTTATAAGGGTAACTTGCAGCACTATAGGTTAGTAAAAGTTTATTTTGAATCCGCCTTTAGTTATGTACGTAATACCTTTATTCTTAAACCTCCTTCCTACATGACTGACTCGTTGGTTGCAAGCACATCTGCTGAACATTGGGTCCTGGGATCCCCAAATCAGGCAGTGTTATTGGGTTTTTCTAATATAAATTTTTCAGTAGCAGGTCGAAGTCTGGATTTGTACCCGGTTGATGATAATTTCCTCTATTATGTGGACTTAAGAGCGGCTAACCCATCATACTTTTCATACAAACGCTCGTACGTGAAAATGGCGTTGTAACACATCCTTCTTTGATTTTTTTTGAATTGATAGGTGTCTTTTGTATTATATCTAGGTTTCTATTCAAGCATAAAATTAAAATTTGGAGAAACGAATTCAGTATAAGCCTGCAAAAATCTGCTTTTTTGCAGAAATTTTACCTGAATTTTGGCTGTTCATAATGTACTCATATATTTAAAGTTAAAGAAAACAACATAATAGGAACCTCGTTCATGTAATGGAGATTCTAAATGATAAACATATATTTCCCAAACTTGTAAGTCTAACGCAAAAACACGTATTTCCTGGCACAAGTTTTATGAAATTTCCGCACACTATTTTTCGTTCAATGTTATCGCGTTCTCACTTACTTGTTAGTAGTTCTCAGTTGCGTTGAACGAAACAACAAACTTTTTGACCATGCTCGCGTTGACGATAGACGGACCGGGAAGAGCTCTCTTAAAGGTAACTGGCGAAATGTGGATGTGCTACACAAGTGTGTGTAATATAAGCATGATGTTAAGGTACTATAAATACCCATATTCATCGCTACTTAATTGGTATTTTAAGTTATGTCACTGGGGTAAGCCTTAAGGCTGTGCATTCTGAAAGTTGGCCACGTCGCAAATAGCTGTCAAATACTTCGCTGTTTTGATTCATTAATCAATATTACGAAATGAAAATATGAAATATCGGTCTTTGTTGTTTGTTAAGTACTTGGTACTTGTTGACGGGCCTACACTGTCCTCCCATACCTATTAACACTGTAACTTATAACATTGTTAAAGCCCACTTTTTTAAAAGAGTAACCGTGGAGTTTCTTGCCGGCTCTTCTCCATAGGAAACGACCAATTGGAGCCGTGCACCTAGCTTCTGACGTTTCATAAGTGCCCATGTAGGTTTATGTGAAATAAAAAGTTTTGATTTTTGTTTTTTTTTGTGATGCATTTTCATTGTGCAAGTCAGGCTCCCCCGTTGAAAGCAAAGATGTGAAAAAACATCTACAAAATTACATTTCCATTTCTTATTATAAACACATACATACATAAATAAACTCACGCCTTCTTCCCATGGGGGTAAGCAGAAACTACAGAACGCCACCTGCTACGATGCTTACATACTCCTTTTGCCTCGCTTACGTTCATACATCTCTCCATCCAGTCTGGATCTGGTCTGGTTCTTATTATATAAAAAACTAGCTTTTGCCCGCGGCTTCGCCTGCGTGGATGTCGTAAAAAAATGTCACGAGAACGTACTACCGGAATTAGGAGTACGCTATGTGTTAATGCAGATTATAAACTATGTTACCAAATTTCATCTAAATCCGTTCAGTCATTTATGCGCCAATCTAAAACATGAAATCATCCCCTTTAAAATTGACTACCCCTTTCCACCCCGTTAGGGGTAGATTTTTTAACAACCCTGATACACCTTTTCCTTTATTTCCGATCTTAAATATGAATATCGAGTTTCAAATTAATCGGATCGCGCGATATATCTTTCCATACAATTATTTTCCCCCACAAAATTCAACACCCCCTTTAAAAGGTTGTTTTCGAAAATGTATGTTTATGGTCGTTTTGTTTATTAAGAAAATATACAGGTAAATTTTCAAGTTTATTGATCAAAGGAAACATAATTTTGATATAAACAGTGTCCCCCTTTTCAACTCAAATGGAGGTTATTTTTGAAAAATATTCAATCATGTGTTATTCAATTACTTTGGAGTTTATCAAGACGCACATTAAAATAGTTCCCTAAAACTTAAAAACCCCCGTTTGCCCCGTAAGGGTTACATTTGAATAAACCCAAAAACGTGTAAGGCCTTATATTCTATGAGCATTAGGTATATATAAAATCTAGTAAATCGGACCGCGCGTAAAAATTCTTCCATACAAACTTTAACTTCCCCCAATCCCCCTTCAAAAAAACAAAAGTTACTAACTTTATAATTTACTTCGGTAAGTATTCGTGCCAAGTTTCAGGTTTATTAACTCAAGGAATAGGATTTTTTTCATACAAACAAAATCTCCCGTTTTTACCCCTTTATAGGTCGAATTTCCAAAAACCTCTCCTAAACGGATGCTTACGTCATAATGACTATCTGTTTGCTAAATTTCAACTCAATCCGTTCAGCGGTTTAAGCTGTGTGTTGATAGACCAGTCAGTGTGTGGACAGAATATTAATTCAGATTTGTTACAGTTGTTATGACAATCTTGTCATTTGGTTAAAATAGGTAGGTTTTTTTTTATTTTAGTAATATTTTATATAGATTCTTTTTTATATTGTGAATGTGAGAACTTTGTAGGCTTAATAGACTGTAGCTTTGTAAACCATCTTCTATTTTTTTAAGTACTTGGTACTTGTTGACGGTCACCTACACTGTCCTCCCATACCTATTAACACTGTTACTTGAAAACATTGTGAAAGCCCATAGTCTAGATAATAAATTTAGTGAGTTTTACATACTAAAATGAAGGACATTCCATACACAACTTCATCCCACTTTTTAACCCTTCAGGGGTGGAATTATCAAAAATACTCAAACAGGTATAAATTAATTTTCAATCGTCAGCCTAAACACAAAATTTGGAGATCCTAACTTCAAAACTGACGGACTTTCATATAAACTTCCATCCCCTATTTACAAGGGGTAAACAGGGGTGGAATTCCCATAAATCCTTTCTTAGTGGATACTTACTCTTTACAAAGAACACACCCTCCAAGTTTCATGTGTCTAGGACCAGTGGTTTAGACTGTGCGTTGATATATCAGTCAGTGAGTCAGTCAGGACTTTGAGTTGTATATATATAGATTGAGTAAACGTGACGGTGTAGCGAGTGTTAAGCAGGATAAGTTCAAAGTACATACCCACAACAAGGCAACTTAATAAACACAATATCTTTCTCCCAGCTAAGAGTACTCGAGACCTCTTGTAATCTTTTTTTTAAGAAGGTATTTGTTGAAAAAAACTGTCGCTTGATCTTATGGAGAGGATGATCCGAATTTTAAGGGTTCAGTTGCCAAGGGAGTATTAAGGACTTTCGTATGGTTACCGGCCTACATTCTCATAATTTTAAAACCTTGTTTTTGTGTTTTTCCAATAGGAATTTCTCAGGTACAGTATGGAGACTGTAGGCAATAGCATAAGTGGCAATAGGAGCAGTGGTGGGCCAGTACTAACGGCTGCAACTTACGAGTTGTAGGTCGTAGGTTTGAACCCAGGCAGGCGCATTACTTTGTGTGAAATTTCATCACCACTGCTCTCAAAACGGTGAAGGAAAACATCGTGAGGAAATCGGCATGTCCTAGAACCAAAAAAATCGAAGATATGTGACATTTACAAACCCGCATTGGGCTCGCGTGGTAGATCACAGCCCACTCCCTCTCAAAGAGAGGAGGCCTGTGTCCCAGCAGTGGGAATATTATAGGCTGATGTATGTATGTATGTAATGGCAATAGACCCACCCTCCATGTACAACTGGAGAAAGGTCGTACTATATTTATTTGTTAATTTATTAGCTTTTGCCCGCGGCTTCACTCGCGTGTATGTCGGAAAATTATCCCACGGGAACGTAATACCGAGATAAAATGTATCCTGTGTCGTAATCCAGGTCATGGTCTATCCTTGTGCCAAATTTCATTCAAATCCGTTCAGCCGTTTTAGCGTGAAAGTGTAACAAATACAATAATATTAAACTTGTCAAAAAATAATTGGCCCGTTTTGACATTAAACTTGAATCGATTTATCGTGAGTATTGAGTACCGAGTCGTATGGTTACTTCACTAGTTACGTCACGATGGTCAATCGCGACGTAACTAGTCAACAACTCAACAACTTTAGTTGGGATATTATACTAGTTAGAAAGAAAATAAACCGGGCAAGTGCGAGTCGGACTCGCGCATGAAGGGTTCCGTACCATTATCTATAAAAACGGCAATAAAATTACGTTTGTTGTATGCGAGCCCCCCTTAAATATTTGTTTTATTTTAATTTAATTATTTATTTTTAAATTAAATATATAACTAAATATTCTGCGAATATTTCAAGCGCCTACCTGTTGCCGTTATCAATATCGAGCAAAAACGAGCAACAAAAACAAGTTTGTTGTATGGGAGCCCCCTTAAATATTTATTTTATTCTGTTTTTTAGTATTTGTTGTTATAGCGGCAACAAAAATACATCTGTGAAAATTTCAACGGTCTAACTATCACGGTTCATGAGATACAGCCTGCTGACAGACGGCGGAGCCTTAGTAATAGGGTTCCCGTTTTACCCTTTGGGTACGGAACCCTAAAAAGAAAGAAAAACGTTTATTTACGCTTACGGTAAACATGACGCAAAGAAAGAACACAAATGCAAAAAGAACAATTTGGGGGAAATTATGCGTCACATCCATGCAAAACGGCCACCGCTCAGCATAATGCCGCGACCCTATGCGAGACTAAGCTCCAGCGCTGGTTTTCAGCGACAGCCGGCGTTAGTTAGACATAGATTGTACGTACCAGAAAATACACCAGGTACAAAAACGAAAATTATACCTACACTACAAAATATACAATGGGCGGCCTTATTGCATTCTGCCACCTCTTCCTATAACCGACATTTCTACAATCTAACTCTTTCGGGGAATCTTGCCGAGATGATTTATGTGGATATAAAAAATTTATTTTTCACATTTTTGCGCGCATATTTCTCACAGCTAAATTTAGTCGTATACAGGGTTACCATATCTCAGGATTTGTCCTGAGATCTCAGGATATTTAGACTCTAGACAGGATTGTCGACATAGCTTGCAGAGTAAGGAAACTGAAGTGGCAGTGGGCTGGCCATGTTTGTCGAAGGACCGATGGCCGATGGAGCAGACGAGTCTTGGAGTAGAGACCGCGTATCGGCAAGCTTAGTGTGGGACGCCCCCCAGCTAGATGGACCGACGACCTAAAGAAGGTGGCTGGGTCAGACTGGATGCGGAAGGCGGAGGACAGGGTGTTGTGGCGCAGCCTGGGAGATGTCTATGTCCAGTAGTGGACTGCGATAGGCTGAGTTGATTGGTTGATTGAGACAGGATTGCGGCTGAATTTAGGTAATCTCTCAGAATTTTGAGATTTTTTAATTAAATACCTACAGTACCTAGATCCAAAGTCAAAGTCAAATTATTTATTTCAAATAGGCACATAAGAGGCACTTTTGAACGTCAAAATTTACAATAAAAATAGAATTGATTCTAGTTGCCCCTTCCGAAAGGTAGTTTCGTATGGAGAAGAATCGGCAAGAAACTTCACCGTTACTCGTTAAAAAAAATGTGTGAGTGAAGGTAATCACAGAATGTAAAATCAATGTCAGACAAATAATAAATTATACAATAGCAACCAGTTTGATTTTGTCTAGACCCTAGATTGTCCTATAGAGCTGGACCAGCATGTTTCCAAGCATTCTTATCCCGGATATAATCCTCTAATTTGTAGTATGCTTGTTTACTAAGTGTAAATTTAATGTGTTTTAAATTTTCTTTCATTTAATTGCAATAATTATATCACAAGATATTTTGTTGTAACATTTAACACAGTACCCCATAAAATATGTATGTACTTTAGATAATCTAAAAAACGGTTGATCTATTTTATCTTTAATTCTAGTATTAAAATTATGTCTATCACTTACCTATCTTGTTAAAAAGATGTAGATTTTTCCTTACATACATAATAATTTTCATAAATGAATTGGCAAGGCACCGTCATAATATCAATATTTTTAAATTGTTCCCTATCAGATTTTCAGATCTTATTATTTGAAAGTTGCAATCAATTTAAACAATAGGCTATCCTATTGTTTAAATTGATTGAGAAATATCATAACACAAATCAACGTTATTTACAAGAACCTATAGAAGAACATAATCTAATTTACCCACTTTGGTTTTAAGAATCTTCATTTATGTTTTTTTTTTATCATATGAATGTTAATTACGCATGCGACAACATCCCAAGACTTTACTATGGAACTCAAGATTTTTATCAGGACTTTTCAATTTTCCATACCTATGGTAACCCTAGTCGTACACGCAGCACCTGAGATCTATTTGGGTCAAGCACATGGCGTCTACTAATTGAAGCCCCGATCTTGTCTCGAAGCAAATTGCCGTGACTTCGTAATTTACACTGATGACAGTTGACGGGGTAAAGGCGGAAAAGTAACCTCGTTACAATGTTTTATGGTTGGAAAATCAGTTGAGAAGAAAAGCCGAATTCACAAACTGTCAAATTGTCTTCGGATTTACATACTTTGGATGAAATCCTAATTAATATTATAAATTCGAAAGTGAGTTTGTTTCTTTGTTACGCTTTCGCGCTAAAACGACTGAGCTGAATTTAGTGAAATTTGGCACATGGGTAGACCATGACCTGGGTTAGGACAAAGAATACTTTTTATCCGGATATTCCAACGGGATCGAGGCTTATGCGGGTGAAACCGCGGAGCGCAGCTTGTAAACATATAAAAATACTTTTTAATCGTGATCTACATAGTTTGTGATTTATGGACAGTTTTGGAACTCAATTATTATTTGGATATTCGGACTCTTGTAGCTAAGTGCAATTGTTCTACAAGTATCTACATCAATGAGTTAAGGGTCAACCATAAGCCAAAAACAAATTGCAAAAGTGAACTCAAATCACTCACACTTCGACTTCATGCAAGATACATTTTAACAAAACATAACTTCACGCCTGTATTCCCCGAAGGGTTAGGCAGAGGTTTACCTAAGTATAGCCCAGCCACATTTGACCAGTTATGTTAAAGTCCCATGTAACAGGGGCGAGCCTATTGCCATCAACTGGGCACAAATCCAGACTCCGGGCAAAATAATTTTATTTTGTAATAAACAAAACTAGTCTAAAATAATCAAATCCACGTAAAGTACTCTGTTCTTAAAATATTTAATATTTTCTCTACCAACCTATTTTCCAATTACACTGGAGGCCAAATAAAAATATCATCAATAAATAATATAAAAATGAGAAACTGCCCATTTTAGCTATACGATGGATTTATAATGACAAAATAATGTTGTCAAAAACTTAATCTTGTACATCAAGTTGAAATTTATAAAAATCAACACGTTGCGAGTGATAAAATGTTATGAATTTGCGTTCAATCTTCAGTATTAAAGTGTACTTTATGTCGTACAGTGTAGTGCATAAATACGGACGATTGTCAGCAGGAAATAAAAATGTCAGCGTGCTGGATAATCTGTGCGCTGGCTTTGAAGGAAAACAGAACTATTTTCTGGACTTATCGTCGCGAACACATAAACTTCGCTCTTTAGACACGTTAAGGCGAGATTAACTGGAGTTATTTCCGTTAAAGTCATTGTTGACGCTGTTTTATGTTAGTCTTGTTAAAATAAACCGAACTTTGAGATTAAAACGTCAATGTTTAAATCATTGTTTTATGTACCAATACCAATGTTGTTTTGAGTTCAACTGCTCTGTCACAGTCTATTATTGGAGTACTTGGTATTAAGTCCGTACTTTAGGCACTGCCAGCTTAAAATGTTAAAAATTGAGCCTTCTTCTCCCTATCCTTTCTACCACTGTCTCATGTTACTTGGGGTCGGCTTAAAATGGTGCAGAAGTTTTAGCAAAACATTTTATGGTCGGCTGCCTGCCAGTCTACTTACACCATCCTTCCTGGACAACACGCGGGTGATCCAAGGTTCTTACCAAAGTCAAAGTCAAATTATTTATTTCAAATAGGCACATAGATGGCACTTTTCAACGTCAAAATTTACAAATAAAATAGAATTGATTCTAGTCGCCCCTTCCAAAAGGTAGCTTCGTATGGAGAAGAATGGGCAAGAAACTCCACTGTTACTCTTTTAAAATGTTTTACAATATTTGGTATTGGTACATCAATTATATAATTATATGTGAAGACGATGCACCTAGAATAAAATTACTATACCACAATAGGTAAAAAGAATTAATAATGAAGCAATGACAGATAAATTAATTATGTGATAGATACATGGTGCTCACATATTTACAAACATTGTAAAAAAAAAAAAAAAGTTTTCCTAAAAAAATCAGTGTGTGAGTTAAGGTAATCACAGAGTGTAAAATAAATGTCATAAAAATAATAAAATATACAATTAAAATAGCAATCAGATTTTGTCTAGACTCTAGATTGTCCTATGGAGCTGGACCAGCATGTTTCCAAGCGTTCTTATCCTGGATATAATCCTCTAATTTGTAATAAGCTTGTTTACAAAGTGTACTTTTTATATGAGTTTGAAATTTTCTTTCAGTTAATTGCAATATATCACAAGGTATTTTGTTGTAACATTTAACACAGTACCCCATAAAAGATGTATGTACTTTAGATAATCTGAAACATCGCTGATCTATTTAATCTTTATTTCTAGTATTGAAATTATGTCTATCATTTTTTTTTTTGAAAAGATCTAGGTTTTTTCTTACATACATAATATTTTCATAAATGAATTGGCAAGGTACCGTCATAATATAATCATTTTAAAGAGTTCCCTAAGAGATTCTCAGCGACTTAGATTATATATAAATGGCTGACCGAGTCTCAAGCTCCCTTACCCGACGTCAAACCAAGGTATGTCAGATAGTACATTATATTGTCACAATCTAACGGACTGTCTGATATAAGTCCATGCTCACCACAGCTTCGGTCTGAACGGCGCATTAGTCATCTTCTACGATACCCACCGATTGAAAAACGGTGATCTACTTGTAAAGTAAGGTTTTGACTCAAAGACTCACCTTCAGCATCTTCGCTGTCAAGCATTTGGTCAAGTTCAAGGTCGTCGTAGTTGTGTACCATCGTGTTCAGTATCGTCTTGACTGTTTCCTTCGCGATGCGGCCTTGCTTCTCTGAGTCGAACATGCTGAACGCGCGCCTGAGCACTGTGGAGCAAAATTAAGAGGTTAAAAGAATAATTTATTTACACATAACATTAAACTCACGCGTTATTTCCATGTTTTGGGGGGTTAAACAAAAACAAAAAACCTGAAAGTTACGGTATGGTTTATTTTGAGAAAATGTTGCCTTTACTTTTCTATAAACTTATAATAACCGTTGACAGTTTGAAATGGAGTTACGATTCTCTTCTCAGCAGTGAGAAAGCGATTAGGAAGAGAGATAGTAATAGTGTGTATTCTTTTAAAAGAGTATGTAGGTACGTGCAGTATAATGTTCTGCTTAGTATTGCAAAAGCGTACGCATTTCTACACATCAGCCTTTATTATTAGAATTTGTTTGCTAATAATCTTCAACGTCGTTTACTTTTTCCTTTCTTTCTCTTTCTAACAACAGTAAATCGAAACTCTCACAAACAAAGAGAAATTGAAACAGACAAAACAAAGAGGACAATCAAAACAACCACAAATTAGTTATTGATTTTACCCCTTATAAGGTAACGACAAAGGGTACGAAAAAAGTTTCAGCATTGAAAGCATCTACATTTCGAACCGTTCTATGAAAATCGACGATACCTTTGCGTCAAAGGGAACGGTGTTGGTAGAAAAGTGATAGGTACTAAGAGCGGAAACTAAATAAAAACTTATATTGCAAAATCTGTTTCTGTTTCATATTTCGATAGAAAAGCGATGATAGCTTTTCTCTGATAAACGTAAGTTTATGATAGAATGTTGCTTTTAATGAATTTTAAGTTAAACGTAATGTCAAAGTCAAAGTATTTATTTCAAATAGGCACTCTGAACGTCAAAATTGACAAAAAAAATAATTGATTCTAGTCGTCTCTTCCAAAAGGTAGTTTCGTATGGAGACAAAATTGGCTTCGAATTCCACCGTTACACTTTTAAAATGTTTTACAATATTTTGCACATTAATTATATAATTTTAATTGTAAAGACAATGCACCTAGGATAAAATTACTATACCACAATAGGTATGATGTTACTATTTGCTGCGCTCTAAGAGGGTCATGTACTCATTGGTTTTGCCTAGTCATAGCCTGTATATGTGTACATTGTGCATTATATATTATATTATATAATAGTAATAAAATCCTAATTTTTGAACAAAATAGGACATGTACTTACAGTGCTATTTTAACTCAATTTAAAAACGTCAAAAATTTAAATTCAAAGTAAGTATTCCGCCAGTTGTGGCTCAAAACGTTATGCGATCCTAACTCAGGGGCCGGCTTTGGCATTGTTAAGCCGAAACAATTTGGGAGCAAAATATTTTTGGTTTACAGTGTTGGCCGTGAAAAACTATATACTAGTATTGAATTGTGAAAGTGGTTAAAACTAGTTGTTAAAAAAAATACTTATACATTTCTAAAAACACTAATACTGGAAAATTATATACATAAATAAAATTTAAAACGCTAGCCGGTCTGCTGTTTTTTAATATAAGTTTAAGAATATAGACATACGTATCATTTTTTTACACCAACTCAATTTATCACTGCTAATGTAATACAAATGTTACTACGACGATTGCAAACAGCTTTATTTACTAAAATATATTAACATTTGACTTAATTTCGTTGAAATATATCAAAAAGTGTGACTAAATATATTGAAAAATGTTTTAAGCGCGAGATAAATAGTGGTTTATACTTCATACGTTATAGTGGCCGCTAGTGTAGAGTGAATGAGTAATGCCAAGCGACAGATTATTATTGATTGCTTGAGCTCCCAAAAATCTAGTTTATTTGTTGATAAAACTGAACTGTTATTTTAGTAGTAAATACTGTAGAAAATACTTGGGACGAAACTGTCGGGTTTACCTGTCTATTAACCGTTATTGAAGGGGGTGTAGGCAGATTTTTGGATCACATAAAAACACAACATGAATATTGATTTTCTCTTCAGCTTTTTTCAAGGAGCTGGATAAAGATTTTTTGCTAAACCCTCTTGGATCTAGTTTACAACGTCATTACAAGCTGCAGATTTACAGGCAAACATGATTTTACTGATTGATTGATAAATAGCTATATAGTTTATTTGGTGAACACAAAAGACATAGCACAACATACTAAAGCACTATTAAATAATAACTAATTCAAATTAGGCACATTAATGTAACATTAATATTAGGAAATATTAATAAGATTTTTTGATTTTTTGAATTAAGAAAAAGGTCAAGTGCGAGTCGGACTCGCGCATGAAGGGTTCCGTACCATTATCTATAAAAATGGCAAAAAAATCACGTTTTTTGTATGGGAGCCCCCCTTAAATATTTGTTTTATTTTAATTTAATCATTTATTTTTAAAGTTAAATATAACTAAATATTCTGTGAATATCTCAAGCGTCTACCTGTTACCGTTATCAATATCGAACAAAAACGATCAAAAAAATCACGTTTGTTGTATGGGAGCCCCCTTAAATATTTATTTTATTCTGTTTTTTAGTATTTTTTGTTTTAACGGCAACAGAAATACATCATCTGTGAAAATTTAAACGGTCTAACTATCACGGCCTGGTGACAGATGGACAGACAGACAAACAGACGGCGCGCCGTCTGTTTGTCTATTACTAAGGCTCCGCCGCGGCGGAGCCTTAGTAATAGGGTTCTCGTTTTACCCTTTGGGTACGGAACCTTAAAAAAGACATCGTTATGACACTATTGGCTATGACACACTTTAAAATAATTATAATTCATTATTATCGCGTGCTTATAGTACGCATCATTACCCTCAACAAATTCCGCGAGGCTATACGTCTAACTATTATAGTTAAATCACAACAACGGTAGTTTGTTCAAATTAGTCAAAAGTACTAATTTATAGTTTAACATAACAACATAACATCACGCCTGTAATCCCCGAAGGGTTAGGCAGAGGTGTATCTATAGTACACCCACATTTCGCCAGTTATGTTTAAGTCCCATGTAATAGGGGGCGAGCCTATTGCCATCAACCGGGCACAACTCCAGACTCCGGGCTGTTTCTGAGAAATTCCTAATGGAAAATCCCAATATCACATTGCCCGACCTGGGAATCGAACCCGGGACCTCATGCTCAGCAGTCGTGCTTGAGACCACTAGACCAACGCGGGAGTCTAATTTATAGTTTAACAACTTGGATTAAATCATTATGAAATACTACTTTTAATCCCGGTAGTACGTTCCCGTAAGATATTTTCTGACATACACGCGGGAGAAGCCGCGGGCAAAAGCTAGTACATAATATACAGCGAAAGGAACTTCGGTACAAACGGGTGTCGCACGACACCTCGCGACTTTTTTTTTGTGAATGGCATTTTGCATGTCTGCGGAGAAGGTGATCGGCTGCTTAACTGGGCTATCATGTCGATGCCTTAACAAGTTTAGGCCTCCAACTAGGGCATACAACTTATAAACTACACCCTTTCTGTAAAGGAATATCAACTTAAACCTATCATGTGCCTATCAATTGCAGGACGTCAAAAGCAATCTCAAACAAACTCCTTAGAAGGTACACGTTTACTTAAAATAAGTTCACCAACGACACGCCTAAAGTTATCATCATTAACGAGTTTACAACCCCTAATGCACCACCCCTGGCCCTACCCTTATCAAACCTTTGGCAATCAAGAGTCGATCAGAGGTCGCAAACTGATGGCGACTCGTGAACTTGGTTTATGATATAAACGAGTTGTTAAGGTAATATAGACTTGAGTGATGAGGTTATGGTGAAGGGAAAGAAAATAAATGGGCATGTATTTATTTGACCCTCTAATACTCATTTTGGGCTCCTAAAAGTATTATCGAACACTCTTATTATAATGATTGCACCTCTTTTTGTGAACCTCAAATAATTACAGCGACCAATTTGGATGTAGCGTGGTTGGTTTGTTGGTTCGAACCTTTTTTTTTGTTTCTGGGTTGGGAAATTCTCATGGAAGTCCTCCACCCTGGGGCGGGCGGCGGGGTCTGTCAGACTCTTACTGACTAAAAACCACCCCAGTGTTCCCTTACTACACTTGCACCGGGAATGATAGGATCAAGTGCGACTTCCGCGAACCCCGGCCGGTGCCGGCCTGCCTCTTCGGGCCATCTCAAGTCTGGGGGCAGGTGAGGTGTTTGACCCCCTTCGCAACGTATGAAAGGGGCGTGCGTGGGACACTATGCGCCGCCACCTCCGGTCATGTATGATAGGGGGCGACGGACGTCCCCAAGTTCGCCGTCCCTGGGTATAGGGCATTGTCTGCCCTCTGCCGACGACCGGTGCGCCTGCTGCGGGCCGGGTGAGTGGAAGAGATCTCTGCTCCCTTTCCGCAGCCTCCTTCTGCGACTATTTTGAAGGATACCACCGCGTCCCAGGACTCCTCGCTGCCGACCATCGATTGGACCACGGCCGGGGTGGTTCTAACCTAACCCATTTGGTTGTGGTGCCCTAGCTTATTTACTGCCACAGATTGTGAGAAAACGCCAGATTATTAAAAAGAGGCTCAATTATTAATGGGCATCATTAGAATCGCAAAAAGTTTTTAAAGGCACTTAATTTTTTTTTTTAAGTCCAAATGTCAATAAAAGATCAGTTATACATTTTCCAAATAAATATCTGTATTTCTAAATTGATAAATTATTAAGTCAGTTAGGCTACGCTTGCCACGTTCAGTTGACAGCGTGACATGACCATGTTTTGGATTCATCGATGTTCGTCGATCCCAGCTGCCATATAAAAGAAACTCGTTACAGAAGTCTGAGGTCTTAAAATCTAACAGTCGCAGATTATATATCGTAACGGCAGGCGGGTTACGGGCATGGCCCTTAAAACCCCGCGGTTTCATACGGTGCCCGTCAACACGGGCACGTTCATAGGGGGCCATTTAGGCATGGCCTGGGGCAAGTGCGGCGGTAGCGCAACTTGCTTATGTGCGTGGGTGCATTTGTATTCAGCAGGAGCGCCACGGCACTGTTCCACAGTGCTGCTTTCTTCACGCCACCCCGGTCTGCCTCCGCCAGGTGGAATTTCTGGTTGCCCGGAGGAGGCTCGGCGGGAAACGACCAGCGACAGAGGTGCCAACTTAAGGCACTCCCCGCTGTGGATGTAGACCCCGTGTGCAGATGCTTCCAGGTCGCACCGGTCAGACTCTAGACTAAGGGGCTGAGTATTGCCTTGTCTTTTGGTGGCAAGAGGAACAGGGTGTAAAGTTCACTCATACAGACGGGTGTTCTGTCTGGTGGGCAACTGCCCGACGGTTGATGTCGGGACGTTGTATATATGCTAGTTACGCGGTAAACTCTGCTTGCGCGATGCAGGATTTGCGTGACGTCAGTGTGACGCGTAGTTCGCATGTGGCGATGTTGATGCCGCTATATTCTCATAACTGACACTGTACCTTTAATATTTTGATATAGAATAATCAGCCTACAATGTACCCACTGCTGGGACACAGGCCTCTTCTCTTCGAGAGGGTGTGGGGTAACACACTCGCCCAGTGCGGGTTGGTAGATGTCACATGTCTTCGAATTTTTGGTTCTAGGACATGCTGGTTTCCTCACGATGTTTTCCTTCATCGTTTTTAGAGCAGTGGTGATGAAATTAAAGTTAAGTGCCTGCCTGGGTTCGAACGCCAGCCATTTTTTAGCCGATAGAACCACAATTTTCAGAAAAGCAGATTCTTGTTACAGGCCGGATATAAGTTAAAATGAAGAATCTGGGTACCAAGTTTTGCTTTAACCATAACTCTTCCATTTTCATTCTACGGTAAACGGATAATAAATCTTTGATACAGCTTCATCTTTTGGTACCTATAAACTATAATATTCTCGCGGTTTTGTTACATACCAGTGTCATTTTGCTGAAACCAACCTACATTCGACAGATTGAATCATATAGGTATAACCTACTTTGGTTAAAAAAGACCTTAGTGATGCTTTATTTCCCCCAAAACTATTCTCTCCTCAAGACCTTAAAGAAAATCCCTTGATTTCTTCGTCAATTACTTTTACAGCAAAAAACCTCTAAAATTTAAACCAACAACATACGAGTAAGTGCATGTCTTGCATTAACAATGTCGCTGTTCCAACATAATCGCAAGGCAATTAAGCGCTGCAGCGAAATTAATAGCTGTACGCTGTACACTGCATATCAAGAACAAAACAGCGCTGACATTAACATTAAGCCGTCTATTCACTACTAGGTGATAAATGCTGGCAATACGAGTATAAGCCCGTTTAATAGTGCAATGTTGCTAGAAAATGGACTATGTTTAGTGACTTCAGAAACAACTTTATACTTAAATAAGTATGAGCTTGTAAAGGTGTAAATAGCGGTGATTGGAAGGCTACCTAGAACACTAGTCAGTTTTTGTAATAAGAACGTTTATACTCGTAGGTGCCGTATTATGACGTTTTAATGCCATCATGATTCCAGAGCAAGAGAGAGATGAATCTATACATGACCGCTAGCACCGTCCCTTTTTCGGTCTGGAATCATAATGGCATTTATACTACACAATACCCCTGTGTTTGAAATACAGTGTTGTATTAAGAACTTTACCGTAGTCGGTATTAATTTCGAAATTCAAAAATTCTGAAAAAAAAAAATGTGCTGTAATTTAATAAGGTGTCATAGCTCTAAGGTAGTAAACAAAAGGCTATAGTTGAAAATAAGTTCCAAAAATAAACTGGTATGAAATTAAAAGGAAAACTATCACAGCTAAAGTAGCTAGGCTTTACAAGTTAAGGAGTAATAGTCGACCAACTTACATTTGCAATTGAAGAATTGACCGTGACGTATATCGATATACGGGAGAACATAATTGTTTTTCAACTACAATCTTAAGTTTGTTTTTGGGATAAATTCATCCGAACTACGGAACCCTTCATTGTGCTTGGTGCAACACACACTGGGCCGTTACACTGCGAGCCATAATCAATCTCCTAGGTAAGGTGCTGGTCAATCTTTATATTAATCTTCATTCTTGTGATATTTATCTAAGCATCAATTTGATGCTTAGATAAATTAATGTAAAATATAATATATTAAATATTATATAAGGAGATTGATTATGGCTCGCAGTGTAACGGCCCAGTGTGTGTTGCACCAAGCACAATGAAGGGTTCCGTAGTTCGGATGAATTTAACCCAAAAACAAACTTAACATTGTAGTTGAAAAACAATTATGTTCTCCCATACATCGATATACGTCACGGTCAATTCTTCAATTGCAAATGTAAGTTGGTCGACTATTACTCGTTAACTGTATAACCTACTTTAACTGTGATAGTTTTTCTTTTAATTTCATACCAGTTTATTTTTGGATTATAACACATATCCAATAATAACCATTTAGCTGGGACACTTGACTCTAAAAAAAAATGTACTTTAAAGCTTAATATTACGCAAATGGATCCCTTAATCGAAAAATGATGTTTCACAGACTCGCAAAATTTTTTAACGGGCTATTCAACAATACACCACATCATCGGATAGACGAAAAAATAATATCATCCCCTCTTTACTTGCAAGGAATACCTCCCATGCACGTTAAGTGGGGATGATATTATTTTTTACAACCTACAATATTTTTTTTCCATATTTTATTTTACGACTTCGTCGGCGATTAATATGTATACCCAACACCCATGCCAAATTACAGCTTTCCTATACTAAGTGTATTTGAGCTAAGCCGGGGACAGACAGACGGACATCGCGTAACTATAAGGGTTCCTTGTTTACTACGGAACCCTAAAAAGTACTTAACGTTTAAATTAGCTACACCGCTCTATCCACAGATTACCTTTCACAATGGACAAAAAGGTATTTCAATTTAATATTCTAAAGATGTGGATTTTAATCTAGCATTGTTGAACACAGCTGCCACGTTGAAAAGGCTTGCAAAGATACTGTCTCATTCCACGGCGCATCATTGTTCTCGTGATATAAAAGATCACCAAGAAAGTGACATCTTTTATCTTGCAATGAATGAATGGGACCTCTCTATTTATTAGATGCTTTTTCCATCATCTTGGAAGTTATTATAGTCTGTTTTACGTAGGCCTCTTTTCTTTTTAACCGACTTCAAATAGGAGGAGGTTCTATGCTATCGGTTTTTTTTTTTCATTTGTTAAAGGAAGCTTGCGTGGTGATCCCATTTACATTTTATTAACTTCACCGTTTCTACGGCTCATATTGGCGGCCCATTTGCGTTTCCACTTACTTATTCTGTGAACTATGCAAGGGGCTTCCGAAATTAAAGATATTTTTCACTTTGTAGTGTTTTTTTTTGGAAGTCAGTTGTTTTTAGGGTTCCGTACCCATAGTGTAAAACGGGAACCTTATTACTAAGGCTCCGCCGTCTGTCTGTCTGTCTGTCGGTCCGTCTGTCACCAGGCTGTATCTCATGAACCGTGATAGTTAGAGTATTGAAATTTTCGCAGATGATGTATTTCTGTTGCCGCTACAACAAAAAATACAAAAAAACAGAATTAAATTAATATTTAAGGGGGCTCCCACACAACAAACGTGATTTTTTTGCTCGTTTTTGCTCGATATTGATAACAGCAACAGGTAGACGCTTCAAATATTCACAGAATATTTAGTTATATATTCACTATAAAAATAAATAATTAAATTAAAATAAAACAAATATTTAAGGGGGGCTCCCATACAACAAACATGATTTTTTTGCCGTTTTTATAGATAATGGTACGGAACCCTTCTTGCGCGGGTCCGACTCGCACTTGGCCGGTTTTTTTCGTATTATTCACTTTTTTGTGGGTCAGTTTGTAATTTATCTAAGTTAACTGTTCAACTGCTCATTATTTTTAACCGATTTCCAGAAAGGAGGAGGTTCTATGTTTTTTTTTTTTTTGTATGGAAGGGTAGTAGATAGGTAAAGTGCTCCCGAGGTGGTCTCATTGCCACCAAATCAGAATCTGATGAGGGGATCCCATGGAAATCGAGGGAAATCCTCAAATTTTATAGGCATACCTATAGCGATTTGAGTATTTTTTATAGAAACTCAAGCATTTGCACTAGAAAAGCACCATTTGGTGAGTGGAACTGATGATGAAGACCACAGATGGCCACTAGAACTACTTGATAATAAGTATTTCACCGTTGCGATTCGATTAGGCACTTTAATATGGTTGCTAAGCAATTTATTCTCGTCAAAATGCATATGGTGAAGTCACCATCAGTTCTCCTGGTTCTTACCAGGAGAACTCCTCAACAATTAATGCCCCTGCATCGGGAAAAGCAATATTTTGTAAAAGGTGATGAGCATTTGACATTAGGCTATTGTAAATTAGATAAATTACAAACTGACACCAAAAAGTGAAAAAAAAAAAAAACTTCTCTGCATTGGGGAAAGAAATATTTTGTAAAAAAAAACCTTTTTACAAAAAAAAAAAACAACCGACTTCAAAAAAAAAAACACTACAAAGTAAAAAAATATTTCTTTCCCCAACGCAGGGACGATAATTGTTGAGGAGTTCTCCTGGTAAGAACCAGGAGAACAGCCACTTACCATATGCATTGTGACGAGTATAAATTGCTTAACAACCATATTAAAGTACCTAATTGAATCGCACACCGTAAAATACTTATTATTAAGTAGTTCCAGTGGCCATCGCGTTTGTGAAACTCGTTGTATTATTTTTGGTGAAATAAAGTTATTATTATTATTATCAATCTGTGGTCTTCATCAACGGTTCCACTTCACTAAATGGTGCTTTCCGAGAGCAAATGCACGAGTTACTAAACTCAAATCGCTTTAAGTGTGCCTATAAAATTTAAAGATGTCCCTTGATATCCATGCCATGGGATCTCCTCATCAGATTCTGACTTGGTAACAATGGGACCACCTTAAGTAAATTCCCATTCAAATAAAATTCGAATTTTCAAAATCAGTCCACAATAAAATTGACGGAGAGTTCGGTGAACATACATAAAAAAAACTGGCCAAGTGCGTGTCGGACCACGCACAATGAAGGGTTCCGTATCTATCCCAAAACAAACTTAACATTGTAGTCGAAAAACATGCTCTCCCATACATCGATATACGTTACAGTCAATTCTCCAACTGCAAATTTAAGTTGGTCGACTATTACTCGTTATCTTGTAAAGCCTACTTAGCTGTGATAGTTTTCGTTTTAATTTCGTTATATATACTACTGCCATGAGATTTCCACATATCCAAAATCAATCAATTAACAGGCAGGGGGGGGGGGGGGGACACTTGACCCTAACAAAAAATAGCACTTTAAAGCTTAATATTACGCAAACGGATCCCTGAATTGAAAAATGGTCTACACAGACTCACAATATTTTTGAACGGCCTATCCAACCCCCCCCCCCCCCCCCCATACTATGATATATATATATGATACCCCATACTATGGGACAGACGAGAAAAAAATATTCCATCCCGACTTTATTGCAACGGAGGTAGGTAATCTTAAAAAAAAAATTATGATCGTGATTAATATCTATACCCATGACAAATTACAGCTTTCTAGTACTAATAGTCTCTGAGGCGAGCTAAGCTGGGTACAGACGGACGGATGGACAGACAGACAGACAGACGGACATGGCGAAACTATAAAGGTTCCTTGTTGACTACGGAACCCTAAAAACATACATACAGACGAAATTAATATTATTATGTTCGTATGTATGTATGTTTTTATTATGGTTATATTATAAGTATAACCTCCTCCATTTTGAAAGTCGGGTAAAAAACATACAGACGAACATAATGAGAATAAAAATGCAAATTAAAATATTTGTTTTTTATTTCCAAAAAAAATAAAAAAGAAAACAATGAAATATAATTTAGAAAAACCAACAAACAAAAATAAATAAAACCCGTAAGTAATTAGGTACAATAAATATTACGATAGACCCACGCCCGACGTTCCAACATCACTTGTCTATGCTTATAGACTATTTATTGTCTTTACTAAAAGACAAGCGATGAGACGCGGGCGCAGGCGACTGGCTGTAAATGTATTTAGAAAAATAAATTAAAGTAATTGTATTGTATAGATACGGCAAGAAAGTGGTGCCAATAAATAAAATAATAGTATAAGAGTATTGTTGTGTGTATGACTGACTGTCTTAGCGTGTCGATGGCAATCTTAATAAATTCGACCTAGAATTTGGCTGCGAATATGTATTTTATTTTGACTCTGATAGCTCAATATTATCTAACCAGTTGTTTTTTTTTTCATTTTTTTCATTTATTTATTTCTTTAAAAGTGAGGTACAGTCTGTTACAAATTATATTATACAAATTATATATATACAAATTATAATTTTACAACATAGGAATCAGTCGTAAATATAGTAAAAAAATTACAGAATTTAATCTGGCGTCTTAGCTAGGTTACATGGTAACCTGCAGCGGCGAGGTGTCAATTTTTGTATGAGAGAAGCCGAAGCGAAGCCGGTTTAAATTACTTACTTATCAATAAAGTAAAAATTAATTAATTAACTTAAAAATAAGTCTTTCCTTTACTCAATTTTTACACCATAAATATCGTCAAGTAGTAGAACCAAAAAGACGCATCACAACACAAACAAAAGACGCATCACTACACAAACAAAACTTTTTTGTTTGTTATTTCAATTCAAAGCTAATAAAAATAGGCATTTTTGTTGTTTGAATGTTATAGTGAATTAAACACCCGTAGTGTAAATATATTTTTAGGCAATAGTAGTCATTAATGACTGTGCCATTTTTCAATAGCGGTAGAGTTGTTGATGCAAACCTCCGAAGGGAAGTCGGTAGGAATCGTGTTATATGGTCCTTTCGCCACTGGTAACCTGTATTATGATTCGGCAGCCGTTTCCACAGAAGGAGTACAAAACATTTAAATAGACTGTTTAGAACTAGAAGGTACAATCGTTTAACAGCTTCTACGTGCTGATTTTTTTTTTCCGTCTACTTTAAACAAACCAAGTTTTCTTATTATTTCTACGTCTGCAAAAGTACTAAAACTGCTAGTATTTTACAAACTATTTTATTTTGCACACTTATATTTAATTGAAACGTGCGTCGCCGACAGCTTGTGCGTTACAAAGGAGACAAATAGAGAGAGAGAACAACTTTTTCTCTGAAAAAATAATAATATAAAATTACAAAAGTTTTTACTATCTTGTATCTTCTTTAAGAGTTTTCTGAACTTTTGTATTGAGATAGGGGTTGAAGATGTTCTCAATACATACGCGTAATAAGTACTGAAGTTTTTGTTAGTTTTATTTTCGGGAATAAAAATAACACCTCATTTTCTATAAACACACTTTACATGATGTGAGCAAATTTAACTTGTAGAAGAAATCTAGCTTCAAAAATAGCATTTTAATCACATAAGCAGGTGCCTATCTAGGTACCTCTTGAAATACTGTCGTAAAAGTCGAAATCAAGATAGGTATCACTCTCGGCCGCCGCTTACTTAAAGGACGGTAATGGGTAAATACTTAATTATTCAATGAAACAGTTTCCACTTTTAATTACGTACGGAATAAATCTTCCTCATAGCACATTATCATTAATCAAGATTGTCTTTAAAAGATCGCTATAAGACCGCCCATTGTGTCACCATATGAAAAATTTCTACATTTATAAAATGTAATATAATTTTTAAGGTGTGCATAAAAAAGTCCTAAAAGACAACCAGTCTTACCAAGGAGTATCGTGTTACCTAGTAACTGAGTTGTGGAGGTCAGATAGGCAGTCGCTCCATGAAAAATACTGGTACTCAGCTGCATCTGTTTAGACTGGAAGCCGACCCCAACGTACTTGGGAAAAGGCTAGGCGGATATTTTTTTATGAGGCGCATAAAAAGAGAATTCTATCATCATTAACCTGGCCACCACTAGGCTGTATGCATGGTTTCCGTTGCCTACAAAGTTAATATACAAAATGGTGGATAGAGTAGGCGGCTTAGCAATTTACCTCGTAAATCTTCAGCTTTGCATTTTTTGCGCTCTGAGAAATTAAATTTCAATTTACATGGAATATTTAAAAGGCAGTATCTTTGTATGTTGTTCCTCTTTATATTTTTTTGTTACTGGGTAACTCATCCTTCTATGTGTAGTCAAATGATTTTTGTGGTTAGTTTATTTAGTTATGAAATAAAAAATCATAGTATTTAGAGAAATTGATGAGGACGATTAGAAAAATAGATTACAAACAATCTAGGCACTTAAAGGTTTTGTTTGTGTATCGGTTTGATCTATCAGCTATCTTGAAGTTGGTAAATTGCGTGTAATCTTTACTAATAATTATAAAGACGTAAAGTTTGTGAGGTTGTATGGGGTAATCTCTGGATCTACTGAACCGATTTTCAAAATTCTTTTACCCATAGAAAGCCCCGTTATTTGTGGGTGTCATAGGCTCCAAATTAATCTGACCACCCAACGAAGTGGGCACGGGTCAGCTAGTAATAAATTAACACAAAATAGGGATTGAAAGTAGGGAAAAGATACTTACTGATAATTTGTCCATCATCTCTTTGATCCTTTCTTCGGCTCTGTAATGCATAACATTGACTTCAATATTATCAATAACTAAATAATCAACTAAAAAAAAACAAAACACTTTATAAATAACAAAGGAAAAACTCGTCTTCAAATAAAAAAAAAACACACCATTTTGGAATTATTAAACGTCAATTGGAACTTTCACAAATTCAAAAATAAGCGGGCTCTGGCCAAGGCGCACGCGGCGTGTGCACTAAACTGGCCGTTTAGAAACACGTTCGAAAAACGAGGTGTTACGGGCACAATGCTTGTTCCTGACAATTTCACTCGGTTGACGTGGTCTTGTAGCGGCGGCCTAGAATTTATTTTAGGCATAATTATTTTTATAGAAACATTATTAATGATTTTATTTAACCTTTCGTTATAAAGTTTGTTTTTCTATTAAAAGTAAGTTTTGACTAAATTATAAAAAGAAAGAATGTAATATTTTACCTTTAATAATAAGGCAACACCGATCTCTTAATACCAAAAATCCTCCATAAAAACTTATAACAAAATACCTAGCTTAAAATATAATTTACACCTAATACTATAAGAGCAAAATAAGATTACTCGAAGGTAATCGCATTTGCCACTCTCATTTCACAGCTGCAAACAGACTGTGAACACCTCCATTTAGTTAAACAAAATTTCCCTAGATAGGTATTTAAAATCTGTAGCTACGTTACTTCCCTCGTTTCTAAGCCAGTTAAATCGAAAATCCGAGCCGGGACTACAATTATTTTACTACGGTTGGCTTGTTATTTTGTTTCGGGATGACGAAAATGGAGTTTGTTTCTTGTCGATCGGAAAGTAGAAATCAAGCATTTTTCATTTTTTGAAATGGTGTTCGTGTATTTTTCAGACTAAAAGAATACCTGTTCAAACACATTAGTGACAGTTCGATTGTGAAGTATCCTAATCATAACTAAAGTTTGTTTTTTAATCTCAGATACTAATTTGACAGGTGCAAGTTTAAAACTCAAAACTGAAGAAACGTAGGAATAAAAAGTATAAATAATGCTAATTCATCGTTATAATAAAGTGTAGGTAATTGCTTGCAATTCGTAGGAATTAACAATTATGTTTCGTAAGTTGAAAAAAATTACACCTGTGTTATCGCCGCGTCCTATTACGCATTACGTAGTATTACTATTGTTAACTGTATGACATTGAAATAATTTGGCTTGAAAACTGAGGACTTATAAAAATGTATGGAGCACGTATGAGGATATTTCTGGAACTGCAAAATATCCTAAATAAAAATAGTACTAAATAGAAACCATGTCAAGCCCAAAAAACGACACTTAAAACTTTGAAGCTCTAAGTTTTCGAAACGCGATTTTCGATCCAGTATGCGTCGTCGCGCCACTTCACAAAGAGTTACTTACCTGAGGCACCTAATGCATTTCTGCTGAAAAATTATGTTTTTAAAATAGATATAATATGAATAGTATTTTCAATAATAACTGCAAGAAATGTCGGAATTGTGGACATAAATATCTTTGAAGCACGGACACTGACGGAAAAATAATGGCGTGAACAAAAAAACTAGACACCATTTACTTAGATATTTATGTTCTCACATTATTATTGAATAAATCTAGAATTATATTTTCTGTTATTTATCGTTTCTGTTTATCTTGTAACCTATTCCCGATTACTATCATTTAAATTAGATTTTTGTTTGTGATTTATTAATAACGTGTTGATTACAATTTATGTTGAATTATCAAGCATTTTGTGCACTATACTCAATACTTTTATTGCATTCCACATGGAGACATTCTTAGGTGGTAAACTTATAATTAGAGGGCACAGCAAAATAAGTGAGTTAGTAGAGAGGAAGAATTTGTTATTATACAAACATTACTTAAAAAGAATATAAACATTACAACTAAATTCTGAATTCAACGTTTGGTATTTGGATGACGGAACCGTAGGAGGTGATGTAGACACAGTCTTAAAAGATTTAACTTTTTTTAAAGAAAATTCAGTTCCATTGGTTCCAGTTGCATTGACCTTAACTTTTCAAAATGTGAAATTTAACTTCCCCAAACCACTGACAGACAGACTACCATAGCAAAATTTATTACAATAGCACCAAATATCAAAACTACGGAAATAAATTCTCTTCACCTCCTGGGCTCCCCAATTTTTGACGAATCCTTTCCAACGTTCATTGAGGAGCAAATACAAAATTTTAATGATGTCTCGGAATAGTCACTTTATTTAGTTTGCACATATTTCTATAATTGTATTGCACTTATTTTATTGAACGTTACTTAGCAAAACAACTGTATTAAAATAATGATGTAGGTATTTTGCAAGATACATAAAATATAAACAGGTTAAGAGATGTTGGTACTATTAATTAATAAAAACAAGTAAAATTTAAATTTTACTATTGTAAGAATTATAAATATTTTTTTTTCGTTTGTCGACATTAAAAAGGGATGTAATATATAGGTATTTCGAAAATGTCAGAATCTAGGCGTACGTTGTATCTTTTAGCTGTACCTAGGCCTATTTTGATGTAACAGACTTAACCCAGGCTTCTGAAGGGTTGTTCACTTCACATATATCTCCGTTTGGAGGCCTCTCTCAGGCTGCGCCACAACACCCTGCCCTCCGCCCGCATCTAGTCTGTCCCAGCCACCTTTTTATGGAAAACTAAAGTGGCAGTGGGCTGGCCATGTTTTTCGAAGGACCGATGGGTGGTGGAGCAGACACGAGTCTTGGAGTGGAGACCGCGTATCTGCAAGTGTAGTGTAGGACACCCCCAGCTAAATGGACCGACGAACTGCTTTATTAAATAAAAAGAGTTAATTAAAAAATTAAAAACCCGATTGTGTAAAAAGTGAACGTTAAAAAAAGATAGAAACAAGATTTAAACAAAGTATAAACAATCTCATGCAGTCGGAGGCATCTTCTTAACAATAAGGACCTATTGCCTCCGACTGCATGAGATTGTTTATAGTATCTATAAGTCTTGTTTCTATCTTTTTTTAACGTTCACTTTTTACACAATCGGGTTTTTAATTTTTTAATTAACTTTTTTATTTTACTAAGACGGTAAATTAGGTTAATTACTCACTTATAATCAGGTGATAACGGCCTCTTACTCACTCACTCCAAAAGTTCTGGATAGTTTTTTATCATTTCTCATTTAAAATAGATTTGAACATATTATTAAATTAAATTAAATTAAATAAAACTTTATTTCAGACTAAGGTCCATAATTTTGTTAGTATTTTGGTGTTAGTAACAATAGTGCTTAGGTATATAGGTTAGTATTGTTAGTTTTAAAAATTACTTATATATCAGACCTATGACTGTCCCCACCCAGTGTCCCTGAAAGGGACAGTCCGTTCTGGCAGCGATCATTTTCAGAATGCTGTTGTCACTACCATGCAGGCGCTGTAGCAAGGAGGCCGCTTTCTTTCGCATGATGGCATGGAAACCATCTGTGCGAGCCTCCGCGAACATTCCAGAAGCGCTACAACGCCATGGCAGTCCCAACAGCATCCTAAAAGCATTATTATACTGCACACGCAGGACGTTGTAGGCTCGGCGCGTGTATGACACCCACAGGCCACTCGTGTAAAAAGATTGACAGAACGCCTTAAAAAGGGTAACTTTGACGTCTGTAGTACAACGAGCGAACCTGCGGGCAAGCATATTGCTCCTCACAGACAACGCCCTGCGCTCCCTCTCTATATCTATGTCATCTCTTAGGTCGCTCGTGACAATGTGACCAAGGTACCTAAAACTATTTACAATCTTTAGTGCTACGCCGTTGAGACTTATGGACGGAACACTGCGCGGCTGCTGCTTAGGTGCTTTGAATACAAGAAGCTCACTCTTCTTCGAGTTGTATATTAAGCCATGCTCCTTCGCATAGGCCTCGCAGGTCGATAATAACTTTCTCAACCCACCACATATTATAACTTGTGTATATTTTTGTAATTACCTTTTAAAACCCTTTATTTTAATACCCCACTCGATAGGCTTGCGAGATATATTTTTTCGAAAATACACCTTTTGGCGTCAAAATGTTTAATAATTTTAATATACCCATATGACACTTGCGCAATAAAGGCGAATCTAACGACATATCATTCATTAAAATCGGTTCAGCCGTTTAGTAGTTACAAGAGAACATAGGGACGGACATACATACATACATACATACAGGTCAAAAACATAACCCTCCCTTTTTGGCTTCGCCGCAGTCAGGTAAAAAACGCTTTCTCATAACTGGCAGACATCTGCCATTAGTAGTATTTGAATATTCATAAAAAAATCATCAAGCTAAAATTCCAATTTGCGAACAAAATTTTTACGAGGTACAGTCAGCACAGCAGGTTATACCAAACTGTATTTCTCCGAATGATTAAACCTTAAAATGTTATATCGAATAAGAAAATTTGATGTGCTCTAGCAACTGTACCTATTATTTTCACGTAAATGCTCTTGAAGAAAATACACTGACAGGCATTGAGAAAATATGCTTTTAATAAAGTCCCAAGTTTGCGTCTAACTCTCACAATTAGTAGGGAGGGACTTAATTAAAACAAAATTAACTTTTTATCCACTTTATTTCTTATGTCACATTTATCTAAACCTTCACAAAAGGGTTCAAGGAACGTAGGGATGTAGCAAACGCCTTTTGTAATATTTTACCATATATTTCATTCGTTCAGAAAATCAAATCAAAATCAAAAGTCATTTATTCAAACTAGGCTGAGAATCAGCACTTTTCGAACGTCAAAAATTACATAAGACAGTCCCCCAAAAACGCCCACCCTTCACCATTTGCTAGTGCTTTAGCTGGGAAGAAGAAGTGGCGCAACAAACTCCCCAGCAGAGATGAGTGAAAGGCGACTAACAATAGTAGATTGTTGAATCGAGCGCAAAGTGAGTTATTAATGCACGAGTGTTATGTTGGTGCCCGAGCGCATGAGGGGGCACTAAATTAACACGAGTACATTAATTAATCACTTTAGCAAGGTGCATAATCTACTTTTTTTTCAACTACCAAGCTTCCTACCGTGATACAATGTGCCTACTCAAAATAAAAACTCAAGTTAATGAAAGCAAAGTATAATTCATCTTCTCCTAAAATATTTAAAACTTACAATTATAAAATGTGCAGTTATTAAAAGTAAAATTTGCACTTTTACTTGGAACATTTACGAGTAAAAAATAAAAAAGTGCATTAATGAAAAACTGTGCAACCATGAGATTCATAATTATAACATTTCTGCACTGTTTTGGTTCTAAGCAAAAAATACGTCCTTTGTGATCGATTTTGTAGTGATTAATGATAACATTACTACGAAGTTGAAAGAAAAAAATATTTACAAGGCAGATGTGAGGGAAAACGCCGGAACGCCCTAGGAGGGCATTATAGTGACCTTATTGGTGATATTCTTCAGAAAGTTCCGGTGCTTAGTAATCGCAACCGGCGTGCGTGTATGACCAGCGGAGTTATTGCGTAAAACACAATCAGTGGCAATGGGTTTCATTTTGACAGTTCAACGAGATTCATTGCATAATTTACTTTGTTGAACAGACAAATTTTTCGAACTTCCGAAGCAATGGATGAGCTACATACTTCAAAATCATTCAGATTGTGGGTCAAACTGCGTTACGTAATTAGGGTGCTGATGTATGCACGTAAACTAAGCAGAAGGAGTATGTAAGGATTGTAGCAAATAGCCTTCTGTAGTTACTGCCTACCCCCATGGGAAGAAAGCGTGAGTTTATGTATGTATGTATTTTACATTCCTATGTGCGTGTATTTACATACAGCTTTATGCTTGACTAGTATGTTTTTACCAAACAACAACATACCTACATTAGTATAAACATTATGCAGGTAGGTACTTTCGCGGAAGTGCAAATCGGACACCACCGTAAGGACTATTCCTGCTTGCAGTGCTCGGCAACATCTCCTCCTCTACAACATCTGTTGTAATATTTATTATATGCAATTAGATGTATAAATCAAGTTGTCCTAGCAATACTTGTGCTGGTACTGGCACAGATTTTTCTTTGCTACGTTTGCAGCTCTGCATAATAAATGAAATAATCTAATATCTCACCCATACTAAGTACAATCTCGGAATACTAAGATAAAAAATTAAAAATGATTTCTCTCTCTCTGCCTAGCCTTTTCCTAACTATGTTGGGGTCGGCTTCCAGTCTAAACAAATGCAGGTGAATACCAGTTTTTTACATGGAGCGACTGCCTATTTGTACCCCCAAAGCCCAGTTACTGGGTAACACGTTATCCCTTGGTAAGACTGGTTGTCAGACTTGGGCTTCTGCTTACCCCTAACAACTGTCAAAGATCTATGAATGACAGCCGATACCAACGGCTTAACGTGCTTTCCGAGGCACGGAGGGGTCTCGATTTGTAATGGATGTTCACCCATCCACGGACCGGCCCCGGCAAGCGTAGCTTAATCTTCATTCGACCTGTGCGGCTGTTATTATTTAGTCACAAGCCTCTCAAGCCCACCAAAAAAAAAATACAAGGAAACAATAAAACGGTAATGTTAATTTAACCCTCTTGACGGAAAAATCCAAGGAATAAATACCTTTGAAGGAAGACGAACGCTCGTTATCACAACAAGAATTTAGGAACAATCTTCGCGAAAATAAGAGGCAAGCAAGCCAATCATCGCTTTTACAATGGTCCATAAGCCAATATCCCTTGGGAATTACGCGATTCCCTGAAAATAACACTTGGACGCAACTACTGAGTAGATCAGAGTTTTACTTTGTTGTACAAAGAGAAAAATACGATACAATACTCAAAAAAATTGAAGAACCAGGTGGTCTTTTCGGTTGTTAATAGGTTAAGTTAACATAATTTTTAAATACCTTATGATTAATAAAATAATTAGAAATAATTTTAATTTTATAGTATGTAAATAACATTGCTTACCGAGGAAGGTAATTATTTCGACTTAATTGTTTAAATTATTGTAATTAAATGTATTTAATTGTATATAGTTACGTATTGGTGTATCATAATGTGCTGGATTTCTTTATCATTTTAAACGAAGAGTTTATGACAATAGACCAAAACAACAGCAGTAGTTATGATTATGACAAATTACCTCCTTATCCAACATAATCCCGAAAGTTTCATATTCAGCTCTTAAGCGGTTTAAATCATTCCTAAAATGATAAGGGTGACAGGCTTCATGTAAGCCGGTTAATTTATGCATAGACTTGCCTGTCGTACCCCTGATCCCTCGATGCTCAGTTCAGAATCGTTTGACTTGGCTATGTAACGTTCATTAGCATATCCGATATTTTCATCCCTTGGGATGAAAATATCCTTAGATTTAACTATGTTCATAATAATTTGTTGTTGGAAGTTTTAAACGAGCTTAAACTAAAGAGGAAGGCATTTTCACCAAATAAAAATTGTTTTAATTATTTTCTGTGTGCGACAGAGAAAACAAAAAAATGCTGATAAAGATAAAGAAAATCTAAATTTTACGCTTTTTCCTAAAATTAAGAATAAAATCAGCAAAGCAGATATTTCAGATTCCTATTCGAACTCCTTAGTTTTATAGCCTGCTCGAAAACTAAATAAAATTTATAATTTTATGAACATCTGTAAAATATTGTTCCAGCGCCTTGAATAAATAATATTACAACGCCAGCGCTGGCACAAAGTCACTGCGTTCAGATTTATACTTTTTGCTGAAGTTTTATAGTCAGTTTCGAGTAGGCTTGTCTCGCCTACAAACAATATTGTCGTTGAACGTTTATGACACCACAAATTAAAGGGTATACGACTTTTTTATAAAAAAAAGTTTGATAGCCGTTTTTTCGGGTACGGGAAATATGTTTGTGATATTTTATGAGCTTATAATAAGGAAGTCTGCAGCTAAGTTACACGTGGTTTTCAATTTTTCTGTATTTTTCGTGAAGGTTACCCTCCAAAGAATCTGGAAAAATAGGGCAGTATGTCACTGTGTTAAAAAAGAAATTACTGATGAAAAGTAAGTAGGAATTTGATTAATAGACTTGCACCGGGTAGTTTTGAGGCCTGGAAACCTGTAACACAGGTATTCCTAGTACTGGCTCCAGTCTCCACAACATAAATGTATATTTGTATACACATTTATGTATTGTAACAATTTTTCATTGAGTGGTGGAGAAAATAAACATTTTATTTATTTATTATTTTCATTTATTTATTATATTATACGTTTCTCAATGAAGTTTGATTTCGGTTGTACTTTTAAACTTTCCAATTAATGTTTCTTCTATTCTATATAATTCTTCAATTCATGCTCGTAACACTTTCATAGATTTTTTAAAAGACATGATTAATTGAACCGCCTTTATAAAATCGATATTAAAAATCGAAGCATGCTAATACAATAATCATTTAGGTAGTGATTCGGTTCCTCGTCTAAGGCAACTCTTACAGCCAATAAAAGACGCCAATTAAGCAGAATTACCGACCTACCAGAACCTTAATCAAAACGCAAATTGTACTTAAAAACCGCAATTTCTTCTCCCCATTCGATTTTTTGCAGTAAAAACTTAACTATGAGCCATCCGGTTTCAAGCTCACCCCTAATGACGTTCATTTGTTTGAATTCTTCACGACTTTAAACGAAGAGAATTATTTTTAATTAGACCTCTTTTAGTGCGGAAACTTTAAACGCCTTTCTGAAAATTCTTTGCGTCGTTTTTATTGGAAATTAAAAGATTTTAGTGGTGGATTTGATTTATTTTATCGTTCATGAAAATTTTAAAACTTACGTCTATGAAATAAAATGCTCGTCTCAATATTTATACCATAGTGTGACTATTAAAAAAAAGCAACGTACACAAAAACATACCATAGGAACTATGACACTCTATGATATTTACTATACCTACTTAACAGATAATTATGACTGTATTTACAGAATTATAATCATTAGAATCATTTATAAGTTAAGTTTAAGCTCTTTAAGTTAGATTTGTTCCTTTGGAAGACTTTTTCATGCAATCATGACATAGGGTAACTAATCTAACTTAGAGAGATCTATTAATGATTCTAATGATTACAATTTTGTAAATACATATCTGTTATGGTCGCGAATCATATTTCGATCAAGATACAACCTGACACTGACCAGCAAATTGCATAAAACGTAAGAAAAATTGAATATCACGGGAATTCACCTTAACCAACATAAAACCTGTTACATACTACAAAAATTCATGAAAACATCGTTAACCGTTAGTGTTGCCAGCCCAAAAAGATACACTTGTCGGACGTTTTCAGACAACTGTCGCAGGAAGCTCATCCGTCACCGAGCGTGGCAACACTGGGTTGACAAGGGCTACAATCTCGGTACACAAAGTCAACGATATTATATGTTAAGGTTTATTTTCTAAAAATACTTTCTGAATAACTAAAAAAAATTGTGGGCTTGTGGTTAAGTAATAACAGCTTGCCGCGATAGGTCCGTGGATGGGCGACCATCTTTACATACTGTTGGAGCAAACGATATGTAACCTCATGTCTGTTACATTATTACACGTAATTTAATGTGAATGTGAGCACTATGTGGGTCATTTTTTTTTTTTCTTTAAATATTTTCCTATTATTTTATGCTTTTTCTCAGTTTTAATGGTGGTCTGGCATTTTGAGCACTTTATGAGGCCTACCCAAATGTACTTTCTTTGGTATTGTTCGTCGAGTCGTTGAGCTCCTTAAGTCTCGAGTCGAGCTGCACGATTACTGACAAATGCTTGCACTGATTGGGCAGGTCCACTAAAATTTGTGTGGTTCTTTCCTCAAAAGACCATTTCAGACACAGATCTACATGGTCCTCACATGATCTGACCAAGATTATGTCTGAAATTTAAAAGAGACTTTGACCCCTGAGTTTGTTTCGCCATTTCTTCTCAGGGGTAGTCAAATAGGAAATGTCGACTACATCTAGCTTATTTTTTACTTTTTAATATGACGTGTAAAAGTGACTCCGATATCCTATTTACAGAATAAACGATTTCATTTCATTTCATTGATTTGTTAATATGGTTGTCATTTTGAAAATGAGTTTAAAAAAGACAACTGTTTGTTTGGAATACGAAAATTTTGTCTGGCGGAGTGTATGTCCATCAAATGTTCGCTGTGAAAAAATATATGTTTCATTAGACAATGTGTGCTCTGTGATATCTATTCTATTTCATTTTATTTACTCACATTTACATGTTTGTCTAACAAAAATAAAGGTTATAGATGTTCTGCGCTGTGTTTAATTAATTACAAGATACAACATATACCATGCCTCGGAAAACACGTTAAGCCGTTAATCCAGGCTGTCATCTGTGGATCTTTGACAGTCGTTACGGGTCATCAGAAGCCCGAAACTCTGACAACCAGTCTTACCAAGAGTATCGTATTACCCAGTAACTGGGTTGTGGAGGTCAGATAGGCAGTTGCTCTATGTAAAATACTGGTATTAGCTGCATCCGGTTAGACAGGAAGCCAACCCCAACATAATTGGGAAAAGACTGGGCAGATGACGAACTTAAAAAAAAATACGTTTTAAATCTGTGACAATTTAATACCTAAATGGATTTTTTGAGTTCTTAACCGTTTTCTATGGGCATAGATAGCTATTCTCTATGGATACATGTATAATTTAAGAATTATTTATTACCTATTGAATAAATAAACACTATTCTCATAGTTTACATTAATTATTTATACAATCAAGTTACTTACATGCTTTTAACCCTAAGTATATTATGCAAACATACTAATGCTTTGATAATTATTTTATTTCCAGTTGAGCTGAGACCCGAAACTTCTGTAAAACGCTTGAAGCCATTATCATTACGGAAACTTATTATTTTGCTATTTTCAGCCTTTAAACACTGAAAGTGTAGTTGAATCCATTTTACAGTAGAGTGAAAATTCATTAATCTTTGCATAAACTCCAGTTATTCAATATTTTTGTAGTTCAAGCAATGGCTTGTCCAAATGGTACAAATGATAAAAAATAAAGAATAAAAGATATTTAGTGTGATAGAAAGAGAGAGAGAGTTATATCTTTCTTCTCTCACATGTAACGAAATGTGCCTATAATCCGTTGGTTTAGGACTAGGTAGTTAAATCAAGGTAAATAAAAAAGCCACGTGACGAGAGAGCTGTCAAGTAACCGACTAAACGTAATACAATGTCACTTCAGTTGTCATGCTACGTCACAGTTGTACTCTTCAATTTAGCAACGTTTTATTTCGTTGACGTTTAGAGAACCGGTCTATTTGGGCTCTTTACAATGACAGGTTATAAAATATTATAGTATTATTATAAATCTAACAAAAAAATTGTGCTCAAGCAATTACATCTACGAAGAGTAGTTGAGTAATAAAAGAGGAAACTATTGTAAAAATCAAAAATAAATTTAACTTGGTTAAAAGTTACAACGTATTTATAAACAAGAAAATGTCATCTATAAAACCCTTTTTTTATGATTGGTTTACCTTTATTTCACTACGTAAACCAATGGAGTATAAATGTGACGCGTTCTTGAAATTTCACTCTCGATCCTCGTCCAATTATCCAATCGCTGCCTAAGAAATTTCACTTCAAAAGTGAAAAATCAGTTTCCATTCTGTCCACACTGATTGTCTTACATTATTTAATATTTGTTGTTGTCTTTTGTTTGCAGGCGCGGAACAAACCAGCCGATGGAGGTGGCCACGTCAACCAAAAGAATGCAGCAGGACAGAAATCAACGCAGCCGTGTCAGAAAGGTATCTAAGTTAGAACTATCTAGGTATCTTGGTTTAACTAATCCTTTAGATGATCTGCTCCAATGCTTGTCCCTCCCACGGCGACGCCCGCCCTACGCCGAGATCCGTACCCCACAGAGAGTGGCCTTACCATGTTGTCGCTTAGTTTACAAGTGTTATGCTCTGGCTGGAGGCTTTAATTTGCTAAATCATCCACAGGATAGCCCGGTTAAGCAGTCGACAACCTTCTAGGCTGATCTGCGAAATCCCATACACAAAAACAAAACTTTTCCTTTAACTTGATCTGAGATTTTAGTATTATAATAAATTATCTCAACCATTTTCAGTTTCTAGTCAGTTGTAGAAGAAATTATTGGTGCCTTTTGATGCATTCCATATTTGATCTAAACCCATAAAAAAAAAAAAAATCGGCTATGGCGACCAATCTCAGCTGATACCAGTCTTCGGCGCGGGAGATATTATAGTCCACATGTGTGTGCGCAGACACAGGTGCACACTCTCTTCCCTAACTCTCATAGTCCGATGGGACGATAATCCGACACGACCGTAGAGAGATCAGATGCAGGGCCAACGGCTTAACGTTCTTTCTGAGGCACGGGGGTCTCACACACTACCAACTTCCAAACTGCTGGCTGTTACTAAGAAATTCCTAATGGAAAAACCCCATAACGCTTTGTCCGACCCGGGAATTGAACCCAGGACCCCACACTCAGCAGTCGCGCTTGCAACCACGAGACCAACGGGGCAGTCCTCTACCTCGTACCTCGTGTGTCCATACAATTTGTGTGATAATAACACGAATGATTACAAACAAAGCCCCGCTGTCAATGCCATTCAGGCATCCAGACATCTTGTGTATAGCACTCTGCACGAGAAGGCTCCAACAAGACCTTTGCACAATGAGCTAGAATCTTCGAATCTCAAACTATCAATTGTTAATTAAAAACTCTGCTATATTTCGGGTTTTTATCCTAGCTATAGTCAATATTGAAATTATCTCTTCGTATAACAGGTGGCCCAAAAACCCCGGTAAAGCCGTCAGCGCAGAAAGGTGCAGCGAAGACCGCGCCTCCGAAGCAGGCGGCGGCAGCAGCAGCAGTCAAAACTCCTCAGGGAAAGAAGAAGAAAGGACACAAGCACCAACAGTATGAGCTGATTGTCACCATCAATCTGGTAAGTAGAAATAATACTGACTAGCTAGTCTTGACGGGCCCACAGTTCCCTACCCGAAGCGATTCAGTCAATTTTCTTAGTGACCAAAGCAGCAAAAAAATGAGCGAGCCTTACACAGTAGTCGCATAAGATGTGTAACATCTGTAATCTCACCTTGGTAATAAGCAACTGAGGAGCGACAGAAATTACCCTCAAAATTTAAAAAGGCTAAATACTGAAATATTTAATAGATTATTCATTCAGCAGTTAGGCATTAGTATGCCTAACTGCTGCTGCTTTACTAATTCCATGAGTACACTAATTCCATGCTATAAAAAAGTTCTTACTTATCCCATGCTCAAGCTGTCATTTCCTGTTACACACTTCCGTCCCTTTTCACGAAATCACTCCCACAGAAAGCAAGAGGAAATATTTTACACATCAAAATCATGTGTATTTTATTATCGATGGTTTTTTAAGTTTGCCGACCTGGTGACGTTACTGAAATTATACACGTACTGTCTAAAACACTAAATATCTACCTGAAAGAATTCCCCGTAAAAAAGATAAGTATATTATATACCTTATTTTGCCACCACCATAACATTGACCACAAAATCAATTATCGTAAATTTCCCGCAAAAAAAATGTTTTTATTCAAAACTATAAACAAGCTAGTAATAGTGTCCAGATAAGCACCATAAGTATTCCATAAACGACTATTACCTTATTTCTACGAACAAAACCCTACCAAAACAAACTGGCCAAAGTAACATACTGCCTCATAAAATAAAAGCAAGTCTTATCGCGGGAAACTTCTACATCTGTCTCTGTCTAACTTCAAAATTTCCGTAATGGTTGTCTCCCTTTAACCCGCATTTCCGCAATCAGGCACGCGTAATCGCCTGTGATTAGATTATCGAATGTTGTTTGTGAAAACCGTATTTTTTGTTTTTGTTATTCGCATTGAATTTTGATTTTCATAGAAACATTGTATTACGCTTGAGTTCGTTGGCTGCACAAAAACAGATTTTTAATTTGGTGGCGTTTGACGGGTCCATTATGAAAATAAGAAAAGGTTAGCTGTTTTATGTTTCATTGAGTTTCTTTCGCTGATTTGAATGAAAAGCGGTTTTTCTTCCATTCTTGTTGAGGTTCTCGAAGTTTGACTTCCACATTAATATTTTAATACTTGGCGCCTTTGTTACTTAAACCTGTATTATTTTCAAAGTAGCTTCATTCAGAACGGTGACCTTGTCCCTAAGGCCACGCAGAAATAAATTACAATACTTCAGTACATGGGGTCCTAGATCATTAAAATAATATCAACTAGTCCATTGTAGAGCACAGATTGGTGACAAGAGTTAGAATTGTATGAAAAAAAGGCAGAATATACAAAAAAACAAAGTCCGAAAACCTACCATGCAGTAGTAGGTTTTCTGACTTAAGTTTTTCGGTATATAAATCATGGAAAGAAAGAAACAATAACGTTTATTTGGACACAACTCGTGAAACACAAAATACAAAAAAAAAAGCTGCGCCAAAAAGGTTCATTTCAGCATTAATGCCAGACAGATGCTGTCTGACGCTGATTTTCTAATGAACCTTTAGGGACAAGTGACGGGGAGTACCCACTTTTTCAACATAATTGATACATAATTTGTATATCTTTTTAGAATTAAAGAAACAAGTAATCAAATATAATTACAACACAAAAAAAAAATATCGAAAATAACAAGAGTTGTCCCAGAAAAAACTGTTCTTAGTGATTAGCTAGATTGATCCGTGGCCGGTCTGAACATAGGCACAACGAAATTTCGCGCATGTACTCTCACTCAACGCGCCATTTGCTCCAAAGAAATGTTGTTGCGCAGTGTTCTGTGTAAAGTTCGGGCCGGCTATAATTCATCGGCCGTACTGTAACCACGGGTCAAAATGAGTTTCATTACAAAAAAAAGGACTTAGTCAATCTGTCTGGCCTTTTCCAAACTATGTTGGGGTCGGCTTCCAGTCTAACCGGATGTAGCTAAATACCAGTATTTTACATGGAGCGACTGGCTATCTGACATCCACAACCCAGTAACTGGGCAATACGATACCCCTTAGTAAGACTGGTTGTCAGACTTTTGTGCTTCTGACGACTCCTAACGACTGTCAAAGATCCACGAATGACAACCGGGACCAACGGCTTAACGTGCTTTCCGAGGCACGGAGGAGTCTCGGTATGTAAAGACAGTCACCCATCCACGGACCAACCCCGGCAAGCGTAGCTTAACCTGATGGATTGACCCGTGCGGCTGTTATAACTTAGCCACGAGCTCCTCCTTCCCGCTTCAAAAAAAAAAGAACTAAGTCTGTAATTGTAATTCTTCCATCTTTTGATTTACTTTAGGGAGGTACCTCCCTAAAGTAAATCAAAACTTTATCCACGGCACCGAATTTAGTCATGCAGAGCCAGGGAGAGATAGAGTCGTCGATGTCTTTGCCCAAAAACCATTCTCATTCATATATAACAGCATCACGCCTGTATTCCCTGAAAGGTTAGGCAGCGGTCTACATGAAGTACACCCACATTTCGCCAGTTATGTTTAAGTCCCATGTCATGCCATCAACCGAGCATAAATCCAGACTCCGGACTGCTAATGAAAAATTCCAGATGGAAGAGCCCAATCACACTTTGCCTGACCTGGGAATCGAACCCAAGATCTCTTGCTCAGCAGTAGCGCTAGCGAACTCTAGAAGAACAACGGGGTAGTCCAACCATTCCAGTCTGATATTATTAGAAAACTTATTTCACATTCACTGGTGTTTTATAGCTTCAATACACTCATATTTTTATATACAATTTTATTTTATTTAATGTTGTCGGTTAACCCATCAACGTGGCTGACGGAAAACGTTCGGTGGGTTTATTTAGATTTCTTAGTGTTGTAATATTTTTTTCCGTTATGTCCATGTATAGACCGTGAACTATTACCATGTTATATAGTTTACACGGGTTGATTAAGTTTTTCTTTTCTTTTAGTTTATCGAAGAGTTATTAGGTTGCTGTCGGTACAATATAATGAACATTAGACAGTTATATATTTACAATACATGTATTTTCATTCGTAAGGCACTCAACAAAAGTATACAGACTAATTTATCGTTTACTAAAGTAAAACAAGTAACCCAACGTAGCACTCGCCGAGCTAGTTTTCTGATTTTACCGAAGATGAGAACTAAGTTTGGCAAAAAAATGTTAACTTTTGAAGGAGCACAATTATACAACAAAATACCCTCATGTATAAGAAGGTTACGCTCATTCAATGCATTCAAAACTCAATTATCTGAATATTTAATCACAAATAACACCCTACCTAAAAGCTGAATGCATTGGATGGGTGTATCATTTTGCTACCGTGACGTCTGTGACGAACTTTATATTTATAATTTATGCTAAGCATTATTCTCATGTAAGTTACTTTGAGTCTTTTTTGAGAATAAAATATCTTTAAACCTACCATAGTCACGTTTCATTTTTTTTTCAGAGCTCTATTCGCTAATAAATTAAAAGTAAGGTTACGCTCATTTAATGCATTCTAAACTCAATTATCTGAATATTTAATTACAAATAACACCCTTCCTAAAAGCTGAATGTATTGGATGGGTGTATCATTTTGCTACCGTGACGAAAACAAATGAAACGTGACTATTGTATAGTCACGTTTCATTTGTTTTCAGAGCTCTATTCACTAATAAATTAAAAGTAACTAGCTTGATTTCGTAGTACAAAACCTTGTACAATCGTTATCGTAGTATTTTTCACTCTGAAGGTGCCTACAAATTGTTTATCTCGCTTTTTGACAATCGACACGTGTGATCAAGTGGCTCGTGGTTAATAACAACTGCATGAATTGATCGAAGGTTTAAGGTACGCTTGTCAAGGTCAATCTGTAGATGTGTGACCATCCAGTACATATTGAGCCAATCCGTGACTCGAAAAGCACGTTAAACCGTTGGTCCCGGCTGCCATTTGTAGATCTTTGTCGTTACGGGTAGTGAGAAGCCTGAAAGTCTGACAACCAATCTTACTAAGAAGTATCGTGTTACCCAGTAATGGGTTGCGGAGGTCAGATAGACCCCAAAAAAGCACCAAGTTGTTGTAATACTTGTTGCTGTTGTCTGTGTGGTGCCGGACGTAAAGAATAGCACCACCTTATTTCTTCCCGTGGGTGTCGTAAAAAGCAAGTAAGGGACTTACTAGAGAATGGGCAGCAGCATTCTCTATGCATTTTAATAACCTTACTGCGATCGCCAACCCGCGGGCGCCAAGCGTGGCGATTATGGCAAACCCCTCTTTGGGGTAGTCTTATGTCCAGCAGTGGACGCCTTTCGGCTGAAATGATGAATGATGTATCGTTGTAATAGACTTCTAAATTCAATTTCAACTATTGTTAACTGCTTCTAATCGAATAAAATACGTTTGTCACAAGAATGGGTTCGTGCTACCGACTGTAATCTACCTATTATATCAATATAAAAAAATTGAAGAGTTTGTTCGTTTTTTGTTTGAATGCGCTAATCTGTGGAACTACCAGTCGGATGTGAAAAATCTTTTTTCATTAGATATTTCAATTATTGAAGAACTCTATAGGCTTATTCAACGTCACGCTACGACCATAGGGAAACGAGCAAAAAAAAAACGCTAAAGCGAAAACGAAGAAATAGCGCAAGCGGGCGACCCGATTGCTTTAAAATTAAAATGCGGGCGAAACTGCGTGGCACAGCTAGTAAACAGCCTTCAAACTCATGACCTCTCTTTAGGCAACCTGACGTCTAGGTCTTAGTTGAGTGTGATGGTCATTTGTTGTACAATTATTAAATCACTATCTTTAAAACAGTATATTTGGCTTAGGCTTTTATTCAGCACTATCTGCGCCCCGCGGTTTCACCCACGTAAGTCTCGATCTCGTGGGTATATCGGGATAAAAAGCCTATGTCTTAATCCAGGGTGTCAGCTACCTCCATACAAATTTTTATCAAAATTGGTCTAGCCGTTTGAGCGTGAAGAATTAACAAACACACACACACTCACAAACTTTCGCCTTGATAATATTAGTGTGATTATGCTTATAATTGTGTTCCGGTTACACCTTCTTTATTTACTTGTATAGTATCAATACTGTCCAATGTTCTTGTGACGTCTTTAATTCCATTAAAAATGTAGTTTATGGATGTAATTTTAATATAAGATTTAGATCTTACCTACTATTTTTGCCTAGTATTTTATGACTCTCTCACCATAATAGTGTTGGTAGACATCGTAAATGTCAAATTGGTGTTTTTTTTTTTTTTTTAAGAAAATGGATAATTAAAATTATATAGGTAAATGTACTTATTAATAAACTCATGAAATGAATTATTTTTTGTGGCCATTTTGAATCATGATAAACATATAGGCAAGTACTCGTAAATATCTTTAAAAAAACTTTTCTTGGAACTCGGTCTTGGAATTTTAACTTGGAAGTCACTGAACTGGCTCCGAACCTAAGTGGGAAGATGCAACTACAACCTCGCAAAGTAGGGCTATCTCGACGGTACGGCAGCAGGGCAGCTGTGGCGCAAACTATGTCCCTATTCTACCCTCTGTGTGCCCCAAAAATGCAGCCATAGTGACCTCTGCGCTGCCACCGACGATGCCGAGTTTTCGCTAAGAACAACAACGGTCCCGAATTTAGTATAGAATATTCTTTAATCAGAACACCATCAAAATTGCAGATTTAAATGTAGAAATTTTACATAGGGTGACACAATGGGCGGTCTTAACGTTAAAAACGATATTTTAAAGACAATCTTTGGATGGATTAAGAGGGAAGGAGAGACAATACTGTAGTGTACCATTTACATAAATACTATATATAAATAAATACATACATAACACATATTAACCTTATCTATTTAATATATTCAATAATAATCATGAAACAATTGCAAAGAACAAAAAAAAATATGTTTTAGGAGAGGCATACTGTGTTTTTACCATAATTTAATAAATGGACTTAGATTGAGCACGCCTTATCGACACGGGCAAGGCATTCCATAATTGTACTGCTTGAACAGTAAAAGATTTATCATAGAAACTGGTGGAATGAATCTCATGTCTCAAGTTTTCCGATGATCTCAGGTATCTATAATGTGAGTCATGAAGAAACTTGAAACGTTCTATAAGATAAGAGGAGGTTGTATGATTGAACAGGATACTGTAGAGCTGAAACAAGATATGAGAATTCCGACGAAAACGTATGGGAAGCCACTTGAGCTTTGTACGAAATTTACGCAGCTTTTGGTATACATCATGATATTTTGATTTTATGATACCTACTCCGTTAAAGAATAGTACGTAAATATTGTTGCATTTGACATTTTTAAAAATATTTTTGTCATTGAAGTGGGTGGTTCGTCTCGGTCATGTAACTATATATAGAACATGAAAATTTTATTTGCATACCTCATTAAAAATGTATCAGAAAAACAATATGTAAGCCGGGACAGTTCTCAACTTTTACGACTCAAATAATAAAAATGTGTGCTTCTGCTAACTCTAATTTATAGTCTGAAAATGTCATCTTGCTCTTTTATCTCGTATTTTATTTTGACAAAGTGGGGGCTAAGAACGCATATTTGCAAATTATCGAATAAATAAATGATTTGCCAAAAAAATAAAGACAAAAACGAAATACGATGGTCACGAATGATGATACAGTGCTGCGTCTCTGTCAGGGGAAGTGCCGGAAAAGGCTACATGATTTACGTTGAGAGAGTTCAGAGGGCACTTATGAAAGGCCACGTTTTGGAATCCATTCCGATTCTCAACTGACAAGCTCTATAGAGAAATCCGAGTCCTCCGCGTGAGGCAACTTTTCATTGCGCTGCAATTATCCGCACTCACAAGACCCCCCCACAAAATAACTAACTATAGTGAACTTCTGTCAAAGCGGGTGTTCAGAATTCCAACTCCGCCTGCGAAGACTTACTCTCACCTACACACACATAAGGTCTGCAAATCACTGTATATAGTCTTGTTTACCGCTTACCTAAAAAGTGTACTAAATAAATGGCTTCTGAAACTGAATACACCGCATTTCTCTAACATTAGTCGACAAACCAAAGCGCCAGCAAACAACATCCCTCTCTCACCCTTTCTCCCTCACAGACCCTCACATAAACATACGCATACACAACATTGTAAACGGTTTATTAAACTAGCCTTGTATACCGACATATTCATTTCTGGCACTCCGACCCCCAAAATACAAGCCCTGTTTAGTTTGTGGGTGTTGACCCACAAAACATAATGATGAACTTAATTGTGTTGTAAGATCTCTGTCATCAGTTCATCATTTATTTTGTTTTTGTCAATAAAACTTTTTAGGTATATTTTATTAAATTTATAACATTACTGCTTATGCTGCGTGGTAGTCCTAGCACTATCCTGCAATCGATAGCCGGGCAGACAGCCCGCTAGTGTGGGCGCTTACAAACCGCATTCGATCTGTTTTAGTTATTAAGTACTAACATAGGCTAAGTTTTTTTGTTACTAACACTATAAGACCCCATTGTAGGCTGGAACAATAAAAGAATAATAATTAATTTTATTATTAAAAAAGTTTTATCGTTTATTCTAAGCGCCTAACAAAAATGTATATTTGTTATGTGTTTCATTGTGTTGCTCAGCGATATTGTACAGGCGTTACTAAATGATATGTTATAGACGTATCTTTTAATTAAAAACAATTCATCAAATCATTGATATTTCTATAAAGACTTTTTTTTCTTATCGATTAAAAAATAATAAATCTTGAAAAGTTTTAAATTATTCACAGTAGATGTCGCTACAATGGCTATGCACGTGGGTTAAAAAATATAGTGTAATTAAATTAATTCTTACGTTGGCAGCTATAAGGTTCAGTTTAACACACCATCAAATCTTGGTATTTAGTTACGTCACAAGTTGAAGAGGCTACAATTTTTCCCGCCAAAAGTTTCGCGTTCCAAATGACATGCGTCGTGCCAAGATGACGGAATAATATTTATTTGTTCTACATTGACCACAAATTAAGTATAATGAAATCCTCTTAAATTAAAATAAATTATTGATGTGAAACATCTTTATGCGCACGTATAACCGATTGCTGGCGGGGCGACGGACGCCACGTGGCGATTCGTCGCTCCTCTTGTTCACCTATACAGTCTATAATGTAGTAGTGTGTAAATAATTTCTATGTTTCACATGTGCTTGTAGAAATTCAACCCAAAACTCTTGTTAAACAAACTCAAAACAGTGAACATGTTTCATTATCCCAGGGGAGTTTCGATTGGATACTGTTTCACTATTTCACCTGTTTCACTGTTTTGATGTTGTTTCCTGTTTCACAGTTTGTGATGGCTAAAAATACCTATAGCTATTTCATGGCCACTTTATTGGATAACTCCAACATTGAATTAGTTCAACACTGAGAGACTAAAGTAATTGGTGCTTCCTTGCATCATTAAATCAAGACGTAATTTTTATCACCATTATAGAACACACCTAGAGCAATAAGCGAAAATAATTTAAATATAGAATTCTACTAATATCTGAGCTGACAATGTCGCGTCGCGCGTATTATCGCCAGTACGATAACATTATACGTTAAAAAAAAAAAACCCTTTATTGATAAATAAAAACATCATTAAAAATAACCGAATATTTGGCGTAAATATTAATGCGTCTGTGCCAATATTATTTTGAAGTGAAACTAAAAAAAGACCTTGTCGTGTTTAGTGATAAAAATAAACAATTTAAAAACAAGAATGCGTTTTTCGCGTCCTACTGCTTTGTTTACGTGTAGTTTATTTTTAAAGAGGTCGTGTTTTCAACATTTCGATTGTGTTATTAATAGTTAAATGTGAAGTGCGAATGAAAGTTAAAACTTAGAAAAAAAGAAAAATAGTTTTAATTGCGTAAATAGATCATTATTAAGTGTTGTTTGATGTGACTAATGTCAAACGCATTCCAGTGTTTTACGTGATTTGTTATGTATTTCTAATCATGTGTTTTTATCTTTCACTTTCTCAATGTCGTTAGGAATTTTTCTTATCAAGTTTATTACTATGACTCATACAAAATCGAATGAAGCTGATCAGTTACGAGTTATTAGAACTAGATAATATTCCGTCTACCATTTCCACAATTTATTGTATACAAGGTGTAACAAATATAATTAACAAATTCTTAAGGGGTTATTCTATTCATCATTATGAACAACTTTTACTATGGGACCAAATCTGAAATCACAAAAAAAAAATCAGCTGTTCCCTACATTAAAATGTTCTCATAACTCGTCAAAATGTAGGGAACAGCTGATTTTTTTTTCGTAATTTCATGTTTGGTTCCATAGTAAAAGTTGTTCATAATTTTGAGTACAATGACCCCTTAAGGCGCTAATAAGAGGCAAATGATAAAAGTAGGCTTGTCTTAAAAAAAATGCAAAATCTATATAGTTTGTGGTAGTGGAAAAAAAAATATTTTATTCTTGAACATATTTCTCAGAACTTGGTTGTTACCAAAAGACGTTTAGAAAAAAAAATCTCGATATTAAATTAACGGTCAGCTAACCCTTTACTTTGAGTTTCAATCCTCAATATCTGTATTATATTATATCAACGTACGGTTGGTATTTAATTAATAACAAGAACGTCTTATTTCTATGCAGAACTTGGTTGTTTTTTATTTTCGTTTACTCATCTCATTTTTGAGTAAATAGATAGTTGCTTCATATTTTGCAATAAATTGCAAACGTTGTGTCATCGCGCTTCTCTTTCTTTTGTATGCAGTCTGACAGTGACAGTGGTTTAGCTGTTGTCAGAGTCATAAGAGGATGTGTGTTATTTATGTTTCATCTTGTTTATGGTAATTTACGGTATACCATCAATTATCATCATCTTCCTCCCCAGGGGTCCAAGTCTGCTATTATTATAAATTCAGTCATTCCAACACGATCCCATTGTCATGCCATTGTCATTTTGCTAAAAGTTCGTAATCTGGTAAATTCATAATGGTCGATCATTGGTCGGTCAATGTTCTCGTAATATAATTGTGTTATTATAATGGCATTGTCGTATTGCCATTATTATAAAACCCATTAGTAGAAATGTCATTCATTTGTCATTATGTACGAGATTACCAATAGGTATATGCAATTTCTTTCAATGTAGTGTCAGTGGCCGACCATTGGAAAGTCATAATGACGCCATTATAATAGTAGATTACCAAACTTGTCCAAATCAACAATTATGAATTCAATGATCGGCCATTCTGACACTATTGTAATAGCAAACTTGAGGCCCTGGTCCCATGTTACTTGGGGTCGGCGCAACACATTTTCTTCCTCCATTCTCCCCTGTCAACCAACACGCTATCATTCACTCCCTTCTCTTTCATATCATTACTCACATAATCCATCCATCTTTTCTTTCTTCATTTACGGTATGTCGTATTACCTACTTATTTTATTTTGAATTTAAGAGGAGGCTCCCTATTTTTATGTTAATTTGCATGAATATTCTGAAACAGTCACAGATACAAGCAAAATGAAACTTTAGTATTATGATTTATTCGATCTTTTTCTTTCCATGTTGAAGACAGTTGTGTAATTGTAATATTTTCTCTCAATACATTTCTTATTCGAAAATCATGTCTTTTAGATAATTATAAAAAAAAAATCAAGATTGTTTGGCTTTAATGTCTAAAATAAATATTCACCGCAAGAAAATATAGTTATCCACCCATAAGATATTTGTTTTCTAGATCAATTATTACTTTAGTTATAAACGAAATAAGAATTGAGACTTACGCTATTTAGTTTCGTGCTCGAATACGATCAAAGAGCGCGATATTCAACTTTATTGCTGATGTATTAGCGTTTAGCACATTGACGGAGTGGTGGGGAGCAAGGGGCGGGCGGGGCCTGCTTGGAATTTGATTTAGACTGCCTGCTCTTAAGCTTCTTTTCTTTTTCGTTCATTTAAAATCAGTAATCAACATTCTCGTGCCGTGTAGTGCCGGACGTAAAGCGTAATAGCATCATCTTATTTCTTCCCGTGGGTGTCGTAAAAGGCTACTAAGGGACTTACTAGAGAATAGGCAGTTACCTATGCATTTTAACACCATACTGCGATCGCCAACCCGCATGCCAAGCGTGGCAATTATGACAAACCCACCTTGGGGGAGGCTGAAATGATGAATCAACATTCTGGTCTGCTGCAAGGCCCACAATAGGCTAAATATCATTATCATCGTCACCATTTCAGACGAAAGACGTCCACTGCTGGATATACGCCCACCCCAAGCACCGCCACACTTCGACCGTTTCTGTGCTTCCCGCATTCAGCGGATTCCTGTAGCCTTCACAAGGTCATCTGTCCACCTTGTAGGAGGTTAAATTTATGGCATTTAATTTTTAGACCTTAGTAGACAGTTACATAAAATATTTGCCCTATAAGGAGGTTATAGTAGAGCGGATATTTGTGTATTTGTTTGTCTACTCCTTGATAGAATTCTCTACAAGATGGGGAAGAATTTCCTATCAACATAATTCGATAATTTCACAAAACATTCCTTCATAATATTACTTTCGATTACCGATCTTTATGTACCTACTTACTCTAAAATTTTCTCATTTTTTTCTGAAAATGTTCTCAATCTTTTCTATTTCTGTCTATGAAAGTATAATGGAATATTTAGAATTATTTTCTCGAAGGTTTTAGAACACATTAAGAGTAAAATAAATTGATAAAAGTATCACACAACAGCACAGCGACAAAACCTTGGATAAAAATAATGCTGTTTGATGACAAACGTCCATGAAGTTTTAAAATAAATAGGTATGTAGGAAGTATCATCACGACTTTTAATTCGTGCAACAGACAAGCTAATGCCTTGTACTAATAAAACACGGACAGGATACTGTATTATGAGATTTCGATGTGTAGGAGGTATTTTAAAACTGTTTGGAAATTGTAGATGGCGCTGTAAGCTATATTACAGAAGCGCCTGTTGAATACTTTTCTGTACCGTATAAAAACGTCTAGAATCGTGACTTTTGAATTAACTAAAAGGAAAAAAAAACACTTGATATTTGTTTACTTAGCAGTATATTTAACCCCAAGAGAAATCTAGTCTGCGTTTTTACAAAGTATTGCTCAAACACTATACAAGTTATAAAAGTATATAAGTTTTCCATCAAAAGATAAAACAAAACACTACCACGCTAAAGTTTTGAAACATCGGTAAAAGTTTATACCTATCTGTAAAAGTTTCGAACGGTCATAAATCGTTCATAATCCGTAGAACACTAACACATTACTAACCTTATCGTGTTTCTTAACAAGAACTATTTGCTGAACGTATATATGATACACAGTCACCAATAAGTTCTTCCTGTACAGGGTCAAATTAAATAAGCTATTTTGCAGACGTGTTAAATCGTAAACTATACATGATAAAATTAAAATAAAAAGGATTTGATGGATTTTTTTTTATGTTTGAGTTGAGAAAATCTGGTTTATTTTGTTTTATCTACATCCATTAGATACTTTATATTATTATCCTCTTTAAATGTTTCTGAAACAGTTAGCTTATTGCCAACATTAAAACAACCAGTGTCATAGTAACCATTATAATCATTCAAACGAGTGTTATAAGTTATAATGTTGTAGGTACTAAATTTCATTATGCAATTTCTTTTGTCACTTTTCAAAAAAAGAACATTGTCATGCACGCGCGTTTCACAAACACAGCGCCGTAATTAAAAAAAAATAACTTATGGGTTATTCGAATTCACGTCGTATCCCGCGATTTTTGATCGATATTAGTATTGAAAAAATGTATTTTTACAGAGGATTCATATCATGGGTGTAGATAAAGTCTTGTATACAACTGTACGTAATTAGGTATTAAATCACTCATGTTAAAGATACTAAATCCCCTTATTATACAACAGTTACATAAATAACTATTGTCGTGCTTAGATATTACCCATCGCGTCCTTGAAGTTTACACAAAAAAAAAGTAGATATATCAAGTGAGTACACTAACCGCTGTCCATGACCTCACAAAAATAAAACCTTAAATTAATTTCTGTTTTGTTTCATCATGTTTAGATATACCCATAACGTCTGCGGAGCTTCGCTAGCTAATTTAATTTGACTTTGTATAAAACGTGTGAAATGTGTGGTCATATTTAACGGTGTGTCCATCAAACTGAACAACTTTCTCCATGGGACCAACATCGATGTGTGATACACACAACCTTAAATATGACCACACCGTTTGGATACACGCTGTATATAATATAATACTTTTATCGCACTTCCAACACTTTAGAAAGAAATTAAAAATGGCGGCAGCTAAGCCCCCTGAAGATAATTATAACAAAGAATATAGAAGACTGAGGAGGCTTACCAGTGATCTGGCGATACGACAAGTGTCTGTACGTAATAGTTCGACTTTATTACAAAACATAGAGAAATAAGCAATATTAACCGTATTTAAAACTTGACTGCCAATGCGGCATCGATATCCCCTTCTAGTGGTCACAAGCGCAATTGATAAATGTTAATGGGTTTTTTCTCTAGAAATATCTCAGCAACGGTCCGTATTCTGGATCCGTAGCCAGTTGAAGGCAAAAGTTTCACCCTTATTAAATGGGACGATGATATATCATCATCACCATTCTCCTGCCCCCCAATTTATTTGGACTCGGTGCAACATGTCTTTTTCATCCATAGTTCTCTATTAGTCGTCATCTCGATAGTCACTCCCTTTCTAGCCATATCATCTTTCACACAGTCCATCCATCGTTTTTTTTGACAACAAAATAGCTTGCACCGATGATGAAAAGCTAATTTGATTTTTATTTCATTTTCAGACGGAATATGGTCTCACGGAAGAACAAGTCGCAGGTAAATACACAACAAAAAGTATATACAATATACTTATATCTCTTATGGTAATTCCAAGATTCTACTGTTGACGCTCACTCACAGAGTCGACGGAGCAAAATCTCAATTTGTTAGGTTGAAAATGTAGTCCGAATACAGGTTTGTTAACATTTTCTACAATTTGTCCAACAGAGTTCAAAGAAGCGTTCATGCTGTTCGATAAGGATGAGGATGGCACGATCACGATGGCAGAGCTCGGAGTTGTCATGCGGTCACTTGGACAGAGGCCTTCAGGTAAGGACCTGCTGATGAACTTAATTACCTATAATTAGTTAATCCTATCACGCCTTGACAAATAATGATGAGACACTATTTATTAATTGAATAACTACTATTACGCGACGCCCAAGGGTTTAATGCATATCGACAAGTTAAGGTTTATGACATGCATCGAATAGTAGGTACCTACACGTAAAGTGGAGACCGCGTATTAGCAAGCGTAGTGTGGGACGCCCCCCAGCTAGATGAACTCGACGACCTGGGACTGACAGGATGCAGAAGGTGGAGGACAGGCTGTTGTGGCTCAGCTTGGGATGGTAGGCTGGGTTGATTGAAAGTATAAACTATGTGCATGTAGTTGGCATGCGATTGGAAATGTCTATCACCATGCAGCAATGGACTGCTGTATGTTTGTGACTGAGGACATAATTTCAAGTTTAAGATAACAGTAGTGGATGACAATATCCCTGTATTTTGTGTGTAGATTATTATAGACCCCAGCAGTGCTTGAAATACGGCATCAAAAAATGATTCATTCATGATTGCTGTTAGTCTTTTTGACATTGATGATCAAACTACGTGACGATTTGATAACAAACAGCAACAAATTCCTGATTCCTCTGTCGTAACAATTAAGTTTCTCAGTTACTGTTACCGACTGCCATTGTTTTAAACTAACAACTTCCTTCCTGATACCGATTGTCTTAATTCCTATAAAACCTTTCTTCCTTTAGAATTACTATTAGCCATTACTAATTAAATGTTCCTATTGATAAAACGAACGACCTTGTCGACTTCTGCTTTCGTATTGGCTCGAACTTTGTACCTATAAGGTGCAATCTCCGCGGGCGAGAAAATCGCGGCGATGTTCTCGCCGTGCCATCAAATTCAATAGAAACTCTATGAATATCATCGCGGCGATAATTTGAAGGCACAGCGTGACTATCGCCCTGATTCTCTCATCCTTGGAGATGGCGCCTAAGACATAGATCACGGAGACGCTTCGGCGGCTGCTGCTAGAGGCGGTATTGTCAACACTTTCATACAAGCCAAATCTCATAGTTTACTCTCACTTCGACATATACAAACTGACGGCTTTGACTACGGTCCGTGACAGGAGTTTTGCGCGTAATGCGTTTTCGAGACCACGAATTTTATAATTTTTTGATTCCGTGCTCTGTGGTATAAGAGAATACTCAGCTGTGGTGAACGTACCTGCCTACTCTATCGTTTATGCCAGCCTCGAAAATCGGCTTTAAAAAGTCGAAATAATCCGGACAGGATTATTAAGAAAGTTATGAGAATCATAAACAAATTGGGTTTATACTTTAATTTACTGCAATATTCCCGAAACGGTTATTATAAAATTTTATTGAATATGTACCAGCGAGGTTTTAAAAAGCGGATTACTTGACCGGACTGTGTCCCGAAGTTTGGAATTAGGTCAGATCCGGATGAATTTGAAAAGAAGACCTGATAATGTATCTTTGAGGCTTCTGAATTTTCGATTTTTAAAGATTCTTTTCAAAATAATCTCAATCATCATCATCATCTGCCTAGCCTTTTCCCAAATATGTTGGGGTTGGCTTCCAGTCTAACCAGATGGAGCTGAATACCAGTATTTTACATGGAGCGACTGCCTATCTGACCTCCACAACCTCGGTAATCTTATAAAAACAATGCATGGGATTAAGTCAGCCTCTGTACATTTCTGTGCTTAAAATATTATTTAAATAAATAATCTTAATATTATGACTTTGACTGATTCATAATAGTTTTTTTTTAATAGAAAATATGTTAAGGCCAAAGTAATGCCATCTGCATAAATCATAGGCGTAGCGACGACGGCTCGATTATAAAATTACTAGCTGCGCCCCGCGGTTTCACCCGCGTAAGTCTCGATCCCATGAGAATATCGGAATAAAAAGCCTATGTCTTAATCCAGGGTGTCAGCTACCTCCCTACAAAATTTTATCAAAATTGGTCCAGCCGTTTGAGCGTGAAGAAGTAACAAACATACACACACGCACACACACTCACAAACTTTCGCCTTTATAATATTAGTGTAGTGTGTAATATTAGTGTAAAATTATAGTATTACTAGCTGCACCGCGCGGTGTTACCTGCGGTACACTGCATTTTTTCGGGATAAAAAGTAGCCTATATGTTAATCCAGTGTGTCAGCTACCTCCATACAAAATTTTATCAAAATTGGTCCAGCCGTTTAAACGTGAAGAAGTAACAAACACACACACACACAAACTTTCGCCTTTTTTAATATTAGTGTGATGTGATAATATGAAGATAATTTATAGTATTAGATAAGATGCCGCTAGAGCTGGTCCTCACTTCTTAACAGTATACCCACTTAAGCAATCTTAGAAAAACTAGATAGATAGGTACTATCTTACTGATTAAACAGGAGGCATTGGTATACTTTGTAATGCAATGCTTTGATGATAATCGTCTTGTTTACATATTGTTATCTCAAAAACTCTGTGAAACGTGAAACACTGTAATTCTATTTCAAACGGTGTCAGCCAGCAGCGTACCTTATTAAATTCAAGCAAATAAGTAACAATTTTATTATTATTAAATCATCCAAGATAGAACAAACAAATAAGTAACAATATTATTAAAACAGATAATAGCGTGTAACAGTGTCTTATGATATAATTCGTAATCAAAAATGTGTAAAACACAACGTAGGCCCCGGCGAGATTCGAACTCACGATCTCCTGTTTACTAGACAGGCGCTTTAACCAACTAAGCCACGGCGCCACGAATGCGAGGGGTGAAATTGTGAAATCGTATCGACTTACATTTTCATTGTGTTGCAAGATTAGTAGTTCACCTTTATTAATAAATAATGCTAAATGGAATAAATCAGTCTGTGTTCCCCTATTTATATTATATTTTCTGCGCTTTTCCTTTGTCAAATTTTGAGAGTACTTATTACTGTAATATACAATGTGTCCCAGGGATAAGTGACCGCCCGGCGTTTTTTGAATATTTGGACAAAATTATTAATAATTATTAATAAAAAAATGTGATATTAAGGGGGCATTTTTTATATTTATTTTGAAAAAACTGAAAAGAAGAGTTTTTTTCTTCGAATTTTAATTTTGTTTTTTATTTAATAAATGTTTTACTACATTTTAGTTATGTTTAATGATTTTAATTGATAAACTATGATGTCGGCTAGTCAGTAATAAAAAAATAATGGAAAAAATGAACAAACTTAGGAAATATCGTAAAAAAACTGCAGCACGTCACGCGTCTTTACAAAAAAAAAGAAAAAAATCATAAAAAATAAACTAAAGCCGCTAAGTCACAAATATAAATGTAATTATTAATAATTTTGTACAAATATTCAAAAAACGCCGGGCGGTCACTTATCCCTGGGACACATTGTATACCACCTCTTTATTTCTTGATTACCTAATCTTATTAACCATTTAATGCTGTCGTGTGCAAAAACAGCAGGACACAATAAAAACATCTCTTTAGCGAACCCACGTTATAATTAACTTTATCTCAACGAGAATGCTCACGTAGGCGACTTGTTATAATTTACGATGTTATTATTTTCTTTATGTGAGATAATACCGAGCTTAGGACTATACGGGTGTATTGTACGTACTTTATTATAAACGTGTTAATGTCTCTCTCCCTTTAGATTTTATGATTGTTTTATTGTCGTCATCGGAGTAATACAATTGGTCTTTTGGTAAATCCCTAGAACCATTTGCTGAGAGTATCGTTTGATATTTGAAGTTGATCGTGAAGGATTCCCACGTCTGGGACATAATTATGTTTTATGCTCCTCATTGGTACCATACGCTGGGTGATGGTAGATGGAAGGCCGTACGGTTCTACAGGATAATACCGCACACCGGGGCTTACGAATATATTGTATGTACAGTACCCCAAGTGTAAGTTTGCAAGAGAGTAAACGTAACCATTTCGTTTGCGTTAAAACTTGACCGATAGATCATAATGCTAAGACTATAAGGGTGAGAATAAAAATCTTAACGCAAACGCACTAGTTACGTTTACTCTCTTGCAAACTTACACTTGGGGTACAGACACCACATCAAGCTACTACGATCTGTCAAATTTCTTTAAACGATTTTCAACTTTATCGTTAAAGCATATGGTTCAAGGTTGATTGGGAAAATTTGACAGTTTCGGGTAGGTTGACCTGCTGGCGTCTGTACGTAAACATCAGCGAAGTTTACTACCTAAATACTTTGGATCGCTTCCAAACCTCTGAAAGTATTGAAGAGCCTAAAACAACAGTGACTCTCGATTTCACCGAGGCCAGGCTTGATGGTTTTCATTTCTATTCTCGGCATCCTAAGTGTATTGTGTGATAGATGGGACAGCCCCATGCTGGCTCACTGGATACGGCTGCACACGTAGGTGTCGCAAATAAACGTATTTTCTTTCTTTCTTTTCTTTTTCTAGTCGTTTCAATTTTGTGTAAAAAGTGTGGTTTTTACTAACATTAGGTTAAGACCTTTACTAACAACTTATGAATCTTGTAATTTGATCTCAAATAATATGTAATTAATTAATTGGTCATCATTGGTATTAATTTGTAATACTGTGTATTCCAGAGACGGAGCTTCGAGACATGGTGAAGGAAGTGGACCAGGACGGCAACGGGACCATCGAGTTCAACGAGTTCCTCCAAATGATGTCCAAAAAGATGCGCGGGGCTGATGGAGAGGACGAGCTTAGAGAGGCTTTCAGGTATTTAATCTCAGTTCCATTATAGTTGTCACATTAATGGGATCATTATTGGCTGATTATACTTTTTATAATCATATATGTCCTTACTGCTGGGCACAGGCCTTCCCTCTGTAAGACGGAGCAGGCCGTGATCTACCACTCAGGCTCAGTGCGGATTGGTATTCCCCTTTTATAAACCACCTGAATAATTTAGAGAATCTTAAAGCATGTAAGCGTCAAAATAATGCATTAGAAGCGTGGGCATAAGGATTTCTTTACTATGTGATAAAACTTCAATTGCTCAATTGTCTGATTAATTTTCATCAATTCTGTCTGATTTTCAAAACCCCTGCTGGACAATATCGATTACCAACTATAGACTTAATGTCAGGATTTCTGGGTTTGGAATTGTCATTAAAATGTGTTCGTATGAAAACTAGAACGTAGGGGTGCATTCCAAGGTTGAGAAGATTTTCAGGGAATTGTCACCCATCATAACGAGCACAGCATACATTAAGTACTGCCCTCACCTTGTTCATGTATTAAATGTCACCACAACAAATTCCAGGGTATTTGACAAGAACAACGACGGTCTGATATCTTCGGTGGAGCTCCGCCACGTCATGACCAACCTGGGGGAGCGGCTCAGTGAGGAAGAGGTCGACGACATGATCCGCGAGGCTGACCTCGATGGAGACGGCATGGTCAATTACGATGGTAAGATAATTATCATTATTCGGGAATAATCTAGCAGTTAATGCTCAAAGACTTGGGTCTTTCTCGCAATAACTGCGATTAGGTTCGGAACTAGTGAGGTGGTTCTCCACGAAGGCGGCATGGTTAATTTTGTAAGCAAAGCAGCACATTTTGCTTCATGATCTGGAAAAGACCAGGACTCAAAGTTGACTTCATTGCCACAAGATCACCAACTTACCAGATAGTCGAAAATTGGTCGGGTCTGAAATACATAAGCACGTTCGTAAAATTGTAAGCAATGAAATACATGAATGGGTCTAAAGATAGGGCCACAATGTTATCTTATGAGGTAAGATTAGGGGAGATGATCTAGTCAATAAACTCAAGTATATGTACTGGCTAACTTTTGAGTTTAGCCGTACTGGTTTTGAAGAGTTAAGGGTGTTAGATATCTATGGTGGAGCTCCGCCATGTGATCACCAACCTGGGGGAGCAGCTCAGTGAGGAAGAGGTCGATGACATGATCCGCGAGGCTAACCTCGGTGGAGACTGCGTAATATTTATTATTATTCTGGAATAATCTAGCAAAGAAATGCTGAAAGACTTGGCCCATCAGCACAGATATAGAACATAGGTAAAACCGAAACAACGCCTACCATACAATGTCATCTTATGAGGTAAGGTCTAGGGATTGGTGTATGGTCAACAGAATAAATCAAAACTTCTGGTCAAGAGAGGGACTTAGCAGTACTGGTCACTTACAATGGTAAGGAAATTACCATGATAATGCAACAGTATAGGAAAGAAAGACACTCGAGTTACCAGCATGATCAGCAAAGGAATAACTCCATTTGAATCCAGCAGGCTTAACACGAGAACTGTAAAGAAGCGTTTTGTTGTGTAGACAGTAGAACATTTTCGGTAAACAACTGATTTCTATTCTACAGTAGAGTAAAAAAGCCTGCTGAACTATCCATGAACTATCCAGGCGATACCGGAATAAGCACATAGGTAAAAACTATGAAGAATTAAATTCAAGCATGGACGTGTCTCACAAAAATGTTCATAATTGTCACCATCATAGCCTGATTATGCTGTAAGATTTTAGACTGCCCCCTTGGTCACGTGGTCGCAAGCGCGACTGCTGAGCGTGGGATCCTAGGTTGGATTCCCGATTCGAGCAAAGTTATTGGGTTTTACCATTAGGAATTTCTTAGTAACAGCCCGGAGTTTAGAAGTTAGCGGTGTGATACCCCCGTGCCTCGGAAAGCACCGTTGGTCCTGCGCCTTCTCTCTCTCCGGTCGTGTCCGATTGCCGTCCCGTCGGACTGTGAGAGTGAGAGAAGAGAGAGTGCACCTGTGTCTACATACACTTATGCTCTTTAATATCTCCCGCGCCAAAGACTAGTCTCCATTAAGATTGGTCGCCATGGCCAAATTCGGTCTGGAGGACTATTATTATCATAGGCAGATCCCAGTCGTGTCTTTCTGTTAGCTCTATCTCCAATACAGGTGGAAATCATCAGATCATATCAATCAGATCATCCGGGAAAAAAAATCTCTCTTTTCTCAACTATTTTGGGGTCTGCTTCTAGTCCAACCAGATGCAGCTGAATACCAGTGTTTTACAGTGAGTGACTGCCTCTCTGACCACTACAACCAAGTTACTGGGCAATACTATATCCCTTGGTAAGATTGGTTGTCAGACTTTTGGGCTTCTGAGAACCCGTAACGACTGTCAAAGTTTCCGAAATGACAGCCGGGACCAACGGCTTAACATGCTTTCCGAGGCGCGGATGGGTCTTGATATGTGAAGATCGTGACCCATCCACAGACCAACCGCAGCAAGCGTAGCGTAACCTGGTCGATCGAACCGTGTGGCTGTTATAGGTCCCTCAGGAAAAATCTACTAACTTAAAATTATTCACTGACAGATAACACACAACCTTAACTGCTGGGTTTAGAAGCTTACAATTCCTTTTACAACAAAATTTTGCAATAAGGAAGAATTTTGGAAAATTCATCTCATAAAGACTTTAAAAAGGGGACGAAAGTTTGTATTGAAGTTTGACATTTTTGTCGATACGAAAATCCCATGGCTTGTATGGAGAATAATTATCTCCATCTTATAAACATCGACAAACTATGTAGTTGTAGTTGTGTATAAAAAAAACGAGTGAGCAGTAGTCGCATTTATGATGTGTGTAACATCTGACATCTCACCTTGGTAATAAACTACTGAGCAACGACAGACATCACTCCCTCTACTTACAATCTATAGATCTAAATCTAATCTCATTACTAGTGGTCTCCCACTGGTCGAAATTCAACCGCCTATAATTACAATTTATATTTTTAGAACTTACTAATTCCATGATCAAGCTGTCACTTTCTGTTATACACTTCCGTTTCTTTTCACGAAATAAAGCGATAGGAAAGATGTTACACATCAAAAACTTAAGAAACACAATTCTGACATTAAAATTCTCATGTTTCAGAGTTCGTGACAATACTGACGTCGAAAAACTAGTATGCAGACCACCGGCCGAAGAGAGAACCTCCCGGAAGCCAGTGCCCATACTCGTACCTCCAGCGGTACGGAGGGAAAGAAACTCTCATCTAGACCTAAAGCATATTTTACGTGTTGCTAAAGTGGATCATTTTATAGAACGCGCTTGGTGGCAGTGTATACGTACCCTAATTTCAGTTTCCACGCACATTTTTAGACAAGTGCGATTATTCTGTCGCATTTGCGAATATTCTGTCGCATTTGCGAATATTCTGTCGCATTTGCGATTTAAAAGTCGCAGGTAAAAACAGTTGCAACATTTAAAAGTGTTGTCAGTACTGATTAATAAATTCGGTGTTTGTGATAGTTGTTTTGTTTTTTATATGGCTTCATGTGTACTATAAGGCCTTAAAATTACATGTCATATTGTATTATAAAATAAAACGAATGTTGGAAGCCGCTTTTAAGTTTATCATAAATGTGTTAAGGGCTACAAGGGTTCTGCAGACAAATTGAAATAATAATAAAAATAATTTAAAAGGAGAATGCCCAAAAATGTATGGGCAAAAAAACCCAGAGTCGATAGAAAAAAAACCTATGTGGGGTAAAAGGGCATTAATTGTAGATATCCTCAATTCCTCATGATTGGCTATGTTGCTATTTTTTATAACAAAGTCAAAATCAAGTCATTTATTTCAAATAATCACATAAAAGTCACTTTCGAACGTCAAAATATCCAGAAATTAAAAATAAGTGAATCTAGTCAGCCCTCGCAAAAGGTAGTTTCGTATGCAGAAGAATGGGCAAGAAACCACCGTTACTGAAATAGGTAATTATACAGATATTTTGTACCAACAGAAGTCAGATTGGCAACCTGACTTGACAGAGTACAATTACATTAGTGATTGGGACCTACCTAATAAAAATTATTGCTTACTAACAGTTCAGCAAAATTATTTGGCAATAAAAATGTAGCTTTGATCTATTTCTTCTCGAAGACATTTGATAGCCCTTTACATAAGATTCTTAGAGCACTTTTTGACAAAAATATTAATTTCGAGTCACCCTAGAAAAAGCTGATACAGATAATTATTTATATTTCATCATCATCATAATGTCAGCCAAAAGACGTCCACTGCTGGACATAGGCCTCCCCCAAAGAGGGGCGGGTTGCCATAATCGCCACGCTTTGTAGGCGGGTTGGCGATCGCAGTATGGTGTTAAAATGCATAGAGAACGCTGCTGCCCATTCTCTAGTAAGTCCCTTAGTCGCCTTGACACCCTCGGGAAGAAAAAGGATGGTGCTATTCTTTGTGGCACCACATGGAACATAATTATACATAATAATTACATAAGATATATATTTCCAGAATTATAATAATTAGAATCATTTATCTCCCCAAGTTAGATTTGTTCCATTGAATGACTTTTTAATGAAATCATGGCATTGGGGAACAAATTAATCTAACTCAGAAAGATGTAATGTTAATAATTATTATAATTCTGTAAATACCCTGATATAGTCGTGAATCATAAGCATAATCATAAAATATTATCTTGATCAAGATACAAACTGACAATGACCTGCAAATAGCAAAAAACGTAATAAAAATTGAATTTCACGGGCTACAGCTGCGGACTCAATTTAATGGGTCGCCCTAACAGGCAAATTTTTGAGAGCAGGTACTCTCAAGTAAGCACATTAAGCACCCCGGAAAATCAAGGAAAGATTTCCGTCGAAAACGAAAGCATTTTTAGTTTGTCACTATGACATCAAGAGGTTTCTGGTACATACGACTACCTATCAATCTAGAATTTCCAGTATAAGCTGATCTCGCAACGTATAGGAGTCCCGTACAGTGAGAGATCAGCCTATACTGGACATGTATATTTTGATATGTAGCCGTGTGGACTTCGCTGTTTCCAATCGTATTATAAGCTCATTTCAGTGTCGAACAAAGACTTCGCGATTTCCGTTCCAACATGTTAACTATGTGTAAGTAAAATTGTACTTACTGGAGAAAAAAAAATAATAGTAAGTAGGTAATAATAATATCCTTAATAAAACTGCGTCGATGTGCATTAACATTTTTATAACAGAATTCTTTCATAGAAAAAAAAATCAACTGTTTTGTTTCTTACGGAAAGCAGGGTTCACTGCAACATTTTTTTCTCAAGTTTTCATTTCTATTTTGCAAAATTATAAATTGCTTTTATTAATGCTAAAATTTACCTAAAGTCAAAGTAGAATAAAATTAAATTTTAAGGATTCATTACACGTTTTAAAATATTAGATTCGTCGTGTCAGTGTTATGCTTTTGTGATTAAAGATAGTGTAATGAGTCTTTAAATGTGTTTGTAACCCGTAAATAACATTTTAGCAGCAAATATATGAAATAGATCGACTAAGTACCTACTTATAAACACTAAAGAAAAAATAATAGTTATTAACAAAATGTTCGGTTGTGTCAATACTATTTGTAATAAAAACTGTTAAAAATAATCGAAATTTCTAGTGTTGTACGTATACACGTTGTATGAATTTGTGTATGTAGATTTAGTGGAAAAAAAAAATGTGTAATGTCTAATGAAAGATTTCCGTTAGTCTTCCAAAATGTGGAGGTTGACTGAACAAAAAATGATGAGCCAAATGTTAGCAGAGTTCATTAACATTACGAGGAATCGAAAAAAAAATATTATAGTATTAGCGAAGTAATGCTAAGATGATTTTATTTAAACGTAAAATTAATAAAAAAATAAAATAATGGAGGAATTTTACCAAAATCAAGCGAAAAGGGTACTTATATAATAACGAAATAGTAAAAAATTCTACATTTTGCTAAGCTCTTAAAGACTATAATAAAATTTTAATGGAAAACGTTTAGGATTTTAAGATCATCGTACCACCCAATGTTTTTTTCAGTCGATTATAGAGAATATAGAAAATTGAAAGATTTTAAATGTTAGGTTTTAACCCTTCTTCGTTCCTTCATTCTTGTTAAATGCAATTTATAATATATATAAATACACAGTACATAACTGGACCCCAAAGGTAGGTACCCCAGTCCTAAAGGTAGTTACACCTCTGCCTAACCCTTCGAGGCGTGATGTTTATAAATACATAGTTTTTTTTTTTGTGAAATAGATAACTAATACTATACTTACCATACTTTTTAACTAAAAATATATTTTATGATTTATAATTTATTTAAAACTAGCTTTGATTAAAGACACTCCTAATCTTAAGACCACCACTGTAAAAATTTAAGAAAAAAAAATGCAGTTTGTTGATTGAATCGTTGCAGTTTTTCTTTATTTTCACTTCTAACAATTACCAAAATACCTTAGAAATAATTTTAAATATTTATTTGATCTGAAAACCATTTTATGACAATAAAAATACCTACTTAATTTTAAAATAGGTCAATTTTAACTTATTGAGAAATTATATTTTAAAACCAAAGTATATTTAAAGAGGAAAAGAAAATTTTATTTATTACATATTTTTAAATTGTAATAATAGTACAAAATTATTTAACAATTATATTATACAATAATTATTGAATTAAATTCAGCAAAGTTTTATGTCAAAAGATAATTATTTACTTAATATTATATGTCATGTTATACGAGATCTATCACAAATAAATAAATAATAAAGCCATATTTATGTCTAAATAAATGGGTAGATTTGATATCGCATTTTTGTTTAATAATCATGATAAATATTGTAACTCAGCGTAGAAATCAATAGTATAAATAAAATAATATTAGAATGTTCCAAAAATAATCTAAATTAACTAAGTAAAACAAAACTAATTGGGCTGAATATATAAATATAGACGTTATAAATAAACATATTATAGGATATTATTTCAACACTTACTTTATTTTTATTATTACTTACACAATCACACATATAAGATTAAAAATTTATAAACAAACGCTTAAAAATAACATGCTAGAAATGTACAGAATAAATCCATTTTATAAAATATTTTATTTAAATTGTATGAATCGCCCTGTTTTATAATTGCTTTTAAATTGTATATAAAACATGATTCTTATAATATATAACTACTCATTACACATAATGACTTTTAAAATAAATTATCAATTTCAGTTACTTTTTATTGCGTTTAGAGCCTAATATTAAATACATTTGATCTTGATTCATATAACTGGGTCGAAAACCAGTTCAATAAAATATTTATAATTATGTAAAAATCATTATTGAATGTATAAAAGTTATGTATATGCAAGTTAGATATTTGATGTAATTAGATCAATATACAAGCTTCGTATGAAACAAGAAGGATTTTAATAAAATTGATATGTGAATAATAACTCTTTTATTTACCTTATTTCGAAGAAAACCCAAACCTAAAAAACCCAAACCCAAGAAACCTATTGAAGGCGATGAACATGGACTGTATGTATTAGTGGTTGGTGGAATGAAATAAAACTAAAGCTCAGAGTGATAAAAGGATTTTAGTTGGAAAATCATGAAAAAAACAAGCGAACCTTACATTAGTCGCATATTATGTGTAACATCTCACCTTAGTAATAAGCAACTGAGCAGCGACAGAAATGTTTCTTCTACTTACAATCTTACTAATTCCATGAGTACACTAATTCCATGCTATTATAAAGTACTTACTAATTCCATGCTATTCAAAAGTACTTACTTATTTCATGCTCTAGCTGTCACTTCCTGTAACACACTTCCGTCCTTTTTCACGAAATCACTCCCACAGAAAGCGAGAGAAAAGATGTTACACATCAAAAATATTACACCTACTGAAACAATAATGAAACACAAACCAACCCTTTTGACAGATACTAACATAAGCAAAAGAATCGGTTGTTTGTAAAGTCGGTTTACTGACGATAGTTGAACGTGACAACGTCATAAGAATCGCCGCAATTATCGTTGCTATAAACAATTGACACCACATTCACTTTTCACTGCACTTCATACTTGACGAAAACATTTAAATGTATTATTGTATAGCAGCTGTCCACGCGGACGCATCGCTCACTCAAGTAGGAGAGAGACAGATGTCGAACGCTGCCGAACGTGGAGGCTGATTGTGCCTCTTTGTCGCTCGTTCTGCACTCTCGTTTGCACTTCAAGCCTTAAAGCTTGTCCGGATTTGGCGGAGAGCCAGTTTGGTTTCCGTAAGGGGCGCTCTACGGTGGATGCCATCATGCGCGTTCGAGCCCTCACGACGGGGGATGCTGTTGCCCGGGGTGGGGTTGTCTTGGCGGTGTCTCTTGACATCGCCAATGCCTTCAATACCTTGCCCTGGAGTTGCATTAGGGAGGCACTTCGGTATCACCGGATGCCGACCTACCTCTGTCGTGTGGTCGAGGCCTATTTGACGGACAGGGCCGTCATCTACCCCGGTCACCACGGAGAGTGGAACCGGCGAGAGATGTCGTGCGGTGTCCCACAGGGATCGGTCCTGGGGCCGCATCTGTGGGACATCGGGTACGACTGGGTGCTGCGCGCCGACCTCCCTAGTGGCGTCAGCGTAGTCTGCTACGCTGACGACACGCTAGTCCTGGCACAAGGGAGTTCGCATCAGGCGGCGGCCGAACTGGCGGCACGTGGGGTTGCGACAATCGTCGATAGGATCCGGCAATTGGGACTCGAGGTGGCATTGCACAAGTCCGAGGCCATGTGTTTTTATGGTCCTCGGAACGCGCCACTGTCGGGTTCCCAGATAACGGCGGGAGGGGTTCACATCGGCGTCGAGTCGACGATGAAGTACCTGGGACTCGTCCTCGACAGCCGGTGGAACTTCGTGGAGCATTTTCGACGTTTGGCTCCCAGACTGGAGCGGGCCGGGGCTGCTTTGAAGCGGCTCCTGCCCAATCTAGGGGGTCCAAACGCCTCCTGCCGGAGGCTCTATGCGGGGATCGTGCGGTCCATGGCCCTTTACGGGGCACCGGTGTGGGCGCGTTCTCTGAGGCTGCGACCAGCGCAGCGGTTGAACGCGTCCCAAAGGGTCATGGCCATCAGGATGGTACGGGGATACCGCACGGTCTCCCGTGAGGCGGCGAGCCTCCTTGCCGGATTGCCGCCATGGGATCTGGAGGCGAAAGTCCTCGCGCACATTTGGGTGTGGCGCGAAGAGGCGAAACTCCGGGGCATAACTCCGCTGCCGCAAGAAATTGCGGCACAGCGGATGGAGCTCCGGAGGGATCTCATGGCGACATGGAGAGTGCGATTGTCGCAACCCAGCGCTGGGCACGCCACAATTGTGGCGATAAGTCCCCTCTTTGAGGAGTGGCTGGAGAGGCGCCACGGCGTCCTCACCTTCCGCCTGACGCAGGTCCTCACCGGACATGGATGTTTCGGGAGGTTCCTGTTTAGGATTAAGCGGGAGGAAACGCCCGGGTGTCACCACTGTGTGGATCGCCCGGAGGACACGGTGGAGCATACGGTGGAGGTCTGCCCAGCTTGGGCGGAGCACCGCCGTGTCCTCACGGAGGCGATCGGCGGCGGCGATCTCTCGCGTCCGGGCCTGGTTCAGGCCATGGTTCGGAGCGAGAGTGCATGGGAGGCCGTCACCTCCTTCTGCGAAGCAGTTATGCTAGCGAAGGAGGAGGCGGAACGCGTGAGGGTGAGACAAGGTTCGCGCCCTCATGCCCCTAGTCGCCGCAGGAGACGCCCCGGGCGTCGGGAGTCGCAAGCCGATTTCCGGCCACCGTAGGCGCGGGCCTGCGGACGGTGAGCGATGGGTAGCTCGCCGTCCGATAAGGACCAGGCCCGGGTCGACGGCGCGTTGTGTTCCACGCGCGCCTCAAAGAGATGTCAGCACAAACTGACGGGGTCCGTTAGGACCAATGCCTGCCGGGGTTGCGAGTTTGTCCGAAAGGGATATCGTGGCCCTGGCACCCAGGCAACGGAAGGAACACGGGTGGGTTTTAGTCAGTAAAAGTCTGACACGCCCTCCCGCTCCGCCCAGAGCGGGAGAAGTTATTTGATGATTTCCCACCCAAAAAAAAAAAAAAAAAAAAAAAAAAAAAAAAAAAAAAAAAAAGCCTTAAATGGAACGCCTCAGAGCGAGGTAACGCTGCATGAGAGGTAAGGCCGCATGAGATTTAACGCCGCATGAGAGGTAACGCCGCATGAGAGGTAAGGCCGCATGAGATTTAACGCCGCATGAGAGGTAACGCCGCATGAGAGGTAACGCCGCATGAGAGGTAACGCCGCATGAGTCATGTTTTTTCGTGCGTGCAGCCGGCTCCATCGAATTATAAGACGTTGTCACGTCAAAAAAAAAAGAAATGAACAAATTTCAAATAAATATATACAAGGTCAAATTAAATTAGTTAGCAAAACTCCGCAGACGAGTCCGAATAAAAAGTTTAATCAACCCACAGACATCTCTTATATTATATGTCTGTAAATCAACCAATGAGTTTGCAACACTAATTTATTATTAACATAAGAGGTGGGAAGATGCAATAACATTCTAGCATTCCCTTTGTCAGAACCAGCGAGGCTACTATATAAACTTGTGCGCATTGGTATCCGTAGAACATAATTACTAAATGGTGTAATATGTTATAAGAAAGCCTTACGGAGTGACTTAGTCTTGTTGACAAAGCTCCTTAAAAAAAAAAAAAAAGAAGTGTTGCAAACTTCTTGGTTGATGTGACTTTTTCAAAACCCTATCTGCAGTTTCATACAAATTGCTTTACCTACCCAAGATGTATGAAGCACGCTGTTTTTAGGGTTCCGTACCCAAAGGGTAAAACGGAAACCCTATTACTAAGGCTCCGCCGTCTGTCTGTCCGTCTGTCACCAGGCTGTATCTCATGAACCGTGATAGTTAGATAGTTGAAATTTTTACAGATGATGTATTTCTGTTGCCGCTATAACAACAAATACTAAAAGATAGAATAAAATAAATATTTAAGGTGCCTCCCATACAACAAACGTGTTTTTTTTGCTCGTTTTTGCTTGATATTGATAACGGCAACAGGTAGACGCTTGAAATATTCACAGAATATTTAGTTATATATTCGCTTTAAAAATAAATAATTAAATTAAAATAAAACAAATATTTGAGCTATCTATTAATTTTGACGATTCAATAATTATTATTAATATTAATAATATTCATTACGTTTTCGAGCGGACGACTTTTTCAAACATATGAAGCAATGGATTACGTTCACTCGTTTTGTTATAAAGAGTATTATAAGAGTATATAAAAACATCACGTTTGTTGTATGGGATTGTTTTGCTATTTTTATAAATAATGGTACAGAACCCTTCGTGCGCGGTCTGACTCGCACTTGGCCGGTTTTTTGCTATTTCAAGCTTCACCCATAATAGCTCACATTCATTACTATCCTATGTACCTAGAATAGAACAGAATACTCTTTATTATGTACACCATACAAATTAAAGATATATTAGAAATGTTGAAATTTTACATAAGGTGACACAATGGGCGGTCTTATCACTAAAAGCGAACCTAATCATGAATAATACCAACTCACGACTATCAACTACTGGACCAAGTCTGAAGTAGTTTACAATCTCTCAGGGCTGAGGCTGAGAGGTTACCCCCTGAAAGATTACCAATTTATTTGATGTCAGATGCCTCGTTTGTCTATAATAGACCAACGAGGCATCTGACTATAGTGGTCGCAAACGCTAAGCATCCAGGTCCTGGGTTCCCTTTGTTCGATAAAGGGAAAATTCTCATTTGGGCAAATTCTTATAATGGCAAATTCGCATAAGGCTAAGTTAAAATAAACGTCGTTTTAAAATAATGAAAATTATATAATATTCAATATAAGCATTCTTCAACTTGACACTTGGAACTTAAACTAATAACAAACGTTCTAAGCATTCTTTAACTGTAATTAAATTGTTAATTCGACTCTCAAGTCGGGAAGAATGTTATTTGGTTTTTCCATCTGAAATTTCTCAGTTGTAGCCCGGAGTCTGGATTTGTGTCCAGTTGACGGTAATAGGCTCGCCCCCTATTACATGGGACTTAAACATAACCGGCAAAACGTTGGTGTACTATAAGTACAACTCTGCCTAAACCTTTGAGGTACACAGGCGTGATGTTATGCTTTGTTAAAGTCAGCATGTAGACGGCTGCATACAATCTTATATGGAAGTCAATACAACAAAAGTGTACCTATTTATGTATTAATATCTTCCTATTCAAAAGTTTCGTCACCAATAAACAAATTATAATTAGGTCAACATTTTCATGTAATCAGTTTGACAAACCGATAGTAAAAAAACCGGTCAAGAGTGAGTCGGACTCGCGCACCGAGGGTTCCGTACATTTGATGTTGATGATTTCTGAAAAACCGTGCTATTTAGAGACATCGTTTTATTTTTCCTGTAATCTTTACATAAACTTCTATCACATAGAATAATTTCAGATTTTTCTGTATGCAAACTTCGGAGATAAAAATACCCCGGGGGGGGGGGGGGGGGGGGGTATTTTTTTACATTTTTCATCAAAAGTCGAAAACTATGATGTATAAAATAAAAATGTTTAAGAATGTGCAAATAGCGTTCTTTCATATGATAACCCACATGCTCCAGTAGAATCCATTCGAATTTTTCAGACCCCCTTTCAGGCCCTGTTGCAAAAAAGGTATATTTTTAAAAATTTCTGTCTTGTTTGCAAAATAGTTGTGTAAACGTCATCTAAAACAATTCCAAATTTCAAGTTGATAGCATTAGCAGTTCTTGAGATATCCAGCTGTGACAGACAGACAGACAGACAGACTTAGTCTCACCATAAGGGTTCCATTTTACCATTTTGGTACGGAACCCTAAAAAGTCATAAATGGTACAAACATAATAACCACACCCGTCTGTCAAATCAAATCATCACTATCAGGTGCTAAGATAATGCACAGGGACGAATTAGGAAGATCATTTTTAACCAACTCATTTGCAGTAAACCTTCGGCCTTCGGGGTGATTGCGTAACACATTGACAATCCCAAAGCTATTTATAAATTTTGACGATTCAATAATATTCATTACGTTGTCGGGCGAACGAATTTTTCAAACTTATGTATCAATGGATTAAGTTCACTCGTTTTGTTACAAAGAGTTATGACTTAGGTCCTATCGTTACTCAGAAGCGGTCTCTACTCTACGATAGTATCATGAATATGCGTTTCACCCGTTAGCTACAGTGTGCAGCAGTGCCTACAAGATCTGTGGAGTGTGTTTACATTAATAATAGCAGACTTCTGGCCAGTGAAAATTAAATATATAAGGTCTACTTATACATAAATCATTTTCAGGTAGGTAATTAATCCAGTCACGTCTTTTTTTTAAATATCCTATTTCATCCCACTGCTGGGCAAAGGCCTCACTCCACTCCTTCCATATTTCGCTAACTCCATGCGTCCTCCTTTCAGTTCCAAAAACAAATATCATTAATCTAATCAAATGCGGCTCTGTGCGCTCACGCACGTGCTGCGCGCACGTCTACATTAATGCACGCGTCATACGCGTGCGGTCGAGTGTCTTAATGAGGAGGTGGCTTCTGTAATTTTTATACTTTTATGATTCACACTTCAATCAATGCGCCTAGCCTTTTCCCAACTATGTTTGGGTCGGCTTCCAGTCAGACTGGATGCAGCTAGAATACCAGTATTTTACATGGACTGCGACTGCCTATCTGACCTCCACAACCCAGTAACTTGGTAACACGATACCTATTAGTAAGACTAGTCCCCCATCCACGAACCAACCACAGCAGGCCTAGCTAAATCTTTGATCGTCCTTTGCAGCTTTTATCTTTTAGCCACGAGCCCCTTTTTTTATTATTCACACTTATGGATTAAAGAGGTTTGAGTGTTGTGAATAGTGTCCATGAGTAGAAAACTAGAAAGCCAACGTGATAGTCAAAGAGTACTATAGTATGGTGATAGCTACTTGTGATATGAGTACGTACTCATAGAGTAGGTTTTACAATGTAAAGATTGGGTAGGTAGGTACTTTCAATCTAAATACATGTTCAGGTATTTTTTTATTTTTTGGGTGGGAAATTATCAAATAACTACTCTCGCTCTGGGCGGAGCGGGAGGGCGTGTCACACTTTAACTGACTAAAACCCACCCGTGTTCTTTCCGTTCCCTGTGTGCCAGGGCCACGATATCCCTTTTGGATAAACTCGTGACTCTGGCAGGATGTTCAGGTATGATGTTTGCTTTGGGCAAACTGAATTGGACTTTTTGTTACTTGTCTTCTAAAAACACAATAACCGAAACGAAAAAATATGTAATGACGTGATTTTATAAAATGGTACACACTACTTTAATAATTTTATTTCATTTTGATTACCACATTTAGAACCACCGGAAATATTTTACTTATGACGTTTGGATTCATAAAGTACAAATAAAGAATAATTAAATCTGAATAAAGAATTAAAATCTCTTCATGTGTCTTTTCTAATCTCCCAGAGTTGGTTTCCACTAGTTTGAAACCAGATTCTAATACTACTTGTTATCATCCTGCATAATCTGGAATTACATAGACAACTAGATTAGATCATAAGTAGTGTATCTTATTAACTTACGCCTACCATTGAAACACTCGATCTTGACTATTTTTAGTACAAAATTGTCTGATAATGATTTAAAGGGGATGCGCTAAGGTAGCCCGTGAAAATCAAATTTTCTTTCGTTTTTTGCAATTTGCAGGTCAGTAACAGGTTGTATGTTGATCTAAATATGATTCGCGGCCATAACAAATATGGCTCTACAGAATTATAATCAATAGAATCAGCATTACAACTCTCTAAGTTCAAAAAATTCTACTGAATGATTATTTCAGAAATAATCTTTCAGTAGGATTTTTTGAACTGATGATGGTGCTTTTTTGATTCTAATGATTATAATTCTGTAAAGCCAAATTTGTTATGGCCGCGAATCATATTTAGATCAACGTACGACCTGTTACTGACCTGCAAATTGCAAAAAAACATAATAAAATTTCAATTGCGCGGGCTACCTTAGCGCATCCCCCTTAACGAATGGTATTCGTTTGAATATCCTTGTTTAACAGTCTCAGTCAAAATAGCAAAAAAGAGCTATTTACTTTATAGATACTGATTGTAACTAAACCCCTTAAAATTACAGAAAAAAAATAATTTGGTAGTTAATTAAACAGAAAATACTAATAAATGGAAACCTACTCTATACTAACCAAACTGTTGAAATCTCCGCAACACGTTTGCGCCCCAAAAAGATAATAATTAAATGTAGTTTGTTAACTGTCACCGACCGGTTAAAATAGCAGTCACTCAAGTCTTAACACGGTTGAAATTAATTAAGAGCAATGATGTAACTTCCTTGTTTTATAGCAGCAGGGATAACGGAGAACTTCAGAAGTAAGTAATACATACGTAGGCTGGATGGAGAAGAATGATCTTAAGGCGAATCGGCAGCTGTAGCCCGCGAAATTCAAATTTTCTTACGATTTTGGCAATTTGCAGGTCAGACAGGTTGTACTCGTATCTTGATGAAAATATGATTCGCGACTTTATTACATATGTATTAACTCTCTTAATTAGATTTTGTTCCACTGAATTACTTTATCATGAAATCATGACATCGGGGAACAAATCAAACTTAAAGAGATGTATTAATGCTTCTAATGATTATAATTCTGTAAATACATATCTGTAAAGTCGTGAATCATATTTTGATCAAGATACAACCTGACACTGGCCTGCAAATAGCAAAACACGTAAGAAAACTTGAATTTCGCATGCTCCAGCTGTAGATCCACCTTAAGAGCAATGATGTAACTTCCTTCTTTTATAGCAGCAGGGAAAACGGAGAACTTCAGAAGTATGTAATACCTACGTAGGCTGGATGGAGAAGAATGATCTTAATACTTAATAGGTACTATCCCATTGTATAGAGCTCTTTGTGAGAAAGCTCTTCCTGGAAAGTCCAAGAACCACCAAACCTATTTCTGATTTCTGCAGTGTTCCGTTTTAACGGGATATGGGTACCGGTTACAATGTTATACCTAAATATTGCTGTGTCTTTGGATCAGCGTCGTGATGCCTCTGGTACTGCAATGTCTAGTCTACATTTAGATGGTGGCAAATTCTTGCCTTCAGGTGGACTGTCTGCTAAGGTCAGGTAGCTGACGATGGAACGAGCGTGCCCAGAAGATGCCTGTTCACTTTTGCTTTGAAGGCTGATGTGCTGAAGCGAACACATTAGATAGTACCAGTTTACAAGTGATTGTCAAAGACTATCACTATCTCATAAATTATAGCATAAAATCAGCCCATACTGTTCCCACAGCTGGGACACAGGCCTCCTCTCTGTGAGAGGGAGTGGCCCGTAATCCACCACGCGGGCCCAGTTCGGGTTGGTGGATGTCATTATGTCTTTAAACTTTTGGTTCTAGGACATGCCGGTTTTCTCATGATGTTTTCGTTCACCGTTTTGAGAGCAGTCATGAAATAATTGACACAAAGGAAATATCTTGTCTGGGTTCGAATCTACGACCTACAACTTGTAAGTTAAGCCCGTTAACACTGGCCCACCACTGCTCCTACACTGTCTGCTTGTTTGTTAACAAATAAAGGAAGAATAGTAAATATTATTATATTTCAAGTATTTGAAAATGACACCGAATTTTTTTCAAAAATATTTATAGTCTAAGTCACTCGGGATGATGTAAGGATTCTAACGATACTCCATACAGACCTACATCTAAATCTGTTCAGGCAATTAAAAGTTATGGCGGCACAAATAAAGTCACTTATATACATACATGAACCCTAAACACATTACAATCCTGTTTGGGCAGTCGTGTAAAAAAACAAAGGGTTCCGTACCATTATCTATAAAAATGGCAAAAAAATCACGTTTGTTGTATGGGAGCCCCCCTTAAATATTTGTTTTAATTTAATTATTTATTTTCAAAGTGAATACATAACTAAATATTCTGTGAATATTTCAAGCGTTTACCAGTCTACCTGTTGCCGTTATCAATAGCGAGCAAAAAAATCACGTTTGTTCTATGGAGCTCCCATTTACCAATTTCCCATTTCCCATTTTTGTGATTTTTTTTGCTCGTTTTTACGCCCTTAAATATTTATTTTATTCTGTTTTTAGTATTTGTTGTTATAGCGGCAACAGAAATACATCATCTGTAAAAATTTCAACTGTCTAACTATCACGGTTCATGAGATACAGCCTGGTGACAGACGGACAGACAGACAGACGGCGGAGCCTTAGTAATAGGGTTCCCGTTTTACCCTTTGGGTACGGAACCCTAAAAATACCCTCTTTCTGGGGCAGTCGGGTAAAAGAAGATGGGTTGTGACGTAGTTGAGAAGATACCTATAGCTTTCAGTCGTAGTCCTAAAAAGGGAAGCATTACACCACTATGTGGATGTACCCAGGTACGGCATTTTTACTCAACCCAATATAATAACTATTGGATTAACTACGTAGACACTAATTACAATAATAATTAGATTATTGTGTTATCTATACAGCAATACATGTTATCTATACGACAGATAACTATTTGAATTCATCATTGTAATGTTTACAACTTTACAGAAGTTTACGACGGATTGAGATAAGAATAATATTCATTTAAATACTCACTAATTATAATAAAATTCTACACATTAATCTAACTAAAGCGATCATTGGGCGAGCACGCGACCTTCGCGTTCATTTTGTTCGGCGAACCCGAACGCGTTGTTGGGCCTTCCGATTTTCCGAACAAATGAGTGATATATCGGGGGGGTTCTAACCAAAGCAATCGGTCGCGTGTTCATTTTGTTCGGCGGGCTCAAATGCAGGGTCGCGCCGACAGAGGACGGCTTCCAGTTTTCGGACCAAAAAAGGGACACTTGAACACGACCATCGCGACCAATCGCTTTGTCGAGTCATTTATGTAATGTTTACACAAGTGGGTAGGTATAAATACAGATACGATTAGTCATATAAATACTTATTAATTTGCATTAATTTCTTCACGCCTCTGTTCATTTGTTTTATGAGCAGAATATTTAGAATCGTAAACCTTGTACCAATATATATATGAAAATATTATGTATGTTAGAAAAAACCTACATCTTTTCAGTAAGATTAGTGGCAGGCATAATTTTAACACTAGAAATAGGAACAAATTAGATCAACCACGTTTCAGATTGTCAAAAGTACACACTTCTTTTATGGGGTACTGTGTTAAATGTTATAATAAAATACCATTGACATTACATTCGTAATTATCGTTTATTTTTATGTATTTAATCAAGTTTTAGTTGTTGAATACTTCAATAGGTAACAACAATTTTCTTTTTGCTAGTAAAAATTTATTAATCATTGAAATACATTGTAAGCTATAGTTTTGTATAATTTAAAAGCATTCTTTTCATTTTTGTAAATGTGAGTACCATGGAGCCGTTTATTATGTTATGATGTATGTTGACTTAAAAAAGCCTGGCAGTTGAGAGTATGTCATGCTCACTTAAATGTCTCGCTGATGGTGGCGCGTGTGTTGAATCATTCGGTTCCCTACAAAGTGGTTGAGCTGGATGGTGCTGATCCACGCGTCATGTTCGTGAACGGGCGCCGTCAGTTGAGGCTGGTCATCTCTTAACTGCCGGGGCTTATTTTGTAATCTTTTAATCTTATATTTTGAATTGTTTTTTTTTTTAATATATATTTTTTTGTTTTTTACGTTGTTCTCACATATAGAAGCGACAAGAATAATGTACCCAGGATTTTGTAATATCTTGATTTAAAAGAGTGTCCTTGGAGTTTCTTGCCTGTTTTTCTCCATAGAGATCTACGTTTTGGAATGGGCAAATAGCTTCCACTTTCTGACTAACTGACCGACTCTTTGACAATTCAAAAGTGCCTGTAAATGGTTTAATTGAAATAAATGCTTTGAGTTTGAGTTTAAGTTTGAGCTTGATAAACAAGTAAAGCATAATTATAAAAATTACTTATAATATAAAAGGCAACAATTAATATGTTTATTAATAAGAAAAAAAAGCAAACATATTTAAGAAAATTAAAAACAAGAATTTCCATACGATTTACAACAAAAAAAATCCTACACGAAGTATCACGTTCATTCCACGTTCGTTTCCAGCCGCTGCCACCGTATCGTAATGACGCCATGTTTACCACAGACAATAAAAACAGACAAACACAATAAAAGAATACAATACGTTGTCTAGCTAATCGTACCTTAACACAGAAACGAATCACTGCACACTGTGGCAAAGTAATGAATAGTTTGTGTAGTTGTTCTGGTAGATTTAAGTACTAACACTAGTTTCTAAGTCGTGTGTATACTAATCAAATGGACTATATCTATGGGTCAGAGAAAAAAAACTATTGTTTATGGTATGGAAATTTAATGAGAAGTGAAATTAAACAAGCGTTAATCAAAAACGTTACGGTTTTCTGCGCAATGTACCTTGCGCACCTTTCAAGGAGTAAACTCCAGTTGTGGTGCGTCGGGGCTAACACACACACGTTTTTTTTAATACTGGTTTAGGAATATAAATTTAAATGCAATGTTGGTGATTATTTAATTATTGTTACTGAAATATTAACATAATTATATAACTTTTATTAGTGAATTATTGATACAATTTAAATGCGTAATATGAATGTAATTTTTATTTTATTATTATTTTATTTATCTTAACTGCATAATTTATTTCCTAACAAAATACATTGTGTTGAAAATATTCAACACAATGTATTTTGTTAGGAAATAAATTACATAAATATGACTAATGACGTTATAACTTAATACAGGTATGATTTTATGACATAAAAATGTTTATATAATTAGAACTTGCCCGGATTTGAACCCGAAAGTGTAATAATTATTATGTCTAATGCACGAGGTTGTCCTCGTGCATTAGACATAATAATTATCACACTTTTTCTATAGATATTGTACGGAAGCATGCTAATTGCATTGTTCTCTTTAAAACGTACTCGATCTACGTTCGTTGAATTGCAATATTTGCTCCAATTTGACAGCAAACCTTGGTTCAGATGGCGGTTATTGCCCCTGTCATTGAGGTCAAATGTCAAATCAGTGGCAAAAATTGAAACATAGACTCGAGCCCTTTTTGGTACAAGGTATTCTGATATCACAAACAAAATGATTTCACATCTTTTCACTTTCGCTAGATCAAAGTCATGCTGTTTATTAAGGGTCGTGTAATCGCCTTTGACCTTGGCCATACAAAAGTGCGTCGCACTAATGCCGCGCCGGGCCACCGTTCCGTTTCATAGACAATATTTGAAAAAAAAATCGCAGGAAGAGTTATTATAAAAGATAATAATTAAATAGTCTGTTCATACAAAAAAAAACCAGCCAAGTGCAAGTCGGACTCGCGCATGAAGGGTTCCGTACCATTATCTATAAAAATAGCAAAAGAATCACGTTTGTTGTATAGGAGCCCCCTTAAATATTTGTTTTAATTTAATTTAATTATTTATTTTTAAAGTGAATATATAACTAAATATTCTGTGAATATTTCAAGCGTCTACCTGTTGCCGTTATCAATATCGAGCAAAAACGAGCAAAAAATCACGTATGTTGTGTGGGAGTCCCCTTAAATATTTATTTTATTCTATTTTTTTGTATTTGTTGTTATAGCGGAAACAGAAATACATCGTCTGTGAAAATTTCAACTGTCTAACTATCACGGTTCATGAGACAGCCTAGTGACAGACGGACAGACAGACAGACAGACGGCGGAGCCTTAGTAATGGGGTTCTCGTTTCACCCTTTGGGTAACCCTAAAAAACGTCTTAAGTAGTTTGAAAGTAATATCATTTTTTATGCTTTGGGTAGACATTACTTCCTTAGTAGAATACTCTATAATATAATATACACCATAAAAATGTATTATTTCGTAATGTTTTTTACTAAATACTTAAATTAATTAATCTTTTTCAACTACCTACCTACTACTACTATCTGACTTAAAGACTGTTTGTAATTTTTTTATTGTTTTTTTTTTTTTTAAGTTCTGACTAAATTTATGCTATGAACCTATTAATTAATGTAACTCCACAGCAAACCAACATTATGTTTTGCAGTGCCTTGACAGGGTTCATGTACTAAAGCCGACAGTAATTTATTTTAAAATGTGTGATGTGCATGAGAGCAAATAAATAAATATTCATAATTATATTATATAGAATTGATGTGTATGCGTTCCAGTTTAAACATAATTTTTGCATAACTTGTTTGTATTATGTGATGGCGTAATATCAAATTTAAAAGTCACTTAAATCATTTATCTGTACCTTAAGTGTATAATAGAGCGTAAAATAAGAAACGTACCTAATAAAGGCCGTTCTGATGTGTAGGCGTATAATAGAACGATTTTATTTGAGATTCAATGTCAACTATTCAAGTAGTACAAACGCTTAGCTATGTTGCTCACTCGCTCAACGATTTGGCTTGTAAAAAGTTTTCTCTTACGGAGTTTGGTAAGAAACTGAATACCTACTGGCCAAACGAAAACGTTGAAAAAAGAAAAAAAGTTGACGAGAAAACAAAAGAAGGACATAGCCAAATTAAAGTGAAGGAGTTCTTGGCGGGAAAGTGAAGTGTCAAGTTTAGCAGTTTTGTTTTATTTTCTGAAATTTGTGTTTAGCCAAATATTAATGTGTAATAGTGGTGGATTATTAACCATTTAGTGTTCGTGAACCTGCATTAGTGTAGGCAAATGAAACAAAACAGTGCAACATCACTTTAAGTTCTCTCAAGAAGTCCGCGCGAGGTTTCAGTAAAGTGCCACCATCTTTACTTAAACTCAAGGGGAGCGGGGCGGGATATATTCTATCATCTTTATCATGCATTGAATGGAGTTCATGGTCAGTGGGTCATCTTAGGTAGGTAGGTACAAATTATGAAATCTCTTCATAATTTGTACTTATTACCTAATTTTACATGACACTAGCTAAATGCACAAACCGTGTGAAGCCAAAAAGAAAAAAAAGGACGAAGCCAAATTAAAGTGAAGGTGATAGAAAATAACGAAAATAAGCTGTTAAGGCGCTGACAAGAGGCAAATAAACTAAGTAAGCTTGTCTTAATTTTTTTTTGACAAATCTGTAGTTTGTGGAAGCGGAAAAAATATATGATATTTTTGAACATATTTATCAAAAGTTGGTTGTTACCTAAACAAGTTTAGAAAAAAAAATCTCTATAAAAATTAACGGTAAACTAATGTTTTACTTTGACTTCCGTTCCAAAATATCTGTATTAAATATCAACGTATGGTAGGTATTAAATCAACAACAAGAACCGGAGTTACCGACATAGCTTTCAGAGTAAACAAGCTGAAGTGGCAGTGAGCTGGTTATTTTTGTCGAAGGACCAATGGTCAGTGGAGCAGACGAGTCCTGGAGTGGAGACCGCGTATCGGCTGGTGTTGTGTGCAACGCACGATGGACTCCCCAGTTAGATGGACCTGAAAAAGGTGGCTGAGATAGACTGGATGCGGAAGGCGGAGGACAAATGTTGTGGCCTAGCCTGGGAGTGGCTTATGTCCAGCTGTGGACTGCGTTAGGCAGTTGATTGGTTATTTAAAAAATATCACGGTGAAAAGTTAACAAGGTAAATGTACCGACTCTTGAGGTCACTGCCTAAAGGGTCAGGTACCCATTCAATACTCAAATGCAATACAATATGAGCAGCTATTATAGTTAATACACGTATCCTCTTTAGAGTTGAATGGCGCCTACGCAATGTGTAAGGACCGCAAATAAGACGTATTGTAATCGGGCGCAAAACGTAGGTAGGTCAGCCACCTTATCCATATTTATCTTTTGAATTCATTCCTAACTATTTTTTCTTCGCCTGACGATGAAGCAGTTAGTTAACACTTTAGTAGTGAAACCCTCGGGCCGTGGCGTCCGAGTGTTCATGGCCTGTTTAAGGAAATCTCGAAACGGCTGGTTGACATTTCCCGTGATCCAAGGGCTGGCCAGAGGCTTAGCATTGTCATACAACGTGGCAATGCCGCCAGTCTCTTGGGTACATTATTAGTCGACAACGATGTGGATGAATTTTTCGACGCCATATAGTTTGTGAAAAGTTTTAGTTAAGTTGGGATATAATTTCGTTTCGATTTCGAGGGCTATGTGGCTAAATGGCTAAGTATTATACAAGGTGTAATTAAAATAACGTTGCTCCTACTCATCATTATGAAAAACTTTTATTACGGGACTAACCCTGAAATTGTAAAAAATAAAAATAAAACAGTTATGCGAACATGTTTATAGGCATGGAACAGTATTTTTTTTTGTGATTTCTGTGTGTTCATAATGATGAGTAACTACTATCTATGATCTACTCATAAGAGATTTTTAGTTGTTTCAAAAATCTCTGGACAAGAAGGAGTGGGCTATAATCCACCACGAGTGCCCATTGTGCTAATCTCTCAACATCACTTCGAAATTCAGTTTCTAGGTGATGCGGTCATCTGAGTGAGGTTTGAAGTGAACTGATAGAATGATTATGGATTGATCGATTAAGTTCCGTTTCCATGGGTATTGATGAATCGAAGACCACTCTTGAGACACAATACCTTTTCGTGCTAAAGAGTAGGTAGGTACGTTAAACGTTTGGTTCCGGGTGTCCTAAGTTCTAAGTACCGAAGTATTTACTGTTCAAAGGTTTTTCCTCATTATTCTTCCGTTACTATTAAATTGTTATGTAATTTAATTAGGATCGTCTCTTCGTGTCAATATTCCTTGGAAAACTATAGGTATATTTCACCATTCCATTGTATATTTCTAAGGTTTTCTAAGACCATGGTTCATCCCAATCTATTGTCACGTAAAATATGCCTGGCCTAATAAAGCCCACGTAGAAAAATCACTAAATATCTCACTCTTTATCACGGTAAACAAATAGTGCAATTCAACTTTTTGTAAAAACATAAAGAATCTTTAGTTTTAAGCAAATAATATAAGCCACTCTTTCTATATTGTTTTAACTTGCGAGTAATTTTGCTCAGTAATAAGTATCCTAACCACAAAATGGTAAGTAATTAAGAAAATTGTTCATAAGTAGGTATAGGTGTTGTTTCTACATTACCTATCCGTCTTTAGCCAGTTCTCTATTGCTAGAACAGTGGCTTACCTTTCAATTAAAGACCAATTTGTTTACCTATTTTTATACAAACATACATAAACTCACGCCTTCGTCCCGTGGGGGTAGGCAGGAACTACAGATAGCCACCTGATTCAATCCTTACATAGTTATACTTCTATTGCCTCCTTTACGTTCATACATCTGGTCATACACGCACGCCAGGTGCGAGTACTACCCATCTGACCTTTCTGAAGAACATCATCAATAAGGCACTATTATGTCCTTCTAGGGCGTCCCGGCGTTTCCACAAAATCACACGTAGGTAAATAAGTTTGTATCCAAATGACACATACAAATCAACAGTTATTATCAAAAGTATTACTATTTTTCTAGTACAGGAACTCAATCTAAGTACGCTTCCGGCAAATGTAAACAAGGAACTATAGCACAGTGAGCTATAAATAAATGTTTATGAAGACCAGAAGGCCAAAAAAAAACACATTGGCTCTATAAATGAGATAAACTGAAAAATACGCGCGATAAGAAATGCGTCAGAATTGCCCACAAAGTATAGACCCACGGGATTCAAGCGTGGTGCCGTTATACGGGATGTTTCGTTATACACACGAAAATTCTATCAGTACGCATAATACGACATCAGCCTGTAATTGCTCCATTGAAGGTCTTTTCTAATACGTAAAAATACGAATATCAATCTACAGATTTGCTAATTGCATGATGGTTATTTCACATACGTTCTTACCTGGTTCAAAACAACAATGTGGTGCTTATGAACCCTTATTATTAACTAATTTTCAAAAACCCTGAACTACACGATCACCAATAAGCCGACTTACGGCGATCGAGTGGGAGACGTAAGAAAACCACTGTGTGCCAAGTTACTTCCAGTGGACGTAATAGCCCACAAAAACTATCTTCCCGTCAAGAATGGCCTGGGAGATGAAGATGAGAATAACGGAGAGGAGAATGATGGATATGAAAATTTACATATTGTGTTGTTTCGTCAAACGGCAGTTTGCGGCGGTCAAAGATGACGATACACAAGTGGAAGCAATTTAGTTAATAGTCTACTAGACTAAACACCGGTAAAAAGACTATGTTAGCATTATAGCAAATAATTTGTAGTGTATACAACGGAAAAAAAATATTTTTATTTGGGACACGCACAAGAACTGCAAATTAAAAAAACAGCATATAAAACTAACAAAATTGACATAATTGTTCGAACAAAATACAAAAAAAAAAACAATCAAGACTTGTGCGACGCCAAAAAGGCGCCTATCTCAGCATATAAACAAATACAACAGTGCTACCAGGGTCTCAAGTCTGCTATTACAATAGTGTCAGAATGGTCGATCATTGATTTCATAATTGTTGATTTTGACAAGTTTGGTAATCTACTATTATAATGGCGTCATTATGACCTTCCAATGGTCGGCCACTGACACTACATTGAAAGAAATTGCAAAGAAAATGATCGACCATTATGAATTTACCAGATTACGAACTTTTAGCAAAATGACAATGGCATGACAATGGGATCGTGTTGGAATGACTGAATTTATAAAAATAGCAGACTTGGGCCCCAGCACTATGGTATTTATATATTCTGATAGGATCCAGTGTATGACCCGAATTTAACACTAAGATCAAATTAATCAAAAGCAGAAGATGAATACCCTACAACTATTAACACAGTCACAGTTGTATCTAAAAAATGTATCATGTATTGACCATAATGCCGATCACACCGACAAACATAACAAACTGTATGTAGGGACCAATTAACTATAAAGTGTCTCGGGACAGATTACCGTGACAGTCGCGTGCGAACTGTCCCAAGGCCCGACCACGCTTGGCCACATCATGTTGCCGACTGTACTCGCTGTCTTCCTCGTTGGTGTTGACTGTTTACGTAAGTTTTCTTTTACTATATAATTGTTTTACATTACTTTAGCATCGTTTTGCGCTGTGCTATGGCCCACGATCGCTTCGAGGACAGTCGTTACGAGAAAGTCCAATCTACAAATAAAAATCTGTGAGATTCATATTTAGTTTTAGAGTATCAGTATTCTTCCGAGGATATAACGGTACTCCTTATTGAGGAATCTTTTGAAAATTGGGGAAACATAGTTGTACAAAAATTTTTTTTGAAGACAAAGTAAGATTTCGTAAATCATAGCCCGGAATGGAATCATTGCATTGATCGGAGCAACGTAACACTAACTAAGTCTATTTTATTATCCGCATGGCTACCATTATTTTATTATTTAAAAAGTTGTACATTACATACAGGGTATTTTCTAAGTTAAAGCCATACTCGATACAGAACGCAAAAAAAAAAGAAACGACTTAAAAAAAAAAAAACTAAAGTTAAAAATAACTTCGATTTCGGAAGTCGGTGTCTTTGGTTTCGTATTTTCGTTTTTTGCCAGCGACTTCCGAAATTAAAGTTATTTTTCACTTTGTAGTCATTTTTTTGGAAGTCTGTTTTTTTTATTGTGGTACTTACCTACCCTTAACCCTTACCTGCTGTGTAAATAACAGTGACAGGAAGTTATTATAATATTATCCATGTGGATAATCTTATGAGCAAGATACCGCAGCGCGAGCTTCCCTACTAAATGAAAAAAAAAAAGAAAATCGATCCGCAATTGATGAAAATATCGATGAACATACACAAAAAAACCGGTCAAGTGCATGTCGGACCACGCACGATGAAGGGTTCCGTAGTTGGGGTGAATTAATTCCAAGAACAAACTTAACATTGTAGTTGGAAAACATGATTACAACATTCCAACTGCAGATGTAAGATTGTACGCACAATATTTAGTGATATACCATGTTATTATGACCATACACTTCTTACAGGTTTTTCTGTAACATATAATTACAGAACTATTCTCTGTATTTTTTTTTTAAATATGGGTCATTTGTTGTAACTTTAAGTGCCTAATTATAAAACAAAAAATCTTCATAACAAGTCCTTTTATTATGATATATGTTTAACACGGTACCAACAATTTGCAAAACTTTAGTTTTTTTTTAATTTTCTATGTTTCTCATAAAAGTGAATCCCACATTCAAAATTCATTCATTTACGCTACACGTTCGTGTTTGGTTCACAGAAATTCATACTGTACCATTTCAACTTAATCGGTTCAGTAGATTCTGAGCAAATCGGCTGTGACAGACGGACAGACAGACACGAGAGTGATCCTTTATGGGATCCACTTTTTTCTTTTGAGGTACGCAACACTAAAAATAGATTAAAGCATGCTCTGTCCATCCTCTTGAAATAATCTCCGTATTACTTACGACACAAGGGGGTGTGGATCATATCTCCGGAACCCTTACAGCAAACAACGTCTTGACTACTGTGTGTACAGTATGTGGTACATATTATAAATTAAAGTCGCCGCGTTGTCCTTCTAAACTCAATCAATCTGCCTTGCCTTTTTCCAACTACGTTGCGGTCGGCTTCCAGTATAACCGGATGCAGCTGAATACCAGTATTTTACATGGAGTGCTTATCTGATCTCCACAACCCAGTAACTGGGTAATATGATACCCTTTGGTAAAATTGGATGTAAGACTTTCGGGCTTCTGACGATCCGTAACGACTGTCAAAGGTCCATGAATAACAGCCGGGACTGACGTCTTAACGTGCTTTCTGAGGCACGGAGGAGTCTCGATGTGTAAAGATGGTCACCCATCCACGGACCTACCCCGGCAAGCGTAGCTTTACGCCGGATCGACCCGTGCGACTGGTATTATGTATATTACTTTCACCATCATTTAGAGAATTTATTTCGGAAGGTGTATGTGTATATTACATTTTTCAATCAATCAATCAAAATATTTTTCTTTCTTTCTTGAAATTATATTTCATACAACATTTCTGCACTGTTTTGGTTCTAAGCAAAAATACGTCCTTTGTATATTATTCAAAACAATAACTTTATCTATCACTTATCGCTTTGATTTTCGACCGAAAAATAACAGTTTCATTTATCTAACGGATTAAAGTTCATTCTCAAGGGGATGATATTATTTGTATGTGTAACCTGGCCTTAAGGTCATCAGTTGTGGGTAGATAGATCTACCGCTGAATCGACAAAAATAGTATCTGAGTGCTATTCAACATTCAGTTTTAGTTCCTTGTGATAGAGTCTACATTTGAATTGGATGATATCGTCATCCAGTCCAGTCATGATTTTCATGACAGAGGCATGACGAATCTGAGTTATTTTTCGTTTTGTATAGGTTCGACACGATACACACAATGACACGATGCGACATTACATTGTTTGCTTAGCATTGATTAATTTTTATTGTTTTGAACCTTGTGTTGTAATTAATAGTAATAATAATTAATTCGATACGGTACAGTCGGTGAACTAGTATTACCTGACCCCTCTCGCATTATTATTTTTTGTAAGAGGGGTCAGGAAATTCTGGTGACCGATTGTACATCGTCTTCACGTATAATTCATTATCTGCCTAGCCTTTTCCCAACTATGTTGGGGTCGGCTTCTAGTCTAACTGGATACAGCTGAATACCAGATTTTACATGGAGCGACTGCCTTTTGACCTCCACAACCCAGTAACTGGGTAACATATCATGTTACCCCTTGGTAAGACTGGCTGGCAGACTTTCGGGCTTCTGACAACCCGTAACAACTGTCAAAGTTCTACAAATGACAGCCGAGACCAACGGCTTAAGGCGCAGATATATGATTTTAGTGTCTTTTAAATCTGTTATTACGCCTTCATTATAATGCAAGTAAGTTATGCAAAAAAAAATATGTTAAACTAGAACGTATACACATCAATAATTCTATATGTAAATATTTAATAATTGTAGTAAAATACTTTATGAAATAAATTGAGGAAGTAATGTCTACCCAAAGCATAAAAAAAGATATTACTTTCAAACTACTTAAGATCTTTCATGATTTTTATTTTATTATCTATAAGTTCTATCTGATTTTTTTGCAAATATTAATATTTTCGATACTAATAGTAAATTTTCCCTATGAAACCAAGCGGTAGCGCGGCATGAGCGCGACGCGCATTTGTATGGCCAAGGTCATCGGCGATTACCCGACCCTTAATAAAAATCAGATTCATTCGATGATAGACATTTCTGCTGAAAGAAGAAGCATGAAATTTTGCACAAGAGTGCACTTACTCGTATTATACGAAAGTGAGCACTAAGGTAGGATTTTGACATATAGAATTGATGTGTATGTGTTCTAGTTTAACATATTTTTGCATAACTTACTTGCATTGCATGAAGGCATAATAACAGATTTAAAAGTCACTAAAATCATAATATGATTTTAGTGACTTTTAAATCTGTTAATTTTAATTAAAATTATATCTGCGCCGTAAGAAGATGGTGTCAAAATAAAATCAAAATATTTAATTTCACATAAAACCTACATGGGCACATAAGAAACGTCAGAAGCTAGGTGCACGGTTCCAATTGGTGGTTTCATATGGAAAAGAGCCGGCAAGAAACTCCACGGTTACACTTTTAAAAATAATAACTCGGATTACGCTCAAATTACAGTGTTAATAGGTATGGGAGGACAGTGTAGGCCTGTCAAGAAGTACCAGGTACTTAACCAAATATGTGTAATTTATATTTTGGTGCACGAACAATAACAGCCTAGTCTAGCAGACTTTATCCTATTGGCTGGATTGGTGATCAAGGTTTATAGTCATTGGCAAATTAGAAGTCACTACCGCCAATGCCCTTGATGTAAAATTTGCGTCACCTTTGCGAGGAACGGAAAGGGATATCCTGATGCATTGTTACTGTGACGGCTAGAAGATTTGAACTATTCATTAATTTATTTGTATTATTTATAAAGAATAGTTACCGTCAAATCGATAGTCCTGTACCATTTTAAGAACAAACATAATGTTTTCTACTACCAACCCGCACTGGTCTCACAGCCTGTGTCCCAGCAGTGGGAATATTATAGGCTTATTATGTTATGTGTTCTACTTTCATTTTAAGTAATAATAAAATGTAATTCCATAAAAAGAAGTAATCCTAGTGAGGCTTTGTGTCAATAAAGTGACAAAATAAACTATTTACAAAAAAAAACAACCGACTTCCAAAAAAATCACTACACAGTGAAAAATAACTTTAATTTCGGAAGTCGGTGTCTTTGGATCTGTATTTTAGTTTTTTGCCACCGACTTCCGAAATTAAAGTTTTTTCACTTTGTAGTGTTTTTTTGGAAGTCAGTTGTTTTTTTTTGTGTGAAGTTTTTATTTTTCACTTTTTATTGGGTCAGTTTGGAGTTTTATCTAATTAACAATTGCCTAATGCCAAATGCTCATCACCTTTTACAAAATATTGATATTACCGATGCGGGCGTTCATTGTTGAGGAGTTCTCCTGGTAAGAACCAGGAGAACTGATGGTGACTTTACCATATGCGTTTTGACGATCATTAACTGCTTATCAACCATATTAAAGTGCCTAATCGAAACACAACGTGCAACGGTAAAATACGTATTATTAAGTAGTTCCGGTGGCCATCAGTGGTCTTCATCATCAGTTCCACTTCACCAAACGGTGCTTTCCGAGAGCAAATGCACGAGTTACTATAAAAAAATACTCAAATCGCTGTACGTATACCTATAAAATTTGAGGATTTCCATGGGATCCCCTCATCAGATTCTAATTTGGTGGCAATGGAACCACCTCGGGAGCATAAACTTTCAAACGAAAAAAGATTTTTTAAACTCCGTCTACAATTGACGGAGTAATCGGTGAACATAAATAAAAAAAAAAAACAATCATACAGCCTCACATATAACCTCCTCCTTTTTGGAAGTCGGTTCAAAATGGATAGATAGAAACATGATTAGAGTCTATTTTTTTTAAACTAAAATTGATGAGTTATTCCACTCAGAGCACGGATTTCAAAGGCACTTTACCGAATGGCACCTAAGCTAGTCTACCAAAAGTGACCGTATCTTCGATAATTATGTTAGTACAGTCTTGAAAAAAAAATTACATACATACAATCACTAAAAACGGTATGCAGGTGCTGTTCATAGACCAAAAAATATCAATAGATTTGATTTGTGTGGCAGTACTGTGTAGTTGAATCGCCGGCTCTTAAGTGGCATACAATACATGAATGAGTCGAAGGCCAACTTGATATCTTTCTGTTATAAATACGGTCATCATAGCTGTACCTCTGTAGCGCCTATTTTGTACATTTTTTGTTGTTTAATATACTACTAACACAACACTAAATTACACTTGCTTATAGTATTAAGAGGGCGTAGTAAGGCAGAACAAAAATTAAGTTTCACCCGCGCCTCCTTGCCTATCCCTCTCATCAAAAATTATGAAAACAAAACACAATCAATTCCCGCCCGCAGAATTTTTTTGCCCGGTGGCGGGCGGTGCGCGGCGTGGCATATCTTTAGCTAGATATTTCAATTTGATCCTTCTGTAGTAAGTATACACAAAATAATCAGATGAAACAACTCAATTTAATGTATCAAATATGATCGCTTTGTAGAGGTTAACTACGATAACATGGCCAAAATTAAAAACGTTTGAAAGTATTTGTACGCATGTGTACGTAATGAGACGGCCGTCAAACAAAAACAAATCACGGATTTGTTGCTCGACTAGTGGCGTCATTACTCGCTCATTATTATTAGTATGGCGCTGCACTGACGTGCTCTATGAAAACGACATGACCAACAAATCTGGTGGTAATAACTGAGATATTACGAGTACTTACAACTACATACAAACTCTTTCGTAAGGATGTGACTACACACATTGAAACAGTAATTTGGAGGGGCGTGCCATGTTATCGTAGTTTATCTCTATAATTAGGTATATTATCCGACATTATTGTTTGTCCGTGAATTTGTAACCGATGTCTGTAGGCTACTATCTAGTGTTTATTTGTTAGGAAGCGTTGATTTAAAAAAAAAACCGCATAAGTACGAGTAGAACTCGCGCTCTGAGGAATCCGCTTCAAAGTTGTGCCCGGCTGCCCGTGGCTTCACTCAAGTGATACAGCATAAATGAATTTCCAATTTCAGATTGTAGGACAAACTTAACTATGCAGCAGAGTAGACCGACTTGAATGCAATAAAGGCTAAATTTTACTTCAAGATACGGTCTATAAATTTTCGATTCCGAATTGAAGGATAAACTTAACTATGTAGTTGAGAACATACTCTCCCATACATTATGTAATATAACTAAAAATGAACGATTTTCTGATATTTTCCTGCACCTATTTATGCTGTGAGACCTTGCTTCTTGGCATTATGATTCCATTATTTTGTGATTACGTGAATCGAAATCTTAAAGGGAGTGTCAAAATATGCGACATAAATGACAATTTATAATATCCTAACCCTACCCTATATAATCAAGCTTCTAAGTAACCATCTTGAAAGCTCAATTGTTTATAGCTCCAAGGGACCGTATACCTAAATATTTGATATCAATTTCAACGTGGAGGCATTCCTTGAAAAAAGGTCTTCGGGTTTCGATTTTTCCTATTGCGGTACGGAACCCTGAAAAGCAAAAGCGCTTCCATAAAAGTATTATACTTCATACGCTAGATACTGGATCATGAATAATTATGAAAACAAAACTTAATAAACTTGCTTTTTTGACGTTAAGAAAGCAAATATAATCGCATCACTTACTTTCCTCTTTTTATCATTAAGGTAATGAAACCAAGCCTTTTTAGAATGATGAAGTCATATTAATTGAACAAAAATATCAGTAATTTTAGAATATTGGTAGTACGAAAAAACTTGAAAATCCATTTCGAGGAATAGGGTTGCTGATCACTGCGTCCAAAGTGATCAGCAACCCTATTCCTCGAAATGGTTATTCAATTACAATATTGAAACGAAATATGATCATTGTCCATTCCCTTTATTTTCAATGAAATTCTTCATTATGTAAAAAACATGTTTATTTTGCATATACTATACACTAAGCTTAAATTCAGAATCTTAGATCTTATTCATGTTTTGGAACTAGAAACTCAATGTTGACGTGACAAAGTTGAAATTCCAATGTAAACAAATTTTATTTAGGATTAGTTGGACCCACCGAAGTCTTCATGGAAAACAATGTTAACCAAGTAAAAAATATATTGGTATATCGTGAATTTTGCTTTGCAGGATCGTGCAAAGTCAATTAGCAACAGTGTTACCTAAGTAAAAAAATAATATTGGTATCGTGAATTTTGCACTATATTGTACAAAGTCAAGTTTTTCATTTTAACCCTTCCTATGCGGAACATCGATCCATGGCTTTTTAATTGTATTTCTAACTACCGGTATACGAAGGGTTGACGTGGCATCTACAACGCCACATGCGAACTACGCATCAATGACCTGACATCACACAAATCCTGCATCGCGCAAGCAGAGTGTACCGCGCGACTGGATTATACAACATCCCGACATCAACCGTCGCGCAGGTGCCCACCAGACACAACACCCATCTGCTCGAAGACTTTACACCCTGTTACTCATACCTCTATAGGTTTAAACATTTCTGAATAGCAGCCCGGTGTCTGAATTCTTGCCCAGTTAATGGCAATAGGCTAGCCCCCTTATTTGGGACTTTGACTGACGAAATGTGGTAGTAAGGACCTATCTAATAGACTTATGTCTATCCCTCCGAGATATGCTGTCGTTATGTTTTGAAGTTAACTCCTGCAAAACCTTCAAAAAAAGGTGTGACAGCTACATAAATAGGTACCTGAAAAGCACTTACTATCTTTCATTCAAATAACTTGCTGTATCTGTCATGTGTAAAGCATGTTTACAATGTCAAAGTAAGATTAAAATAGTTCTTTTACATTCATTTTTAAAGATAATAATATTTGTTTAAAAATGATAAAAATTAGAGCAAATATTTTTTTAATGAAATGTTTGTTAAAAATGTCATTTTAAGGATTGGTGTGACTGTTATGTGACTGACATGGATAAATAGGGCAATGTTAAAAGAAATATTACTGGTGTCACTCGGAAATCTGTCACGCTAAAATGGAATTGGGCTGGATACATCTGCATGCCAGACAAACAATGAGCCAAACTCCCAACCCAATGCCCTCTTAAGAGTCCGTAATACCTCAGCGGCACCTCACTCTTTATCTCGCTCAGCAAACGACACAGGGCAGCAGGGAGAAGGCTCCAAGGCGCCGATAGTTATGGTTATTTATTTTCACGATGAAAGAAATGTTAATAAAAAAACATAGTATCTGCTTTATATTTAGTTCAGTTATTATGCAAAGTTTCATGATCCAATTTGATGTATTTTTTTAATACTAGCGGTTTATTGTTCGGTTTGGAACTTTGTAATATTTTCTGTCGAGAAAACTTTATGGAATCATGTTTTCGTCAAACACAGTACTTAACATTAATCCTCAACTTTACCATGTATTTATTTCAAAATTAATACTGCAGTATTTTCGATATAATGGAGGATCGTGCTATGCAATTTGAGGTATTGTATACTCTTAATGGCACATCGCGCAGGCCCAGACGAAGATGGCAGGATGAGCTGGAGTCTTTTAACAAGAACTAGTTTTTAACAGCTTTAAATAGACAGAGGTGGAAAGAGAGGTCCCTTTGCCCTGCAGTGCAGGGACTTCCCAGGCTTCTAATAATGATGAGGATGATGCCTGATGATGATACGTTTTGTCAATGAAAGTTAGAGATTTAAGGAAGAAAAAGATATGCCGCGCTGACCCCAAATGAATTGGGATAAGAGTACTCCTTAATAAATAAAAACAGTCGCACAAGTTGATCGAAGATTAAGCTACGCGTGCCACGGTTGATTCGTGGATGGGTAACCATCCATTATTTAGCAAGACACCTGTAGGTCCCGGCTATCATTCGCAGATCTTGAACAGTCGTTACGAGTAGTTAGAAGCCCAAAAGTCTGACAACCAGTCTTACCTAGGGGTATCGTACGTGTTACTAAGTAACTGTGTTGTGGAGGTCAGATAGGCAGTAGCTCCATGTAAAATACTGGTATTCAGCTGCATCCGGTTAGACTGGAAGACGACCGTAACATAGTTGGGAAAAGACTTGGCAGATTGATTGAGTACGATGATGATGACGAAGGTATTCAGTAGAGTGTTAACTCTAATCGATACCTTCATTACCATAGGTTTAGTTGCACCTAAACCTATTTCAATGAAAATGAAAAATTTTAAAAACAAAAGCGTCCTTATTAACACGAGAATTTTTTAATCCTCAGCTGTTTACGCTCGTTTACGTACGCGGCGGACTTTGGCGGTTAATCATTAATCGAGCGACTATGACACTATTGCAAGTTAATTAGTAGAATTGGCCGAACGTAAACGAAGCAAAAGGACTATGTAAGGATTGTAGTAGGTGGCGTGTTGTAGTTTATGTATCCATGGGAAGAAGGTGTGAGTTTATGTATGTATATATGTGTAAATTAATCCTTTCGGTTGTTAGTATCTAAAACTGGTTTTGAAGATTAGCAGGTTATTATAATTGTGCAAGATCTAAACATTTTCAAAGACACCAATAAACGTTGCGTCAGATTATAAGCCATAAAATTATTTTGATAAAAATTTATTGATATGAATATGTAGTATTGCAGAACATTTAGAGTTTAGTTATCTATTTTTATGATAATTTCTAGTTGATTGAAGGCTAGACTAAAGTCTGCATTCAAAAACGGCGTGTAAAAAATCAAATAACACACGATTTTATTAATCTTATCTCAGCATTCAGAAACACAAATATATACACTTTATGCTCGTCACAATGCATATGGTGAGTGGTAGTTCTCATGGTTCTTACCAGGATAACTCTTCAACAATTAACGTCCCTACATCAGGAAAAGCAATATTTTGTAAAAGGTGATGAGCAGTTGACATTAGGGTATTGTAAAAATTGACCCACTAAAAAGTAAAAAATAAAAAACTTGTTACAAAAAAAATAACCGACATCCAAAAAAACACTACAAAGACTACACTGAAAAATATCTTTAATTTCGGAAGTCAGTGGAAAAAATCTAAAGTACAGATCCAAAGACACCGACTTCCGAAATTAAAGTAATTTTTCAGTTTTTTGTGTTTTTTTGGAACTGGGTTGTTTATTTATGTAACAAGTTTTTTCTCTATATTTTTCTATTATAAAACCTACTTATACAACCAACAGCGACCTCCAAGGGGGTTACCCTTACACAACCATTTCAAGCGACTTTTGACCATCCTTTAAATCAAGTTGAAACTCAAAATTTGGGGTATATCATTATTATTAGAATAAACAAAAGAAAACAATCGGAAAACTAAAATTGTAGGATATTGGGTTTATTGTATACAAAAGTACGATACTCACGGTTTTCACGGGATTTGATTTTTTTCATACGGATAGTGTTCTCATGACTGGGCTAGTCATGAGAACACTATCCGTATGAAAAAATTGTATGGTGGAAATTAATAAAAGTTGTGACGGATCAAAATGTTTGGGATTGTCGGCTTTGCCGATAAAATAATTGAGATCTAAATTGGTGCGAAGTTGAAAGAAAGTCTAAAGTTTATCATGTAAATTGGCAAGTTTTCAAACTACTTTAAAATAATAAAATAAAACTGATTTAATTCAGACAAATTTTGGCCCATATTTTGTTAGTATTACATTAAGTATCTTAAAACTATGTTAGTCATGACACGTTCAATTAATGCGGGATTTTTTATGTCAGCAACTCAACTTTTTTTTCACTAAAATAATACGAGTACTACTACCGCTATGCAAAACGAGTCGAAAAGAAGTCCAACGACCATCCCCTAAACAAAATAGTAACCTAAAATTCAATAATTGAACACGACTTTGGCACCCATTTACATAAGTAGATGACAAGTTTTATGAAGCCGACAATCCTGTATTTCTTTTGTACTGAACGTGGCCTCTTTTCACAAATGTTTTCGGCGGGGATTTTTTCTACTCGCGCTTCTCGCAGAAAAGGTTTTCCTGCCACGTGCGATTTGACTTTGTACAATATAGTGCAAAATTCACGATACCAATATTATTTTTTTACTTAGGTAACACTGTTGCTAATTGACTTTGCACGATCCTGCAAAGCAAAATTCACGATATACCAATATATTTTTTACTTGGTTAACATTGTTTTCCATGAAGACTTCGGTGGGTCCAACTAATCCTAAATAAAATTTGTTTACATTGGAATTTCAACTTTGTCACGTCAACATTGAGTTTCTAGTTCCAAAACATGAATAAGATCTAAGATTCTGAATTTAAGCTTAGTGTATAGTATATGCAAAATAAACATGTTTTTTACATAATGAAGAATTTCATTGAAAATAAAGGGAATGGACAATGATCATATTTCGTTTCAATATTGTAATTGAATAACCATTTCGAGGAATAGGGTTGCTGATCACATTGGACGCAGTGATCAGCAACCCTATTCCTCGAAATGGATTTTCAAGTTTTTTCGTACTACCAATATTCTAAAATTACTGATATTTTTGTTCAATTAATATGACTTCATCATTCTAAAAAGGCTTGGTTTCATTACCTTAATGATAAAAAGAGGAAAGTAAGTGATGCGATTATATTTGCTTTCTTAACGTCAAAAAAGCAAGTTTATTAAGTTTTGTTTTCATAATTATTCATGATCCAGTATCTAGCGTATGAAGTATAATACTTTTATGGAAGCGCTTTTGCTTTTCAGGGTTCCGTACCGCAATAGGAAAAATCGAAACCCGAAGACCTTTTTTCAAGGAATGCCTCCACGTTCGCGAACTTCCCCCCGTTAGTGACCCTCGTTCAGAAGCCAAAAGGTCTGACAACTAGTCTTACCAAGGGGTATCGTATTACCCAGTAACTGGGTTGTGGAGGTCAGATAGGCAGTAATGCTGCGCTGCGTGTCGTGGGTACGATTCCCGCACGGAACAAATATTTGTATGACCTACAATTAGTTGTTCCGGGTCTGGCTGTTTATGTATGTTAGTTTAAATGTTTGTAAACGCACCCACGATGCAGGAGAAATTCCTAGTGTGGGGCAACGGTTTAAACTGGTAAAACTGGTATTCAGCTGCGTCTGGTTAGACGGGAAGCCGACCCCAACATAGTTAGGAAAAGGCCAGGCTGATGACAAGTATGTCCCACATTCAAACTTACACACTGACACTTGAAACTTCTTTTTAAAGAGGATCAGGTAATGTAGAGCACTAAAATTGTACTGGTTCCGCGTCATGTTCCACTACTCGAATCGGATGCGACTAGTGGAACATGACGCGAACCAGTTCAATTGACCTACCGCGGTTTCGCTGCTATGGTTTCGCCGCGGAGATGTGCTACCGGCGGCGTGAACTAATGCGGTTTCGCTGCTATGGTTTCGCGGCGGAGGTATGCTACCAGCGAAATAAAACATCATGCTTCTTAGATAACTCCTATTTACACAATAGGTAGATACATAATAGTATGTATTTATTATTACATTGTGATATTTTATTATTGGCACTGAGTTAAAGACCACAAAACATCGATGCATATTAATATAATTACAATACCTAATAACTTGTAATAAAAATAAGTTAACGCAAGAAACTATGATTTTTTAACCCGACGCGACGGACAAATTGGAATCGACCTCGAAAAGTTAAGGAAAATTAAAGCATTTTGTTTATTTAAACCTTTTACGAATACATAACTTTTCGATAATCAAAGGCATGTGATAAATTAATTTTCTTCTTGTAAAAATAACATCCCCGTGATTTCTCCCATATCGATAAGGCACACAAATATCGTAACATTAAAAAAAAAACATAAAACATATTTTGATCAATTGAATAAGCAGGGTGACAATGATCTTGAATGATATTGAGACCTAAAACTTACCCATTCATCATTTTGGCGTTACTTAGTAACATTTGATACCAAATTTAAATTCTGAACATACAGTGCCCTAAAACGTCAACATCTCCCAAAAAAAATTACCCTTTTTCGACGTATGACGAATACAGACATATTACAACCATAAAGTTATCGTTCAAAAAAGGGCCTTGCAGCCCAAAAACTGGTTCGGCATTGACTGGAAATTATCTGCAGTCTCCGCACGAGGTGAATAGCCTTGTTTCGGTTACGACTGCAAAAAAAAACAACCGTCGACCTCACGGTAATCATAAACAAGTTCTTTTTTTATTAACCAAATAGTTTCGAGTAATCGCGACTTGATTATGTCACTAGTCGAAAGTGAAATGTCAAGATATTGCGATAATCATTTATTATTTGACAACACAGTTTTGAGATTCACTCAGATTAAATTATTTGCAAATATGCGATTTTGATTACGTTTCTGCAACCCATAAAATTAATTAAATTAATAACATTGTATGGCTTAAACTTAGAGGATCAAAAAAGACAAGTCGAATACCTAAGTTTAGTTATTATTAACGACAAACACGCAATTTAAGCATACATCCATTTTTTTTCGTCTTTTTGTGAAAATAATGAATGGTGTTTAGTGCTTTTCCGAAACCATTTCTAATAAAAACTTTACCGTTTCGTTTTTTTATTGTGTTAATAATCGATTAGCTAGGTATCGAATTCCAGTCTGCCAGTTAACATGAATGCATAATTATTGTAATTGTGACGTCAGATAAGAAGTAAGGTCAATACTCTCTAAAATTGATTGTTTCAGAAATTCAGATAATGACGTAAATAAGTTAAAAAGACAAAGTCCGTGTTTTCAACAGTACTTGAAAACTATAAAAATAATAAAACATGTACTGCCATTCAGAATTTCGTATGTTTTTGTCAATCTTAAAAGTTATAATAAAAATAATTCTAATCAGTGTATTGGCAAAATTTCTGGTAAAATGAATTAATACAACTAGTAGGTATTAATGTATTTTATCAGAAATTTTGCCATCTCATTATGTACATCCTTATTAATCTAATAAGGTCAGCCGCCACGTGGATTTAGCTGGCAGAGTCTGACATAACCCGCTTTCTACAGACCACTAAAAAAAAAAACATGTAACTAGGTACCAAATAATGTTTCATACAGAATTAAGGGGCCGGTAAGTGCTGGTGACCTTGTGTGACTGGGCAGTGCGTCAGCTGAAAGACGTCCACTGCTGGACATTGGCCTCCCCAAACGGTTTGCCCTAATCGCCACACTTGGCAGGCGGGTTGGCAATTGCAATATGGTGTTAAAATGCATAGAGAACGCTGATGCCTATTCTCTAGTAAGTCCCTTAGTCGCCTTTTACGACACCCATGGGAAGAAATAGGATGGTTATATTCTTTACGTCCGGCACCACACGGCCAAACCCTGCGTAGCCACGTATAATTGCCACCAATATTTATTAAAAAAAAATATATATATACGAGTATATGAATATTTGAAAATAATCACAGATATAATTTTACATAATAAAATGGTATATTCATACAAAAAAAAATCATGAAAATATCTTGAGCAGTATGACAGCAATATCGTTTTTTATATTTCGGGTAGACATTATTTCCTGAATTTATTTCATAAAGTATTTTACTACAATACTTAAATATTCACATAAAGAATTGATGTGTACGCGGTTTAGTTTAACATACTGTTTTTGCATAATTAACTTACTTGCATTATTTGAAGGTGCAATAACAGATTTAAAAGACACTAAAATCATATATCTGCGTCATACGGGACATTACCTGTCAAAGAAGACAAAATGCAAACGCCTGCGCTTGAATCATTTTAGGATTCAATATTCAGAAGAAGTCGCTGTTAGGGTAACCATAAAGATGATGATTTATGAGATGTTTTATTAGGTGTAAATGTAATTGGAGTAATGTTACTCACTTGTTCATACGTAATAAATCTAATTGCTATGTCGAGTAGAGAATGTATATGAAAAAATATTTTGTAAAACGTAATTTGCGTATCGCCACTGTTTTGCAATAATTAGTTCCAATGATCGCTGTGTTATACAGAGAATTGATTTTAATTAGTCTGGAAAACACTTCTTTTGAATATAAAGGTAATATAATTATCCTACGTACGTACGTAGATAGGTACGTGGTACGTAAATCATTCTTATGAGACACAATAACGTGACCATGAAATTTTCATAGAATTACATTTTTCTGTTGTTATTTTTGCCTTAATATAATTATGTCGTTCGTCATGTTGAAAATATTGAAGAGATACAAGAATTGATACATATTTTTTGGAGCCAGTTTTTTCTTTTATAAGATCATTAGTTTTATAGATCATTGCCTAGCTAAACTGAATTTCGTGATGGTCATAAAAGCTTTTTATAGTAGAAAAAACAATTCTCATTCTAGGGCAGTTGGATTAACATCGCGGTTGGTCAAAGTTTTCCGTAATACAACATTGCGAGTTAGACTTTTCCTACTTAGATTAGAAAATCCTTAGTACGGTATAATCATCAAAAAAAAACAATGCACAATGAAGGGCTCCATATTTCAGATGAATTTATTCCAAAAACCAAGTTAACATTCTAGTTAAAAACATGTTCTCCCATAAATCGATATACGTCACGGTCAATTCTACGACTGCAAATATAAGATGGTCGACTATTACTCTTTAACTTGTAAAGCCTACTTAATTAATGTATCATCATGTATTCAGTACATAAACTTGAACCCCGTGCGTTGAAATTTCTCGTCGGTAATTAAAAAAAAAACAGCTGTTTCCTACAGAAGTGCAATACCTACTCGGTCAAATGTATGGAAAAGCGATTTTTTTTATAACCGACGTAAAATTTAACGCAGGTACTGAATCCATGGAACCAGGATACGCGTCGATGTCCCTTTCACCCTGTATAGATACATATCACGTCTATGCCTATCGTCAACTACAACTACAATAGAATTTGACCCTGTAATATGCACGTGGTAAACTAGAGAAAAGATTGTTAATAAAATATGTAGTTCATCAACATTAATGTCGATTACAATGAATCCATCCCAACCCAATCCGTCCATCATACATTTTTACACATCCTTCCTTTTCCGCTAATTTAATTAATTAAATACTACTTTATTTTTATAATCATCCTTTCTATGATTTTCGTGTTTTATGTTTTATTTTTTTATTTTCGGTTTGTCAAGCTTACTGTATCTACCTAGATTCTAAGAAAATATAGTTGGAAGCGCACACATGTACCTATTTGTTCCTGTTCTTGTGTTTTTTTATGAAATTGTAGTCTCTGTTGGAGATCCCAATAAACAATCATTAACTTTACATTTGGCATTGCAGATTTATCCTCAATATAATATTAATAAATGCAGCCGTACATTTTTCATTCATTTTTATTACTGAATATCAGTCATCATCCATTGGATTACTTACGTTTTATGGAATCTATAATTTTTAAACTGTCTACCTAACTCTAATAATATCTGGCATTCGATGGAAAATAAGGTAAGTAATTCAGTTTTATTAATTAATTTAATATTTTTAACAAACCGGTACATAAACATTGACTATGATAAATATTGTACCTACATTGCCTAAGTAAATACAAAGGTATGACACAAAAAAAAACATTTTTTGCCGTCAAATATCATTATTTTAGCTGACATGAATGTAAACAAAAATAATTGATTGGACAGACAAAATTGATGCTTGCAAAAACTGAGGTTTTAAGTAGCCCATTACTAAAATGCAAAAAAGCTTATGATAGGCCTCAAATCGAATCAAACTCTTGTCTCAAAGATACTGTGAGTACCAACCTACCTCAAAGTCGGATTGTTAAATCGGTCCTTACATTCGTTTACCGCGTGGTGTCTCTAGTCTTGAGCCCTCGAATTTGAAGTGAAGTGCAGTTGATAAAACGCGCGACTCCTGCGCAGACGCCTCAGTATCACGATAATGGCGCGGGTCCCGATTACGATACTGGTCGTCTCAGCCACAGTTCTGGTCGCAAAATTCGTTACAGGTGCGTAATTGTGAAAAAAAATGTGATGTGTCTGTGGTTTTTTTTGGCGGAAAAAATTACAAAGTTCCTTTTTTTTAAATATTTTTTTTTAAATTAAATTATTGGTGATGGTGTGTTTGTGGTCGAGTCAAAATCTTTTTTTTTTTTTGTGATTCGAGTTTGCATTATTTTCATTTTGCCCATTTGAGTTGTAGGGTATCGCGAATGTCTTATATACAATAACAATTACATATTATTGTATATAATTGTATTTAATTAAAGTAGATAATTTGTTTGTCTTAAGATGCAGAAGCCGACACAAACTGATTAGTTGAAAAACGAATAAGTTATTATGGTTAAGTATATAAAACCCAACCATGACAGAGACTGTAATTCTCTCTATTAATTAGGAAAAAGACAAAAAAAAATAAGTACAGCTTAAACAATTTTTCTTTTAAAATATTTCCCCTTTTTTCGTTAAAATTGTTTATTTTACTGTAAGTTGTTAATAGAGTTATGAAGTATTAAATATTTGTTTCATGTTTTTTCGTAAAATTATTAGTATCTGCATGCAGTGTACATACACACTGCTTGACAGAAAAATAGGTTTTTTGTGTCGAAGATTATGACAGACAGGTGGTACTTCCCCGAATGAATATTTTCACAAGCAGCTCTTCTGCAATTGATTCTTATGACTGTTATTGACCCAACCAGGCACTTTACTTTATGTAAATAATTTCATCACCACTGCTCTCAAAACGGTTTAGGAAAACATCGTGAGGAAACCAGCATGTCCTAGAACCAAAAATTCGAAGACATGTGACATCTACCAACCCGCTCTAGGCCTGCGTGATGGATTACGGCTCACTCCCTCTCGCAGAGAGGAGGCCTCTGTCACAACAGTGACAATATTACAGGCTGATTATGCTTATGCTAATAGCATTAGGCTCGCCCTTGGGACTTCCCTTACATGGGACTATAACTGCCGATTATATTGGGTGTACCAACTAATTACCTGTGCCTACTACACCTTTCTCGAAAATATTATGTGCACAACACAATACAACACAACACAAAACATAAAATTACGGCTGTATTCTCCGAAGGGTTAGACAGTGGTTTCAAAGTCAAAGTCAAACCATTTATTTCAAATAGGCACATAAGAGGCACTTTTGAACGTCAAAATTTACAAAAAAAATAGAATTGATTCTAGTTGCCCCTTCCAAAAGGTAGTTTCGTATGGAGAAGAATGGGCAAGAAACTCCACCGGTACTCTTTTAAAAATGTTTTACAATATTTTGTTTAAGTACATTAATTATATGATTATATGTGAAGACGATGCACCTAGAATAAAATTACTATACCATAATAGGTAAAACGAATTAAAAACTAAGGAATGAAAAATAACTTAATTATTAGATAGATACATGGTGCTCACATATTTACAAACATCGTAAAAGTATGTTTTTCAAAAAAAAATAAGTCAGTGTGTGAGTATAGGTTATCACAGAATGTAAAATCAATATCATAAAAATAACAGATTTTACCATAAAATAGCAACCAGTTTGATTTTGTTTATCTATAGTACACCTATATTTCGCCAGTTATATTAAATGCCATCTAATAGGAGCTGAGATTATGTTTTCTGATTCCTAACAATCACTTATACAATATTCCACGTAGTACAGAATTATTAGTTAAAGACAACGTCACTTACCTTATCGAATCATCCATGAAAATTACAGCAATGACGAAGATAAATAATAAACTATGGACAATAGATGGCTTTACGTCAACAATTTATTTTGTTAGAATAGCTGTTTCGAAGAACAATGATAATGGTTGCTTTTGCTGACGATGTTTCAAATAGGTGCAAATATTAAATTCCAATGTCGAAAAATTCGAAGGCCTGACACCTGTTAACCTGCACTGGGCCATTTATTTTTTCCATGGTGAATTCTTCATGGATACCTTCCATCTGGGCAGAATGGAGGGTTATGTTGGATACATACATACATACATAAACTCACGCCTTATTCCCATAGTGGTAGACAGAAACTACAGAACGCCACCGGCTTCGATCCTTACATACTCCTTTTGCTTCGTTTACGTTCATGCATCTGGACAATCACGCGCCCCGGTTGTACGCATCTAACCTTTCTAAAGAACATCACCAATAAGATCAGGCACCAAGGACCCGACTCCTGCCGACTGAACTGGTTCCTTACACTACAATGAGTTGAAGGCCCGGGAGATACGCACTTATTCACCGTACTCCACCGCAACGTGCTTGATAACTGGTTCTTAGATCCTGGGAGGCTTGAGTCCTAGCAGGTCAAGACACGCTCGGAGCAGTAGGAATATAACATTAATAGGCTGATTAGGAACAAAAATTATATGTTTATGTCAATTATGTAATGAAACCCAATTTTAATCTTTGAATAAGGAAATTCTGTAGTGTATGGTTTTTAGGATTCCGTAGACAACAAGGAGCCCTTATAGTTTTGCCATGTCCGTCTGTATGTCTGTCTATCCCCAGCATAGCTGAGAGACCCTTAGTACTAGAATGCTGTAATTAGGCATGGGTATACATGTTAATCACGCCGACAAAGTGGTAAAATAAATGGGTACCTCCCTTGTACGTAAAGTGGGAATGATTTTTTTTTTCTCGTCTATCCCTTAGAGTTGGATAGGCCGTTCAAAAATATTTCAGAGTCGTGAAAACCACTTTTCAATTCAGGAATCCGTTAGCGTAAGCGGGGAACATGTTTTTTCAACTACAACGTTAAGTTTGTTTTTGGAGTAAATTAATCCCAAATACGGAACCCCTCATTGTGCGTGGTCCGACACGCAATTGGCCGGGTTTCTTTTAAGTTGTGGCTGAGAGTTGGGATGAAGTCAACAAAAATAATAAGTAATTAGGTAGCTGGAATCTTGTGTCCAGCAGTTAAAACTGCAAAGATGTTAATCTCTTGTAACCAGATAAAAGAGTTCAGATTTTTTGTTGACAACCGATTTCTCCGCGATTTCTGGGCCACTTAACGCGAGTCTTTCTTATTTTTATTACACAAGTCGATGCCAAAGATAAAAAGTCACCCGAAACTATCGAGAAATTAGAAAAACCGGCCAAGTGCGAGTTGGACTCGCACACGGAGAATTCCGTACCGTATTCATCATTTCATAATTTCTGCCGAAAGACGAAAGACTGGACATAGGGCTCCCCTAACATTTTGGCGGGGTTTCCCATAAGCGCCACGATTGGCAGGTGGGTTGGCGATCGCAGTATGGTGTTAAAATACATAGAGAACGCTGCTGCCCATTATCTAGTAAGTCTCTCTCTAAGCCTTTTACTCTCTAAGTTCATAAAATCCTACTGAATGATTATTTCAGAAATAGTCATTCAATAGGATTTTATGAAGAGAGTTAGTTGTATTGCCGATTCTAATGATTATAATTCTGTAAAGCCATATTTGTTACGGCCGCGAATCATATTTAGATCAACATACAACCTGTTACTGACCTGCAAATTGCAAAAAACCTAATAAAATTTGAATTTCGCGGGCTACCTTAGCGCATCCCCCTTAATGACTAACTTTATTTAATTCTTATTATCTGTTTTTATAGCGGCAATAGCAATATACAATCTATGAAAATTTAAACTGTCTGTGGGACTACCTCGTTGGTCTAGTTGCCGCGCTACTGCTAAGCATAATAAGATCCTGGGTTTGTTTCACAGGTCGGGCAAAGTGATATTGGGTTTTTCTATTAGTTATTTCTCAGTAGCAGTTCGGAGTCTAGATTTGTGCCCGAAAGACGGTAATAGGTTCGCCCCCCCTCAAGTAATGGTAATCATGAGACTTAAACATTAACTGGCGAAATGTGGGTGTACCTAATAATCCTACTATGGGTACACCTCTGCCTAACCCTTCAGGGAAACATGGCGTAATGTATGTCATATTATGATGATGAGGTGTTAGTGACCTATTTAGGCTAAAATACCTGGTTCCCTATAACTTTTATTTAAGGCTCCCGCAGACAGCGCGTCCCAACTCTAACAGAACAATTTCCATGAAGTTTTCATAGAAATTATTCTACTAAAGTCGTGGCGCGCCTGTCTGCGGGAGCTTTTACGCGTGTCAATGCCTACTTACAAATAATTCAATGAACAGATAGTGTTAATTACCCAGAATGCCTAGAACTCTTTTTATAATTAATTATACAAACTGCTATCATCTTTTCTAATTAGCTTGTGTTGTTGCCAATTATAAAATTATCTTTCAGGGCCTGAAAAACTGGAAGCATTATTCGTTTTGAATTCATCAAGCAATTACAATAATTATGCCGCTTTAGGTACATAATCTCTATAAAATTTGTAAACTATGTAATTTTCAGCATTGGTAATGCAAGGTTTTATTCATTAATCATAAGATTATTTTTCATGACTGAACCTTTACGCCAGTAGCACACCTCCGCCACGAAACCATAGCAGCGGAACCGCAGTAGTTCAATTCAACTGGCTCGCGTCATGTTCCGCTACTCGAATCGGATGCAAGTAGCGGAACATGACGCGGGGCAACTACTGCGATTGCTCGCTGCGGCTGGCGGAGGTGTGCTATCAGCGTTAAGGCTAGGATCAAATCCGCGCGGAAAAACGCGGCTTATGGTACTTTTTTTTTCACTTAGGCTTTTGGGTTAGGAAATAGCATAATCAGCCTACAATATTCCCACTGCTGGGACACAGGTCTTCTTTCTGCGAGAGGGAGTGGGCCGTAATCCTAGGACATGCCAGTTTTTTCACGATGTTTTCCTTCACCGTTCTGAGAGCAGTGGTGATGAAATAATTTACACAAAGTAAAGCGCTTGCCTGGGTTCGAACCTACGACTTACAATTTGTAAGTCGCGGCCGATTCCACCGAGGTTTAGCAGATTTTTTTTAAGATTTCACCCAGGGAAGTAGGTATATAATATCACCGTACTTACATAGGGTATCTTTCCTTTATAATATATGTCTGCATCACCACCATAGCCATCTTTCCGTTTGAAAGTATGATGCTGGTGATTTAATTACAGGCCCATGACTGCCCATGTGACGTTTTCTAACTCTGGATAGCGATTGCAATGCAATCACAATTGACCCTACGTACGGAACCATGGCTATTAGAAATTAAAGACCCTTCAAAACCTACTACTGCGAAGCAAGTGTTGACAACATATCCGATGCATTTGGGGAGCTAAACCGGGATCCAGATGTCGTTCAAAACTGGTCTGATCGATTTGGGGGGCGGTTAACTCCACCAAATGTCAGGTTATCTTAATTATACACGTTATCTTAATAGAGAGCTCCTGCAGTATGAGGAAGCTGAATGGCTTAACAGTACCATTGCACCTGTAATCATCGACAACTCAGTCATCCCGTTTAGATTCGATGTTAAGGATCTTGGTCTGCATGTCGACACTTGTCTTGACCGGTGAAAGCACCTGCTTTCACCGGTCAAGACACAACTGTCAATCATAAAGTCACCGGAACGTTCTCCCATCACACATACAGACAGTGCTTGTACAGTTCCTAATCGTTACCATAATTGATTATGGTGAAGTGTTACTATGACCTGAATACAGATCTCCTCAATAAACTTGACCACCTCAATAACAGCATTCGATTCGTTTTCAATCTTCGTAAGTATTACCATGTATCCACGCACCGACTGCTTTTAAAAAAAAAAAAATTACCCGTTTGTCAGCGCAGAGAGTTGAGGGCTCTGTCTACGTTGTTCTGTATTCTTGACTAACCCACTAGACTTACCTGACTTCTCAAATTCAATACTTATGCTCTGACCATAGTAAAATTCTTCGTTACACACTCCACCAAAGTGTCTTCTACGATGTCCTTCTCACCGTTCTGGCTTCATTCATTCTTCTTTCTTTGTCCAGGCAGTCTTTCTTTGGAATGCGCTCCCTCTGAACATCACGATGACAACCAGTCAGTTATATTTTAGAGTGAAGGCAAGTGATCATATTCGTTAGAAATTGGCCTAGCGCTGATTTGCTGGATTCGTTTTCTCCTCCACTGATCATTATTTCTTCTGAAGAAGTTTGTTTTATTCTAGTATTTTATAGCTATTTCCGAGCTATCTATCCCGTATGTTGCACCTACCATGTTTTGTCTCTGCATCACCCTAAGGTTGACTGCTAGAAAATGCCGCCTTTGTCTTTGTCTTTAACTTGTGTGTATGCACAAGTGAAACAATAGTGTACAATGTTGTGTTTTAATAAATATAAACAAAATAATAAATAAAAGCATTTTATGTACATCAGTTGTTTTATGTCAACAACTACAGTCGAAAATACGCACTTTAGACCGGTATTTTAGAGTTTAGAAAAAAAAAATGCCATTACAACCACGTTGGGTGGGTGTGATGACACCATAATTTTCATTACAATGTAATCACAAGTGATAATAGCAACAGAATGATATGAGTTTTTAACAAAATGTCACGTTTTGTAGATTGTTGTGGAGAGGCACGTATTTTTATGATAGTTGAAACAGATAATTTTATTATTGGTTATTTATCGATTGGTCATCTTTTAATTGTTATCATAATTCAGGGGCTTCTGGCGAAATCCGCTTGCCGCGGCTGGTTTATGGATGGGTGATCATCCATTACTTATTATTATCAAAACCCCTCCGTGCCTTGAAAGCACGTAAAGCCGTTGGTGGGGCTGTCATACGTAAATATTTGAAAGTCGTTTGTAGAGGTCAGATAGGCAGCCGCTCCATGTAAAATGCTGGTATTCAGCTGCATCCGGTTAAACTGGAAACAGCAAGGCAGATTGATTGACATTTCATCATAATCATACTGAATGATTACAGTCATTTGGTGATAGTACTGATCTATTTTGCTGCCGGATTAACTTGGTCTGATTATGTAGTGTATAGTGCCGTGTGGTGCCGGCCCGAATAGCACCATCCTATTTCTTCCCGTGGGTATCGTAAAAGGCGACTAAGGGACTTACTAGAGAATGGGCAGCAGCGTTCTCTATGAACTCTTCTACCAATCTTTTAACACTATACTGCGATCGTCAACCCGCCTGCCAAGCGTAGCAATTATGGCAAACTCCCCCAGTTTGGGGGAGGCCTATGTCCAGCAGTGGACGTCTTTCGGCTGAAATGATGATGATGGTTATGTAGAAACTTTTTTTTTACATAATACAAATACATACATAACATCACGCCTGTGTTCTCCGAAGGGGTAGGCAGTGGTGTACCTATAATACACCCACATTTCGCTGGTTATAGGTACATCACTAGCTGCGGCCTACGGTTTCACCTGCATAAATCTCGATCCCGTGGGAACATCGGGATAAAAAGTATCCTATGTCTTAATCCAAGTCAAGGTACCCATGTAACAAATTTCATCTAAATCTGTTCAGCCGTTTTAGCGTGAAACTGTTACAAACAAACAAACTCACTTTCGCATTTACAATAGTTATAGGATTAGTGTAGTTTACATAATAAAACGAGTTTGATTACCTAATCTTGTTCTAATAATCTAAGATCAAATAGATTACTTACCCAACCTACGATGTCGGTGTGTTATGCTGTAATATGTTGCATTTACATGCATATTATGACATAAGACAATGCTAATTGATTATTTTAGAGTTGTGTCTCTAAAATAATCAATTAGCTCGTATCGTAATCATCATCAATAAAATTAACAAGTCTGGTGATATAAAAAAAAAAATATTTGTACATTTTCGTCATTTTGCAGAAATTATTCACACTAATATTATAAAGGCGAAAGTTTGTGAGTGTGTGTGTGTATATGTTTGTTACTTCTTCACCCTCAAACGGCTGAACCAGTTTTGATAAAATTTTGTATGGAGGTAGCTGACACCCTAGAATAAGACATAAGCTACTTTTTATCCCGATATTCCCACGGGATCGAGACTTACGCGGGTGAAACTGCGGGGCGCAGCTAGTCATCAATAAAATTAACATGGTCTGCTGATATTAAAAAAATATATATTAGTACGTTTTAGTAATTATGCAGAAATTATTATCATCAATAAATAATTCAAATCTCAACGTTACGCATATTATTTCACACTTTATTTATTTACTAGCTGCGCCCTACGGTTTCACCCGCACAAGTCTCGATCCCGTGGGAAAATCGGGATAAACAGTCTTATGTCCTATACCAGGTCATGGTCTACCCATCTGCCAAATTTCATCTAAATCCGTTCAGCCGTTTTAGCGTGAAAGCGTAACAAACAAACTTACTTTCGCATTTAAAATATTACTGGATTTATTTGGGAGCACTTAATAATAATAAATAAAGTTTGCAAGATTATCGAACAGTGACTAAAATGGCAGATATATGGTTTTAGTGACTTTTAAATCTATTATTACGCCTTCATAGAATGCTAGTAAGTTATGCAAAAAATGTATGTTAAACTAGAACGTGAATATTTAAGCTTTGTAGTAAAATATTTTATGAAATAAATTCAGGAAGTAATGTAATATCTACCCAAAGCATAAAAAACGATATTACTTTCAAACTGCTTAAGATATTTTCATGATTTTTTTTATGAGCAGACTATTTTTTTATCTATAATAAAATGATGTGTGATTTTTTTCAAATCTTCGTTGTTTCGTTACTAAAAATAAATATTCCCTCTGAAACCGAACGGTGGCGCGGCGTTAGCGCGACACGCATTTGTACGGCCAAAGACAACGGCGATTACCTGAAACAAGTTTGTGAAAGTACTCTCAATATCAACAATTGGCTAGATCATAACATGTAACTTTTGTAATGATAACTGAATACATCCTATTTTTTAATGATGACGTACAGACGACAGCACTTCAAGCTACTAGAATCTGTCAAATTTCTTTATTAGATTTACAACTTTATCCCTAAACCATAAGATTCATAGTTGATTGGGAAAATTTTACAGTTTCGGGTAGCTTGGGCTGGCGCAGTGGTTAAGCGATTGACTGCTGCGCTGCGTGTCGCGGGTTCGATTCCCGCACGGAACAAATATTTGTATGACCTATAAGTAGTTGTTCCGGGTCTGGCTGTTTGTGTATGTGAGTTTAAATGTTTGTAAACGAACCCGCGATACAGGAGAAATTCCTAGTGTGGGGCAACGTTTAAAAAAAAAAAAACAAAAGCAATACCTAGTCAAGTTTTTTTTTTTCTTGACCTGCTGGCGTCTGTACGTTCAATTAATTTATATTTACTGAATGATTTTAAAGCATGCTATTTTTCATATTGTATATGTGTGTTCATGTGAACTTTATAATTAACTATTATTAAGATCTTGTACACATAATTATGAGATATGCATAGATTTGAATTGAATTGAAACAGTTAATTAACTTTTATCATAATTATCCAAAGATATAAATATGTCTATATAAAAAAAAAGACAAAACTGTGAACTTCTCAAAAAAAAATGCGTCCAACTGTTGGCCGGAAAATGCACGCACATTAGAATGGCGAGGCGCGAGTGTAAAACGTAGAGCAGCTACCACGGACACCAGCCTAACAAAGTTGGCCTGTTTGCTTTAGTTATTTTGCAGCGCGACATATAAAAAATAATCAAAGTAGTTATCGTAAAGGCAGTCCAAAGAGGAAAAATATTTTTACTGTTCCGCTTTATGCCTGTCTAATTGATTATATTAAAATGATTGTAAAATGTATAAGTTTGTAAACCTCTTTACGTAATCAATCTGTAATCTTTTTCTTTCCTCAGACATTCTTTTTGACCATTATATTTTTTTTCCATTGTGACACAATCTTTATTAATATAAAAAGCGGTCAAGTGCAGTTCGGACTCTCACACGAAGGGTTCCATACCATCGTATTATATTTAATATTTTATTGGTTAGACGTTTGTATGAGCCATTATTAAGATCTAGTAAAAAAAACACAAAAAAAAACCTCTTTAATTTTTTTTTTTTTTTATTATTTTCCGTCATAGAGGTTATAGTAGTACGCACTATGAAAAAAAAAATGTCTACCTATTACGGTTTAAAAGATACAGCCCTGTGACAGACGGACGGTGTAAAAGTGTTTGTAAAAAAAACTTTTTTACAAAAAAAAAACCAAATTCCAAAAAAACACTAAAAAGTGAAAATTAACTCCCCCCCCCCCCCCCCCCGCTTAAAAGTCAAATTTCCAAAAACCCCTTCTTAGCGGATGCCTACGTCATAGAACTGTCTGTGTGCCAAATTTCAGCCCAATCTGTTCAGTGGTTTGAGCTATATGTTGACAGACCAATCAGTCACGGTTTCCTTAAGGCTAGATGTTATATTGAGAACCTCCTCCTTTTTTGAAGTTGGTTAAAAATCATTTATAGCCAGAGTGCATCTCATGACAATTCCAATAAAACCAAACACGGGTAGGATACATTGTTTTATTACGGAGTTCCAGTGCCTACCTTCCGGCTTCATCATCAGATCAGTTTGATGGTACCATTTTGATCAGAACTATTTAATTAAACTTGCTTCGCTTAACTATCTTAATCCAGATATCTTATCGCCACCCGTGAAATACTTATCATTGAGAAGTTCCGGTGGCCATCTGTGGCCTTCTTCATCAGTTCCACTTCACCAAATTATACTTTCTGAATGCAAATGATTGATTTGTTGATGAAAATATAAAAATCGCCTGAAAATGTATGCCTATAATATTTGAGAAGTTTCTTCAGTTACTCATGGATCCCAACATCAAAACTGGATTTTGATAAAAATGGGATCAATCTGGAAGTAAATCCTTTCAAATAAAAAAAAAAAATCCAAGTCGGTTCAAAAACGACGGAGTTCTGAGGTAACAAACATTAAAAAAAAAAACATACAGACGACTTGAGAACCTCCTCCTTTTTGTAAAGTTAGTTAAAATTTACTAATGAAACCAAATTTAATTTTTTACAGGAGATGTGACAGCATCGGTACCAAAACCCAAAAAAATACTGGATACCTTCATGAGCCCAGCGTACATACCGGTCGAAGAAAAGCATCAGTCGTTCTGGAAGAAGTCGGCTGCGAAAACCCTGAAAGCCAAGCTCGCAGAGAAACCAAACACGAACAAAGCGAAGAATGGAATCTTGTTCATTGGTGATGGAATGTCGTTGGCTACTGTCATGGCCGCCAGGACATTTTCTGGGCAACTTGAGAGGGGTGTCGGTGAAGAATCAGTGTTGGATTTCGAAACGTTTCCTGTCAGTGGATTAGCTAGGGTGAGCTCTCTATTTTTTATCTTTTAAGGAAAACGTATTATATTTTTTTTTTACAGTGTTTGTAAATAGGTTAACACCATGTATCTATTACATAATTAATTTATCTGTCATTGCTTCATTTTCAATTATTTTTACCTGTTGTGGTATAGTAATTTTAGTAGTGCATCGTTTTTATACAAGATATAACATAAATAACGCACAACCTCTTAAGGGGTCATTGTAGTCATCATTATGAACAACTTTTACTATGGCACCAAATCTGAAATTGCGAAAAAAAATCTGCTGTTTCAAACATTTATGTTCTCATAACTCGTCGAAATGTAGGGAACAGCAGATTTTTCGATGACCCCTTAAGAGGTTGCGCGTTAATTCTGGGGCATGTTGTATTTAATTATATAATTAATGTACATAAACAAATGATTGTAAAACATTTTAAGAGTAACGGTGGAGTTTCTTGTCCATTCTTCTCCATACGAAACTACCTTTTGGAAGGGGCGATTAGAATCAATTCTATTTTTTTGGAAATTTTGACGTTCAAAAGTGTTCATGTGTGCATATTTGAAATAAATAATTTTACTTTGACTTTGACTTATATCAATTGCTTAATTTATTTATGATTAAATTTAACATATTCATATGAAGCATGGAAAATTATTAATTTGAACATATCTACGTACTGGAGACACGGCGAATGTCAAACTATATCCATATCCAGTTTAATCTGATCTCGCATTACACAGGCTTTTCGTACAAGAAGACATCAAGTCATACCTCACAGGATATGATGCTCGATATTTTTGCCATCGTACTTACAATGCAAGACATTGCTCTCTAAGATTGCGCCCCTCGCAATCACTTAAGCTGATAACAGACGCTTCACTTGAGTGAATTTTCATTTTGTTTCATTTCACGTTCACACGTCCGTCGCAAAGAAAGTTACATAGATATGAAGGTTAATCTGCTCATTTCATTTATCGATCATTCGGAGCGCGACTGAAAGATACGGGTGTGGAAATCTAAGATCGTTGAATTTGTTCACTAAAATGAATTCATTTTTGATTGAATTTGTGTTCTGTCGTCGCACTTCGAGTGAAATGAAAAACAAAAAAAATAACAAAAATTTAAGGATCCGATATCAGATTTTTATGCCGCTCCTTATGCCAAGTGGCATATAAACTGTTGGTTTTTTTTTTCAAATAAAACTTGGCTAATATAAAAGGCTACTTACTTAGCTACAAATAGATCATTGTGTAACATTTACGAAACATTTCAAACTTGCCACATTATTTATAAATGCTTATCCAGAGGGCTAATTGCGTAACACACTATCAGTAGGAATCGGTTTCAATTTGACAGTTCAACGACATTCATTGCGTTATTTATGTTGTTGAGCAGACAATTTTTTCTAACTTATGAAGCAATGGATTAGCAATATACTTCAAAATCATTCCGATTCCGATTCAACCTGCGTTACGCAATTAGGGTACTGATCATTTTCACGCTAATGGCATAATTTTACAAAAAATCGTAAAAAAAATCAAACATAAAAACAATGCTATCAAAATATGTGGGCGTCCAAGCAAAAAGGGTCCAGTTCTCGGCATTTAGTTTTCGAGTTAAACGCAGTTTGGGTTAAAAAATTGTAGTTCGCGACTTTAATTGATTAATTATTAATGAATGCTCAATTATCTACAAGTTCATAATAGTTTTTCACAAATCAAGGTTTTTCAGAGTTTCAAATTCAAATGTCTGATAAAAAAAAAAAAAATATGCACATGTTTTTAAATATTTTTTTAATCCTTATTTTGATAATATGGATTAAAAAAATATAAAATATTGACTATTCTCAAAGACAATAAACTATTTACTTCTCTTTGACTATTCTATATACCGAATCTAGTCTTAATACTACTGGCCGCTACTGGTCTACTGGGCCCTTTTGTCCCTCTTAATGTTAAGCCTAAAAAACAGAATAAGGAAGGAAGCAAACCAAAGTACAATAGTTTCCATAAAGTATTGTCCAAAATTGTTTAACTTATAAAAAAAATATCAATTTGTTCAATGAAGCGTGACATAAAATACGAAGTACAACAAGCCACTTTTGTACGCGACTGTGATGACAATAAATTGTTTTACTTCTAGATATATATATATATATATATATTCCAACTTCTAGATATATTCCACCTACATTCTCTAAGTGAAGACAATACTGTAGGAAGTCAATTATAACCTGTCCCTTATTCCGTTTACTTTTCAATCAATCAACTCAGCCTATCAATGTCCACTGTGAGTCGCAGGCCGATTCCCGGCGACCGTAGGCGCGGGCTTGCGGATGGTGAGTGATGGGTAGCTCGCCTTCCGATAAGGACCAGGCCCGTGTCGACGGCGCGTTGTTCCATGCGCGCCTCAAAGAGATGTCAGCACGTATTGACGGGGTCTGTTAGGGTCAATGTCTGCCAGGGTTGCGGGTTTGTCTGAAAGGGATATCGTGGCCTTGGCACACAGGCTACTGAAGGAGCACGGGTAGATTTTAGTCAGTAAAAGGCTGACACGCCCTCCCGCTCCGCCCAGAGCGGGAGAAGTTATTTGATAATTTCCAACCCAAAAAAAAAAAATTGATTACATCATTTATGTTAAAATACATGACTGTGAGAACAATGTAGAAAAAACGGCCAACTGCGAGTCGGACTCGCGCACAAAGGGTTCCGTACCATTATCTATAAAAATGGCAAAACAGTCACGTTTGTTGTATGGGAGCTCCCCTTAAATATTTGTTTTATTTTATTTTAATTATTTATTTTTAAAGTAAATACATAACTAAATATTCTGTGAATATTTCAAGCGTCTACCTGTTGCCGTTATCAATATCGGGCAAAAAAATCACGTTTGTTGTATGGGAGCCCCCCTTAAATATTTATTTTATACTGTTTTTTTAGTATTTGTTGTTATAGCGCCAATAGAATTACATCTTCTATGAAAATGTCAACTGTCTAACTATCACGGTTCATGAGATACAGCCTGGTGACAGACGGACAGACAGACAGACAGACGGCGGAGCCTTAGTAATAGGGTTCCCGTTTTACCCTTTAGGTTCGGAACCCTAAAAACGTACACATTAAAAGCGTCCGTAATTAAAAGATAAAACCAATAAAACAAAATAAAAAGCCATGGCAGCTAAGAGATTACCAGTGCCTACTGACGGCGCCAATAATTTTTTCCATGGAATGTTGCAACGTCGGCCCTTCTTGTGATCTACAAATACGAGTATGTATAGATATTCTTGTAGGTAGAGGAAATAAATGTTTATCAAGAACATCAGATTCTTAGCAATCGATTAAAATGGATTATGTACGATATTCTTAATAATTAAATGTATAACATAATGCTCAAATTCTCCGTAATTACGTAGATATACGAGTAGATAATGTTGTTCTTATTACGCACCATTCTAAGTTTAAAGGCAGACACTTTATATTTATTTTACTTTACTGGCTTTCCCGGCAGACGTCCTGTCGAAATTTCAATAATTCAAACAAAAAAAACACTTTCAGTTTTCCCGAATTTTCTAATTTTCCCGGCAACTTTTCAAAGGACAATGCCAGAAACTCTATAGAGCTTTGACCCACCAAATAAAAGTTGGGTTACAACCATGTCGAATGTAGCAGTCTATTGCTGCTTTATTAGTGATAACTAAAAATATGTTTAATTTTGTTTTTCTTTCCTTAGGAACCTGAATTGGAGTATTACGAATATTTTTAAAATATGCCAAATCGGTCCAGCCTTTAGAAGATAAGATATTTAAAACTAGTTCCGCGACTTCTTTTACGATCCAGGATAATAACTAGCGTGTCTTTCTCCAGGTCATGGTCTGTTCATGTGCCAAATTTCATCAAAACCAAAGCCAAAGTCAAATTATTTATTCCAAATAGGCACTTGAGGTACTTTTGAACGTCAAAATTTACAAAAAAGTAGAATTGATTCTAGTTGCCCTTCCAAAAGGTAGTTTCGTATAGAGAAGAATGGGCAAGAAACTCCACCGTTACTTTTTTTTTAAGTTTTACAATATTTTGTTTAAGATAATTATAATTATGTGAAGACGATGTATCTATAATAAAATAACTATACCACAATAGGTAAAAAAAAGAAGTAATGACAGATAATTTCAACCGGACCGGATTTTTTCCGGTTTTTCATCAGGACGGCAACCAGCCGGTTATCATTTAAAGTGAAGGCACGTGAACATATTCGTCAGAAGTTGGCCGAAACATCTCAGCAGTGATTTGCTGGAGTCGTTTTCTTCGCTACCGGTCCTTATTTCTCCGGACAAAGTTTATTTTGGTATATTATGTAGTTATGTATGTATCTATCTATTTGTATTTATGCTTGTATTTTATAGATATTTCCGAGCTATCTATCCCGTACGTTGCACCTGCCATGTTTTGTCTCTGCATCACCCTAAGGTTGACTGGTAGAAAATGCCTCAGGCATTAAGTCCGCCTTTGTACAGTGTAGTTTTTACTTGTGCAAAAAGTTTTAATAAATAAATAAATAATAATTTAACTATGCGATAGATACTACATATTTAAAAACATCGTAATCCAACTCCATTCAGCCGTTTTACCGTGAAAGCTTAACCAAAAAAACAAATATAATATTACTAACTGCGCCCCGCGATTTCACCCGCATAAGTCTCGATCCCGTAGGAATATGTGAATGATAAGAAAGGGAAGGTAGTGAAGGTAGTGAAGGATAGCGTGACGGCTGACGGCTGAGAATGGAAGCAGAAAACGTGTTGCACCGATCCCAAGTAACATGGGACCAGGGATTGGACTTTGAGACAAAAAGTTATCGAATAATATTGATCTTCAACGCAAGTCAATTAAGAGCAGGCAGTCTGAATCAAATTTCCACACAAGCTCCGCCCTTGCTCCCCGCCACTCCATTATGTGCTAAACGCTTACACATCAGTAATAAAGTTGAATATCGCGTGCGCTATTTGATCGTGTTCGAGTACGAAACTAAATAGCGTAAGTCTCAATTCTTATTTCGTTTGTATTTAAAGTAATAATTAATAATTGATCTAAAGAAAAAATATCTGGTGGCTGGATAATAAAGACTATAATTGCTTGCTGTGGATATTTATTTTAGACATAGAAGCCAAACAATCTTGTTGTTTTTTTTTATCCTTAAAAACGACATGATTTTCGAATAAAAAATGTATCGAGCAAAAATATTACAATTACGTAACTGCCTTCAACATGGAAATAAAAAGATCCAATAAATCTAATACTAAAGTTTCATTTTGCTTGTATGTGTGACAGTTTTAGAATATTCATGCAAATTAACACAAAAATAAGGAGCCTTCTCATAACAGTAGCACTGTTACATAAACCTACATTCGATGTTATTATTAGCACAGAATATGCGATATGCTGTTTCCCAGCATTTTATCAATGATGATGTAGAAAGAAAAGAAAGAAAGAATAACAATTATTTGGACACAGTTCATGAAACACAAAATACAAATATCAAAATATAAAGTGAATATAATGCTCTAACAACAATAGTGTGTGCTTCACGGAATACTTAGATTGTATTATTTAAAATCTGTTCCGTTTTTTTTTTTAATTTGATTAATAAACAATGATGTATAAAACTAAAGTATTTTCGGCTGTCGTTACTGACCGTAGGATGTATGTGATGTGGGTGTTTGATGGCCATGGAAAGTGTTAAAAAAAAATCCTGGTGACTTCTTTATGAAAACCTTGTTAAAATAAATAATGATTTTCTGCTGGTATTTGTGATATACATTACAAATATCTGTCTTGATAGATACTATGAGTTGAAGTCGACATTGTTTTTTATAATTGATTTTACATACTGTGACTACTTTACCTAACACACTGACTTATTACTTGTTAAAATGTTATAAAAATTGTCTAGTTTTACAATGTTTGTGAGCACCACCACGTGAGCATGTATCTATCACATACTTAATTTATCTGTCATTACTTCATTTTTAATTCTTTTTACCTATTGTGAAATTGTGATGTATAGTAATTTTATTCTAGGTCTAGGTCATCTTCACATACAATAATATACCTAAATAATGTATACAAAATATTCTAAAGCGTTTTAAAAGAGTAACGGTGGAGTTTTTTTGCCCATTCTTCTTTATACGAAACTATCTTTTGGCTGGAATCAGTTCTATTTTTCTGTAAATATTGAAGTTCAATAGTGACTTTTATGTGCTTATTTAAAATAAATGTTTTGACTTGACTTTAATGGTGAAGCTACAATAGAGCACGGATACGCTCAAAACCCCAAACATTTATTTTAATTAACAATTTTATTTTTCACTGTCAAGGTGTTGGTCGATCAGAATGATGAACTTATTTGCCCATTCAAAAGCGTAGTAGGTTTGTATGGAGAAGAACGGGCAATAAACTCCGTGGACACTCTTTTTAACGTTTCGGCGGGTGGGTGGCAAAGTATACTCATAGTTTTTTTTTTTTGCAAAAAAGAAAATCAATTTATCGAATAGGCGATATATACGGTGAATAAATGCTTCGTTGAAAATACTGTTGTTGCCGACACAAAAAAAGAATTCCTAACTCTAGTGAAAAAATAAATAAATTGTAGTATGGTTTAACAAGAATACTAGTGCGTGCGTAATGTGCATTTTTTATACAAGATATAAATTATATTACATCAATATGGAACCTAGACCCCAATGCACACAAGCGAATACTAGAACATACAGCATGTTCTAATTCAAACAAATCAACAATACAATGTTTACGTGTGCAGTGTGCTAGTAACGCGCTTGACCGCGCATGCGCTCTGTGTCACGTTCAAGGAGAGCTGCGCACGCTTCGAGGCCGTGCGTACCACGTCTGACGTCACGCTCTCTTCCGATTCCGTAACCTAGCGATTCTGACGATTGACATAATTTCAAACAGACAAGCGAAGACGATGACAGTTTTCATTTCATCCCGAATGAAGTGGGCAAAACAGTTCTTAGTTAATTATCGTAGGTTATAAATATTCGGGCCTAATAAAAAACCGGGCAAGTGCGAGTCGTACTCGCGCACGAAGGGTTCCGTACCATTATCTATAAAAACGGCAAATCATGTCTGTTGTATGGGAGCCCCACTTAAATATTAATTTTATTTTAATTTAATTATTTATTTTTAAAGTGAATAATATAAATCAATATTCTGTAAATATTTCAAGTATCTACCTGTTGCCGTTATCAATATCGAGCAAAAACGAGCAAAAACATCACGTTTGTTGTATGGGATATAAATACTTGTTTTATTTTAATTTAATTATTTATTTTTAAAGTGAATATATAACTAAACATTCTGTGAATATTTCAAGCATCTTAAAAACAGAATAAAATAAATATTTAAGGGGGCTCCCATACAACAAACATGATTTTTTGCCGTTTTTATAGATTCCATGATGTTTTCATGATTTTTTGAACGCTTCGTGCGCGATTCCGTTTCGCACTTGTCAGGTTTGATATTTAGTTTCAGAAATTGAGACACGATCTAAAAATTGTTATTGAATAAATGAATTGAATTGAAAACTGTTACCAAGAATTCAGCCTGTATACAATATGTACGTATCGAATAAGATCGCGTCTACAGTATTGTCAAGTCAAGTGACATGCATATTTTTGAACAATGTGAGGAAGGAAGCGTGCGGTATTATTTTCACGGCAAGTAAATCATTGTTAGGCCCACAGTGTAACCTACCCACAAGGTTACAGGAAAGCGAAGACTGAGGTGAAAATAAACAATTTCCGCCTCCTTACAAATCCTTACATTCATAATACCTGACTAAAAACTTTAAATACAGGGTGAGAAGGACTTTCCGTTTTAGATTTTCTCAAACTACATACATACATAAACTCACGCCTTCTTCGTTCTGAAGAACATCACCAATTAGGTCACTATATAAAATAAAATATGTCCTCCCGGGCGCCTCTCTCCCGGCGTTTCCACTCACCTCTGCTTTCTCAAACTGACCTATGAAAATCTGAATCTGAAAATCTTGAAGGCCTGGGCTTATGCATACGGTATTTTTTTACGCTCCTTCCATGTAACAAACGTCAACAGCGTCTCGATGGCGGCTTTTCTGCCTTGAAAAACTGTGCTGGTTGCATGTGGAGCGTTCTCGCGCTTCGACAGCGGTAAATAAACGCCATGGGCGTAGACCCTTACTTTAAAATGCGAAATGATTCCTTAGAACAAACTCTACCACTTTATACTTCCATATTTGTCCATACTGTCTAATCTAACGGTTCACCGGGCGTAGTGCACTTAGCGGGTCTCTACCTATGTATATGAAATTAAAGTCTCTTGGTTGAGTCGCTTCAAAATTATCAGAGCCTAGGTCCTGAAATTCTGATGAAGTATCTAGCCAGTAGATAAATTTCGCAGTAATGTAAGCGTTGTTAGGGGCAATAAAATCACATGCCATAATATTTGAAAGTGTTTCAATAAAAAAATGTAATAGGCTTCACACGCAAATCCACAACCCAGTCTTTAATATACCCCTAAATAACCTTCCAACTTTTATATATAACCCTGTATCCAGTTAGACTGGAAGCTGCCCCAACATAGTTGGGAGAAGGCTAGACAGAAAATAATTCTAGGGAGTTTATTGCGCCACTTCTTCTTCCCAGCTTAAAAAAGAAAGAAAATTCGTTTATTTGCGATTTTATCACAAAGAAAAAAAAAACATAAATACGAAAGAACAAGTTGGGGAAAAATATGCTAAAGCACTAGGGACTGGTGAAGGGCAGGACCTGTTTTGGAGGACTGTCTAATGATACAAAAAATACATAAATAAAATTATTTTATTGCAAGTAACAAGACTCATAAAATAACAGATACAAAATGGATACAGACAGAATAACAAGTACAGACAAAAACGAAAACTCACAAGGTAACAATATATCTGCTGCAGCATTGCAGGATATATGGGAAATCCAGTCTGTTGGCGATCATCGCCAGGACGCTGTTGGCGCTGCCCCGCACTCTGCGCACCAGAGACGCGCACCGCTTGCGCATCGTCGCGTAAAAGCAGTTGGTGCGTGCCTCCGCGAACATGCGGGACGCTCCAGTGGCGGGGCAGCCCCAACACCACCCTGAACGCGTAATGTTGACGCACAAAATGTCATGATTCTTAGCCTATTTTGGATATTTGACTTATAATTTTATTTGATTAATTTGATGTTAACCCTGTACAGGTACTAACAAAATATTATACAAACTTTCAGACTTACTGCTTAGACGCCCAAGTACCGGATTCTGCATGCACTGCCACGGCCTACCTGACTGGTGTGAAGACCAAATATGGCGTGGTCGGTCTTGATGGCAACGTCACCCGAGCATCCTGCCATTCGCAGCTTTACGAACCGAACTGGACGCCTTCTATTGGACAATGGGCTTTGAATCAAGGACTTGATGTTGGTTAGTTTATTCTTATTAATTTGAAAACCGAGCTTGTCATAAAATACCGACAACCCTCGGTATTTGGAAAGTACGTCCCGGCTGTCGTTCATATATGTTTGACAACTGTTATGGACAGTCCACGCATGAAAGTCTTTCCAAGGGCTGCCAGGGGGTGTCGTGGTACCCAGTACCTGGGTTATTGTGGAGGTCAAAATTTCGGACAAACTCGCAACCCTGGCAGAAATTCTCTGATACTGACATCAATATTTAGGTTTAAGTGTAAATGTTTTTTTTTACACCTGAACCTGTTACTTACGCCACCTAATTCAGTGTAGTTATTGTTATGATTGGCAACTTTCTGTACGCACCCACATAAGGATGTTCAAATATTTTATTTTTTGGGGTAAAACACAAATTAAAATGATATTTTTTAAATTGAGAGTATAAAACCTTTTATACCCTCAGGTAGTATGACAACTAGTGGGTAACTGAACCAGATATAATGGCTTAGCTCAGTCATTGCCATTGGAAGCCTATGACCTACTAACGGGACCACTGTGCGTCGGTCTCAATAACATCACTTAAGTTAAATGTATGTAGACACATACATTTATATGTATAGATATACATCATAGGCCGGTAGATTTAAATAAACTGTATACCTACGGAACTTGTGTCATTTTCATATAAAAAGATACCTCAGATAAGCGATAGGTCCTTCTCTCAGACTTCTCTCAGTCAACGATCAATCATAAGGGCTTAGACCCTCCATCCTCGGTACACCATGTGGTTAGACACAAGGCGTTTTTGCACGTTCCATGTAGCGATTTCTGCCTTGAAAAAGCAGTAACAGTTTCGTTTGCAGAGTGCTTAGGGCCCTAAGTTTCGAAAGATCAACACTTTATCCGGGTTACGTATCTCAAAAACACAGACCGTAGAAATCAAAGCTCAGAGAATCATAGAAGTCAAACCATGAATGATACACAAAAATGGCACAATCGGTGATTAGTGTAGACAATAGCTGCCATTAATATTATAAGACTGTGTTTGGTTCGATGTGTGACGTTGACATGCTCACATGTTAGTTAAAATTATATTCTTATTGTGATTTTCAATTAATTATTACTTTACCTGAAATTCCCACCTACAGGTTGAAATTGGGAACATTTGCATCCTTACAAGTCGTGACATTTAAATGCACAAAAAGAAAACAAAGACAAAGAAATAAAAAGATTTTAATATCAGAAGAAAAAATATTGGCTGAATGTACAGGCAGCGCCATCTATGTAATATGAGTTGAACTAAGTGTTGCCGTCAGTGTCCAATTTCATTATAGCCGACTAGATGTCACTGTCAAAAGCGTTTTTTATATTTTAATCTTTTTTATTAGGGTTTCGTAGTCAACAAGGAACCCCGTATAGTTTCGCCATATCTGTCTGTCTCTCCCCAGCTTTGTTCTGAGTCTTAGTACTAGAAATCTGTAATTTAACATGGCCTACCAAGCCCAGCACAAATAAAGTAGGATACAACAGTGGATACCCTGGATACACACCATACTGCTTTAAGTTCAGGAATCTCACAAATTTGTGTACTTGGCTTCATGTGGCGACCGACGAACCGCATTGCATTCCAAATGACTTTTTACAAGCGCTTCGTACAACGATCTCAGGGCACTGTTGTTCGTGAACTGGTTTCCTAGCCGTAAGTCCATCCCTAAATTGCGATATGCTTTTTTACAAACATCAGTGATATGCTTACGGAAATTTAAATCAGTTGTCAACGCACGCCCAAGTCCTTCCTCTGAGACACGAGTACAATGTTTACGAAACAAACAGGACTACTAAACAATTTTGGCATGCAAACAATCTTCAAAGATATTGACGATTTTAACTCTGGTGTTCCTAAATACGACATATTGACGATAGACTTCGACAAAACACCTAATGTACAGTAATATGAACTTATAAAAAAGTGTTTTTGTCAATAACGAACAAAACGCGAGCCACAAGGAAAATTGAAACTTTTTTCGTCTACAATAATTACTTTTCACGGTCTACTTGCGTCAGTTTTGAGATTCTGAGTTATATTCTGGAGTAACTGTACTGAGAGGGAGAGGATATTTAAAGCCCAAACACGTTGCATGATATCTATGACTAGTCTTAAATATACCGATAGTTATGCACCTGTTTTCAAGTCTCTAAAGTTAGTCACCTTTCCGTCGTTGTGTATGCTTGAAATTGCAATATTTGTTAGAACAAACATATGGCTTTTTACCCTAATGGACGATATTGGAACACGTCCGGGATCTGTTAGATCGCAATACAAAAATCTAATGTTTAAAACAGCATTACTAAGAAAAAGTTTACGATCAATGGGGCCCGTCATCTGTAATAAAATACCTCATTCCAAAGAAGAATCATTAAGGTATATTTAAAAAAAAGAAGCTTACACCCTTATAAGTAATAAATCTAAGTCCTAATCCTTATAAGTGATAAGTGTTACTATTCTATACAATATTTTTTGAATTATAAGAGTTTATAAGTTTTTTATAAATTACTATTTTTATTTAAAATTTCATTAAATATCTTGTTTTAGTTAATGTAAGTAAAATAATCAATAAAATTAATCAGTTGTAAAATATAGCTGTCTCGTTGGTGGTCGCAAGCGCTACTGCTAAGCTTCGATTCCCGGGTCGGGCAAAGTGTTATTGGGTTTTTCTATCTGGTATTTCTCAGTAGCAGCCCGCAGTCTGAATTTGTGCCTGGTTGACGGCAATAGGCTCGCCCCCTATTACATGGGACTCAAAAATAACTGGCGAAACACACCTCTGCCCAACCCTTCGAGGAAACAAGGCGTAATGTTATGTCATTTGTAAAATATAGAATTAAGATTGTTGTTTTTGTTGTTTAGTTTATGTAGGAAGGCTGTAGATCCACATATCTGTATTTTGTTTTATTTTTTTGTTTATTTGGTTGTATAATTGAGTAGATAAAATATTTTTTACTTTTGCATGCCGTAAGGTCGAGTGTATTGGAACTGCTTTTACAATGTTTACATCTTATTTTGTACATTCATTGCAAAATAAATTTGACAAAAGCCTTCCATAAATGTATATTTGTACGCCAAATGGTAAAACATAGAGAAACTGTAATATAAAAATTGTAACATCTTGTAACACAACGTTGTAACCAATGTTATAAATAAAGACTATTGATTGACGCCAGTAGCACACCTCCGCTACGAAACCATAGCAACGAAACCGCGGTAGTTAAATTCAACTGGTTCGCGTCATAGTCGCATCTGATTCGAGTAGCGAAACATGACGCGAGCCAGTTGAATTGAACTACTGCGGTTGTGTGCTACCGGCGTCATTGATTGATTGAAACATAATAATATGAAGCAATGGGTTAGCAATACACTTCAGAATCATTCAGATTGTGATTGAAAGTGACAGACAATTCGGGTGCGGGTCTCTGCTACTAATTGAAGTGATGCAATATCGCTCGTGTGCTGACAGTCAATGACCTGCATTATCTGACCCCTCTTACAAAGAAGAAGAATGGAAGAGTGGTCAGGTTACGCAGGTCTGTACTAAAGAATTGATTACTAGCTTCTTCCCGCGACTTGTTCCCCAGACCCACTGCGTCGTATTGCATCGCCCGCTCGCGCTGTTACTTCACTTAGCGTTCTTTCTGATTGTTTTCATTTTGCTCGGCTCCTCAGTATCGTAGCGTGATGTTAAATAGCCTTCTTCAAGAATTGTGCTATCGAATGCTAAAAGATTTTTTCAAATCCGACTGGTTCCAGAGATTGCCTCTTTGTTATATCAGTATACCAGTACCGTACCGAGTAAAGAACAGCACCATCCTATTTCTTCCCGTGGGTGTCGTAAAAGGCGACTAAGGGACTTACTAGAGAATGGGCAGCAGCGTTCTCCATGCATTTTAGCACCACACTCTCGCCAACCCGCCTGCCAAGCGTGGCAATTATGGCTAACCTTTTTTGAGGGAGGCCTATGTCCAGCAGTAGACGTCTTTCAGCTGAAATGTTGATTTAGCATTCAGAAACTATAATCATTAATTCTCATCATTCCAGGTTTAGTGACAACAACGCGGGTCACACACGCTACACCTGCAGGAATGTATGCACATACGTCGGAACGGAACTGGGAGTCAGATGCAGATGTGCCCACAGAATGCCTAGCAGCTGGCTGCAGAGACATCGCGTACCAGCTCGTCACTAACAGCCCCGGAAGACATTTTAAGGTACATCTTCTGCCTAGCTTTATCCCAACTACAGGGCCAAAACTAAGTTAGCTGGCGATACCTCTGAGACGTGATGAAAAAAATTAAATATATCTACAGCGTGACACTCTGGTGGCGACATTAATTTAACACACGTAAGTATAGTTTCGCCTTTACGTTTTATGAAGATATTTTAATTTCAGTAAACGTTATTATTTATTGATTTATTAACAAATTTTTTGAAATAGCATTTTGGAGCAATCTGCTGTAGGTAGAGGTCATTGCGGGTGATTGGATCTTAACATCGCATCAATGAAATTAAAAAGAATAAAGGCTCGTACAGACTAGTGCGATATCGCGGGTGCGACGCGACACTGGTAGCACAATTTCTTTGTCGGTGCCTGTTGCACCCGCGATATCGCGCGAGTCTGTATGAGCCTTAACGTGCAAGGAGTAGGCGAAATGAAGGAAGGAGATAGCTTTATTATTTAGTTTGTTCGAAAATTTTAATTTTTTAATGTACGAATAAAATTATTTTATCATATTATATTTTTTATGTTTATTGGTTACATGCCCTACCCGTGTGTTAAATTAATGTCGCCATTGTAGCGGCACGTTGTATACCTAAATAAAACAACAAAAAAAAAAAACTCTTATTGTAAACTCATTTATATTTATTGTAGCTAATTTAAGATTATTTTATTGTAGCTCAGTGATCGAATGTGTTATACATATACGAATGTGTTACTTGAGTTTGATTGACATATAAACAGCCGATCTATTCTGAAAAAATCTCACCGTGTAAACGTAGGCGAAGTGAGCTTGAAGTGACTTATTAATAGTGTCAATCCCTCTCTGACAGTTCACTCCACGCTCACTTCACCTAAGTTTTCACGGTGAGATGGTTACAGAATAGCACTGCAGATCTGTGTTTATAGATCAATCAAAGTCAAGTGTCGCCTACAACATGGGGACGAGCGCTGATGCCTGAAATATATATATTTTATAGCTAGTTCAGATACAGATGAAGATATCTGATCATAGAATAAAGTGTATTACAGTGTATCACCATGTTATATTTTTCAGCAAATAAATTATTCTTATTCTTATATCTTTTAGGTTATCATGGGTGGTGGTCGGAGAGAGTTTCTTCCTAACGTGACGAGTGTGTTGGGCAATAAAGGAAAGAGACTGGATGGCGTGGACCTTACAGAACTATGGCATGCTGACAAACAGCAGATGAACGCGACTCACCAGTATGTTACCGACAGATTGGAACTCATGAAGGTTAGTAAAACTTAGGTTATGTTCAACTAAGGTTGCCGGCAGGACACGGTGCGGCATACGCTGGCAGAGTGTGCCGCATGGGAGGAGCCACGCCGTGCCCTCATCTCAGGAGTAGGCAGTGCCCTGTCGCTGCCGGTCGAGGCTGAGTCGATGGTCGGCAGTGAGGAGTCCTGGGACGCAGTGGTATCCTTCTGCGAAACACTCGTGTCACAGATGGAGGCTGCGGAAAGGGAGCGGGAGATCTCTTCTGCTCACCTGGCCCGCAGCCTGGCGCAGGAGGCGTTGGCAGAGGGCAGACAATGCCCTCTTCGGGCCCCCCTAAATGGGTCCAAGTAAGGCGGACTTGGGGACGTCCGCCGCCCCCTATCACACTGGACCCGAGGTGGCGGCGCGTAGTGTTCCACGCACGCCCCTTTCAGACGTCGCGGGGGGGGGGGGGGGGGGTCAAATACCTCAACCCCCCAGACTTGAGGTGGCCCGTAGAGGCGGGCGCTAGCCGGGGATTGCAGAAGTCGCACTAGATCCCAAGATCCCCGGTGCAAGGTGGGAAGGAAACACTGGGGTTGTTTTTAGTCGGTTCTCTGTCAGGTAACGAATTGGATGAGATCTGATAGCTGTTTTCTAGAGTACGGATGGAGGAAGTCGAGAGCGCGTAAGGCGCCCAACTGATCAAACCGGCATTTCATACCGGAGTTGTCCACGACAGTCTCCCGTCATTTTACGGAAAAATGGTTGCGGAATACTAAGGATTCTCCATGGATCTTTAATTTATTTGAAAAATCCCATCCTGTCACATGCAAAACAAAGAACTCGACTTTGCAAATCACAAATAATTTTGTTTAAATTATTTTTCCTTTCTCACAAATAATGAAAAAAATTGATCAAAATCAGTCTATTTCGTACACGACCCGTTAAGTTCAATTGCAGTTATTTTGCGATCAAAACAACCCTTTACGTATATTCTCCAGGGCTGTCAAATACGCTCACATCAGGTTCGCCTCACGCGAGCGCAATAAGAGCACTTTTTACTGTTACGCATAGTACAATATTTCAATATTACCGATCTTCACTCAAACTTAACAGTAATTGCAACTTTAAGGTACCGTCATGATGTTAATATCTTCAAACAGTTCCCTTAGAGATTCGGCCATATATTGCTCTGATGGCTCTTTTCTGCAAAATAAAAATAGATTCGATATCTGCAGCCCGTCCCCATAGTCAAATACCGTAAGACATGATACTATGAAAGTAACTGAAATAGACTAGCCTCGCGGTATCTACATTAGTGAATTGACGGATTTTTCTCACAGCATAATTATGCTGGTGAACTTAGCCGACCTGCAAGAGATGTTAAAAGAAGACCCCATTGCAGCCTTGAGTTGAGCGTGAACCCCAAGAAAAACAGTTTTATCGACGAATTCCAGTTATACAGGGTTACTGGTAATTCGACGTATATCCGGCAGGGGCTGATAAGGGGGCCAAAATGCAACAAATTGAACCCCCCATATGTATGGCCGAAATTCAATAGTTTTCGAGATATTAGAATTTTAAGGGTTTTTCGATATTTACCCAAAATTTGACATTTCTTTCCAAATTAAAAAAAAACTACATATTTGAATGGGTACCATTAAAAATGATGTTGTAGCTGGCACTTCAATTAAGCTATGGACATAATTAAAACTACTTAATTTAACAAAATAATGAAAATAATGAGCGATATAAGAATAATATCTTACCAATATTTTCATTTTACGCTTCAAAAATATTGTCTCGTCACAAAAATTTATATGACATTAATCGTACAAATAACTAAAACAACTTGCTTATCCTGTAAGCTTTCCAGAAAGGTATAAAAGTCAATTTTAAAATACATAATTCGTGGCAAGGCATGTGTTTGAACCGGCGCGGGGAGAGAAATTATCTGTGTTTTTAGTTTATGATCCTCGCTAAAACAACCGATTTTCCTGGCGAAATTCTTCGCGATGGGGCGGGGTGTGAGGGCGGGGTGTGCGGGCGGGGGAGTACACGGCGTCTGCTGCGCTCGCGTCGCCTTCCTTAGTAAGTTTTGACTCTCCGCCGCGCAAGCACGTGTGTTGTTATCTTGCTACCAATCTCTCATACCGTTAATTTGTTATCGATCATTATTGTTAATTCTTGTTTCTCTTGTTATTCTTTTTGTTATCATTGTTATTTCGGATAACATGGCTTCGTATCCTAATAACGAATACGCAGACATAATGTTTTGTTATGGTTTTGCCGATGGAAACGCGGCTGCGGCTCGGCGAGAATACCAACGCCGCTTTCCCGATCGTCGACTTCCCCACGTTACTGTTTTCGGGAGCACCTATCGACGATTGTCTGAAACTGGCAGTGTTCAAAGAGCACAATTCAACGCTGGCAGACCTCGACAGTACACGGCTGACGAAGAGGACACCATTCTTCAGTGTTTTATTGATGACCCAAACATCTCAACGAACATTGTTGCAAGACAGTTCGGTATGTCCCAGTGGAAAGTGTGGTCGGTAGTACATCTATCAGGTAGACACCCGTACCATTATCAACCTGTTCAAACATTGCACGACGGAGATCCTGCCAGGCGACTCGAATTTTCTCGGTTTATGTTAAACGCTGAAGCTGACCAGGAACATTTCCTAAGAAATATTTTGTGGACTGACGAGTCAAAGTTTGACCGGGATGGAATAACGAATTACCATAACTTACATTTTTGGGCACCTAAAGCAGGCAGGAATCCAAAAAAACTAAAAGAAACTGCGTCGCAAATGAGATTTTCCCTGAACGTATGGATGGGTGTCGTTGATAATTATTTGGTGGGCCCTCATTTCTTGCCCCAAAATTTGAACGGCGAAAATTACGAGGAGTTTTTGAGAAACAACCTAGACGATTTGTTGGCGGATGTTCCCGAAGAAATAAAAAACAACCTCATGTTTCAACATGATGGTTGCCCAGCACATTACCGGATTACTGTCCGACAGTGGCTAGACGAGAGATATCCAAACCGATGGATTGGGAGGGGAGGGCCAATTCCGTGGCCAGCACGAAGCCCTGATATCACACCACTTGATTTTTATGTTTGGGGTCAAATGAAGGCATTAGTTTATGTGACCCCAATAAATTCAGTCGAAGAACTTCGACAGCGAATAATAAACGCGGCGCAACAGATGAGAACAACGTTCACATCAAGAGTGACGAAAACCGAAGTTAGGAAGAGAATTCGAACCTGCATTCGTAATCGAGGGGCTCATTTTGAACAAGATGTGTAAAATTTGTAATAAAATTTGATGTACATTTTTTTATGCATTTTATTTCATACAAATACAAATGACCCTTTCTCTCCCCGCGCCGATTCAAACACATGCCTTGGCACGAATTATGTATTTTAAAATTGACTTTTATAGCTTTCTGGAAAGCTTACAGAATAAGCAAGTTGTTTTAGTTATTTGTACGATTAATGTCATAGAAATTTTTGTGACGAGACAACATTTTTGAAGCGTACAATGAAAATATTGGTAAGATATTATTCTTATATCGCTCATTATTTTCATTATTTTGTTAAATTAAGTAGTTTTAATTATGTCCATAGCTTAATTGAAGTGCCAGCTACAACATCATTTTTAATGGTACCCATTCAAATATGTAGTTTTTTTTTAATTTGGAATGAAATGTCAAATTTTGGGTAAATATCGAAAAACCCTTAAAATTCTAATATCTCGAAAACTATTGAATTTCGGCCATACATATGGGGGGTTCAATTTGTTGCATTTTGGCCCCCTTATCAGCCCCTGCCGGATATACGTCGAATTACCAGTACCCTGTATAGACTATTCAATACTATGTCACAATCACTACTTTTAACATTTGGTAAAGCAAATCTTATGCATTTAGTTTTTTTCCCATTTAATACTAAATTATTAGCAGTGAACCAATTTTGGACCTGCAGTAGGGCGTTGTTTACGTACGTCGTCACGATTTGATGCAAGTCTATTTATCTTAAAGATTAAGGAAGTGTCGTCAGCAATTAACACCATCTGTGGTTGTTTTTTTAATAAATGGGGTAGATCATTAATGTATACTAAAAAGAGGAAGGATTATTTTTTCACAAAACTTACAATTTGAAAGTTTAACACTTTGCTGTAAATAAACAAAAAAAACTAGTGTGATAATATAAAGTTAGAAGTATATTGCGTTTAATAAGCTGAATTATGAACCTATAAGCAGTGCAATAAAAGTCAATTTACGAGCAAACGTGTTGCAAAATACAAAAAAAAAATGTTCATTGATCGCCAAGCGGGGTCGACTCTTCTCGTGACCAGAGGGCCTATTTTTATAGACCAAAGAATCAGCATTGCTATTCAACGTGGCAATGCGGCCAGCCTTTTGGGCACTTTACCCATTGACAGTGATGTGGACGAATTTTTTGATGTTCAATGAGCCCTTCCCCTGTTTTACATTCTTGTTCATAAATATAATATTATATTTTAGTGTTGCCATGTTTATTTTTATGTTTCTAGGTATTTAATTCAGAGGACCTTCCTGAGTACCTACTGGGCCTCTTCCGGGACGACCACATGGAATATCATTTGAAGGCCCAAAACCAACCAACTCTCGAAGAAATGGTGGAAGTTGCCATCAAGATGCTCAGCAGGAGCCCTAAAGGATATTTCTTGTTTGTCGAAGGTAATTAATCTAAACTTATGTAAGTTTGGAAAAAAGGGGCTCATTGTTATGTAATCACAACCATACGTCGGTCCGTGGATATGACCATCCATTAAATACCCACCGGACCGGTTGGTCCCGGCTGTCGTTCGTAGATTTTTGACAGTCATTACGTGTAGTCAGAAACCCGAAAGTCTGACAACCAGTCGTACCAAGGGGTATTGTGTTATTCAGTAACTGGGTCGTGGAGGTCAGATAGGAAGTCGCTCTAGATGTAAAATAGTAGTATTCAGATGTATCCGGTTACACAAGAGTGTGCGCTAACACAGGTGCACTCTCTCTTCTATTACTCTGATAGTCTGATGGGATGGAAATCCGACATGACCCGGGAGAGTTTACGCACAGGACCAACGGCAAATGTCGGTTGTTCAATAGATGGTGTCATGGTTAACAGTCTGAGTTATGCAGACGATATGGTGGTGCTGAGCCCATCAATCAGTGCACTCCGGATATTGCTTGTGGTATGTTAATCATAAGAGGCGACGCATGGGCTTACATACAACGTCAAGAAATCGCAAATGTTTGTAGGTGACGTTCCACCTGTGACTATAAGTCCAACACCATTGCAGCGTGTTGCTCAGGATAAGTACCTAGTACATATGGCCATGGAGGACTTTTCTGATGATGCAGATTTGGACAGGGAGCGTAGGGCGTTGGCGGTTCGTTCTGACGCGATGCGTCCACTACCAGTGGGGATGTGAAGGTGTATATTTTTAAGGCTTACTGCCAAACATTCAACACGTGCAGGTTGTGGGTGAAGTATACGCAGAGGGCCTACAACGTCCTACGCGTTCAGTATATTAATGGGCTTAGGATGTTGATGGGGCTTCTGCGCTTCTGCAGCGCTTCGCAGATGTTCGTGAAAGCCCATGTCATCGATTTTCATGCCATAATGAGAAAGAGGGCAGCGTTAATTATGGGTAGGTTGCGCGGAAGCTCTGACAGCATCCTAAAAACATTATATGACAAAGTGGGCAGCCCCTTTAATATGCACTGGATGCGGAGTCACGTGCCAACATGTGTTGAGCCACGTAACTATTAGTTGTTGTTAGGTTAGTTTATAAGTATTAACATAGTTTTTACGTCTTCGTTACCACACACTATATGGAACATGTGTACTTATGTCATCCGCAATAAATGAGAATATAGTATATTATGTATTTTAACATTCCTGTCTCATTTCAGGCGGTAGAATAGACCATGCTCACCACGAAAGCCTCGCCCACTTGGCCTTGGACGAGACCGTGGAGTACTCCAAGGCTGTTAAAAAGGCGAGGGCCTTAACAAACGAGGAAGACACCTTGATAGTCGTCAGCTCTGACCATGCCCATACAATGACCGTCGCCGGGTACCCTTCGAGAGGCAACGACATACTGGGAACTGTGGACACCGCTACAGGACTGGATGGGAAACCCTACACTACAATAAGCTACGCCAATGGAAAAGCCCATTCTATTGGAGAAGATGGCACGAGGGTTGACGTAACTCTACAAAATGAGTTCACAACGCGTATGTTTTATTATTTTTTACTTATCGATACTAACGTAACTCGAAGAAGTAGTTTATTAATTTCTGTTAAGTTGTTGTCGTAAGTTGGTGGTTAATGGATACTTTATAGTTTATACCATCACAGTAGGCCGCGTCCTAACAAAAAGCGGTCGCGCTCGTTTATATGACATGCATGGGCGATCAATCAAGTCGCATATTTAAGTACGTCATAATTCATGTAAACGATCGCGTATTCGATGGTGTTGAAGTTCGCGTAATCGCATATTCGCGCGATAGTTGCTTTCGGTTCAGACACAGGGTCATCCTCAGACTCCTATATCGTGCTTGTATCGGCGCACACGACACGAAACATTGTGTCGCTAAAATTAGGTATTGTTTCGCAGGTGACCTGAGCTACGCGTATCCGAGCCTGGTGCCTTTGGATTCGGAGACCCATGGAGGGGAGGATGTTGCAGTGTTCGCGTCAGGACCCTGGCAACATCTGTTCACTGCCAGCTACGAGCAAAACTTGGTGCCGCACCTCATGGCCTTCGCCATGTGCATGGCGGATGACCAGCACGAGAATTGCGCACCAGAAGAGGATAGACGGACATCCAGTGGCATCACCATACAACCCAGCATTGCTGTGCTAGCAATCCTATCTGTGATAATTAGTTTAAGATTACGTTTTTAGGTACAAATACTTAATTTTTTAATTGTTAATAGTGCGATTTTTTTTATTATTGACACCACTTCGTTTGTGAAGCGGATTGGTGAAACCGTAGGAAGTCTTAATGTTAATCACTTGGCTAATAATTGTCATAGACAGTCAAAATCAGTGGGTCGTTTGCTTTGAATCCTCACGTAGGGCCCTTGCACCTCATACTCGTCACTGAACCATCCATAAGTTTGTGCAATTAATAATCTATTGCTGAAAGGTACTTACACGCATAAGGACACTACACCAGGGGGCCAAGTCTGCTATTTTCAATGATTGGTCATTATGACGACCATACCAAGGCAACGCCATGACTATTGTGCCAATAGTTTGTAACCTCCTAAATTCATAATGGCGTGACAGTGGTCCATAAGGAAGTCAAATAATAAATAATAGGAGCTTGACAGTACGAGATTACCAAATACAGACAATTTTTCCAATGGAGCATCAGTGGCACGTCATCGGAAAATCATAATGATGCCTTTCAATTAGGAGATTAGGAAAACTGTCACATTCTACAATTACGGTGCCAATGATCGACCATTAGGACACAACTGCGTAAGCAGACTTGACTCCTGATAAATGTAAATAAATTATTATGTAATGAAGGGTAAAGTTCCTGCTTTGTATCAAAATCAAAAGTCATGTGTCGATTAAAAGGTTAGGCTGAGGATCAGCACTTTTTGAACGTCAAATTACATAAGACAGTCCCTCAAAACGCCCGCCCTTGACCACTTCCTAGTGTTTTAGCTGGGAAGAAGAAGTGGCGCAACAAACTCCCCAGCAGCGCAGGTTAAATGATTTTATTCGAATTAATTAACATTGCAAAACACAGAAACACAAAACATAAATGAAATTCAATTACATTGCATGTATTGATTCTCAGTAACCTGTCGGGAAACTAGTCAGTTTGTAACTAGGAAAGATTATACAGGGTGTCCCAGAAATCAACGTCAAGCCGGAAACGGGTGATAGGCCAAGTCCTAACCTTTATCAGAAAAATATAAAAAAAATCTTAGTCATGTACTTTTTACATTATAAGTATCAAAAAATGTATCGGAAAAACTGACATCCTGTAATTGTTTATTATTAAGTCCTGTGACTACAAATATTAACTTTTCTTTGTTTTTTTTTTCAGATTTACAGAAGGGTTATTCATGGTTACATTACAGGAAAAAAATTAAAGAAAAGTTAATATTTGTAGCCACAGGACTTGAAAGATCATCACAGGGTGTATTTTTTTCCAATACATTGTTTTATACTTATAATTTGTAAACTACATGACCAAGATTTTTCATATATTTTTCTGATAACTGTCACGACTTGGCCTATCACCCGTTTCCAGCTTGATGTTGATTTCTGGGACAACCTGTATATGTAGTTACCTAATGACAAATTTTTGGAATTATAATTTATATGAGTGCAGCGGTAAATGACTTTTCTGAAAAGACGAGAACAGTGAAACGTCTTAACTTTCATTTTTCAAAAATTTCTACGAAATGATATAGAATATACGTAATGTTAATAATTAATGGCTGCTTATGAATTAAATTCATGTAGTATCTTATGAGCTGTGAAACGTGTTTATTAAAGATTAATAATGTTGTAATTGTACATAAATTAGTTTTTAGGAAGTTGTTAAATACAATAAGAAGCTATTTCAGTATTTTTATGAGTAAACAATAAAAAAGTACAATATTATGCACTTGTGTTTTTTTTAGAGCGGCACCACAAGTGACTGTTCCTAATTTAGGTAGTGTACGCTGGACTGATAAATGGAAAATACAAAAAAATTGGCCCAGCTTGTCAAATAAAATTGAAATTATGTTGAAATGTGGATAATCCAATACTAAATCATTGGGCGGTAGGCCTCTAGCCATTATGAAGCCATCTCGTTTATTCTAGAATCTACATGGTCCACATAGTAAACAACTCCGGATGTAACCTGTACGGTACACTATAAACATAATTATACTTCAATGTTGCATCCTCCAGATTTAACAAACATTGTAGTCCGTACTTATTGCACTACACTGTCGCTCTGTTCAAAGATAAAAAAATAATATTAATTTGATATTTTGTGTCATCTGTCAACTGTCACTTCATTCCATATACAAAATGTACTCTGTGCTTCATTCATTCTTCGTGTGTTGCACTGCGCTGTGTATTTCAATAATTCAATCCACATCCTTAAAAATCTTTATATTTTCATTGAGAAAAGTATTAATAAAGTGAAAATTAGTTAATAATAAATCCCGGTAGTCAAATCTGTCGTTAATACCGCGTCTCAAGATAATTCACAAATACCGCCCTTGCTACAAGGAAAAACTTCCAGTGACCCGAGTGTGGTCAATGAAACTTCTACTGTGGATATTTCCACAGAAATTCTTGATTTGCTTGGCGAAGCTAAGAAATTAGATCCCGCACTCGGAGAAAAAATACCCAATGAAGTCTCTGAACGTTGGGGAAAAAATACTGCTTGATGGATCAGGTAAAGAACACAAGGAATCATTAAAAGCAAAATTGCTTGGTCCTGAAAATTTCACATTAGTGCGTGAACCAAAATCTTTTGAAATCATGGTACAGGGATCGCTGGCCTCGCTAACCTAACAAAGGACCTCACCTCATACAAGCCCAATCTGTAGAAAAACTTGATATTCTGAAAAGAATATCAGAAATCAGTCAATTGCTTCATGACACCCCGACTCCAGTGAATACTACAGACAACCGGCGAACCGGTTTTCAGGCTGGAAATGTGCGGGGTTCTCTACGACGAGCAAACAATATGACTGCAGCACCATCCATAAGTCGACACCAACCAAAACCATCGACATCTTCGGCGAGGAGGACCAACTACTCAACCCAACGCAGTCGGCAGACAGGAGCCATCAAGATGAACGACAAGAAAAGGTAAAGGTATCATGTGTCTGTCTATTGTTTACTAGCTTTTGCCTGCGGCTTTGCCCACGTGGATGTCGGAAAAAATCTCACGGGAACGGGGCTTAAAAGTACCCAATATGTTAATCCAGGTTATAACGGAGGTGATCGGCGGTGATCGGCTCGCGTCCAGCCCTGGTTCAGGCCATGGTTTGGAGTGAGAGTGCATTGGAGGCCGTCACCTCCTTCTGCGAAGCAGTAATGCTCGCGAAGGAGGAGGCGGAACGCGTGAGGCAAGATTCGCACCCTTGTGCCCCTAGTCACCGCGGGAGGCACCCCGGGCGTCTAGAGTCGCAGGCTGATTCCCGGCCACCGTAGGCGCGGGCTTGCGGATGGTGAGCGATGGGTAGCTCGCCGTCCAATAAGGACCAGGCCCGGGTTGACGTCGCGTTTTGTTCCACGCGCGCCTCAAAGAGATGTCAGCACCAACTGACGGAGTCCGATAGGGCCAATGTCTGCCAGGGTTGCGAGTTTGTCCGAAAGGGATATCGTGGCCCTAGACATCTGAAGGAACAACATGGTCTACCCATGTGCCAAATTTCATCCAAATCCGGGCAGCCGTTTTAGCGTGAAAGCCTAACAAACAAACTCACTCGCAATTTAATCATGATTCGAAAGACACGTGGCGCCATCTATTATCATAAGAACGTTATTGATGTTTGTGTACAGTACCGTTTTCGGAATGAAAGGTACCCTATGTCCGTATCTGTATACCTGACAACGTATATCCAAAATTTCAGGATGATCGGTTCAGTGGTTTAGGCGTGAAAAGGTAACAAACAAACAAACTTACTTTCGCAATTATAATATTAGTTAGGATAGTCGCGAATCATATTGTGATTAAGATACAACCTGATACTGACCTGCAAATGATAAAAAACGTAAGAAAATTTAAATTTCGCGGGCTACAACTGCGGATTAACCTGTAAAATAATCATAAATAAAGACTCGACATATTACTGTTTCGTAAAAAAATAACATTTAACGTTTTTTAATGGAACTAAAAGCGGTGATCTCTTCAGTAGAATGCGTGCATTGCGTTGCGGCCAAAGGTAAAAGGTATAAATGTTCCTTGGTTGCGAAATATTAAAAAAAAAACCGGTAAGTCCGTATCGGACCACGCACGATAAAGGGTTCCATATTTGGGATGAATTTATCACAAAATTTTTGTTTAAAAAACATTTTTTTTAATATGATGAAACTACAAATTTCACTTTTACCTTTAGTTGTACTGTGAGACCTAGCTTCTTGGCAAATTTCATGATTCTAGGTCAACGGGAACTACCCTATAGGTTTTGATTTATTTGCGAGTATCAAAATATGTCTTATATCACCGTATTTTTTTATTGCGTTGACTTAGAAGCTTGATTTTTTTAGAGCTCTAAGGTATTGTAGACTTACGTCTTTGGTATTAAGTTAAACTTGATAGCTTCACGCGTTCCTGAGAAAAAGGGTCTTGATAGACTATATAATACGCATAAACTACTATACGCATGAAATAAAATGAAAAAAAAAAAGAAAAAAGAAAAAATATTTATTCTGCACAAACAAAACGCACAGTACAACAAAATAAGTCAAAAAAAAAAACAAAAAAAAACATAAATGCAGGCCTTATACAGCTAGTCGTTGCAACAAGTTTAAAAATAATATAGCTCATAAAATTACACCGTCTATTATTAAAACACGAGAATCCTAATGAAATCTATGGAGCCCTTTTTGATGTTGTACAAAAAGAGTACCAATCTACTTTCAAGACCAAATCCATTAACATTAATGGTACCTCCGTTGGCTTTAACCAATGGGCTACTCCAGGTATTTATAAAAGTAGAGAGAGACTATACGAATTATATGGTTTGAAAAAATACAGGTTTGATTAATCTTTTCAAGAGTATGTCAAAAATTATTAAAAATTATTTAAAAAGATTTGTGTTTTTGCTAAATCTAAATTTTAAAAGCGATACAAATAAAAAATATAATAATAAAGTAAAAACCACTTGGTAAATTATTAACAATGAAACTTATAAGTCTGTTAAACAAGAAAAACAACTTGAAATTATGGTCGAAAACAAATTAGTTAATAATGCAGCTGACGTACCTGAGGCATTCAATGAGTTTTTTGCCAACATACCTATAACTACGATTTGCTCCTTAAATTCATCCCTGTTTAAAGCTGAAAATCTTTTGCATAGTGGTGTGCCTAATTAATGTAGTCGTTTATTTAGCTCCGGACATGTAACACCACTAACACCTCATAATGTACTTAATGTTTTTATCACACTTAAGTCTAAAAACACTGGTGATTACTGGGGCATCTCCATTAAACTATTAAGTAATGTAATAGACATCGTAGTCCCCTATCTAGCTGTTACTTTTAATAAATGTGTTGATTTAGGAACTTTTTCTGACCTTATGAAGAGTAGTAAAGTCATACCTTTATTTAAATCATGTAATAAAAATGACGTTGACAACTTCAGGCCTATTTCTATCTTACCTGCATTTAGCAAAATTTTTGAAAAGTTAATAATCAAGCAGTTGCCAAGACATTTTAATTTATACAGCCTCCTTCACAATGAACAATATGGCTTTACAAAATTTCGTTTGACTACAGATGCAGGTGTTGTACTGCTGAAACACATCATGTTTAATGCATGGGAGAACTTGAAAAATGCTATTGGAATTTTCTATGATCTCTCCAAAGCCTTTGATTGCATGCACCATGACACGCGTTTGCGTAAACTACATCATTACGGCGTCCAAAACGAAGCTCCTAAAGTAATAAATTCTTATTTACCTATATAATAGGTTCCAATGTGTAGATGTTGATGGTGTGAAATCTTCCAAGCTACCAGTTCAGTTAGGTGTACCTCAAGGCTCAATACTGACCCCATTCTTATTCTTCGTGTATATTAACGACTTACCATTCTATATAAAGGTCATCTGTGATATTGTACTGTTTGCAGATGATACCTCTCTTATTTTTAAAATAGACGGGAATAGATAAGATTTTGACGACGTAAACATTGTACTCTCAATGGTTACGGATTGGTTTACGACAAATAAATTAATTCTCAATGCCAAGAAAACGAAATGTATAAAGTTTGCCTTACCGAATGTTAGAAATTTAGGTCCCAACATCGTTTTAGATAAAGAGGTGCTTGAAACTGTAAACTCGGCAGTGTTTCTGAGTATAACAGTAGATGCCAAACTTCAGTGGGGACCTCATATATCAAGCCTAGCGGGAAGGCTCAGTTCGGCCGCATACCCGGTACAGACTTAGGTACACGTAATGCTACTCCTGCGTGGTATCTCGTCAACGCACTCAGAACAGTTAGGTAATAGGTAGTTAAAGATGTAACACTATCGAAATAAAACAGTTTATATCATTTTTGAGATACGTTGTATTTAGAGCACTACATGGCGCTACAGTAGTGGACTTTCGCGATGACAGAGAGTTGTGACGTCAGCAGCGCTTGCGCCTTGTCGCCACTACCTGCGCGTGACGGACCAATAGGAACGCCTTAAAGGACTGCGCCACGGTCACAAATCTTGCTTAGTCAATTACGAATGGGTATTCGGTATTTGTATACAACATGGAACCCCAAACTATGTATTTGTACATAGCTTAGGGCTAACAAAAAGCAATAAAGGAGTCTGTATTAATATTCCGTAAGGAAAAACGCGTTTCTGTGCATTTTGAAATGTTTAGGAAGTAGTTCATCTAAACCCTATTATATTTTAGACGACCCCGCCATGAAGGGTTATTGGAAGCTGGATCTCGAAATACACACGAGTTGTCTGTTTCTCTATCTATTTTCAAATAATTAATAGTATTAATTAGGTAATATTAAGATAATATTAATTAGGTATTTAATGATTAATTATTATCATCAATTTTGTGTTCTCCAGGTACGCTGAACTGACTGGTAATGAATGCTAACAACGAGAAAAGCTTACGGCGGTATTTGTTCGGCAACACTACATCAAGATTGCGAGAACTCTAGTGTGTCCATAGGACCACTTCGACATGTCAAGGACACTTCATCTTTATGTCCTTTAACCTGGGTAACAGAACATATTTAGTGTGCATGGAAACCGCACTGCTAATAATTATATATTTCATCTCTGCTAAACCTGAAATGCATAAACTTGAACATTTAGAAAACGCAAACTTCGCTAAAGAAGGTGTAACACCAAAAGACTTCAGTAAACAGCTCCTTGTTACTGTACCAGGGGCTGTTGGAAACGTCAATAGATGACATGATTTAGATCTGTCAGATCTGGCGAGAGTATGCGTCAGATCATTATCGCACGCCGCCACCATAGAGGAGCTCAGCGAGAGTGTTGACAGCAACTCACGTGACCTTCAAACATGCTCGCGATGACGATGATGATGTACTTAAACAGTACCAACACACAAAAACGATCGGGGTCTCGACAATGTCATTACAGGGATATCCTGTAATTGGGATCGTGCGGTCCATGGCCCTTTACGGGGCACCGGTGTGGGCGCGTTCCTTAAGGCTGCGATCAGCCCAGCGATTGAACGCGTCCCAAAGGGTCATGGCCATCAGGCTGGTACGGGGTTACCGCACGGTCTCCCGTGAGGCGGCAAGCCTCCTTGCCGGACTGCCGCCATGGGATCTGGAGGCAAAGGTCCTCGCGCACATTTGGGAGTGGCGCGAGGAGACGAATCGCCGGGGTGAAACTCCGCTGCCGCGAGAAATCACGGCACAGCGGACAGAGCTCCGGCGAGATCTCATGGTGACATGGAGAGTGCGATTGTCGCAACCCAGCGCTGGGCACGCCACAATTGTGGCGATAAGTCCCCTCTTTGAGGAGTGGCTAGAGAGGCGCCACGGCGTCCTCACCTTCCGCCTGACGCAGGTCCTCACCGGACACGGTTGTTTCGGGAGGTTCCTGTTCAGGATAAAGCGGGAGGAAAAGCCCGGGTATCACCACTGCGTGGATCGCCCGGAGGACACGGTGGAGCATACGGTGGAGACCTGCCCGGCTTGGGCGGAGCACCGCCGTGTCCTCACGGAGGCGATCGGCGGCGGCGATCTCTCGCGTCCGGCCCTGGTTCAGGCCATGGTTCGGAGTGAGAGTGCATAGGAGGCCGTCTCCTCCTTCTGCGAAGCAGTAATGCTCGAGAAGGAGGAGGCGGGACGCGTAAGGGTGAGGCAAGGCTCGCGCCCTCGCGCCCTTAGTCGCCGCAGGAGACGCCCCGGGCGTCGGGAGTGGCAAGCCGATTTCCGGCCACCGTAGGCCTGCGGACGGTGCGCGATGGGTAGCTCGCCGTCCAATAAGGACCAGGCCCGGGTCGACGGCGCGTTGTGTTCCACGCGCGCTTCAAAGAGATGTCAGCACCAACTGACAGGGTCCGGTAGGACCAATGCCTGCCAGGGTTGCGAGTTTGTCGGAAAGGGATATCGTGGAACACGGGTTTTAGTCAGTAAAAGTCTGACATGCCCTCCCGCTCCGCCCAGAGCGGGAGAAGTTATTTGATAATTTCCCACCCAAAAAAAAAGGGATATCCTGTAATGACATTATTATATTTAATTATCAAATACCAATTTGAACGTAACAAAATCGACTGCGAACCGAAAAAGGTTGTCGCACATTTGGACGGGCCGCTCCACGAAGTAAAATCCTCCAACATCACCTTCGCATATTATGTATGAACCATCATACAGGTACTACAGGTGGGCCACACTACACTTATTTTGGATTGTATTGCAACGCACTGTGGCCTGATGCTATATTGCGCCTTTAACTATAAATATTCATAGTTTAATTTTATTTTATTATCATTTATGTAAGCACAAGGACTTGTTTGACTTGCCGAAAGTCCAAAATTCTGACAACCAGTCTTACCAAGGCGTATCGTGGTATCCAGTAATTGGGCTGTGGAGGTAAGATAAGCAGTCGCTCCATGTAAAAATACTAGTATTCAGCTGCTTAGTCAATTAGGCTTCCGGTTAGACTGGAAGCCAAACCCAACATTGTTGGGAAAAGGCTATCCAGAAAGATGATGACTTGTTTGACTTGCTAACTGTTGTTCCGAGCCGAGTATTTGTACATGTGAGCTGTATATTATTATTGCATTTACTGACACTGCCACAATGTAAAGTGAATCCTTAAGTTAGTACTACTCCACCCATAAAACCAGGCAACTGTTAGTCTTGATAAACTATCAGTTTTTCAAGTTTATCTTCGGCTAGTCTTGAAAAAGTGTTATAATCTTTGTCTAGTTCAATAAAATGTGTCAGTTTTTTAAGACTGACGGTTGACTCGCTGGTAATCATGTTACATTGTTTGTTCGTAAAGAGCACGTCTAAGAATAAAACATTAGTAGCATTCATTAGTCTATAACTGTATTTGTGTATGTCTTAGTAAGTAAGTCGTTGAAGTTCCATAAAAATAAATAAATATGTCTACAATTATATTATTATCATTGATCGGTCGTAAAAATTAATACTCTAACATAGTACTATTGTTATCATCATCAATTTGAAATAGTTACTGCTTTACTTAAGTTGTATGTGGCTGTGTTTGGTACAACTTATATTAAATTCCCTACAGTATGGACCTATTTTATTTTTATTTTATTCAGGGACAATAAACAATTAAATATGTGTTGGAACATAGAAAAGATAACACAAAATTTAACAATATTGCAGCCCACTACATTATCCGCATACGAGATTAATAAAGAAAATATGACAATGTGTGCCACTTGATAGGCAATAAATAATAACATCACATTAATAATAATTATTAACATCATACAAAATATAAATTCCAATTGATTGCTTGGCAACAGAGTAACAATTAACGCGAAAAAATTAATAAATAATAAAATCTAGACTAGCTTACATTCCTAATAACATTATTGGTTTATAATAATTTTCATAACTTTAAATTTGGATTTAGAGCATACAAAAATATCAATATCGTCAAATGATTGAATCTTATAATTGTAGTTTTGTTAAAACTACAATTATAAGATTCAATCATTTGACGGATAGGGCAGCGCAAACCACAATTAGTTTTATGGGTATTGACAGCAAATAGGTTATAATGCTTAATTTACAATATTTTCTACACGTTGGTTTAGGGGCAACTTATCATCAATTAACACACCAAGATCGCTCACAGTAGATACATTAATGACTGTTGTGTCGTGCAAAGAGTATATACAAATAATCCAAACTATTATATTTCATCCTTAGTGAAATTGATGCAATTGCACTTGGAGGGACTAAGTTGTAGTTTATTTTTTAGACAGTAGTCAGTGAGACTGTCCAGAACTTGTTGAAACAGTCGATAATCCTCCACAGTGTATAGACCTATACGCTTTTAAATCATTTGTCTATGTCGTTAATATATAAAATAAACAATAGTGGTCCCAGGATTGAACCCTGTGGAACACCCGAGGTTATATGCACTGCATCAGACTATTTACGACAACCTCTTGTTTTCTATTTTTAATATAGGATGAGAAGCAGCGAAGCAAATCCCCTTGTATACCATTAAACGCAATCTTATTCAGTAAGATTTCATCGTCGATCTTGTCATAAGCTTTTTTTAAATCTGTATAAACCGCGTCAACTTGCAACCGCCTGTCTATGTTTTCAAAAAGATATTTAGATAACGTTATTTTTGAAACGATTCGATCGTTTCAAAATAACTTTTTCTAATTATCTTCGCTGAACAAACCCATGTTGCTCTGGGATTAAAAAAGCTGTGTAAAATTGGATAGATTTCATTGTATACGAGTCTCTCAAAAAGTTTTGACAAGGTAGACAGAATCGAGATAGCCGGTATTGCTCTACGTCATGTTTTGAGCCATTCGTGTGTACAGGCATGATGTTAGCCCGTTTCCATTCATCCGGGAACACACCCTCGCTTAAACATTTTGTAAATAATAAAGAGTGGCTTACATATACTACCAGCGGCGGCCTTAAAGAACAGAGCTGGGCACCCATCGGGACCAGCTTTCTCATTTTAACTTTTTTTTTTATTTGACTTTTCTGGATCTCCGTTCTATGAACTTCCATTCAAACATAAATAAACCATTCACATTTAGAAAACACCCGCCTGTCTTGCCCTTCTTATTTCTAAAATTAGTATTAGCTGTAATTGTCATTTTTTTTTAATATGTTTTTGAATGTTGTATGTTTTGTAATCATCTATTATCCATAATGCGGCTGATCGGTCATCTTCATTCCGTAGATTATTGCAAGAGTATTATAAAATGTATTCCCTATTTTATTTTATTTCGCTATTGTGTATGATACGGCGAGGAACCCAGTGCCGTCTCTGACCAGTCTCTGGTGTACTTAATGCTTCACTGATGGTAGATAGGTAGTTGGTTTTCAATCACACACGACACTTAACTCAAACTCAAAGCATTTATTTCTATTCGAACATTTACAGGCACTTTTGAATTATAATTTCTCATGGAGTCGTTCAGTTTGAGTTACTATGTGAAGCTAGTTGCCCATTCCAAGACGATGTAGATTCTCATGGAGACGAACGGGCAAGACACTCCATGGGTACTCTTTTAAATCAAAACCATTATGTTACAGAGGTTTTCTTGTTCGACAAATACAATCTCAGAACATCTTTATTCAGAGAGATCACAAATTTACAATTTCACTTCTTACAAGAGTTAGAAGCCACACACACACAGTTCTATCTCAATGGCTGCTGGCCTGCCGCCCGCGCGGCAATCGTCTTCTCTAAATCTTATTACTTAATTAGCTGAATAAAACTTACAAAACAATACTAAGATGCTCAGATCAGTTAATTCTTTTATCATTAAAGAATGCTCATATTCACAAATGCAAAAGCGGTTTTAGATGAAAGCTTAATTAGTAACTTTACTATCTTTTTACCACTTAAATTGACAATGTTTCCGGTAGATCCAGATTTTAATCAAACAACAAGTTTTCTTAAAGAAATGTGTGTGTAAAATAATCTTGTTACTTTATAGTTTTTAAATTATTATTGAAACTGATTTAGTTCTCGTATTAAATTATAAAATTGAGGTATTGACCACTCAAATGTAATCGGCGCCATTACTAAGATATTAGGTGTTTGGAAATCATAAACAAAACTTACTATGTCAAATGTAGAATTGTTAAATTTGACTTCAACCCAAAAGTCATTCAATGTTCTCTTTTAATTTTAACTACTGTAGTTTTAACGAGAACATCATAATTAATTTAATAATTAATCTTAAAACAATACAAGATGTTTCTAATTCACAAAGGAGCTAATAGATGGCGCCTCAAGTAATTATTACGATTATGATAAATTATTAATTATGTATAAGATTTTTAATAATCTTAACAGACAGACGCTTGTAGCGGCGATATGTGTGTTACAAATTAACAATGAATTAAATGTAAGTAAACGATATTTGCAAAATAAAATGAAATTGTAAAAGCCTTAATTTCCCTAATAATTAAATATTATTAATTATTATAATTTAATTTTCCTTTGACATTAAATTAACAACTTTTGATATCTGATTTTACTTGTAGTTATTTCCTATAGGATATTTTTCGCATAAGTTGGTACCAAATTTTTTAATTTTGTAACAATCTATTCATTTTTAATCTATTAATTTCTATTGATCTGAACTTGTAATGTAAAAAAAATTGTAATGTTATACAGTTTTGGGTAGGTAGGTAGGTACTTAGCAATTAATTTTTGAAGATCATATTAATAATTAAAAGAAAGAAGTTTTTAAATAAAATGTCATAAGTTGTAACTGGCAGTTTTATTTAGTTTGTTCATCCTTCTTACAAAAAATCAAGCTCGTGTTAAATATGACAAATCTTTATACAGCAAGAATGAGGATATATACTGTGATTATGCCACAATTGGTAAGAGAACCTTTAAAAAAGAGGAAAAAATCTACTTACCAACTAATAAGAACTTACTAAGTCAAGTCAACGGCATGGCACCTAATTTGTTGCCAATACCATCAGTTCAGTAGTTCAGGCTATACGAGAGGTAAGAACTATCTCACATACTGTACATACTCTGTGAGGCTCATAAACCCCTTCGTGGCTCTGTCGTACCATTTAATTAAGACAGCCAACACGCGACCGCCCCATATTGCAAGCCCCGCCTTCTTCACCAAGCGTTCAAAGTTATAAACAACCACGTGTCACGCGAGTGAAACAGAGATAAATATACTAAACTGGCTGCGCCCCGTGGTTTCACCCTCATAGGTCTCGCTCTCGTAGGAATATCGGAAAAAAGGATTCTGTGTCCTAATCCGGGTCATGGTCTACACATGTGCTAAATTTCAACCAAATCCGTTCAGCCGTTTTAGCGAGAAAGCGTAACCAACAAATAAACAAACTCACTTTCGCATTAAGAATATTAGTTTAATGATAATCAAAATCAAAATTAATTTATTGAAACTAGGCCGAGAATCAGCACTTTTCGAACGTCAAAAGTTACTTCTTTATTATTAATGCTATCCATCTGTTTCTGGTACCTACGTATAGTAGGCCGCACGTTAGTGGTAACAAACCCAGTATAGATGGGCCTATTATTCTTTTGAAACTGCGAAGAAACGCTAGGCCATCTCAAAGTCAAAGTGTTAACCTGACGCACAGTCGACTGTACGTCGTACGTAGTCACCGTACGTGGCATGCAATGAAAATACAGTAAGTATGTAGACATTTAGTACAGCGGCATCTATAACACCACATGCAAACTACACATCACACTGATGTCACGCAAAATCGTGCTTAGCGCAAGGAGAGTTTACCGCGCAACTAGCATAATATACAACATCAATAATCGGGACATAGTCCACCATACATAACACCCACCTGGTCGGAGGATCCTCCCTTTTCTATGGAGGATGAGTGAATTTTATACCCTGTTCTGTGTGACCCCGAACGTGGTCATTAGCACAGCCTTCGTACAATTACTTCAGCGTGACGTCATCCGTCACTTCCTCAAGCTTTCGAGCGGCGAGTCACACGTCCAGCCAGTACTCACAGCTTCAACGGGTATCCTGAAATCCTGATCAACAATTTGGTGTAGCGTGGTGTTTAGTAATTAGGTTAGTGATATGTTGATATAACATGACGTGCCGATAAAACATACACACATTTAAACATGCGCGCACGCACCCCCCGCACCCACCCCACCTTATCACACATACACACACTCCCACACAATACTCACCTTCCACTACATACACACACACCCTCACACACATATACATGCAATCACATAAATTATTGCAGCGGTAGAACGACACCGTAACTGTAATAATGTATAAGAATTTTGTGGCCGTACACTGTTTCTCAAAATACAGGTTATAACCTAGTTTGAGAGGCAGGGTGTTCAAAATTTTAGTACAGATTTTCAAAAAACCTAATTAAATGTGTAACTCTCTACCCATCGATTGCAATTGTTGCTGTAACTATCTGCATTTTTTTCTAACAAACATAAACATAAAAGAATCACTGAATGGATGATGAATCAATTTCATCACGATGAAACGATAGTCAATTTTGATCTTTAATATATTTATAGCTCACACTGACCTACACAAAGTTAAGAGGAAACACGGACGCAATGTTCACGATAGCACGTTAGCAACATAATTATAAATATAAACGTCAAGTTCAGTGTTATTACGATTGATAATGTATAGGTAAATGACCGCGCCAACAGCTGTTTTTAAGGATATTGTATAAATGTTCCTGTTTGCGGATTTCAATTTTATAATGACGTAGTTTTGTGACGATATATTTTTTCAAGAGCTTTAGTAAATAGGTTATTAGTTGAATTGTATTACGAAGTTACAACTAGGTTGGACAACGACCAAGTTACTTGAGCGAGTGAAGTGTTTATCTTATTGTCCTAATTAATTTTGGGCTTAAATATGGCACATCGACTTTAATTCATTCAGGTATTAGTCACAAGTTCACAACGTTTTACGGTAATTGCCGCTATTCCTACGTCCAGGGGCCCAAGTCTGCTATTTTTATAAATTCAGTCATTCCAACACGATCCCATTGTCATTTTGCTAAAAGTTCGTAATCTGGTAAATTCATAATGGTCGATCATTTTCTTTGCAATTTCTTTCAATGTAGTGTCAGTGGCCGACTATTGGAAAGTCATAATGACGCCATTATAATAGTAGATTACCAAACTTGTCAAATTCAACAATTATGAAATCGATGATCGACCATTCTGACACTATTGTAATAGCAGACTTGAGGCCCAGCAGTGAACGTTTGTCGCCTGAAATAATGATAAGTTTATTAACTTCATAAAAGTAAGCTCATCATTAATGGATGTCATGTTTTGATGTTCTGACAACCATGCAGACTCCCTTTGAAGTTTTGAGAACAATTAGTATCATCGGAGCATAGTTAATAATCTAAGTAGAAGCAGTGGCGTCAATTATTACTCAGAAACATTTGAAATGAGTACCTATGTACTATGCTGATCACCTGTTCTGTACACGGTGTGACCGGGTTTTTGAGTCTTAAGGTTTGCTAGCCATCAGACAGCTCACGAAAGAAAAGAAAATTTGCCTGGGTCTATCACCGGATACGGTGAAGAGGACTATATACATATGTCACAGATGGATTGTTGAATCTGCTGTTTTATATAACCGCTCGCTGTTTTACAAAATAGCTCCATTTACCGATATTTCATAATCACTGAACTTTAACGCAGAATTGCATAAACGTTTTGCATTTATCAATGCAGCGAGTCAACTATTAGAGGTTATGTAAAACAGCGTGAAATTAAACGTTTGACTGTAAATTTTATCGCTCGTGGCTTCCGAAACAGGTAATAATGGCTTCCGAAACAGAAACAAATAAAACAAGTAGTATGAGTGAAAATGACCCTAAAACTAACGAAAACAGTGATTCAGGCCCCTACGTCTCTCAATGAGAGAGCGCGAATTTCGCGCCGCGGGCCGCGCGGGCCGTAAAGTTATCAGAAGTGCTCTTTTAATCGAATTCTTAAAAGAGCAACCTACAACTTTATAAAGAAACCATGGTTATCTATTTCATGTAATCATGTAAATTGTTGCTCCCTTTTCACCCCAACAGGGGTTGATTTTTGAAAAATCTGAAGTTTCAAGTTTATTAACATAAGAAATAAGATTTTCATATAATATAAATCCCCCTTTTCACCCCGCTTTAAAGGTCAAATTTCCAAAAACCCTCTCTGAAAGCTCGCCTATATTATAAAAGGAACCATTGTGCAAAATTTCTGATAATTATGTCAATCATTCACTCTTTGCCCGCGATTTCGTTCGCGTGGATTTCGTACTTTCGTACTTTCCCTAAACATTTTACAACCCCTTCCACCCTTTTAAATGGTAATAATAATGATCAAGGTGGATCCGCAGTCGTAGCCCATGATATTCAAATTTTCTTAGGTATTTTGGAATTTGCAGGTCAGTGTCAGGTTGTATCTCGATCAAAATATGATTCGCGATCCTTTCAAATACAAAATCATATATTTACAGATTTATAATCATTTATGCGCTTAGGTAGCCCGCGAAATTCAAATTTTCTTACGTTTTTTGCTATTTGCAGGTCAGTAACAGGATGTATGTTGATCTAAATATGATTCGCGGCCATAACAATTAAGGCTTTACAGAATTATAATCAATAGAATCAGCATTACAACAGACTCTCTAAGTTCAAAAAATCCTACTGAATGAATTGAGTGGTGAGAATGTGGATATTTGATGAGTAAGGAAGGGATCGAAAAAGCAATGGAGTTGCATAATGAAATTTAGTACAACATTATAACACTCGTTTGGATGATAATATGGTTAATCTGACACTGGTCGTTTTAATGTTGGCAATAAGCTAACTGTTTCGGAAACTTTTATAGAGGATTTAGCATTGCGATAGATAAATACATTTATAACGACTAAATTATCATTAACACTAATTTAGCTGAAACTGCTGGACGAGGAAAACACCGTAATCAATATTGTATATTGATTACGGTTTTATATACGGTTGTATTATATTGTATCGATCGGTGAGGCGACAATAATCGAATGGTATTCCAGAGCAATACGCCACCACCGCGCGCCACCACCGTAGGCGCGGGCTTCTATGTTCTATGTTAGCGGGTTTGGTTTCCGCACCTAGTCCTTCATGTGGACCATTGTGCGTGGGCCATGGTGGCCGACGTTGGTTATTCCAACCAGCCTACCTCCCTCCAGAAGCTGATTAGGTCTCCTGGTCTGCTTAAGATATCCATGAAAGATCTGGGTGACCCGAGGGTTTCTGTTCTGATCTGGGTGACGCCTGTGCATTCAAAGAGTACGTGCGCAATGGTTTCGTCAGTCTCCATGCAAGCCCTGCAAAGACGGCTGTCCGTTATGCCTATTGTGTGGAAGTGCTTATTCAGTGAGCAGTGTCCCGTGATGGTCCCCGTCACCAGGCGCAGGCCGTTCCTGTCCAGGCGTAGCAACCGCCTGGTTAGCCTGCTATCTAAGGACGGCATAGCTTCCCTGGATTGCCTGCAGCCCGGTGTCGAGGTCCACCAGTTCTGCGCTTGTGTGTGGGTGAACTCCTGTAGCCACCTGCGTAGTTGGTTGAAGGGGATGGGTACGATAGGTTCGGGTTCACAGACTGACGTGCTGGATGCTCTCCTAGCAAGTTAGTCAGCTGCGTCGTTACCTAGTGATCCGCTGTGTCCTTTTATCCATTGCAGTGTCACTGTGTTACGGTTGCACACTGTCACCCGTACCAGTGCGTTGTGACATTCTAGTGTTAGTCTAGAGGTACTATAATTTTTCCCCAAGGATTGCAAAACTGAGGCACTATCGGAGAGTATACGTATACGGGTGTCCGTAACTCTCCTGGCTTCTATGGCGTAAGCCGCCGGTATAATGCCCACACATTCCGCCTGGTAGACGGTGTTGAACAATCCCAGCGGGCTGGATATATTTATGTTGAAGTCATGTGAGAAAACTCCGACTCCGGTTCCGGAGTCGGTCTTTGATCCGTCGGTGTATACTCTCATCTCCTTCGGGCCTGAGTAGTCACAACGTTCTTCTGTGAGTATGATGTTGTAGTGCTTCTGAAAGAAGTGTAGTTTCGGGGATTTGTCGCAGGGTGAGGGGTGGGGCGTGGGCTTGCGTAACCGATGGGTTATTCGCCGTCCGATAAGGACCAGGCCCGGGTCAACGGCGCGTTGTGTTCCACGCGTGCCTCAAAGAGATGTCAGCACCAATCCTGCCAGGGTTGCGAGTTTGTCCGAAAGGGATATCGTGGCCCTGGCATACAGGCAAATGAAGGAACACGGGTGGGTTTTAGTCAGTAAAAGTCTGACACGCCCTCCCGCTCCACCCAGAGCAGGTGAAGTTATTTGATAATTTCCCACAAAAAAAAAAAACATTCATATATACGTATGAATTAAATTTACGTGTTTTAAATTAAACGTGTGCAGTGTATTGTATACATGTGTGGTGTGTGTGTGTGTGTGTGTGATAAATGAGTGAGTTAAGGAGGAATAAAACCAAATGAAGACCGAACCAGAGCAAAGGTTAGAGCATTCCTGTCCTGATATTCCTAATATTTCCATAGGTATTGATAGACCGACGAAAGAATACACTGAGTCCGTTTAGGCAGAGACAAACGAGCAGAGTGGGACAGTTTGGTCAAAATCGTCCTTTATGTATTTGTGAATGTGTACATTGTGCTCACGAGTTAAGGGAACAGACGATGGAAAAGCAACCAACAAAAAAAAAAAAAAAGTTATCAATCAAGTCAGCCATCTTGTTGTGCTTCAGCCTGGAGCTATAAGTTACTTACAACAAGCATATTACAAGTTAGAGGATTATATCCAGGACAGGAATGCTTGGAATCATGCTGGTCCAGCTCCATAGGACAATCTAGAGTATAGACAAAATCAAACTGGTTGCTATTCTTATGGTAAAATCTGTTATTTTTGTGATATTGATTTTACATTCTGTGATAACCTATACTCACACACTGACTTTTTTTTTATTTAGAAAAACATACTTTTACGATGTTTGTAAATATGTGAGCACCATGTATCTATCTGATAATTAAGTTATTTTTCATTGCTTAGTTTTTAATTCTTTTTACCTATTATGGTATAGTAATTTTATTCTAGGTGTATCGTCTTCACATATAATCATATAATTAATGTACTCAAACAAAATATTGTAATACATTTTTAAAAGAGTAACGGTGGAGTTTCTTGCCCATTCTTCTCCATACGAAACTACCTTTTGGAAGGGGCAACTAGAATCAATTCAATTTTTTTGTAAATTTTGGCGTTCAAAAGTGCCTCTTATGTGGCACTTACTTTTACTTAACCAACCTGGATAAACAATTTATATAAAGGTACCTATTTACTTGTCTAACATAATTTCTGTTACGGTAGGAATTTATATTTTTATTCGAGATTAGTCTTTATTCTACATATAAATAAATAGGAAATTTTGTTGGCATTGACGTGACCGAGTTGGAAAATAGGTAACAAAAGTTTTTGAAACCGTATTAATGAATGTATTTTTTAGATGTTATTATTTGTAGTTTATTAGTCCGTGTGGTGCCGGACGTAAAGAATAGCACCATCCTATTTCTTCCCGTGGGTGTCGTAAAAGGCGACTAAGGGACTTACTAGAGAATGGGCAGCAGCGTTCTCTAACACCATACTGCGATCGCCAACCCGCCTGCCAAGCGTGGCAATTATGGCTAACCCCCCCTTTGGAAGAAGTCTATGTCCAGCAGTGGACGTCTTTCGGCTAAAATGATGATTATTTGTAGCGTTTATTTAGAAACGTTAAGATACGTTTCAACATAAAATAATGTATGGTTAAGCAGAGTCTAATCATTACCTAACTATAACTAACGCTTATTAAATAAATAAAGCCCAGTGTCCTCCCATACCTATTAACACTGTAACTTGGAAACATTGTTAAAGCCCATTTTTTTTTAAAGAGTAACCGTGGAGTTTCTTGCCGGCTCTTCTCCATAGGTAACGACCAATTGGAACCGTGCACCTAGCTTCTGACGTTTCATAAGTGCCCATGTAGGTTTATGTGAAATAAAAATGTTGATTTTGATTTTTGAGATGTTAGGGGTGACTGTAATTAGCTCGCCGTCCGATAAGGACCAGGCCCGGGTCGACGGCGCGTTGTGTTCCATGCGCGCCTCAAAGAGATGTCAGCACCAATTGACGGGGTCCAATGCCTGCCGGGGTTGCGAGTTTGTCCGAAAGGGATATCGTGGCCCTGGCACACAGGCAACGGAAGGAACACGGGTGGGTTTTAGTCAGTAAAAGTCTGACACGCCCTCCCGCTCCGCCCAGAGCGGGAGAAGTTATCTGATAATTTCCCACCCAAAAAAAAAAAAAAAAAAGGGGTGACTGTAATATTGTGTACATGACTATTATCTACATGGCCTTCATGATCTGACCAAGATTATTCAATTTATTTTTCAAGTCACCAAGACTCATTTGTTAGTAAAAACTTATCCTACGTTAGTAATTAAGATAAATTTTATTCACATATAAAAGTATACCTACTATTGACAGCGGCAGCACTGTCCGACGCTTCACCGCGGCCACACCATTCCATGGGAAATGCGCAGCAGCGATTCACGTACGGACAGTCCAGCCTACTCAAAATTAGAGACAGGATGCTGTTGTTGCTGCCCCACACCCCACGTACCAGGGACGCACAGCGCTTACGCATCGTGGCAAAGAAACAACATTACGTAAGGACTTAAAAAAAGACTGTGACCTCTGGGTTTGTTTTGGTCTTCCTTCTCAGAGTAGTCAGATAGGAAACACCAACCTCATGTAGTTTTTAAAATATGATTCACGCGTGTAAAAGTGTTTGTACAAATCTACTTACAGAAATAAAAATCATATAACATCATTTATTATTAATCTGATATTCGTATAAAATACACACACTACAAGCTTATTATCACATTTTTAATGTGTGTGCGTTCGTTCGGAAGACTCAAGTCTGCGTAGCCGACGCGTCACGTGACCGGTGCCCCGCTTGCAGACTAATTTATAATTCAGCTACGCTCGTAGCGGCGTAGCTTGCTACGAGGCTACGCTGCTACGCTCTAGTCAGTCAGCACTATTCATGGTCACGACCGAATGTTCCGGCAACAAACTAGACGGTAAACGTTTCGTAAGCTTTCGTTATCCTTATTACTATTAAATAAAAAAAAAAACAATAAAAAAAAACATCGATTAGCTTCTGAAATCTTTAACGAAAAACTCTTTACAAAAGAAAGTGTTTGTCAGCAACGATGAGTCCCAGTAACAAAGTTAAAGAAGAAAAGAATTAACAAAAGTTAAATTAAAAAGATTTTTTTCGTCATAAAAAATTCTGGCAGTCCTTTGAGCCCCGAAGTGCGCCATATGGCGTCGGTTGCGCCACCTACCTCGCACGCCACCGACGCCCCGACGCGTCGGCGAGCGCACGCTATTAACAGCTGAATTTCTACTAACATTAAGCCTAATCTTGCGTGTGGTAACTTTAATCGTCGGGCCTGACAAAATTAAACATTTCCATAGACGAAATACGGCGTGGCAACTTAAAAAAATAATAGTTTAGTTTCGCGTGCGGCCGGCCGCCATGTTTGTTTACAAATGGATTGCAGTGAAGTGATTTTATTGTGTTAGTGCCCTAAATGGATTAGAAATCGGGGTAAGTGGACTTATTTTCATTTATATGTTATTATTACATCGTTTTAGATAATAATTGCACGAAATCACGTCGTAAAATTTAAATTTTTGAACAAAGAAATGTTACGAGAGAATTCGTTCCGCCGAGTATATTTTTTTACGAAATATGGCTCATTGGCAATTGTTTATTATGGCCTGTCTAATTAGCTTCTCTCAGAAAAATTTACTCTGTACCTATTACGTACTTTGTTATTTTTAAAAAAATATGTTTATGATTGCCGGCGGCCCCTGTCATAACAATGACAGGCCATAAAAAAAGGTCGGTGCGTGAGTCATTGATCGCCAAAACGCGAATGCGGCCTCAAAGGCCAATACACGGGCGAGTACCTACTAAAAGTGTTAATTTTGAATTTAAAATGTTTATTAGCACAATAAGTTAAGAAGAATAAAATAAAATAAATACGTGCACTTCAACAAGAGACAAATGATCTAAGTAGACTTGTCTTATACAAAAAAATTGCCAAATCTATATTATAGTTATTCTTATTCTTTTATATACGAGTAGTACTCTTATTATAGTTATTCTTATTATATATGTTATTCTTGAACATATTTCTCAGAACTTGGCTATTACCAAAAAAGGTTTGGAATAAAAATCTTGATACAAATTAACGGTAAACTTAACCTTTTATTTTTAGTTCCAATCCAAAATATCTGTAATCAATATTAACTACGGCTGGTATTTAATAACAAGAACGTCTTATTTGAACACAGAACTTGGTTGTTTTTTATTTTTGATTACTCAACTCATTTTGGAGTAAATAGATAATTCCTTCATATTTTGCAATAAATTACAAGCGTTGTGTCATCGCGCTTCTCTCTCTTTTATATGCAGTCTGACAGAGACCGCGCTTTAGTTGATGTCAGACGGAGAGGTTACCCAGCACGCGTAGCATGACTACTCTACGAAGGATACTGTGATACTATCTAGGATAAGAATGCTTGGAAACATGCTGGTCCAGCTCCATAGGACAATCTAGACAAAATGAATGAATTTTACATTCTGTGATAAGTAATCACAGAATGTAAAATTCATTCATTTTGTCTCATTCACATTCTTCATTTCATCTGTTCATTCACACACAGACTTATTATATTTTTTTTTTTTTTTTTTTTAGGAAAACATACTTTTACGATGTTTGTTAATATGTGAGCAGCATGTACCGGGTACTTACAGTACAGGGTAAATACATGGTACATGTGCTCGTATAATGTCATTATAAGGTCCAAGTAAAAGTGTTTACGATATGAGGTCATCGTACAATGTGTCGATACTCGATAACGACTCAGATTCCGAAGTATCCGACGATGAGTGAACTACTTGCCGAACAGGTGTAACTGTATTTGAGGTGTTAATTCATCTTACATTATATGACAAATCATTAATATTGAATGAAAGAATGACTGATGATTTATGACATTGTTAAACTGCTCTCAAAACGATGAAAGAAAACATTAATTAAATTCAATGAAATATCTCCATATATTAAGATTACTGTAACCATACCTAAAAGTTTTTACTAACAATTGGACCATCATTGTTGCAAAAATAATCAATACGTTATTATTCATACAAAAATAGATAAGTAACAATACGTTCATATAATTATTATGAACTAAGTTAGTGTCAGTTTTAATTGACCTACATGATATAAAGTCTATGAATAATGTAAGTATGAGCATACCTATTATAGGTACTTATATAGGGAATGTCTGCGCACAACCCACGACCATGAGATTAAGGCCCTTATCATACTAGCGAAAATTAACTATGCAAATTAACATTTTTATGTTAATTTGCATGAACATTCTGAAAGTAAAGTTTCATTTAGCGTGTATGTGTGACTGCACATACACGCTAAATGAAACTTTAGTATATGGTTTATTGGATCTTTTTCTTTCCATGTTGAAGACAGTTACGTAATTCTAATATTTTCTCTCAATACATTTTTTATCCGAAAATCATGTCTTTTTAAAGGATAATTATAAAAATACAAACGAGCTTGGCTTTTATGTCTAAAATAAATATTTACAGCAAGAAAAAATTGTTTATTATCCACACACAAGATATTTTTTCTCTAGGTAAATTATTACTTTAGTTATAAACGAATAACAATTGAGACTTACGCTATTTAGTTTCGTGCTCGAACACGATCAAAGAGCGCATGCGATATTCAACTTTGTTACTGATGTATTAGCGTTTAGCACTTAAAGGAGCGGCGGGGAGAAAGGGGCGGAGCTTGCGTCCGAAATATGATTTAGACTGCTCTTAATCCATCTGACATTAGTGTTGCCCAAATTCAGTCTTGGTCTTGCAGTCTTGGTCTTGTTCTTGCGTTTTTGCAAGACCAAGACCAAGAACAAGACCGCGTATTTTTAGCAAGACCAAGACCAAGACTGACCGTGCAAGACTTGAGCAAGAACAAGACATAGCCTGCAAGACTCTTGCGTCTTGCAGCTAGGACTTAGCGCTATTTCACTGAGTAGTTAGGTGTAACAGTTCGGTGTATAGGTAGGTACGCTTAGGAATTCTATGAGACGCAAAAAACTGTATCAAAGAATATGAAAAACTGGACCTAAGCGCATTACTACTAATACCATAAACATAGCGAATAAAAAAATATCTATTAAAATCAAACTGAGTGCATGCATAGTTATGTTTTAACCATCGGCACTTTGATAATGCGGCATCAAAGGTTTTGTACTTACTTCTCAAAGAAATTTGCCGCTTTTCGGAAGTACATGGTTATGATACACGCGCCGGCGGCTTCTTTTGAAATCTAAAACAATCGTTGCCGCCACGCCGAAATCATAACATTTGTGACACTATTTGATTGCCGCCATAGGGCGTAGGTATACTCATGCAAAATAATTTCGAATTTTTTTAAGAGTACCTACAGGTGTTCCAAAGAATAAATAAGTTTCAGAGTGCTTAGAATGAAAATGAATACATTATACTGATCACGCAAGTAGTATTATGATTAGGTTATAAATCAAAGCTTATAAATCATAAATGTTTATTAAGAAACAGTTACTTCCATGGAAAACGACATATAGGTCAGTTGATTTTTCGAATTTCTTATCAAATCTTCAGTTATTTATTAATCTGCTTGATCTTTACTATGGCTATGTTAATTCAAGCTCACAATGTTCCAATTCTAATACGTTTTTCTAAGATTTAAAGTAAACTTTAATAAATAGTAATAGACTAATAGGTAATTGCAAGACTTGCAAGACTCTTGCTGCAAGACCAAGACCAAGACCAAGACTGGGAGCGCAAGACCAAGACCAAGACCAAGACCAGGTGTATTGGCGCAAGACCAAGACCAAGACTGGCTAAGTCTCGTCTTGTTCTTGCATTTGGGCAACACTATCTGACATTAATATGAGAAATCATTAACATTGAATGAAAGAATGATTGTTGATTTTAGACATTGATATACTGCTCTCAAAACGATGAAGGAAAACTTCGGAATCAGAGACGCTAACTAATTTGTGTGTCATCATCATCTGTCAGGAGTAAATGAGGCACGTGTGTAATAACGAATGATCTGATTAGGTAGTGCAATAGGGAATATGCACGTAATTCAAAAGGTATCCATTATTTTAATATACATTGTGTAGGAGTCAAGAAACAAATTCCAATATTTTTTACATTTTTTAATGCATTACTTATTTTACAATTAATTAATTTATGTAGCGTTTTTTTGGTGGAACGGAACGCAAACTCAAAACGAGTCCTCTTAGAAAATGCCGGAAGTGACGAAACAAAACATGTGGATAAAATATGTTCTTTGCTAAATGGTTGAAATCTCACTAAGGTAAATATGTAAGTGCGATTTCTACTTGAATAAAGCATAAACAATAATTTAATATATAAGACTTGGGGCTAAAAAACAGATGTAAACAAAGCAGTTTCGTGAACAATGACGTCACATCATGACCGCGACAGAAACGGACGTTTGAACTGTAGTAGAAAAATGTTGGAGTTTCATAATTTTTTTGAGCATCAAGCAGTAGTTAAATTTAACTTTTAAATACTTTTCTTAGGTTTATATTACTGTGTATTATTGATTTAGTGAAAAAAACAAATACATGCACCCTATTTAAGGTCACCAACCTGTTTGCTAATCATTAATATTATGTAAGTAGTATGAATGACATAAGTCGCCGTTGTTTAACTCTGGCTGATTTTATTCTAGGTGCATCGTCTTCACATAATCATATAATTAATGTACTTATTTATCTATACAAAATATTGGAAAACATTTTTAAAAGAGTACCGGTGGAGTTTTTTGCCCATTCTTCTCCATACGAAACTACCTTTTGGAAGGGGCAACTACAATCAATTCATTTTTTTTGTAAACTTTGACGTTCAAAAGTGCCTCTTTGCCTATTTCAAATAAATAATATGACTTTTACTTTGGCGGTTAAATGTTTTTTGTTTCATCATCCTTCTAGCTAGCTTATACAGCACGTGTTGAGTAAGACAAGAACTTGCTGTGCAGGTGTGCATCAGGATCAGTGACTCACACGCGTTAGTAGCAAAGAGAAAATTATCAATAGTCATATAAATAAGCTGATAAGTAAATAAACCAATAATATACAGCACACAACAGTAATATACAGCAAAATTAACGTGGCGACGCATGAACTGGCCATACAAACGTAATACCCAAATCATTTGAAATTGGAGCATATTTCCACCATATTATGCTGTTATTCGGATTAAGACAGTATTGATCTAGGTTCCTACATCTTTTTTTTTTTCAAAAAATCCACCTGATATGAAGTTTTAGCGAATTGAATTTTACACATTTTTACAGCGTAAATGACATGTTTTTATATTGTTTTTAGTGTATTATAAACAACAATATTTGAAATATTGTCGCCATACAACGTGGCAATGCTGCCAGCCTTTTGGGCACTTTTCCGGTTGACAGCGATGCGGACGAATTTTTTGATGCCCTATGATTCTGTCCCCTCCTTTTTTATATACATGTACATATTATTATATTAAGTCTGTTAGCGTGTATATTATTTAAACATTTTTCAGAATAAAAACCCGTCTAAAAATAAAATATATTGTTTATATAGGTTCATAGCTTAAATTATCAAGTTACAAATTAACGAAAAAATACTGGAAAAACATTAAGTTTTCATTCATCATTTTTCGTATTACGGAACACATCCAAATTTATCATAAATTTTCAATAGCTTGTAGTGCTATCGCGTCAAGCAAATGTCAATGTGTGGTTGGTCGTACTGCGCACGGTTTCTGTGTGAATCGCTCCGACAGGCACTCACACTAGCGCAACGAATCGGGACTGCCTTTTGTCATCTACTGTGTTTTATGATAACTTTACTGTACTCCACGTGCGTACGTATTTGTATGCGAAATTGTAGGTATTGTAATAGTTTTCTAACACTATTGACCTAACTTGGATTTTGATATGCTTTGTGATTTGGTATCGAGTAACATACCTACATTCAAATTCAAATTCAAATTGTTTATTTGCAAGAAAATACAAGGTTTACAAGGGAAGATCTTACAGCCTTAAAGTCATAGTATTCTGCCTGCGAGCAAGCGTGCAAGTTATTCATGATTTTAAGTCACAATTTATTCATGATTTTAAGTCACAATTTATTTATTTATTTAAACTTCTCACACACAATTAGGTACTAAGGCGGACTTAATGCCACAATTATTATACAGATTCTATTAATACCTAGTACATTATTGTTACATTATTATTACATTATTATTAAATTATTATTACATTATTATCACATTCTTACATTATTCTTACGACCTTTGTTTTGTTTACGGACTTGGAATATTATTTACGATCTGGTTTGGTTGCAGACATGGACTCCGAACGTTGGGTTGTATCTCACAGTAAGTATTACACAGTAATATATTATTATAATTATGTTACCTACCTGCCTTCATAGCTACTAATTGTTTAGATACAAGAACATAAACATATTTTTTCTTGGGCTGTTTTGTACTAGTAGGTACCTAGTTATATTTTGTATAAATTAGTAGGTAGGTACAGTCAGCACCAAAAGTCGATGAACAGAATCAACATAACAAAACACCTGTTCACAATAAAATGCCATAAGTTATAGTCGCAACTAGGAAACAAAATAGCCTGTACACCAGAAATTTACAAAAGTCGTTAAACACGACTATTTCAAAAGTATCTGTGCACTAGTATTCCTAAAGTCGCTGTACACCATCAATCCAAATGTCGCTGAACATCATTGTATCAAAAGTCACCAAACAGCAGTAAAGACAAAATTAGGTTAACAAAGTATATTTTTAATGTTGCCGTATGTTAATATACTTTTGACGCTTATGTTGTTCAGCTACTTTTGGGACAGTGCTTGCTTGCAATGTATGTTAACACGTTATGACTCACTGTGACACGTATGCACTTACACAACGTTTCAATTACTTCAGACTACGACAGTCGACAATCATACGCTAGACTAAAATTATCACAAGTCATGTGAATAGAAATAATAAATTAAAAATTAAAGGAAGGTAGGTTTTGTAAGATTCGCGCAAAGTAAATTACAAGTACCGTCACAATAATCGCTTCGTAGATCATTAGAGTTATGTTTATGTTATTTCATATTATAGATTAGTATGGTTACTGACAATAAAATATAATTGCTTTGTAAATAAGTATTGAAATAGCAATAGCAATATATGCACTAACGTGCATACATTGCAAGCAAGCACTGTCCCAAAAGTAGCTGAACAACATAAGCGTCAAAAGTATATTAACATACGGCAACATTAAAAATATACTTTGTTAACCTAATTTTGTCTTTACTGCTGTTTGGTGACTTTTGATACAATGATGTTCAGCGACATTTGGATTGATGGTTTACGGCAACTTTAGGAATACTAGTGCACAGATACTTTTGAAATAGTCGTGTTTAACGCCTTTTGTAAATTTCTGGTGTACAGGCTATTTTGTTTCCTAGTTGCGACTATAACTTATGGCATTTTATTGTGAACAGGTGTTTTGTTATGTTGATTCTGTTCATCGACTTTTGGTGCTGACTGTACCTATTTATCTACCTATCTTTAGATAACATTAGACCTAACTAAATTTAAATGTTTTGAGGAGCAGTAAAAAGTCTAAATTATACACACGGCCGAAACAAGCTGCTAACTGCGGAAATTCCCCGGAAGACGCCCGACCTGTTCTTTTGCTCTTATCTAGTTTGTACCTTACACAATTGACATAAAGTTTATTATGCTTTGACCCAATTTGTAAATAAGTACCAGGGCTTCTAAGTACGTCCACGTTTAGCCAGCGCCAAAAACCAAGGCTACACATACTTTGAAGTATTTTCTTCCTGCGTCGAAAATTGATCCGTAAAGTCTACAATCGCGAGATAAGGACTACAATCGCGTATGCAAAAAAGATACTTCCATACCTACGTAAAAATACTGGCACAGGAGATTGTTCCGTAATGATCATGATCGCATTTGCGAAAAAGTAATGCGACCATTGAAAATATGATTGAGTAGTAGGTACTCGGTAGGTAGTTTGTAAACATTGCTGTCGCTCAGTGGAAAGCACAACCGACCGAGAGCGATGTATCATATTTTCTTATTGCTTCGAGAAGGCACGCGCCGTGGCTTCTGTCCTAGAACATTGATCCGTAACTGTAATGTAAACAAGGATCAAAATCACGTAGTGTCGACGGACCGAGTAACCGAGCTCATCTATTATTTTTTTATTAGTATTATTGACGTGTAAAAGTGTTTGTACAAACCTATTTTGTTTTGTTTGGTTTGTATTACGATTCTGACCGACCGGGCTTAGGTAATAATTATATTACCTAAGAGTAGGCCCGGTTTTTTTAAAATTATTTTATTTATTATTATTTTTATTTTGGGTTGTATTTTATTTACTTTTATGGTGTACATAACAAAGAGTATTCTATTATATTCTATTCTATTCTATCTCAAGGACACTGCTGAGACTTACACTGCTCGGTTCACTTTACTGGTACTGTGATTTTTATCCTGCGCACCCGGTAGGGTGACCATACGACGGGATTTGTCTGGACAAGTGCGGCTTTATGGTTTCGGCCCGGTTTTTGCACGGATTTTTTTTTGTGATATTCCTATAATACACAAAACATTGATAAAACTAAAATGAATAGTGCAGTCTTTTTAGTTTATTTAATCATTCTGGAATTTTTATCTGGATTTTTTTACCCAGCGATAATAACTTGATAACTGGCTAATCTTTTTAAAACAACCTCCTGTCGTTTTAAAAAGATTAGCCAGTACTCGGATATAGCTTGTGTCAACAAGATCTGGTAAATCGACTTCATTATAAACTGCATTAATATTTCTAGAGCCACGGCGATCAAGTAAAAAATTCATATGGCCATCAGTTTCCAGACGGAATTACGCGAAAACAAAAAAAAAATAGCGTCCTTTGAGGTGAGTAATGGAGCATAGGTGCTATAGGTAATCGATATCAGGTCATACGTAGAATCAAAACTGATTGTGTATTTGGAGAACAATTTTACAGTATGTAAAAATATCATATGATTATTTCAGGATCCACATTACCATTAGCTATGGCAATTTCTTTTTCTTATACACGGAATTGCTGCATACTTTTTTAATATCTTTAATTATTTCGCCAAATATCTCTATAGATTGTTTTCTTTTATAAAAAGCCTATCAGACATACAAGGAAATGTCAATGTGTGCACAAAATTCGTTCAACTGGGCCAATCCATTACCTGGAGTAACGATTATCAGAAAGAGGCGATTTTTTTGATTATTCTACTCTAATATGCAAAGGTATCTTGTTATATTACTTTATGTCCAAAGCAATAATAATATACGGTCACCCTACACGACTATATCACGTTGCGAGTTACTTTTTAGGGTTCCATACCAGTAGCGAAGCTACAACTTCCAATTGAGGGAAGCCGAAGAAAAAATTGTTAAGTGCTCATAAACACAAGCTATCATCTAAATTTATTCCCTCAAAAATGATTTAATTTTTGAGTTAATAAATTTCTTAGTTTAACGCCATCTATGGCCAAGTAGGAGAACCAAAGAGACGCTATTACTACACAAACAAAATTATCAATTTTTTACAGAAATAAAACTATAAAAGGTATTATCGATTATGATGGATGGACTGTGTGAAAGAAGATATGGCTAGAAAGGGGGTGACTACCGAGATGACGACTAATAGAGAAGTATGGAAGAAAAGGACACGTTGCGCCGACCACAAATAAATTGGGATAAGGGCAGGAGACTGATGATGAGGTCTTATCGATTATAGTTTAATTTCTGAAAAACAGTCTATTACAATTATGTTCTAAAATTATGTTAGAACGAATAAAATGCGAGAAACGGGTGAAAACTAAACACACGTGAATTTATGTGTCAAAAATCAACACGACAAATCTACGAAATGGAATATTATTAATTATATCTGGCTCTCTATTCATAACAAAATGACAACGTTTTAAACAAATTTCACGTAAATCAAAATATTATCACTGAACGGCACAACACACGCCAAAACTTTCGGCTGTAATATAGATTTTAAAATTATGTTGAGAATGTAACTAACTAATCAAATGCAAAAGAAAACAAAATAAAAGTTAATTTATTTGTCAATAATTCGACTCAATAAACTATTTGCAATTTATCTACGAAATTCAACAACACCTCATTCTATCTCGTTCTCAAAATGCGAGAACGAGATAGAATTCTCTTTCGCTCCCGGTAATAACTCGCTCGAGAACGGCTTACCTCGCACCGTAACTAGCAGTGTTTGGGAACCCCCGATTGCTACCGAAGTGTGCCCGAAGTAGCGTGGTCAGAACTACGATTAGTACTGTATTCTGACACACCACGTGCGGCTTATTGGCGCTAGTGTCGGAATAAGACAAAAAATGTAAACTGCGTTCGCGATTATAGGATAGACTAAAGTTACGCGTTGTTGTAATGTTTTTTATCTTATGATGTATTAAATACTTGTAATGTGACTATGTATGTAGTACCATATTATTTAAAATAGTAAACTCAAGTAGAGTCGTTGTTCCGAAGGGAAGCCGGTAGGAATGGGGTTGTTTAAAGCCGTCGCCCCTGTTCCATACCCAAAGGGTTAAACCGGGAACCCTATTACTAAAGCACCGCCGTCTGTCTGTCTGTCTGTCCGTCTGTCTGTCTGTCGGTCTGTCTATCTGTCTGTCTATCCGTCTGTCACCAGGCTGTATCTCATGAGCCGTGATAGTTAGACAGTTGAAATTTTCACAGATGATGTATTTCTGTTGCCGCTATAACAACAAATACTAAAAAACAGAATAAAATAAATATTTAAGGGGGCTCCCATACAACAAACGTGATATTTTTGCTCATTTTTGCTCGATATTGATAACGGCAACAGGTAGACGCTTTAAATATTCACAGAATATTTAGTATTCACTTTAAAAATAAATAATTAAATTAAGATAAAACAAATATGTAAGGGGGACTCCTATACAACAAAAGTGTTTTTTTTTTTTTGCTGTTTTTATAGATAATGGTACGGAACTTTTCGTGCGCGAGTCAAACTCTCATTTGGCCGGTTTTTTAAATTGGTTGGTTGACGTTTATTGCGAACTAAGTAGGTATAGAATGTTGGTGTTATGTTAGTATCTATAACTTTAACTATGAAGTAATAACATAAATAAATAAATGTTTAATCATAATCCTTGTTTTTTATTGTTATTAATCTTAGCTCAGAACTCTGGTATTTACGGACATCATGGATTTATACATTATTGGAATATTCTTTTTTACTAATAAGTACTTTGCATAACACTTTTATTATTTGACTTGAGTTGTATTCATTATTTAGTGATAACAATATTTGAAGTTCAGTAATAGGAATACAGAAATAAGACGGAAGAAGTCTTAGTTTTTTAAGTTTGAGACCATCATATATGAAATAAATTGAAATAAATAAACATGTTTAAAATTAATAAAGACAATAATAATAAATATCCCAATAATTTATATTTACGCGAAGTGCGTGTGATCCCTTGGACGATATAATATAGGTACCTTATGTATGACGTATCTACTAGATTTTCTCTACAAAGCCTAGATATCCTAATACGTTGAGATATCGGCATTCTAAAGAAATTTCCGAAAAACGCATTACTAGTCTGTACATCTACTAACAATTCCCCGAAGTAGTCAACAAAAATAAAGCAAATAATGAACATACCTAATTTTACTAATAAATATAAATGCCTTCGAGTCGATAAGAATGAACGGTAAGTACAGCACGACAGCACACCGCGTCCACCGCTCGCATACTTTGTCTAACAGAGATAGCAATATTCCGAACGAATTTTGCGCTCGACTCGACTTGCAGTTCCGGGCGATGCGATGGCAGCCGGCCCCCCAACGAGGAATTTAAATTAGTGACACAGAACCAATGGTGGACCTAATAAACATACACTATTGATCTTGTGTAGATGCACATAATCATAAGAATTTATTCTATAATGTCTAGAGATCGGATACTCGGATGCATATTCACCTAAAGTTTGAGAGTTGACTAGTATGGAGTGCGCTTCGGTACGGGAAAAAGTATCGGTTTCCAGGTCTGACGAGTTTTTAAGAACTACTCTTTTGCACTGTGTATCCCCGAATAAATATATTTCATTTTAGAATAAAAGGTTTTGAAGAAATATTAATAGTGTTTTTTTAAACGTGTTATATTTTTCACAAAATTCTTGCCTAGTTCTAAATAGACAAGAAATATTTATTATACTTAGGATTACAAAATTGTATACCTACACACTGTTATTAATGAAACCCTGCGATCCCGGAATAAAAATATATTTTAAGAAGCCGTTTCCATACTTTGTATCCTTTGCCGCGAAAAAAACGTACTGTAGGTAAATATGCATCCGAATATCCGATCTCTAATAATGACAGACAATAACAACAAAATCTAATTAGATAGGTACATGATAGCACACTGTTTTAACGCCGTGTCTTGATAATACAATTATTTGCTATCCCTGACCCTGACTAATACGAAGTTACGCGGAAACGCGGACAAACTGTTCACGATAACACGTTATAAACTATAGTTATTAATAAACAATAATTGTTGAGTATTATAACATGACTGTGTTAGGTAAATGACCGCGGGAACAGCTGCTTTGGAGGATAATGTAACTGTATAAATTTTGCAGTTCGATATCAAGGTCAAACACACTTCGATTCTGTATCATCACTACATAGTTTATAACAACGTCGCTTCCCGCTGTCTGTCTGTCCCAATCATCATCATTTCAGCCAAAAGACGTCCACTGCTGGACATAGGCCTCCCCTAAGGGGGGGGTGTTTGCCATAATCGGCACGCTTGGCAGGCGGGTTGGCGATCGCAGTATGGTGTTAAAACGCATAGAGAACGCTGCTGCTCATTCTCTAGTAAATCCCTTGTTCGCCTTTTACGACACCCACGGGAAGAAATGGGGTGGCGCAATTCTTTACGTCCGGCACCACACGGACGGTTCTGTCCCTATGTATGCTTAGATCTTTAAAACTACGCAACGGATTTTGATGCGGTTTTTTTAATAGATAAGAGTGATTCAAGAGGAAGGTTTATATATATAAAACAACAATACATGCATAATATAGTAAAGAAACACTGATCATTTTTGAGGTTTCTAATGTGATGTCGTAAATAAACACATTTTTTGGGCTTACATTGCAAACGCTGGCTGAATACTACAGTATTGTACACCTTAAAAAGGTCTACAAAAAAGTCCCCGATGGTTTAGGTCTATCTCTTAGGGATAACCCACAATAACCATAATAAATCGCAGGGTCAAACTTCGGGCTTCGATTTGAGCGTTGAGTGTTTTTCACGTGGCCACGTGGCGTGGGATTATATGTCGCTCTTTCAAGAGTAACCTCTAAAGAAAACATGTTTGTATTGTCTTATGACAAAAAAGCTGTGAATTTTGTATATAAAGACATACTGCAGTTCTTTTAGTATCAGCATTGCACCCGTGCGAAGCCGGGGCGGGTCGCTGGTCTTACTTAAATGTCAGATAAATATATTTTTTGTTTATTCCGAATCAAAATGAAATGTACATAAATAAACTCTTTCGGGCCGTGGTGCCCGAGTGCTCATGGTCTGTTCAACGACATCAGCCAAACGGCTGGTTGACACTTCCCATGACCCAAAGGACGTTATCTTGGCCAGAGGCTAAGCACTGTTATACGACGTGGCAATTCCGCCAGTCTCTTAAAATTTTAATAATGACAAAGATAGCTTACGAAACGCATACGGACTAGTTCATGGCCCCCGTGACTGGAACATTCGCTCGTGACCATGACTATTGCTTCTTAAGGGTCTGATAATCGCCGTTGACCTTGGCCATACAAATGCGCGTCGCGCTCACGCTGCGCCACCGTTCGATTTCATAGGGAATATTTATTTTTAGTAACGAAAAAATTATTATTAAAAATAATCACAGATAGAATTATAGACAGTAAAATTGTCTGCTCACACAAAAAAAATCATGAAAATATCTTAAGCAGTTTGAAAGTAATATCGCTTTTTATGCTTTGGGTAGACATTACTTCCTGAATTTATTTCATAAAGTATTATACTAAAATACTTAAATATTCACTTATAGAATTGATGTGTATGCGTACTAGTTTAACACACATTTTTTGCATAACTTAATTGCATTATAATGAAGGCGTAATTACAGATTTAAAAGTCACTAAAATCATATATCTGCGCCTTAAGCGGGCGTAGCCCCGTAGCTAGCTACGCCGCTACGAGCGTACCTTGATGGACAGTGATGACGCAAGCGGTCACAACGGCTCAGCAGGAATGGTTGGATTGTATGATATCGGTATAAAGGAGGTGACTATCGAGATGACTGATCGGTTAAATAGAATATGAGGCCAGCTTATGCTGGTTTTAACTTTTAGCTTTTCAGGGAAAATAAACGATTTTTGACGATTGCTTGGCAGTTACTACACTTAAGCAGAGAGAGAGCTGATTAAGTAATATGGGCTGGTGTCCGCAACTGGATGAAGTAGGGACTTCGCCCAGTATGTAGCGAGAGAGCTTAAATGAAAGAAGTTTAAGTATTGTTTTAGTATTAGAAAATCATTAATTAAATTAACCAATTAGAAGATACTAATAAATTTAGATAAAAGTAAAAAAAATCGTATTGTTCTTTTTTTATCGTCTTGTTACGTGTTTTGTCCAAGCAAGGATGCATGTTGTAACGTTGCCGTAGAATGCTATTCTAAAGTAAATTAAGGGTCAATTTGTTTTAGTTTTTTTTACTAGTTATTGATTTATTTCTAAAATATCATTTAAAAACTATCAGACTTAAAATAATAATAATAATTTATGTACAAGTATATAAAACAGGAGGGGAAATAATCATATGACAACAAAAAATTCGTCCGCATCACATCAACAGGAAAAGTGCCCAAAAGGCTGGCAGCATTGCCATGTTGTATGGCAATGCTGATTCTTTGGGCAAAAAATAGCCAGCCCTCTGGTCACGTCAGGATTCAAACAACCGCTTGGTGATGTCTCGGAAAACTAAATGGGCACTCGGACCCCATGGCCCTAGTGTTTCAACCCCAAACGGCTCGAACATATAAGTCCCAGTAAGATTGAATTATTTGCGCCGTTAGAAGTTTTCCGCACCTGTAGCAGCCACCCTAGCTCAGCCCGCCGTGCTAGGAAGATGGGATGGCGTAAGGGTGTCGACACACGTTTCATCTTACACCAAAGCCCTACCTACCTTCCAAGGCATTATGATCATTCCATCTGGTCTCTTCCCATCGTCGCGAGCCAAGCCATTAGGTTCTATAATAAAAGTTAATTACTAAGCGTACCTACAGTTTGGTACATTAGTAATTGGTTAATTTGCTAGTTAGTTGGTTTATTTCGGTTTCGTTATATTTTTAATACAGTATCACTAGAATAGAAACTAGATAGAAACTTACATAAGTATCTCGTTAGTGACTGGAATCGTAGTTTTTAGCGTATGATTCAGTACATACGGTGTGAGTTTTATATATTTGTTGTATACCTAAGGATCTATATTATGTAACTCGCAATGTTGCGAGCTCGAAAAAGTCGTCGGTCGTGTGCAAATCTTTATCGTAAAACTAAAAACGCTCGACAAGAAACTGCACGTCGCGAAATTCAGTCTCCGGCATCGCGACAGAAACGATTGCAACACGTTATAGATCAAATTCGTCTTAGTTATAATAGCCTATCAACCCCAAAAAGGAAGGACTACTAAATGAAACTTCGAAAAGACTTAGTAAACAAAAAATGCTGACGGCGAAAATTCGTATAAGGCTGGGATCGCCAACGACACGATCTTATAGATTGACGTCTATGAGGACACAGGCATCTCAGATACGTGACGACGAATCACCAACAACGCGATCCCGAAGATTGTCATCTTTAAGGGCACAAATTATGTTACCAAAATCAAATGAGGTCGATTTTAAAAAACCAGTCAAGTGTTTTAGATAGTCCAAGTCAATTTATTTCTTGTAATCGATGAGCAACACAGTTATTGAAAAATTTAATATAACCGAATGCATTTCGGAATAATACGACGGTATCTACTATACCACCAGAACTGGGGCCCAAGTCTGCTATTTTTATAAATTCAGTCATTCCAACACGATCCTATTGTCATGCCATTGTCATTTTGCTAAAAGTTCTTAATCTGGTAAATTCATAATGGTCGATCATTGGTCGGTCAATGTAATGTCTCGTAATATAATTGTGTTATTATAATGTCATTGTCATTATTATAAAACCCATTTGTAGAAATGTCATTCATTTGTCATTATGTACGAGATTACCAATATATGCAATTTCTTTCAATGTAGTGTCAGTGGCCGACCATTGGAAAGTCATAATGACGCCATTATAATAGTAGATTACCAAACTTGTCAAAATCAACAATTATGAAATCAATGATCGGCCATTCTGACACTATTGTAATAGCAGACTTGAGGCCCTGGAATGTTTAACTGAAATGGAAATACGTTTGATTTCAAGAATAAAAGCATTTCTGAAAGTGGTTCGTTTAGGTGGCCGATTTGGACTACAAGGGTTTAAGAGCCAGGCAGTTCAATTTGCCCAACAAGTAGAGGAAATTGCTGAACAACTGCCAATAACCAGTGGTGGGATGATTATAGTCTCAGTAACGTTGCTTAATGCTGTTAATAACAGAAGGTATTTAATCAATATCACCAAAATCAAACGAGCTCTGCAGTGGCTTGTACTACACAATTACTAGTATTCCAATGTTCGGCTTGATTATGATACTATTACACAGGAGATGAATGAACATGTTTTGGAAACGATCGTATCGCTAACTGATACGACGTCAGTAATCGTCAGAGAAGAAAATGCCTTCAAGCCAATTAGTAATGAAAAGTATATATATTTTGCGAGGTACCTTCCACCAAGGAAGTGAAAGATTTCACGAAGACTCGAGAGGAAGTCAATGTACTGCAAATGCAGCTGCAGCTATTGCGAATACTTGATCACGTTTATTGCAGTCGTCTAATTACACGAAAATTATTATACTAAGTATGTATTGAATAATTTAGTTAAACGTTTGCAAACGCATAAACAAACACAAATATGTTTTAAAAATGGAAATCATTGTCGATTTTATTTTCCGCGAATGGCTGCAGATACAACTAAAATGTTGGATGATTACGAAGCTGTACGAAATGGTGGCAGGATTTGCATTTTAAAAAGAGATGCTCACGAATCGATGATAAACAATTATAATCCTAGAATATTGAAAAGGCTCGCCAATATAAACATCCAACCATGCGGTTCTACTTTAGGTGTAGCATATTACATTTCGAAATATATATCGAAGTCTGCACCGGCAGAAATATCAAGGTCTATTCGGAAATCCATTAGAAAAGTTCAGGAACGAGGCGGAAATTTTGCAAATCAGATCTTTGCAATGCAAAATGCCATTTTGACCCATCGCGAAGTCTCCGCAACAGAATGTGCTTGTCGTCTCTGTCATTTGAAGTTACGCGATAGTTCAAAAAAGTGTGTTTTTGTTAATACTTGTGCTCCATCTCCAAGATACCGTATCTTACGCGTGGAATTTTCAGAAAATTCGGAACCATTCAAAAATGTGTTTGATAGTATTTTTTGTCGACCGCATCATTTGGAATTCATGAGCTTAGGCGAATTCGCAGTTCAGTTTGAGATAATAACACGCATTGATATGTCCGCAGATAATCAAGATAGTGATGCTTACGCTGTTGATGATGAGAATGCCGTAACTCGACAGAGAATTATCAGTTTATTAGATAATGCAGGGCGAATGAAAGCTAGAACTCGTCCTGCAATTTTATGGACCAGGTATTATACGACTTTTTCAGATCCAGGGGCTTATTATTATTCTCTGTTGGTAACACATGTTCCTTTTAGAGCAGAAGAAGAATTGTTGGAAAGGTTTGAAACTGCCAAAGAAGCTTTTATGAATAAAAGGCATTTAATTCAACATGGCTATAATGCAGAAACTGTGTCAAGATGGGAAACAGAAATTCTGTGGCAAAGAATACAGCGACTAATATGATAGAACATGATGAGGATAATACGTTAATACCTTTGAGAATGGACAAAGATGACTGTATATTGTTAAATCCAGGAGAACAAGAAGAAGACATAGAAGAAAGTGAATCTGATACAAGATTTTCTGATGAAAAATTCGAACGAGCTGTTTCCTCGTTGAACATTTAAGCAAAGACAGCTTTTCAGAAACTTTTAAACGATGACAATAAACCCCTTCGAATGTTTGTTACTGGTGGAACTGGAAAAACGTTTACGCTAAAATTTATCGTAGAAGAAGTTAGAAGACTCCATAGCAATCGTATCCATGAAAAAGCTATCATCGTGACTGCAGCTACTGGAGTAGCAGCCCGATTGATAGGTGGAAGTACCCTTCATTCGACCTTTGCACTTCCAATAGAAAAGGGTAGACTATAGGGTAGAGTTAACTGGTGAACGCCTGCAAAGAGAACGACAAAGATGGAAATCTAAAGATTCTTTGTTCTTTCTTTCTTGTTTAAAAAACGTTGCTCCACACTAGGAATTTCTCCTGTATCGTGGGTGCGTTTACAAACATTTAAACTCACATACACAAACAGTCAGACCCGGAACAACTACTTGTAGGTCATACAAATATTTGTTCCGTGCGGGAATCGAACCCACGACACGCAGCGCAGCAGTCAATCGCTTAACCACTGTGCCAACCGTGCCGTCTTTGGGTGAAAATAGATGAGATTTCTATGGCACCGTACCTATCGAGGCTAACGCTACGGAATATGAATCTACACCTTCAGCAACAGAAACCTTTTTTTGGTCGTAATATTATTTTATTAGGCGATCTCATGCAATTGCCACCTGTGTCCAAAACAACTAGCGGGGCTTATTGCTTTCGTCAACCTGGGACGTTAACAGGTGAAGTTAACCTCTGGCATCTATTTGATTTCTGTGAATTACCACAAAATATGAGACAAGGACATGACACTACATTTGTGGATATATTAAACAATCTTAGAGTCGGATAACTGACAATGCAACTGGAGATATTAGGTAGCCAACGAGTAGACGTACTCGATTTGGAAAGGTCTACTAAACTACATACAGGGTGGAATTTTGTAATGCCACCTGGAGGGAAAGTACTCTTAATACTGCAGATAGAAAATTTTACTCAAAGGAAACATTCCCTTATTTTTGAATAGAAAGCAAACTGCATTCAAAGATTTTCGAAAATTCTCTTCTCCCACACCCGGGAATCGAACCGGCTAAAATCTGAAAAAATTATACCCTGTACTTTTATTGCATCGATCGTTAGGGTCAATTATAAGGATGAAATCTCTCTAACAAACATGATAAATTAAATGAAAGGAAAACCAGGAAATCTGAAGTTACAAATTCAATGAGTCAAGTTAAAGCTCTTTAACTAACATCCATCTTTTGTAATGCAGACTCCTTTGCGACATACTCGTAGCTGTAAATAAATAAATAAATAATAATAATAATTTTTGTAAATAATTAAATTAATTTAAGATTTCCTGGTTTTCCTTTCATTTAATTTATCATGTTTGTCAGGTCAGTGGTGTTTTATTTTATTTTTATTTAGTATGAAAGTTCAGTGTTTAGCAGTCGGGTTTTTTGTTATTTAAATTTACTTTTTTTACCTTTTAATAGATAATAATGTTTAGTATCGAATTATGCAAATAACTGGTTTTTCAATATTTGTGACTTATCTTCTTTTACCTTAACACCACAGTTAGCTCCGGATGCGTCGTTCTGCGCCATATATGCCAGCGACATATGCACTACCGAGTAAAGGCTTCTATCCTCTAAAATAAATTATGGTACTAAAATAATGCTATACTTCCAAAGTACCTAATAAGCGATCTTGCCATATCATATTTCGTTACATATGGTTTTTGCAAGCGACCTGTACTGACCTAAATGAAAGACGTAAGTTTCACGTCAAAAAATTGGGTAGATGTATAATTGTGATCCACAGATCACAATTATTTGGCATGTCATTAAAATAAAGATAATAGCTGTTATCATTTTGTTTTCCGGTGACGGCGCGGCGGCGAGGTGACTGTACCTACAGATTCTTTACAACCGCAGATTAAATGTATTAAATAATAAATGTATACATTTTTAACTTCCAATTGATTTATTGTACTATTTTCCTCGTTATAAATTATTGTGTTCAATGTATTTTATTTAGAATTTTAACAATGCTTGTTATAAATATGTAGATACGAATATGAATTAGGAATATAGCGGCCATTCCATAGCCATTTCTAGATTTATAATTTTATTGACTAAACTCTCTCAAACACGATAGTTATTATACAAGTTAGGATAATATTAAATCTTGTATTTGTAACCCTAGCGATTATTTTCACTGTATTTTATCCTATTACAATAGTGATTCCAGTAACTTCGTATGTAACAAAAAAAACTTTTTACAAAAAAAAAACCGACTTCCAAAAAAACTCTTCTAAGTGCAAAATAACTTTAATTTGGGAAGTCGGTGTTTTTGGATCTGTATTTTAGTTTTATGCCACCGACTTCCGAAATTAAAGTTATTTTTCACTTTGTAGTGTTTTTTAGGAGTCTTTTTTTTTTTGTAAAAAGTTTTTTATTTTTCACTTTTTAGTGCCAAAAAGAATTTTCCAAATCGGTTCGTAAATGACGGAGTTATGCGCGAACAAAAAACGCAATGTAGAGTAAACGAAAAGATCGTTAATGTAGACAATGTAGATACATTATTAGATTTTTGTTGATTTTTCAAAAACCGGTTGTCCGATTTCGATAAAATTTTCATGGGACCATTTGGAAAGTATACCCTTTCCAACAAAAATTCAAATCGGTTGGGAAGCGACGGCAAAAAAAAAACAAACATCCGAATTGAGAACCTCCTCCTTTTTTAGAAGTCTGTTAAAAATAGACCCCTTGCTCCACCGTCAAATACATGTGGGATGTCACTCAGTAAATCTGTATCCCGAGTGTCCGATTGCAGATAACGATCATCGTTTGCTACATAACACGCCACCAAAGGGAATTCACTACCTACGCACACAAACAAAAGCTACACATATTGATAGTACACATCGCAGACTCAGACTTGCGTACATTTAATAGTTACACACATACATACCCATTAAATCGTCTCTGAGTAATAATCGACATCATTGCTTTAACTTAGGTAGAATATAACTTTTTCATGCCTATTCTCTGATTGCAAATTGTTCCAAAAACTTAAAAAATAACCAGAGGGGCTACTCCGAACATAAATCTGAAGTATCGGCCGAATGTTCGGTCTTTTGTTTACTACGGCTAATTATTGCTGACTACGGCGAAAAAATAAATAAAAAAGGCAGTCGAAGAGATACGCCAAAGTCAAAACTGTGACTTTAATTCGGGCAAGGACTCAAAGTCAAAAAAAGAAACTCTGGAAGTTATAAAACGGCCGAACATTCGGCTGATACTTCGGTTTAGCGCTTCGGAGTAGACCCCCAGATTCTTTTTGAAGTTTTTGTTTTCTTTTTGAACAATCGGTCAGGTACCTACTTTGTGCTTGTCATAATTATGTTTTGTGTTTGTGCAGCCACCGTTATGTTGATAACCTCATTATTATACCAGACGAAAGAAGTGCACATCAGGCTGCAGTGCACGTTTGTCGCAGTGTATGTCTAGCAGGACATAAGCCTCCCATATGAATTTCCGCAATGACCGGTCTTGCGTTACCTGTATCCAATTATCCATCGGAACGCATCATGCTGAGATAAGGGCCTTTTGGCCTCGTACAGGACTTTCTGTTTTTATTTTTATTTTTGTTCTTTATGTTTCTATGAGTATGTTTTAGTTTAATTTGTGATCTATGCGAGTCCCAATAAATGCTTTTTCTTTCTTTCTTTTCTTTAACGCTGCAACCTTCGTTATCATTCATTATGACAAATATATAAAACTCTTCACTCGAGTAGGTACAGTATGCGACCGAATATGTATCGGACTTTGTAGAGCGTTGCGAACTTGTGACTAATACTCGATGTGCCATATTCACACCCGACTACTGCACATAAGCAGGCATTAATTAAGACACTTCATGAAAAACACTCCAATCATATAACTTGGTCTATCTTAATCATAACCTCGTAATGCAATTAAATCAATACATAATCTAATTACGAAAACCACATACAGATCTTGTAATAATTGTCGTCACAAAAACTACGTTATAAAACCGTTACATCCGCAAACAGGAACGTTTCGAACGTTCCTGTTTGCGGATGTAACGGTTATCCATTATCCTCAAAAACAGCTGTTGAAACGGTACTCAACTTGTTGTGGGTAGGTATATGAATAACTCCGTTGATAATGTGCTATCGTGAACATTGCACCCGCGTCTCCTCATAACTTTGTGTAGGTCAGGGTGAGTATTTAATCAAAGATCAAAATTTACAATAATTTAATCGTGATTTGTTCATCGATACTGCTGTTATTTTATCTCATTAAGGGATTATTTTATTGGCACCTTATGTTATACAAAAATGGCATGAACCAACTTGTCATTCACTCATTTCCAATTTACAAATAACTTACTTGGTAATAATTATGTCGTCTGCAATCAAACTAATTAGGAACAAAATCCGCTGTAACAGCTGTAGATTTTTTATGTTTTTTACTTTATTTTCTTTAATTTTATTACATTAATCATTTAATTAATCAATAACTGTACTGGCAAGCCTGGTACTCTTTAACGTTTCATATTTTTTTTATATTATTTCTAATGACTAATGCTAGTTCATATAATTAAATACAGTGATGGGAATGTCAATATTTTTAAATTTATAAAATGTGGTTTACAAGATCTGTAGGTTTTGATGCACATATTGCCCGGACAAATGTACGGTTCAACAACATTCATTTTGTTATTTCCGTTGCTGAGCAGTCATATTGTTCAAGCATAAGATGCAATGGATTAGCAACATCCTTCAAAATCGGAATGATTGAAACTGCATGTGCTGGACTGCTGGCCTAGCGTAGTACAGAGTTTCAATACAAGTACCTTTTATGTGCCTATTTGAAATAAATGGTTTGACTTTGACTTTGAATACAATGAGTAGCTACTGGTGCTGTTACCACAGACAGTGCGGCCAACACACAGACAGTGCGGACATAAATAGGTAATACTGGTACGTATCAGAAACAGAGGGATAGCATGTCGTCATCATTCAATACTCAATACTTTATGTGCAATTTGCTTTATAATATAATTTGTTGTTGTTTCGAGCGGCTGCGAAACTACGTGTCCGCTCCATCATGGGCGTCTACGTGCAGGCGTTTGAAAAATTATACTCGCAAAATAACGCACTTAATTTACTCAGAAATATCGCAACAAAATGTAATCATAAAAAATAAGGATTACAATGATTGTCATTGATTAAGGCGAATGCCTAGATGATCTCACTGCCATTTTGTCGCTAGATGGCGACACAATTTCGAACATTTTCAATTTTTACACCTAACATAGAAATTTTTAATAAACAACTTTATTCTTAGCGGAACCTAGGGCATTAACTTGATTTTTTTAGATCATCACTGTGCTTGTTAACTGGTATCATACAAAGATTAGAACATAATAATGATTTAGCCGCATGAATTTACTCTTTACACACACATGCAAAGTAAATAGTAGTAACTCCCGACTCCACTAGTCGTCGTCATGTATTTAGAGCCAATGGATTTATGCGTATGCACCGCGTAACGATCGTATAAAAAAAAAAGTGATCTTTCCGCCGCCATGACACTCAAAACCCCATTCGGTGTTACCCGCTATAAATAAAAATACCACTAAAGAATATTTATAACTTTGAATGCTTTGATCGCGTGTTGCCTGTCTTATTTACATAGCACGACAGAGCCACGAAGGCATTTCAGAATCGCACTGACTAAGTAGGTATGTACAGTATTTGAGATAGTTTTTACCTCTCGTATGGCCTTATCTACTGAACTGATGATATTATCAACGAATGAGGTGCCGATGCTGTTAACTTGGACTTGATTTAGTAAGTTCTTATTAGTAGATAAGTTGTTTTCTTCGTATTGTTGGGTTTCAATATTTTTTTTCTCATTTAAAGCATTATTGTGGTTTGTCCTCATCCTTGCTACATACAAGACTTGTCATACTTAAGGGGCCGGCTGCCATCGCCCAAAACTGCAAGTCGAGGCGAACGCAAAATTCGTTCGGAATATTGCTATCTCTGTTTATATTGCAGTCGTGTGTGTGTGTGTGTGTGCATCAGTGGATAGATAGCTATTATTAGCTGTACTTACCGTTCATTCTTATCGACTCGAAGGCATTTATATTTATTAGTAAAATTAGGTATGTTCATTATTTGCTTTATTTTTGTTGACTACTTCGGGGAATCGTTAGTAGGTAAATGTACAGACTAGTAATGCGTTTTTTGTTTTTTTTTCTAGAATGCTGATATTTCAACGTATTAGGATATCTAGGCCTTGTAGAGAAAATCTAGTAGATACGTCATACATAAGGTACCTACCCTATATTATATCGTCCAAGGGATCACACGCACGCGTCGCGTAAATGTAAATTATTGGAATATTTATTATTAAAGTCTTTATTCATTTTAAACATGTTTATTTATTTCAATTTATTTCATATATGATGGTCTCAAACTTAAAAAACTAAGACTTCTTCCGTCATAGTTCTGTATTCCTTTTACTGAACTTCAAATTTTGTTATCACTAAATAATAAATACAACTAAAGTCAAATAATAAAAGTGTTACGCAAAGTATTAAAAAAAAAAACGGCCAAGTGCGATTCGGACTCGCGCACGAAGGGTTCCATACCATCATCTATAAAAATGGCAAAAAAACGCGTTTGTTGTATGGGAGCCCCCCTTGAATATTTGTTTTATTTTAATTTTTTTTTTTTTTTAACTAAATATTCTGAGAATATTTCAAGCATCTACCTGTTTCACGTGCGCGCTCCCACCGTGCGAACGTGTGTGAATGTCTACGAGAAACGATTAAAATACTAGTACCTACAGGATAATAATTATAATATTTGGAGGTGTCGTAATGGTTCAGTGTAAATCGTGTAAGCCGTCGCTGGCCCGAGTTAAAGGAGACAGTACCGTTAAATGTAACGGGGAGTGTGAGGGTGTCTTCCACAAAAAATGTGCGGTTAAATTCAAAGCATTTAGTGACACCGGTCTTTGCGATGAATGCCAAGTCTCGCAGACCCCACGACCGTCGCCAATAGAAGTTGATATGTCGAAAACGTCGCCGGAGAAAGTGTTAGCAGAAGTAAACGAAAAGCTAGCAATAGTCTTTAACATGAAAAAGACTCTGGAGGCAAAGTCTGAGGACATAAGTTTCTACGCTGAAAAATACCAAGAGTTAATAGAGGAAAAAGAAAAAACAGATAAAAGATTAAAGCGTTGGAACATAAGAACGTGCGTTTGGAGACCAGTAACAAAGCTTTGGAGGAAAGGATAGCTTATTTGGAAGTACGCGAGAAAGGAAAAAATGTAGAAATATTTGGTTTAGAGGAACAAGAAAACGAGAATCTAGAAAATACAACTAAGATGATAGCAAGTAAGCTATGTGTAGCGGATAGCGTGATATGTGATGCAATGAGGGTAGACGAAGAATTGAAGGTCGAGAACAAACAGCGCGAGAAAAAACCGCGGCCGATTGTGATTACACTGGCTACGCGAACCGCCCGCGACAAATGGTTAGCTACACGAAAAACCCACCAGCTAACCAATCATGATTTATTTGCGAGCGGAAATAAACAACGAATTTATGTTAATGAGAATCTTACGAAACACACACGCAACCTACTATGGACTGCCAAAAATGAGCTAAAACCAGCATTTAAATACATTTGGGTACAAAATGGTAGGGTGCTGATAAAAAAAGATGATCCAAATGATGTAAAAATTAGACCAATTCGCACATTAAGCGATATAAACATACACGTAGTAAACAAGTGACGTGTTTAATGTACAGTGCTACTAATTACTAAATACTCTTATATTAGAATTCGACGATCACACAACATACGTCAACTGTAATATTCAGTACAATAGATACATACTGGCAAGATGAACTATTAAAATCAGATATTGATGTGAGCATTATTCATGTAAACATAAGATCACTCAGGAAGAATTTCAATGAATTACTTGTCTTGATAGATAATTGCAAGAATAAACTAGATATAAAAGGTCTAACAGAGATTAGTATTAAGAAACAGGAATTATCTTTGTACAATATAATAGGTTGGGGAAAAAAATTGTTCGCATTTTTTTAAGAAAATTCAAAACATTTTTTAATATAGTTTATTTAAATTTAACTAAAGTATGTAGGTACCATTTTGTTCGATAACTTTTTGCCATTTTTCCATTGCTATAGAAATTTTGGGACTTCTGATCAAAATACCGCGACAAGTGGTTTTGGCAGTCCTCTCGTGATGTTAACCTGACACTGCCTAAAGAATTCTGAAGAGACCGAAACAGGTGGAAATCTGAAGGTGCAAGGTCAGGACTATACGGCGGATGCATTGACACCTCCCAGCTAAACTCTCTTATTTTTTGCTGAGTGGCTAAAGATGTGTGAGGTCTAGCGTTATCATGATGAAAAACCACACCCCTTCTGTTGATTAATTCCGGCCGCTTTCTCTCAACTTCTTGCTTTAATCTCATCAGTTGTTCGCAGTAGAGTTCAGAATCAATGGTCCTGCCTGGTGGTAACAGCTCATAATGAATAATGCCCTTCCAATCCCACCACACACACAGCATCACCTTGTTGCGAGTTAACCCGGGTTTCGCCACAGTCTGTGAAGCCTGACCGGCCTTTGACCACGACCTTTTTCGCACGTTCTTGTCGTACGTGATCCACTTTTCATCACCAGTTATCAGCTTCTTCAAAAATGGTTCGGTTTCATTACGTCTGCGTCGTAATAAAGAATCACAAATGAGTACACTGTTCATTAGGTTTCTTTCAGTGAACTCGTGAGGTACCCAAATATTTAGCTTTTTTGTGTACCCAGTTTTTTTCAAATGTGCCAGAACTGTTTTGTGGTCAATTCCCAGTTCTTCAGCTACGTCGTAACTACTGATATGCCATCTTGCTCAACTTTTTCAAAAATGGCATCCATTTTATCCGTAATAGGGCGACCAGAGCGACGTGCATCTTTGACATCAAAATTTCCGGATTGAAAACGCTTAAACCAAATTTGTGCTACTCGCACAGACACTGCACTAGGTCCATAAACATCGCAATTTTTTTTCGCGGCTTGCGATGCATTTTTACCTTTTTTGTAGTAAAATTTTAAAATGTATCGAATTTCTTCATTAGATTCACTCATCTTGACAGTACGAAAAACAAATGAAAAACACACATTTTCCTAATTTAAATTTGAAATTATGTTCTTTAAAATTTAAACTTTCATTGATACCAAAACTAGCCAGATACAAATAGTATAGCCAAAGAGATTTTATTACAAGTTCATACATACTATAATGCGAAAAGACTTTTTCCCCAACCTAATAGAAGGATATGACACTTATACAAGTACAAGGGAAACTAGAAGACGAGGAGGGATATTGATTTATGTAAACAACAAACTAAACTTTACTGCAAACATAATTAAATCGAATTATTATGAGGTGATACATGGGCAGCTTTTTCAAGATGGAAGGAGAATAATTCATATTTTGGTTATCTACAGGCCACCAAAGACAAATAAACATGGATTTATTGAAGAAGTGCACAAGCTATTGTCCGAGATTCCAACAGGCTGTGAGTTAATATTGATCGGTGATACGAACATAGATCTATTGCGTAAAACCGGTTCCAGTGCGATTAGTCAATACACAAACAATATGAGTGAGATTGGTATGGAATGTGCCATACGTGACGTAACGCGGGAGGAGGTATACGGAGACGTAGTGACACGGACGTGCATCGATCATGTGTGGGTTCGAACTCAACGTGTGATATCTGCGTATGTATTAGCATGTAAGTTGTCGGATCATTATATTATCGGTGCGTGCGTGGCTAGTAACTCGGATTCGAATAGTTATCCATCAAGCGGTGTGAATTCTTATAAGACTATTTTATGTGATAATAAGGTAGTGGAAAACCTTAAAACTATATCATGGACAGAGCTTTTGTATTGTAAATGCCCTATAGACTTATATAACAGACTTTGTTCAATATTCTCTGATGTTTATGACGATGCTAAAATCCAAGTATTTGTTTGTAATAAGAGAAAAAGCAAACCTTGGATTACAAAATACCTTAAAAACATGATTAGCACCAGGGACAAGCTGTTCAGACATTGGAAAAGTAAACCGAAAGATATGAACTTGCGGATTCAATATACTAGATACAGAAACAGGGTAAATAAAACTATTAATAAAGCGAAAAATAAATACCGTCAAGAGGAAATAAAAAAGTGTAACAAAAATATTAGGCAAATTTGGGCTAAAATCAGCTCATGGATAGGAAGAGATAAGAATAGTGTAGAATCTGTTATTTAAAAATATCTAGGAAGAACTGAAATTATAATTAATATTTTTGTAATAACTTCTCTAAAACATTTACTAAGGAAATTTTGGACATAAAACATGTCTGTAGTCACAAGTTCTTGGACAGGTCTGGCTATGTCAATAGCAGTAACATGTCATTACGGTTTCAAAAAGCTTACCCGGAGGATGTAGATAAAATAATAAGTATTCTAGGTAGTGATAAGTCTGAAGATATAGATAAAATTAGAGTAAAGGAAATATAATTGTTGAAATCAACCTTAAGCCCGGTAATAGCTTTATTTATTAACTTATGTGTTGAAAATGGTTTATATCCTGATCAGTTAAAAACGGCATTAATAAGGCCTATAAACAAGGTGTGCATAGTGATTACTCAAATTATAGGCCAATAGCAATACTGTCTGTTATAAATAAAATTGTGGAAAAGTTCATCATGAACCAGGTTAGTGTTTTCCTGGAAAGCAACAATATTTTGTCAAATGGACAACATGGTTTCCGACGTGGACGGAGCACGGCGACGGCATTGGCTCGGTTTGCGGACGACGTCAATGAGTGTCTGAATCAAAGGAAGCAGGTGGTGGCGGTCTACATTGATTTCAAAAAAGCATTTGATACCCTGGAACACCACCAGCTGCTTCAAGCCATGGAGGAATGTGGCGTCGCGGGACCACTTAACAGGTGGTTCTGTGCCTACCTTACAGACCGGGCACTGCGAACCGTCATTGACGGCGTCGCTGGACAGCCCAGATACGTCACATGCGGTGTGCCAACCGGTTCCGTGTTCGGTCCCGTCGGATACATCATGCATGTCAACAGCATGTGCAATGTGGTTCGAAACTATCGTTTATACATGTATGCTGATGATACTTGTTTTGTGTATGCAGAATTAGATTTAATTGAAAGGAATGTTCAGGAGGATTTCACTAGCATAATTAAATGGGCTCATGATAATGGGATCATAATAAATATAAAGAAAACTAAGTGTATGCTTATACGGTCTCCTTATCGTAAAACCCGTGAACGTCCGCCGCGCGTGGTGGGGCACAGCTATGAGTGCCTGCACGTAGAAGACGCGACGTATTGTTTGTGTGCAGATATTGAGGTGGTGGAGGAGTACAAGTACTTGGGTTTAGTTATAGATAGTAGCTTCTCGTGGAAAACACACATAACACACCTATGTGACAAACTCAGGTTAGTGCTTGTAAAGTTCCACCACCTCAGTTCTGTACTGGAGCGGGCCACTTTGTACACGGTCTACTACGCGCTGGTGGACTCGCTACTTTCATATGGACTATGGTAATACATTTAAAACATTTTTAGATAAAATAAAAAAAAAATGAAATCAGATTTATGAAAGTATTAGTTGATTAAAACACAAAAAAACGATGTAAAAGCAGTGGTTACGAAGAATTATTCTTAGAGTGTAAGCTGTTGCCGGTCCATCAGAAGGGGGCGTTGTTATTGGCGTTAGAACAATAATGCAATGATGAGTTTAAAACCAAGACGGTACACATAAGACCTCAAAGGAATAAATCCATTAGAAGATTTGTAGTAGGTACCCACTTGTATTAATTATTATGGACAAAGATGTAGAAAATGTTTAATCCCAACAATTTTTAATGACATACGATTTAGAAAGTAGCTGTACCAGAAAAATGTCTTTTAAAAATAAAATGTGGAAGTTTCTTTTAAATACCTTCTGTCAAAGCCGCGTAAATGGAGATGCATAGATCTTAATACGCAATTTAAAATGATATAGCATTACGTAATTGTGCTGCTGTAAAATATGTGTTTAGTTATAAGTAAATAAACAACTAAATGTATTTTTATTTTTAATGAAAAAGTACATACATAAGAGATAAAAACAATATTGTATTTGGGAGCTACATCTGCCAACAAACTGCCTTGCAGTTTGGCAGAAGTAAATATTTTTGTAAATTTTTGTCACCACAAATAAACGCTTTTTCATTCATTTTCATTTCATTCATATCGAGTAAAAATGAGAAAAAAAATCACGTTTTATTGTATGGGAGCCCCCTTAAATATTTATTTTATTCTGTTTTTTTTTTGTATTTTTTGATAAAGCGGCAACAGAAATACATTATCTATGAAAATTTCAACTGTCTAACTATCACGGTTCATGAGATACAGCCTGGTGACAGACGGACAGACGGCGGAGCCTTAGTAATAGGGTTCCCGTTTTACCTTTTGGGTACGGAACCCTAAAAATAATATTTCAATAATGTATAAATCCACGATGTCCGTAAATACAGATAAATAACAGAGCTCTGAGCTAAAAATAATAAAAATAAAAAAAACTGGCTAAGTGCATGTCGGACCACGCACAATGAAGAGTACCGTATTTATCCCAAAAACAAACTTAACACTGTAGTTGAAAAATATGCTCTCCCATACATTGATATACGTTACGGTCAATTCTCCAACTGCAAATTTAAGTTGGTCGACTATTACTCGTTAACTTGTAAAGCCTACTTAGCTATGATAGTTTTCCTTTTAATTTCGTCATATATACTACTGCCAAGAATTTTTTCACATATCCAAAACCAACCATTTAGCTGGCAGGGCAGGGGGGGGCACTTGACCCTAACAAAAAATAGCACTTTAAAGCTTAATTTTACGCAAACGGATCCCTGAATTCAAAAATGGTTTTCACAGACCCGCAATATTTTTAAACGGCCTATCCAAAGATACCTCATACTATGGGGTAGACGAGAAAAAAAAATATCATCCCGACTTTACGTGCAAGGCAGGTACTCTAAAGAATTTTTTTTTCAAGGTTTTTTTTACGACTTTGTCGGCGTAATTAATATCTATACCCATGCCAAATTACAGCTTTCTAGTACTAAGAGTCTCTGAGCTAAGGTGGGGACAAACGGACGGACGGACAGACGGATATGGCGAAACTATAAGGGTTCCTTGTTAACTACGAAATTCTAAAAACAAGGATTATGGATAAACATTTATTTAGTTATGTTATTACTTCATAGTTAGAGATACTAACATAACACCAACATTGTACACTTAGTTTGCAATAAACGTTTTGAATTTTAATTTGGATATAAGTACCTATGTATTCACCAATTTAAAAAAAAGTAAGTCGCAACGTGATATAGTCGTGTAGGGTGACTGTGATTATTATTGCATGGGTACCTACATAAAGTTATATACCTACATTTAAAAGTACTTTGGACATAAAGTAATATAACAAGATAACTTTGCATATTATCGTAGGATAATCAAAAAACCGGCCAAGTGCGCGTCGGACTCGCGCACGAAGGGTTCCGTTACATCATCTATAAATACGGCAAAAAATCACGTTTGTTGTATGGGAGTCCCCTTAAATATTTGTTTTATTTTGATTTAATTATTTATTTTTAAAGCGAATATATATCTAAATATTCTGTGAATATTTCAAGCGTTTACCTGTTGCCGTTATCAAGCAAAAACGAGCAAAAAAAATCACGTTTGTTGTATGGTAGCCCCCTTAAATATTTATTTTATTCTTTTTTTTTTGTATTTGTTGTTATAGCGGCAACAGAAATACATCATCTGTGAAATTTCCAACTGTCTAGCTATCACGGATCATGAGATACAGCCTGGTGACAGACGGACAGACAGACAGACAGACAGACAGCCAGACAGATAGACAGACGGCGGAGCCTTAGTAATAGGGTTCCCGTTTTACCCTTTGGGTACGGAACCCTAAAAAACTAGGTGCGGTCGGCTAATCGGTCTGTCGACGCTACGTGATTTTGATCCTTATTTACATTATAGTTACGAATCAATGTTCGAGGAAAGAAGCCACGGTGCACGCCTTCTCGAAGCAATAAGAAAATATGATACATCGCTCTCGGTCGGTTGTGCTTTCCACTGAGCGACAGCAATGTTTACAAACTACCTACCGAGTACCTACTACTCAATCATATTTTCAATGGTCGCATTACTTTTTCGCAAATGCGATCATGATCATTATCGGTAAGACCGCACGGAACAATTTCCTATACAACAATAAGTATTTTTACGTAGGTATGGAAGTATCTTTTCTGCATACGCGATTGTAATCCTTATCTCTTATGACTTTACGGATCAATTTTCGACGCAGGAAGAAAATACTTCAAAGTATGTTGAGCCTTGGTTTTTGGCGCTGGCTAAAGGTAGACGTACTCAGAAGCCCTGGTACTTATTCACAAGTTGGGTCAAAGCATAATGAACTTTATGTCAATTGTGTAAGAGAGCAAAATATCAGGTATTCCCGCAGTTAGCAGCTTGTTTCAGCCGTGTGTATAATTTAGACTTTTTACTGCTCCTCAACACATTTAAATTTAGTTAAGTCTAATGTTATCTAAAGATAGGTAGGTAGGTAAATGGGTACTAATTTATACAAAATATAACTAGGTACCTACTCATACAAAACAGCCTAAGAAAAAAATATCGTTATGTTCTTGGGCCGAGTTTAGAAATATCTAAACAATTAGTAGCTATGAAGGCAGGTAGGTAACTTATAATAATATATCACTGCGTGTGGGGCGAGCACGGCCTACTGTGACATGACTCGAGTCACACATTTTATCACAGTTTGAGCGATAAAACTGTTTTGTCATAAAATGCTAGTTCAAATTGATATGACATAATTTATCATGTCGTGTCACAAACGTCTTGGCACGCCCGTGCTCGGCCCGCTGGGTAATACTGTGAGATACATCCCAACGTTCGGAGTCCATGTCGGCAACCAAACCAGATCGTAAATAATGTTCCAAGTCCTTAAACAAAACAAAGGTCGTAAGAATGTAGGTATGTTACTCGATACCAAATCACAAGGCAAATCAAAATCCAAGTTCATAGCATAGGTCAATAGTGTTAGAAAATTATTACAATACCTACAATTTCGCAAAGAAATACGTACGCACGTGCAGTACAGTAAAGTTATCATAAAACACAGTAGATGACAACAAACAGTCCGAGTCGTAGGGCTAGTGTGAGTGCCTGTCGGAGCGATTCACACAGCTACCGTGCGCAGTACGACCACGCACACATTGACATTTGCATGACGCGAAAGCACTACTAGCTATTGAAAATTTATGATAAATTTGGATGTGTTCCGTAATACCAAAAATGATGAATGAAAACTTAATGTTATTTCAATATTTTTTCGTTAATTTGTAACTTGATAATACAAGCTACCTATGTTCCTGCATAAACAATATTTCAAATATTGTTGTTTATAATACAGAAAAAAACAATATGAAAACATGTCATTTACGCTGTAAAAATGTGTAAAATTCAATTCGCTAAAACTTCATATTACGTAAGATTTTTTGAAAAAAAAAAGATGTAGTAACCTAGATAAATACTGTCTAAATCCGAATATCAGCATAATAAGGTGGAAATATGCTCAAATTTCAAATGATTTTGGTATTACGTTTGTATGGGCAGTTCATGGATCGCCACGCTAAGTTTAAGAAACCAGAACAGATTGCGACAAGAAAACGAGCAGCGTACCGTTATAAAAAAGAAATAAAAAATAAATTAATTTAATTCAGATAACTTAATCCATACATTTACAATTTACAACAAAACACACACACCAATCAAATTACCCGCTCAATAAAGGATCTCCACAGCGGAGAAGAGATCCTGTCGGCAACAGTCTTCAGAATTCCGTTGCAGCTGCCACGCATTCTGCAGATCAGGGATACGGTTTTCTTGCGGAGGACGGCATGAAAGCCGTCAGTGCGATACAGCGCAAACATCCCCGATGCACTACAGAAGCGAGGCAGCCCCAACATCATTCTGAAGATGTTGTTATACTGGACGCGCAGGACATCCAGCGATCTTTTGGTGTGACTGACCCACAGATTCCCCGTATAAAAGCTCTGACAATATGCCTTGAACAACCTTAGTTTCACTTGTTCAGAGAAGCGGGAGAATATACGGGCCAACATGTTACCTCTGACCGCTAACTTATACTTATAGCTCTTTACTTTCCACAAAACTAACTTCAAAATGCACTGATATTTGCTTTTAATCTCTCTACATCTAAAAACTGCAAACAGGTGGCGTGCCAAGCAACTTCCGGAAATAAAATATTAAATATTATTTTAGTCAACTTTGCAATCGACTTCCGTTCACTAACTGGAGACGGTATTTACAACACCGGAAGTCGGTAGCAAAAGTCTCAAAGAATTAAATAAAACATTTACAAAATAATCTGCACCTAATCAATAAGATTTAGTTAAGTACAAAAGCTAACATAAGAAGGATGAACAAACAAAATAAAACTGCTAGTTACAACTTATGATATTTTATTTCAAAAACTTCTTGCTTGAAATAGAACAATACTGAATGTGAATGTATAATCATTAATATTAGGATCTTCAAAAATGATTTGTTAGATACAAAAAACTGTTTAATAGAAAATTAAGGCTTTTACAATTTCATTTGTTTTTGAAAATGTCATTTAGGTTTATTTAAAGTTGCCTTTTAATTTAATCATAAAACAAAAATAATAAAAAAAGCTAAGTAAATTAAATAAAAAACCGGCCAAGTGCGAGTCGGACTCGCGCACGAAGGGTTCCGTACCATTATCTATAAAAACGGCAAAAAAATCACGTTTGTTGTATGGGAGCCCCCCTTAAATATTTGTTTTATTTTAATTTAATAATTTATTTTTAAAGTAAATATATAACTAAACATTCTGTGAATATTTCAAGCGTCTACTTGTTGCCGTTATCAATATCGAGTAAAAACTAGCAAAAAAATCACGTTTGTTGTATGAGAGTCCCCTTAAATATTTATTTTATTCTGTTTTTTTTTAGTATTTGTTGTTATAGCGGCAACAGAAATACATCATCTGTGAAAATTTCAACTGTCTAACTATCACGGTTCATGAGATACAGCCTGGTGACAGACGGACAGACAGACAGACAGACAGACAGACAGACGGCGGAGACTTAGTAATAGGGTTCCCATTTTACCCTTTGGGTACGGAACCCTAATTATGCAATATTAATTATTTTTATTCATTTTATTATAATTCTCTTGCAATAATCTCTGGAACTTAGGTGGCATAGCAGCCGAAATATTGATAATAAATGGTTACAAAATATACACAATTCAAAATGTATTAATGTGTTTATTCAATTACAGCTAATACTTATTTTAGAAATTAGTAGGGCAAGACAGGCGGGAGTTTCAAAAATGTGAATGGTTTATGGACAATTTTATTTAAATGCAAGTTCATAAGAATGGAAATCCAGACAAGTCCATACTGAAGGGAATTTAATACAAGTTATACCAAACACAAATACTGCATATAAAAGTTATAAGGTACTAAACTGGTAACTATTTGAAATTGAAGATGATTCAAATACGAAATTATTCCAGTTTCTTGCTTAAAGCAACTGTGGCTGCTACAAATACAAAACGATAGTCTTAAGTTAGTTTATAAATTTTTACGACGGAATAATGATAACAAATTAATTGTTTGTTTTATTCTAAGGAATGCTATTTACGCACCCACATTAGAGGATGTCAGTCTTGAAAAACTGTCAGTTTTTACTAAACTATACAAAGATCATAATTATTATCACTTTTTCAAGAATAGTTTCTGCGAGTCTTGAAAAACTGGTACCTGGTTACCTGGTTTTATTGGTGGAGTAGTACCTACTTAAGGATTCATTTTACATCGTGGCAACGTCAGTGAATGCAATAATACATAATATACCTCACTCCACATGCACAAATACTCGGCTCGGGAGAACAGTTAGCAAGCTAAACAAGTACATATTATGATAATTCTATTAAATAAAACTATAAATACTTCACATTACATCCACATCCGGTCGCAGTACATATCCATACAATCCAAAACAAGCGTGGTGTGGCCCGCCTGTAGCCTGTGATGGTTCATACATATTATGTTAGAGGTATGTAGGAGGATTTTGGCTTTGCAGTGCGACCCGCCAAAATGTGTCAGCATTTACGGTTAGGATTTTGACTTTGCAGTGCGGCCCGCCAAAATGTGTCAGCCTTTACGGTTAGGATTTTGGCTTTGCAGTGCGGCCCGCCAAAATGTGTCAGCCTTTACGGTTAGGATTTTGACTTTGCAGTGCGGCCCGCCAAAATGTGTCAGCCTTTACGGTTAGGATTTTGGCTTTGCAGTGCGGCCCGCCAAAATGTGTCAGCCTTTACGGTTAGGAGTCAAATTGGTATTTGATCACACTGTCGAGATTATTTCATCGTCTTCGTGTGTTGATACTGTGTACATCGTCATATTCCAACAGATTGTCGTAATCGTGAGCACGTTTGAAGGTCACGTGAGGTGCTTTCTGCACTCTGGCTGCGTTCGTCCATGGTGCGGTGTCGTGCGTTTGGAATCCTCCAGGGGAATCAACGCCAAACTTGCCCCAGATCTGACAGGTCTTCACCATCTCGTCTATTGACGTCTCCAACAGCCCCTGGTATAGTAACAAGGAGCTGTTTAATGAAGCAAGTGGGCGTTACGCCTTCTTTAGCAAAATGTGCGTCTTCTAAATGTTCAAGGTTATACATTTCAGGTTTAGCAGAGTGGAATCTGTTATTATTAGCGGCAGGGTTTCCTTGCTCACTAACGCTATTCTATTAGCCAGGTTAAAGGACATAAAGATGAAGTGTCTTTGTTATTTTGAAGTGGTTTTTTGGAGAGACTAGAAGAGATGTTGCAATCTTGATGTAGTGTTGCCGATCAAATACCACCATCCATTCATCAACCATTGTTAGCATTCATTGTCAGTCAGTTCCGTGTACCTGGAAAAGACGAAATTTTTGTTAATTACAAATTAAATACTTAGTTACTTGAAAATTTTGTAGATTATACCTAAAGAAACAGACTACTCGGGTTTATTTCGCGATCTATACAGTCTCTAAGTATTTGATAGAGTTGTCTGTTTTTGAACGAATTAAGTTTATTATTATTAGTGTCGTAGAAGGACACAGGCAAAAAAAAATACCTATTCGTCAAACATCACGAGACAGACTACTTAATCAGTTAAGGTTACGATAACGCGTTTTATTCTACTGGATATTCTTTGCTTTTTGTTCATTCATGGTTCCATACTATGTACAAATACCGGTTTCTAATTGGCTAAGCATCAGGCGTGATCGTGGTGCCGTCTTACATCGCGTTCCTATTGGTCGGTCACGAGCCAGTAGTGGCAGCGCAAGCGGTCCTGACGTCACGAAAGGGAACACTACAACGACTTCACTATAGTAGCGAGATCTAGCGCTCTAGACACAACGTAACTAACAACTGATATAATCAGCTCTATGCTTAAGTACAGCTTATCAACAATCAATATATTAGGGAACTTTGACGAATGACTAAAAACCAGAAGTTTGAGGCGGTAAAAATTTTTTTTAAGCAAAATATCGCAATCCGCTGACGTCAGCGTTTCACGTACAGTAGACCGCACGTCGATGCTAAAATTTTAACCTTGAGCTGACCTAGCGTGGTACGGAGTTTCAATAGAATGTGAGGCGAGCTAAAACTGATATAGTTACCAGTGACGTGCGACCTACTGTAAATTTATACTTTTGAGTTTTTGACACTATTTAAAGTAAACGCTTCTCTGATATTCGCGCTAAAATGACAGACAATCCACATGTTTTTTGTTTTGTGAAAACCTTATTATACTGATCCAATCAGCTGGTTTCAAATCGGTCAATGCACGCCGAAGTCCATCGCCTGATGAAACAAACAAACATTCCATTCGCGGAGAAATCTGTAGGTTAGTAACTCTGGGCGATCACAAGTGCTGTCGACGTCTTTCGTGGCCCTTCTTTCCATGCGCACACAGATACACGTTTCTATACAGAGAACGGACGTGCATTTAATTGCTTTGATAAAGGAGATTGACCGAATGACTATGAAACTGTGTATCGGTATGAAACATGCAGTGACTCAAAGATTTATGCTTTAATATAAAGGCTGATTTTGAAGCTATCAAATGTCCTTTATCATTTAATCGTAATTCTCAGCATTACATGGTAATTAGGTTTCAAAATCTAGATTTAGAATCGTATCTCTTAGTAACTTCTTGTCACAATGTATGCTGGTAAATTCAAAATACGAATTAGTCAAAATGACGTTGGAGCATTTTTAATATTACTCGTCAATTTCGACAGATAAAGGTTGATGTGGAGGCTTTAGAGGTAAGTACAAACTCGAGAATTCACATGTAACAGAACATCAAACATTTAGCGATTTGTACATATTGGACGGAACATTTGTTTGGTATTGTTTTCAACTTAACTTCAACACTAGTGAAATAAGATGCATACCAAGTGAGGAGATATCCGACTAAGAATCATATTCCTTTCTTCACCATTTGAAGGCACTCTTATTGCACGTACGCGTAGTATATATTTTCCACGCGCAAAGCATACATACACTTCGTTGGACAAATGAAGGAGCTGATGAGCTTGGAGAGCATCATTTAGGCAAGCAAAGCACTCGGTGCAAACTATGTCATCACCTGAAATCTATTTAACCAAAAATAGGTTCTGGTAGATACTTTACAAACTGGTTCTGCGTCTAATAGTACATATCGCATAACATGAGTCTTCACACATTCCTGAACGCTGTACATACCATCTATACTCCATAGGTTTAGGTAGTTAAATAAAGGTAAACAAATCATAAAAAGGGTTTTTATGGATGACACTTTCTTGTTTAAAAATATGTTGTAACTTACAATCGTTTTTTTTTTTTTATTATTATTATTACGATAGTTTCCTCTTTTATTACTGTATGTTAAACTTTATCATTTATTTTTATGCTACTCTTCGTAGATGTAATTGCTTGAGCACAATTATTTAGTTAGATTTACATATTAGTATATTATTTTCTAATCTGTCTATTGTAAAGAGCCCAAAAAGACATGTTCTCTAAACGTCAACTAAATAAAACGTTGCTAAATTGAAGAGTACAACTGTGACGTAGCATGCCAACTGAAGTGCCAGGTATTACATTTAGTCGGTTACTTGACAGCTCTCTCGTCACGCGGGTTTTTTTGTTTACATTTATTTAACTGCCTAAACCAACGGAATATAGGTATATAGTTCCACCCTCTTTGAAGTGTGGAACTATCAAACCATGAAGGTTCCTCGCCGAAATCCGTATTATTCATGATTGCATTGATAATACGGATTTCAACGAGGAAACACCGATGACTTTGTTAATATTAAATATAAATAATATACCGGAAGTAGATAAATGTACTTAATAACAGTAATAACATTTAACATTACTCTTTCGTCGATCTGGTTGGTATAGTGGTCGCAAGCATGTCTACTAAGCGTGAGGTCTTGGGTTCAATTCCCAGGCCAGACAGTGCTATTGGGCTATTGCAATTGGAATTTTTCAGTAGTAGCCCGGAGTTTGGATTTATGCCCGGTTGATGGCAATAGGCTCGCCCCCCATTACATGGGACTAAACGTAACCTGCGAAATGTGGTTGCAGGTGCTACACACTTCTGACTAACCCTTTGCGGGAATATGTATAGTTCAGGTGCGATTTGATGTTATTTTTGTATTCAATTAAATCCAAATTGAAAAATATTAATGGCCTAGTACTTAGTTGACATTAAAACAAAACATTTACTCAATACTTTATTGCATTCCATAATGTGTACATAATATAACAGTTGGTATGTTAAACATAGAATCAATTATGGACCCTGTCGGGCACAGCAAAGTTAATTTTTAATAGGAGAGAGGTTGAAGGCGCTTTTTGTTAAGAAAAAAAAAATATATTAAATTAAAATAGTATCATTTGCTTTTCTAGTATTTATATTTTATATGTATTATATTTATATAAAATCATTCGATTGATTCATTCAATTAACTATACAATAATAATAGACAAATAATAAAAGTAAACACCGTTTGACTGTACTTAAATACAGACGAACTTAGATGCTAGAGAGATAACGCCCGCCGTTTGGTCACCAGCATATTATAGAGTAATATTATGCTCGGGATGCGCGCACACAGTATCATAAGGCGCGCGTTTGTTCTGCTTTCAAAAAGTTTATAATAATAATATGATGAATCAAACAGGCAAAGGTCTCGAAAACATTCTGCCTTTCGTATAACCAAAAGTTTAGCTTCGGTACTTTTAACACCTTAACAGATTGATATTACAATGTAATAATAATAATTTGTTAGTATTAATGTCTGTTGTTATTAAGTATTTAATTATAATTTCAATGATTGGATGCGTAATTTAATTATTTTGCGTAAGTCAAGAAAGTTTTATTGCTTCAATAATCTTTGAATGCCAATGACATGTGACATTTCTTGCGTGAAAAAAAAACCATGTATGGGTAAAATAGGAAATCGAAATAAACTCTAATACGTTTATGATGTTTTTTTATGTTATGTTAAGTTTCCGTTTCTAATAAATACTTTAAGATTTTATTATAATTTTAGCTGCAGCTCCATGAAATTAAGACAAAAAATATTGGTTATCATGACGATGCAATAACAAAACGTGTCGAAAAAAAGTCAAAGCTGTAAATGTCAAGCAGAGTCCTGCGGGGCAAGCACGGCCTACTGTGACATGACTTGAGTCACACATTTTGAGCGATAAAACTGTTTTGTCATAAAATACTAGTACAAATTGACATGACATAATTTATCATGTCTTGTCACAAACGTCTTTGGCACGCCCGTGCTCGGCCCGCTGCTGACTGACATTGTCATTGTCACATCATTTGCCACAGGACTGCCATCCCTAAAATATAAATAATGTTTGTAGTTAGTGATGCAAACATTTTATTTTTCAACACTTGTTTTAAAAAAAAACGGGCGGCTGTAAAAAAAATTAAATGCCCAAAGACATCAAAATAATTACCCTCTTTCAGCGTATATAGGTCAGAAGGCTGTTTAAATTTTTAATTATTTTAGTACCAAGCCCTATACATTTCGTGAACGTCTCCTTTTAGCGCTCGAAAGTATACGGACGATCGTGCGATCGTGAGAGGCTAAATACCGTACGTTACTGAAAATGGCGGGCGAACCAACGGCGGCGCGGGTGCACAACGCGGCAACAGACTCTTTGGAAAATAATGTGCAATTTGTCGGTGAGGATTTTAGCATTTTTTTAATGCTGATATTATTATTACTTTTGAGTACCGTAGTAATGATCACATTCAACAGCAGTGTAAAATATCTGATTTTGCGCAAGATACTCTTTGTCTCCAACTGATATCAATGTAAGTTATTGGTCCATCGCATGCATGATGCTACGCAACAATACGTTGCTGTACACACACATTCGGTAGAAATCAAAATCTAATAAATTCCCGCCCTACGAATTGTAGGGTTTATATTGCCTGCAAATTGGAAATGTTTTTACAAAAACCATTAAAGATAAAAATTACAATTTCCAGCATGGGATTCGTGGTGATTCCACGAATCCCATGCTGGAAATTGTAATTTTTATATTTCAGTATCAAGAATGATTTTACATTTAGACTTCATTTAATTTCAAAAGCGAATTTTACTTAACGAAACACACGGCCTTTCAATTTTTTTTTAAAACAATGGCCCGACTCGAAGTTGGAACGAAATAAGTAAGCTTTTGATTACTTATTGATTTAATTCAATAAATAAAACTTTCACGATAAAACTTTAAAGTGAGAACACATTTACAATTTCATTCAAGAAATTTCGTTTGAATATTATGGCATTTAGGAAATTTGGATACAGGATCAACACTGTGCAAGAAGGAAAACATTTTAAAAATTACTCACACGTCGCAAGTAATACATCGCGACCGAAGTTTGATAAAGCCTTCAGCGCACTCTCCCAAATTCAGAACGCTTCTCTTCCTTCTTGTATGAAGTTCACGTGAGTTTCTGTTAGGATCACTCAATACTGGCCAGGCGACTACGCAGGCCACCATCACGAGCAGAAACGACAGAAACTGTAACTTATTCATTTTCAGTGATCTAATTTCTCGCCAAAATACTAAGTTACTATAACTAACGTCCGACAGCGACGGAGAAAAGGCGGCTACTGGGTTTATGCATGTGGCGCACCTAACGAACGAGTAACGATGCAAGATGACGGATTTCTCCACCAATCACAAGCGAGTCGGTGTTGTCAATATAATTTAATAATATTCGCTTGCATTGATGCGTTCCGTTTAAATGGTTATGTTATTATTTAGATTTATTTAATATCATTGTTTTCCTTGTATATTAAAGGAAATTATTAGAATCATGCAGATTAATTTACGCTGTATCGAGTGATGAATGATGTTCATATTCTTTTTGTAATCGAATCACAATAGATCCGAAGAAAAAATACTTTAAAAAAACATACAATTTTGTATTCATATAAATTAAGTACCTAACCTTTAAGAACTTTGAAGGACCACCACTCCATGATTTCTTAGTACAGTGAACGCATTTATTTTATTTTGTTTGTTAGTAACACTAACAAAGAAAAAACTATGTAAGTACCATAATTATAATCGGAATTTCCAATATAGATCTTTACAGACAGTGACTTTTCAAGATTTATGACTAAACCTAACCTAACGTGAAACTCTGATCACAGGAATATCAGTGTCTGCTTCTGTTCTTGTCGTGAATAAATAACCGATTGATCACACACTAGATGTGATGAACTCAGAAAACTATAATGGCGTTTCCTTGGTATACAATTTAATATGGTATGTAGTCAAATCTATGTGAAAAACAACATAAATACAGGTGTAAGAATCTTAAAACGCGCGGCTGCGGCTAGTTTTCAATAATAATAGTGCATCTTTGTTTATCATGAATTGACATTTAGTTATTTTGATGACACCATTGACGGTGTAGTTTTATCTCATCCGCTCTATTGTGAAGTGGATTTTCCTCAATAAAACGCCATCTATCGATTACGCTAAGTATCGCGTTGTTACGAATATTCATTGATTTTACTGAACTATGGTATAGGTGGCATTACGTGCATGTCTGTAACTAATTTTTTAATACTCTTTCCCAGATGCTTGCAACTAGGCACCCTGACGAGATCATCTACTACCAACGGAATCAACGGAGTATAAGAGGCCCTCAGGCTAGGCCTCTTAAATTCCCTTGATTGATATGCGGTCTCGACTTGCTTATAATGATGTATAGCGTGTTACGGAAAGGGTATATACATATCAAAGGTACGGATTCTTTTGGTGATAACAAACTACATGGCAAAATTTTTTCAATAATACCTACATAATTATAAAGTTAAGAAACATTTAACAAATGTTTGCAACTGAATTCTACACATTACTAGACCAAGTCAGCTGATCGGTACACGTTTAAATCCATTCGTTTGTTCCCGCCGCCAATCGTGCCGCCCGCGCCGCCGCGGCCGCGTGGCGGTGCGGTGCCGTGTCGCAGAGGTGTGTTTGTGTACTAGGCGCACAGAACAGATAATGGATAATGACCCTCGTAGTGTGGTGACACGTTTCTAATAATTTAAATTTAATAAACTATAGAAATAAAAAAATATCAAACATTTTCAAAGATACTTTTTGAGCAGAAATTTCGTACAGACCTTCTGAACCGGGTGCACTCTTCACCCTGTTTATATGGATATACCCTTTCCATAAAACGCTGTATAATTATAGCATAATCAATGTTATACAACAAGTTTGTACCTTTAAAGTCAAAATTACACTGATTATTATCATTTAAATACTTCAATACCGCTATGCTCTTATGCGAATTACACACAATCTGTGTATGTTAATTGTAGATAACCCAAGAACAACATCATCATCTCATCATTGTAGATAGTAACCCATGGGAAGTTGTGAGGTAACCCCACCACAAGTATCCTTATAACTTACCGGGGCTGCCTCAATTTTATACAGTTGAACAATTGTATGAGATACAATATTTTATTTTTATTTTTATGTATACCAAATCTTTCAGAGAAAATTGACCGTTGCAGAAGAACGGAGTGATCACGTTCACCTATATATCTTTTTGCATGGACCACAAAAAATGTAAGCAAGTCATCAATATTAAACCATGTGTTCACTAGGAGATAATCGTCCCACGAGCCGTGTCTCCATAGACATCAAGCAACGTCGTTGAAATTCGCACGACATATTTTATGTATCTGGTAGCATCACGTGACAGTTTCACTTAGTGAACACATAGTTTTACACTTTACAATTTTGTAACAGAGTGAGTTACCTTAATTTCATCCTTAATTGTCAGGTGAACGTCATTTACCTGACACCCATGTTGTTCAAACTACATGACGTGACGATTCTGCTTTGTGATAGAAAATTAATAGGAGCTACTAAAGATGACGTGTTTTAACTTTTCATTACCATTGACGGCATAGTACTTATGAAGATATGAAATTATTATGATGTCATCACCGTCCGGAATTTCAACCATAATTATGAATTGGGCATTGATTGAGTCAGTCACTGAATCTTTTTTTTATTTCATTGGTTATCTTTTATTTAGATATCGATTTGATAAGACTGAATCGCTGACAGCATCCTGTCTGTGGTAGCAGGCAGGCTAGATAAGGGCTAGTTTGTGCGTTTGTGAGCCACTGCTGCTATATCATCGTATTGGCTGGGCCTGTCACCTTGCAGCAGTGATGTCACAAATTGTTTAAGTGTTAATGTTTTACTAACATAGTTTGTAAGTATTCTGTTACTAACCCTATGAGTCCTGTTGCTTGAATTATATGATTAAATTAAATTAAATTACAACCTGAGTAGATAAAAAATTGGAAATAAAATATTTGTAACGTGGAATAACAAAAAAAAAATGGGTTAGACTTTCTCGCTGAGTGCTTAGTAGAGCAAGTTTCAGGTTTCAGTCGGCAACTGTTTTTTTTTTTTTAACAAAGTTCCTCATCACACGTTATACTCGGCACACATGGCGAATGAGAGCTAGATCGATATAAAAAAGTTTTGAAAAAAGTTTTTTATTTTTCACTTTTTAGTGGGTCAGTTTGTAATTTATCTAATTTACAATAGCCTAATGTCAAATGCTCATCACCTTTTACAAAATATTGCTTTTCCCGATGCCGGGGCGTTAATTGTTGAGGATTTCTCCTGGTAAGAACCAGGAGAACTGATGGTGACTTCACCATATGCATTTTGATGAGCATACATTGCTTAGCAACCATATTAAAGTGCCTAATCGAATCGCAACGGTGAAATACTTATTATTAAGTAGTTCCGGAGGCCATCTGTGGTCTTCATCATCAGTTCCACTTCATCAAATGGTGCTTTTCGAGTGCAAATGCACGAGTTACTATAAAAAATACTCAAATCGCTATAGGTATGCCTATAAAATTTGAGGATTTCCTTCGATTTCCATGGGATCTTCTCATCAAATTCTGATTTGGTGGCAAAGGGACCACCTCAGGAGCATACCCTTCCATACAAAAAAAGAATTTTCATAATTACAAGCGTATTTGTATGTGTAGAACGAACAAACTTCGTTCCAACCGGGTGTCCCACGACACCTCTCATTTATTTTAAGTTTGTGTGTACTCCTAGCACTCATTAGTTTTTATGGGAAGTAACCACATGCTTCCTTTTCTACTAGCTTTCGCCCACGGCAACGCCAGCGTGGACAACGCAAATTATCTCAAGAAAACGCACTAACGGAGTGAAATGTATCCTTTGTCCTAACTCAGGTTATTATCTACTCATTTGCCTCATTTAATCTAAAACCTTTTAGCCATAAAGGTGTAAAAAGGTTACAAACAGACAGACACAGATAATTTCGTACTTATAATATTAGTTTGGATTATTTAAAATGTAATGATACCTGTGCACCCTTGCCTCGTCTAAGTGGTCTCGTAAGGAAGCTTCGCATAGTTCATTTGCACAGTCATATAAAGTCCAAGGATACGGAGATATTGCGGACTTTCTGCTGTCGTTGCTTGTGTGCCTTCATTGATTTTAATATTTACACACTGAGCACACATGTGACTGGGATTCCATAATACAGGTTCCATTTCAAATATTTCTGAGTAATGCGTTGCATGCCAATCGGCGCAAGCAACACAGAGTGGACCCAAATCATTGAACATAATGATAATCATATTAACATTTACCATCGAATCAAAAAGAAGGTTGTAATACATGTTGTATAATCATGCCGATTGTCCGAGTTAAAGAGCTCGTGCGCAAAAATCGACACGAGCGAGCGCTCTCATCTACACTCTTACGAGTTCCTTTGGCTCGGGCTTTAAAACTGACACGGGACGGTGACTGAGCCAGAAACACAGCACGGGGCAAGCGCTCTCATCGACGCTCTTACGAGTTCCTTTGGCTAGGGCGTTAAAACCGACACGGGACGGAGAGTGAGCGAGGAACACAGCACGGGGCAAGCGTTGTCATCTACACTCTTACGAGTTGCTTTGGCTCGGGCGTTAAAATCGACACGGGACGGAGAGTGAATGAGGAACACAGTACGGGGCAAGCGCTCTCATCTACACTCTTACGAGTTCCTTTGGCTAGGGCGCTAAAATCGACACGGGACGGCGAGTGAGCGGGGAACACAGCACGGGGCAAGTGCGCTCATCTACACTCTTACGAGTTTTTTTGGCTCGGGCGTTAAAATCGACACGGGACGGAGAGCGTGCGAGGAATACGATACCTACTATCTACACTCGCACTCCGCCTGTCTGTTTGGTTTTGCCTCGGTGAAAGTATTGAGCCGGCCATAAGAATATCCTATAATTATATAATTATGAGTTCTTAGTCCTTTTTGACAGCACCCCATTCTGGGGTAAAATTAAATCTCAAGTTAACTAAATGTAAAGAGCAGATGGGTTATAATGTTTTGACCTTCTGGGACTTAATAAGTTTTGTAGCAAGAAAATGATTCAAGAACGCGTGAAATATTATGTAAGTGTGACAAATCATCCGATAGTGTGGTATAACCAATTTAGAAAAGGCGCCCGTTGCTTGACCGATGTATTTTATATCGAATTTTATTACATCGACAACCGTTCTCCGAAGTAGGTGGTGGGTACCGCCTAACGCCCGCCGAAGCAACGTTTAATCGTATCTGATTTCACCGAATGGGCATTAGTAAGAATTATTGGTTCGCCAAAAAATCATTCATCTCATGGTTTTGTAGAGTGCTGACTCGCTTGGAAATTGATTCATTTGGTCACAGAATGATTGATTTTTTTTTTTTGGTGGGTGGGGGTTTACTGACTAAAACCCACCCGTGTTCCATCCGTTGCCTGTGTGCCAGGGCCACGATATCCCTTTCCGACAAACTCGCAACCCTGGCAGGCATTGGCCCTATCGGACCCCGTCAGTTGGTGCTGACATCTCTTTGAGGCACGCGTGGAACACAACGTGCCGTCGACCTGGGCCTGGTCTTTATCGGACGGCAAGCTACCCAGCGCTCACTGCCCCCAAGCCCGCGCTTACGGTGGCTGGAAATCGGCCTGCAACTCCCGACACCCGGGGCGTCTCCGGCGGCGACTATGGGCGCGAGGGCGCAAACCCTGCATCTCCCTCACGCGTTCCGCCTCCTCCTTCGCGAGCATTACTGCTTCACAGAAGGAGGTGACAGCCTCCCATGCACTCTCGCTCTGAACCATGGCCTGAACCAGGGCCGGACGCGAGAGATCGCCGCCGATCGCCACCGTGAGGACACGGCATTATTGGATGAGTGTTTGTTTCATCAATATATCATTTCTATTTATTTCCTTTATTACTCATTTGGCCTTTGTATTAGTCAGCAATAGGTACTACAATTAATTCCACGCAACCTTAAAATCTCCCCATTCCCCTCAGGCCAGGTCCAAGAGCGAGTGAAGCGAGCTCGTAAACCATGGAACAGCTTAGGCCACCCTGCACCTGCACCCTGACACGGACTGGTTATGTTTGAAGGATAGCGTTGTTTTTAAGTTTTTTTATTTATTTATTTAAACTTCTCACACACAATAATGTACTAAGGCGGACTTAATGCCTTAGGCATTCTCTACCAGTCAACCAAAGGTAGTGAAGAGATAAGATGGCGGGTGCTCTGATTGAGCGAAAATAATAATATTATAAAATATTAAAATATAACATATATATAACATAGTTTTTTTGTATCTGCTCTTTCTTTAAAACGTTTACTCATAAACAATACAAATTGTTCGGATTGTAGTATAAAATTAAAATAATATAATACCTAGGTAAATTGGAACAGTTGACTAAATAGTAGCAATTACCGACAGGTCGTTGAGTTTATAGAAAAATGGCTAGAATTGTCACAGTAGGTATTCGTCATAAACTTAATACTGATACGGAATTTCCCAATAACAAACATGTAACAAACAAATGCCTTGCCTTAGCACCTATTTATAGATAAGTACAAAAATATTTGTCATTGGCATGCCAGACGAGAGGCACCACTAATAAAATTGGTCAATAAAATTATAAACTCGGTTTATTATACAAATAACCTAAATAATATACTTCTTTGCCTGTTATATGAGGAAGAACCTGCATAGAAGTGTGTGGTTATTTTTACGTGGAACTATGTAACTTACCAATGGATTATTTATATGTTATCATTTATCACACTATTAAATTACTAAGGTAATATTGTTAGAATCTTCCAAAAACCACTCTGAAATCTCCTTAAATATATGCAGTGATTTTATTTAGCTGAGATTTTGTTAATGTAATAATTAAACAATTTAAGTACTTACTCTTTACAATCGAAGCACTTATACAGGTACCAAATTTGCCCCTGCGCACATTTGCCACTGTTCATAAAACTTCTCTTCTGTCGATTTAACTGCACTGGTTCACTGACGTTCGATTTTGCAGAAATTTTTAACAAACATTTTCCGAACAATTCAGCACATTTAACATTGGAAAAATATTTAGTTTCGTCCGCTTTATCGCTAGAGGCATTAATAAATGCCAGCAAAAATGCTGCGCAAAACAAGAGTTGTAGTGAGTACATTTTTAATTCACGTTTGAAAAGTCGAACGACACGAGACACAACCGTTCACATTGAGAGCTAAGAAATGAATGTGATATTGGTCACTTGGTCAATCCGTGAATCTGTAAAGACTGGTTATCCGTTAGGTTAGCCTTGCACGGTGCAAGGCAGCGCTGGCGCTACTGGCTCGATCGATCATTACTAATGTTTGTGGTATGACGCATGCCTTCGGTTACGATTAGTTAGGCTTAGAGGCGATTCATACTAATCAAACATCGTTGATAATAACATACTACGGTTAGATAATCTATTTTAAAACGCTGCTTTCCACCCTTGGGCGGAAAAGATTCATAGTAATTGCTTCCCTTCCTAAGGCGGGAATGAATTTTAAATATTGAACTAAATTTGGTTAGATAGTCTGCGGTCTTGTGAGTGTAAAAGCCAGTGTGAATAAAAAATACGCCTGACTCTTTGCCCAAACTAGTCTCCGTTCTGAAAACTTTTCGTAAACGTGACCGACCGAAAACTGACAGTACAGACAAAAATCATCTTAACAAAAGACCCCGGCTTTCGGAAACACCTGATTCATTATTAGGTCAGTCACCACTTTGTTTCAAATGTAAAAAACTTGGTCGTGACTGTAAGGAAAAATCGACACAAAATACAGACTTTAATGAGCGAAGCTAGCCTTACAGGTTACGCCAGACAACCGTAAATCCATTGAATGTAACTATCACCATAAAAAGGGGCATTTAGAGAAAACTTGTTTCTGTAAGCAAAATAACGAAAATTCAAAGTCAACCGATCAAAAATCCGTCTAGTTTTTGTGGTCCTATAAATCTTTGTCTTATTAGTATGTAAAAGCATTTCGGGTTCGATTCCGGGCAAAAGGAGGACTGCCAATATAGTTTTCAAAGGAATAGGCGGCGTGAATGTCACGTGTTCTCAGATTATCTCAGCTATTATCAAGATCAATCAAGTTAGTGTAGAATTAGAACTATTTGTTGTAGAAGATCATCAAACCCAGTTTAATATTCTATTGGCTATGATTTAGTGCAAATTCCGGTTCTCACTATCACATTAATAGATAAAAATATTCCAGAAATATGATTATTAATTAATGTTCTTTAGCAGAGTCGGAAATAAAATAAAATATCCACCTGGCTAACCCTACCATGTTGGGAAGGAAAATTAAATAATATTTAATAAAAAATAAAAAAATATATATAAAAAATAAATTAGATACAATGAAGTTGTATCTAATTAATTTTTTCTCCTGGTAATAAAGTTTTTGAGGTAAAAACTGGTTAATCGACTATTAAATTAAAGAATAGAGATAAAATTGTTCAACGTAGGCTCTACAGATCATCGCCAATAGGACGCGAAAAAGTCAAAGACATTTTAAACGATCTTACACAAACGTGATCCAGCTCTTAAAAATTGAACAACTTAATTCTGATATAATCCCAAAAGACATTGCTGACACTTACGAGTATATCATATCGCAAGATAAATTGCTTAAACGTAAAGTTCAAATAGTAAATAAAACTAGTGAACTTATTATTGTGCCACATAATTATAGATGGAATCTGATTTCCCACTATCATGATAATCTTCAACATTCCAGTTGGGAAAAGGTTCTAGCTAAATGAAGAGAGCAATATTGGTTTCCCAATAGGTCAAAAATAGTTGTCGGGTGCTAAACAAGTTACCCTTCATTCTATAAATAAAGTTGCAATTCCCTTTAATAACGCTGAATATGCGTTTGTATTTATTGACCTTTACCAGATTACTCATTTAATTTATACCAATGATCGAACATCTGATACAGCCATATCTTGTTTGCAAGAAGTAATTTCTATTTTCGGCACCCCAAATAGACTCATAACAGATTAGGACAAAGGTATGTCATCTGATTTCAAAAATTCTTGTCAATTTTTTCGGTACTGAACATCACGTAGTAGCTAAAGGCGGTAGTCGGGCAAACGGTCAGGTAGAACGTATCATGAAGATCATCAAAGATAATGTCTGGTGTGGAGCTTAATAAACAGTGGCACACTGCTATTCGAGATTTACAGTTGTCTACCGTTTGTAAAAGTACGGGAAGATCTCCCATGGAGTTGTTTGGGAAAAAAATGTTCGCCACTGGGTATAAAGCTCTTGCAAATCGAAGATGATGAACCAATTGAAGTGTTAGATCATTATGTGAATTAAGGATGGACGAGCGATCATTTCGGGACAAGTTAAGATTTGACAAGGACAATGCTCAAATCAAGCCTTTTGAATAGGGGATTTTGTCTTAATGCAGCATGAAAGACATAATACTAAACTTGGTCCTAAATATGAAGCTCCTATGGAAGTTCTAGAAGTATTGCCTAATAATCGCTGCATAATAAAGCATGTCAATTTAAGGGGATGTTCCGAAAAGATTGTTAGTCATGTTTTTGAGACCAGCACCTCTGGCTCAAAATGATCCATTTGTGGATAACAATGTTAATGATCCGACCGTATGGGCGGATGATTTTTAAATTATCTTAGCTACTCCACCTTCCTCCCTATTACGCTGGCTGGCCACCATGCGAATCCTTTTTCCTGGTCTTAGGGCTATATCCCAGGCGGGTGATGCCATGAAATATGGCTAGATCCAAGGCGGGTGATGCCCTGTATTTTTGGCTAATCCCGAAGTGGGTGATGCCGTTTTGATGTATAATGTTTTACAGCGCAGAAAGCGCGCTGGATCAGAATGGCCGTATGGGCGGCGCTCAACTATTATTTGGGTTTTAAGTTAAGCTTGTCTTGGTTATTTTGTACTTATTGAATTAATACTTGTCCGGTTGGATGTATAAAAGTTTCTATTTTGTTACTTCCTTTTGATTTATTTAAAATATTGTGATTTCCGGTTGTATTTATAAAAGTTTCTATTTTGTTGCTTCTTTTCGATTAATTCAAAATATTGTAGTTTCCGGTTGAATTTATATAATGTTTTTATTTCTAGACTTCCTTTTGATTTATTTAAAATATTGTGCGTTTCCGTTGACTTTATTTTCAACCGACTTCCAAAAAGGAGGAGGTTATATGTTCGGGTGTATGTCTGTTTTTTTTTTATGTATGTTCACCGATTACGCCGTCAATTGTGGACGGATTTTGAAAATTCTTTTTTTGTTTGGAAGGGTATGCTTCCGAGGTAGTCCCATTGCCACCAAATCAGAATTTGATGAGGGGCTCCCATGGAAATCGAGGGAAATCCTCAAATTTTATAGGCATACCTATAGCGATTTGAGTATTTTTTATAGTAACTCGTGCATTTGCACTCGAAAAGCACCATTTGATGAAGTGGAACTGATGATGAAGACCACAGATGGCCTCCGGAACTACTTAATAATAAGTATTTCACCGTTGCGATTCGATTAGGCACTTTAATATGGTTGCTAAGCAATTTATGCTCGTCAAAATGCATATGGTGAAGTCACCATCAGTTCCTCTGGTTCTTACTTAGGAGAACTCCTCAACAATGCATGCATGCCCCTGCATCGGGAACAGCAATATTTTGTAAAAGTTGATGAGCATTTGACATTAGGCTATTGTAAATTAGATAAATTACAAACTGACCCACTAAAAAGTGAAAAATAAAAAACTTTATACAAAAAAAAAATAACCGACTTCCAAAAAAAAAGACTACGAAGTGAAAAATAACTTTAACTTCGGAAGTCAGTGGCAAAAAACTAAAATACAGATCCAAAGACACAGACTTCCGAAGTTAAAGTTATTTTTCACTTTGTAGTGTTTTTTTTTTGATGTCGGTTATTTTTTTTTTTTTTAAGTTTTTTATTAAGTTTCTATGTTGGTATTAAGGATTTATCTTGACACATCCGCTTGATTTATGTAAATTCTTTTTTGCGGTTATTTTGTGCATAAAAACTGTTGTAATACGAATTGAAGGACATTCTTTGTTCACTGATCGTGGTTTAAACACCCTGAGCTGAAGTAAGGTATTTTCTTTATACTCTGATAATATTTTACTGCCATTTGCTATTGCTGTGTGTTTGTGTGGTGCAAAACAATGTCTGACTCCGGCAATGACGGCGATGATGCGCCGACAAATACTTTCTTTCTTTTTTCTTAAGCAGTTCTTTTTCAGGAAATTGTAAACGATGTATTTAGGAAAATGGTTTGCAGATTGTTGGGGAGAGCAGATAAGTGATTAGGTATATTTTAGATAATAAGTCATAAGATAAGATAAATTGTTAGTTACTTTTTAAGTGCAATTAGTGAAAATTTAAGTGTCCGCACTAATAAACGTAAATTGTAAAACTGTATGTTCTGTTCTCACAGACAAACCGTGAAAACGGTTTTGCGGGGCATAGTTCGTGAGTTAAGATTTTTTGAACGTTGTTAAATGATAAATAAATAAATAATTAATAATAATAATAATGTAAAATCGTCGGAGTTTACGTTACGTCCTTACTCCGCGCGTTCGTCGTAAACCCACTGAATGCACTTCTGTAAACATGTATGTAGACTGATAATAGTCACGCATTACTATAAGCGCTAGTTACTATAGGTACACATTGAAAGTGAATGTTTTTACAACCTTAAACGTAAGGAAATCTGACGTAGGTGTTGAACTTGAACGTATTCTAGGTTATTTTATAATAACCCCATATCAATCCGGTCAGGGCAAAGACTTCTTTCCTCAATCACCACGTTAGATAACTACTGGCAATTTCGGAACGTTTCAAGTTTTCTTACGATAAATCAATTGTTTTTTGTTCTCTGGACACTAAAGGCGAATTTTACCAATGAAACTGAACCCGATCAGCACATCTAAACCGAGTTCAAGAGCTGTCAGTGTTAATATTCCAAAGAAAATAATGACACTGACAGCTCTTAAACGTGGTTTATGTGCTGATCGCGTTCAGTTTCATTGGTGAAATTGGCACTAAGCCAGTTTGTGAGACAGTCCAAAGGACAGTTTAGTCACTGGCATTTTAGTGGGCTCATAATCCCGAATTTATATGTAATTTTGTGACCGCACTTTGTCCTTCGCGGCTTCTCGTCCCGAAATCGATTACATTACACGGATTCGAGCTTAGATCCGACTCGACCGAAGTTTAATGAAGGGTTTTACTAAAACGGAGATCCTGATCCTGGCTCTCAATTTCACTCCTAGAAACTCCTAAAACAAAAGCACGAAATATAATTGTTCAAACGCCTAAAATATTTGTTTTTATCATCGTCGTGTTTTACGTCGGTAGGAATACATTTGAAGAGAGTGCAGTGATACTGTCTTCGCGATTAACTGAACTGACTCGAAAACTGACCTCGCGTCCAGAGATTATTGACATTTAGTACTAGAAATGTTGAGTGGTAACCGTAATAAATGACTATTTATAGAAATAAATAGGTAATAATAATAAGAGTATTACTTATTAAATGATTTTATATTTATTTCATATTTAAATATGTAATTTATGTGTATATTTAGTGAATACTTAGGTAAAGAAAATAGTAATAAATAAAGATTTATTACGTCTGCTTTGTTTACAAGATGAGCGGTACCACTAGTGACGATAAAATGAAGTTGTATTATAAAACAGCATTGATAAGGATTGTAAATAAATAGCAACAGATGACTTATCAACTTCAGTGAATGATTCAAGTTCCTTCACCGTATGAATGTGAAGCGGTTAAGGCCAATACTATCGCTATTACGATTACTGTTACCGCGGTTTCCGATACGAGAAAATTTCACGAGAAAACCATAATCAGCACACTTATAGATAAAAAAAAAAAAATATATATATATATATATATATATATAGTAAAATGTGATTGATTGTCTTTGCCGTTAGCATCTGCTAATCTTACCCAACTATGTGGGGTTCGACTTTCAGTCTAACTGGATGCAGCTGAATACCAGTCTTTTACGTGGAGCGACTGCCTATTGACCTGCGCAGCCTAGTTACTGGGAAACACGATACCCTTGGTAAGACTCCTTCTGCGAAGCAGTGATGCTCGCAAAGGAGGAGGCGGAACGCGTGAGGGAGAGGCAAAATTCGCACCCTCACACCCCTAGTCACCGCGGGAGACGCCCCGGGCGTCGGGAGTCGCATGCCAATCCCCGGCCACCGTAGGCGCGGGCTTGCGGACGGTGAGCGATGGGTAGCTCGCCGTTCGATAAGGACCTGGCCCGGGTCGACGGCACGTTGTGTTCCACGTGCGCCTCAAAGATATGACAGCACGAACTGACGGGGTCTGTTAGGTCCAATGCCTGCCAGGGTTGCAAGTTTGTCCGAAAGGGATATCGTGGCCCTGGCACACAGGTATCTGAAGGAACACGATTGGGTTTTAGTCAGTAAAAGTCTGACACGTCCTCCCACTCCGCCCAGAGCGGGAGAAGTTATTTGATAATAATTACCAACCCCAAAAAAAAAAGACTGGTTGGCAGACTTTCGGGCTCCCGACTACCCCTTACGAGTGTCAAAGATTAACAGCCGTTAGCAACAGCTTGAAGTGCTTTCCGAGGCACGGAGGTATTTCGCTATGTAATGGATAGTCACCCATCCATGAACTGACCTCGGCAAGCGTTGCTTATACTCGTTATCACTTAGCCACGAAAACTACCTCTCCTGTTCTCACTATCAATTAGTACTTTTCGACGCCCGCAGGAAGTGATGGGCTAATTTATCTACAGGTACACACAGTAACGCCTAAATGCTTGATATATGTGATCGTATATGTAATTCAAAAGGTCCAAGTAAAAGTGTGATATGAGGTCATCGTACAATGTGTCGATACTCGATAACGACTCAGATTCCGAAGTATCCGACGATGAGTCAACTATTTGCCGCGCAGGTGTAACTGTATTTGAGGTATTAATTCATCTTACATTATATGACAAATCATTAATATTGAATGAAAGAATGACTGATGATTTTTGACATTGTTAAACTGCTCTCAAAACGATGAAAGAAAACATTACTAAAATTCAATGAAATATCTCCATTTTGTTAAGATTACTGTAACAATCGTCGACACGGTTGGCGCAGTGGTTAAGCGATTGACTACTGCGCTGCGTGTCGCGGGTTCGATTCCCGCACGGAACAAATATTTGTATGACCTACAAGTAGTTGTTCCGGGTCTGGCTGTTTGTGTATGTGAGTTTTAATGTTTGTAAATGCACCCACGATACAGGAGAAATTCCTAGTGTGGGGCAACGTTTTAATAACTATTGGACCATTATTGCAAAAATAATCAATACGTTATTATTCATACAAAAATAGATAAGTAACAATACGTTCATATAATTATTATGAACTAAGTTAGTGTCAGTTTTAATTGACCTACATGATATAAAGTCTATGAATAATGTAAGTATGAGCATACCTATTATAGGTACTTATATAGGGAATGTCTGCGCACAACCCACGACCATGAGATTAAGGCCCTTATCATACTAGCGATTTGCGAACGGCTGTGGGGTGGGGCGGGTGCGCAGCGAATGCGTCGCGAACACGCCGCGGCTGCACAGCGAACAGTTCAAATGGCGTCCACGCTGATATTCGCGGCAATCATGTTGTTGCGCATGCGTGGCGTGATCGTTGCGCGCCCGTAACCTATTCGTGGCGCGCCCACTTCGCTTTGAGGATGCTCGCAATCCGCTAGTATGATAAGGCCCTAAGAGTGACTGAGCTAGTAAACAGGAACTGGGAAGTATGGCTGAAGAAAGGGCAGGCCTATAGCCAGCAGTGGTTGACTCCAGGCTGAATTGATGATGACTGAGCTAGCACGTTGTTATCAGTTATCATTCAGCTGAAAGAGTTGCTGGACATAGGCTCGAAGGCGTGCTACGCACTTGTTCGGGTCGACATGATGCGGCGCGATTCAGCACAGCCGTGCGACAAAATATACATTCGACGTACCGCCTGGCCCGTGCCGAATCATGCCGACCCGAACAAGTGTGTATCTCTTTCGCATTCGGCAGGTTCTCGCGACCTTCATATGTCGTCGGTCCAGCAGTTAGATTAAAAACATAAATTAAATTAATTGTCGTGTGTCTTTCTGACCGAAGAGTGCGACCTCAAAATAGAGGTAACGAAGGTCGGCTTCACACGACTGGGGCAAAAAGTCGCATGCAGATATAGTACGCGCCTGTACGGCGATTTCAGTCTATACTCTGTTCGAAAACGTACCTGTGGAAATGTAAACGTAATTAAAATTCTTATTTTAATTTTCCGAGCCACGGAAAGGTCTCGTAGGTGTGTAAAGATGGTCACCCATCCACGAACCAACCGAGGCAATTGTAGCTTAACCTGATTTGTTTTTATTTGAAAATTGAGGTTAATTTAATAACTTCAACTTTTGTGTATGACGTTTCAGTTACAAGGTAATATCGTTATTCAAACCATATTTTTTGGAAGTGGTGAGATACAAAGTTGAAACCTAAATACAGATGAGAAGCATGTGAGAAGAATTAGGTATTAATTCCCTTTAGTGAGTACTTCAGAACAGGAACATACCTGAACAGGGTTTGTTTACATAATAAAATATGTTTATTTACTTTACCATTATACACTTTTGGAACACACTATGTCTCGGTCGATTGCCAGTCTCATGTGCGCTTGCACTTGTAGTACATGAAGCGTATTTAAGGAAGCGTGCATGATCGCTTGTTGTATGGAGCCGGGCTTCTGCACCCAACTATGAGTGGCGCGACGGTGAGTCAGTTGACTGACTCGTCGAACTCTCTCGTGACATGCAAATGTTAACTGTATTTTATTTAAATAATATGTTCCGCTGGCTAATCTTATATCTTTAGTGCTCTGAGTGGAATACCTCCATTAAATTATTAAAATGTTTTAAATTAAATTAATAAAAAATGTTGCACAAATACCTAATATAGAATCCTCCATCCATCAACATTTTTTTTTTTTCCAACGAAAAGATGGCAGAAAACGGGAGAATGAAAGAAAAACATAATGTGCATACCCCGAGTCATATGGCAGCAGGCAAAACTACAAGCTAATGTAGAATTCCTAATCATGTAAGTCCTAATTTTAGCCCAAGCCCGCACTAGGCAGCCTGGCTGCAGCAGCCAGGTTGGGGTAGCCAATCCAACATATAATATCTAATTGGAGCCCGCGCACTAGGTGGCCAAGAATTTTCTCAATATCGGGGGCTCCCGCAACCGCCGGCCTCCCGGGGGCCAAGTCTGCTATTTTCAATGATTGGTCATTATGACGATCATACCAAGGCAGCGCCATGACCATTGTGCCAATAGTTTGTAACCTCCTAAATTCATAATGGCGTGACTGTGGTCCTTATGGAAGTCAAAATAATAGGAGCTTGTCAGTACGAGATTAGCAAATACAGTCAATTTTTCCAATGGACTATCAGTGGCACGTCATCGGAAAATCATAAAGTCGCCTTTCAATTAGGAGATTAGCAAAACTGTCAAACTCTACAATTACGGTGCCAATGATCGACCATTCGGACACAACTGCGTTAGCAGACTTGGCCCCCTGGTTGTTGCTACTTGGCTGCCTAGTGCGCGGAAGCACTCACATACCTTTGCAATCTTTTGGGGTACCTACCGATTTCTAATAAGTCTGTTAATGTATTTTTGACTTGTGACTAAATATTGTTTTATCATAAAGCAAAACAATAAAATAAACACTACGTACTGCCATTTCAGGTACCATATTCGTGTTTTTATGTTAATAGAAAAACGTGCCATTTGACAAAAGAGAGATTAGAGGCACCTAACGCCTGACGTATATAGCCAGCGTTGTGTTGCTACATATTTAGCAACTTAAAGATAGCACCGACAGAAGATGGCGAATCTTTTTCCATCAGTGTGCTAAAATTCAGAGTTATATTCACGGAGGCGCGTAGAGACGGCATTGTCAACATTTTCGATACAAACCAAGCGAGTCACCGTATTCTTGCACTACGTAAGACACGATTGACGTATTTGAATGACGGCTTTGAATGGTGGTCAGTGACAGAAGTTGTGCGCTCAACACCCTTTCGGCGCCCCGAATTTTATTCGTGTCATTTAGAAGACTCGCTGTTCTGAGCAAGACTAAGCAAAATTTTAAAAAAATACTCAAAAATAAAGACTATTTCAGACACTTTATTGAATAAGCATCATTTCAGCCGAAAGACGTCCACTGCTGGACATAGGCCTCCCCCAAAAGGGGGGGGGGGGGGGTTTGTTGCGCCACTTCTTCTTTCTAGCAAAAGGAACTTCGTAGCGCTAGGAAGTGGTGAAGGGTGGGCGTTTTTGGGGGACTGTCCTATGTAATTTTTGACGTTCGAAAAGTGCTGACTACGGTGACTCGGTTGCGCAAGCGTCGACCACCGTTTTACGATCCGGCCACACCCACATCGTCACGCGAACATAAATAAACATAGAGTGACGCTCTTCGCTAACTAGTTCATAATTATGTGCGAGGAGTCATTTAAGGCACGTGTATCCAATCACCGATTTGTCGCAACTACTTACAGATTACCACAGTAATTAAAATTAATGCTTTGGTTTACATACATTAATTATAGTAAGATGTATTTGTATCTATATTCCGTTGGTTTAGGTAGTTAAATAAAGGTACAAAAAAAAACCCACGTGACGAGAGAGCTGTCAAGTAACCGACTAAACGTAATAATTTACCTGGCACTTCAGTTGGCATGCTACGTCACCGTTGTACTTTTCAATTTAGCAACGTTTTATTTCGTTGACGTTTAGAGAACATGTCTTTTTGGGCTCTTTACAATAGACAGATTACAAAATATTAAAGTAATATATATAAATCTAACTAAATAATTGTGCTCAAGCAATTACATCTACGAAGAGTAGTTTAAGAATAAATCATAAAGTTTAACATACAGTACTATAAGAGGAAACTTTCGTAATAATCAAAAATATATATTTTGATTATAAGTTACATTGTATTTTTAAACAACAAAGTGTCATCTGTAAAAACCCTTTTTATGATTTGTTTACCTTTATTTAACGGAATATAATTTTCGAGGCGACTTACAACTTAAAGGGCGACTAATTATTTGCTGCAAAAAAAAATAACATGGCAGCGATTAAATATTATTTCTTAATCACTGCAAAGTCATCTACTGTTATTGAATCATTTGGGTTAGGTTAGGTTAGAACAGTAACCATTAATAAGATCGCCAGATCCCCCCCCTCCCCCCTCCCTCCCCTCTAAGATCGCCAGATCCCTCTATTGTTGGTAAATTCAGTTACCAAAACAAAAATTCGATGCCAGTTTAAATTAAAATAAAGCTAAAACTGATATATTAATATGCTACCTATTACTTATTACGATACTCCTTATTAGCTGCCAACCCATTATATATGGTACCCACTCTATTTTTTTTTTAAACCTATATTCATTTTACTTAGTTGCCGCATTAAATACATGCCTTATTTAACTACCTAAACCTATGGAGTATAGAAATGGAATTTATGAGGGAGAGAATGCATTCAACATTGTACCATTGTTATAATACTTAACACTGCGGGACACTAAACACCCCAGACGTAATAAATAACAATAAAACGTATACGTGTGTAAATTACATAATATACCTACACCGTGGCATTTTAGTCGTCTTACAACGGCAGCCCATTTCATGTATCCAATGACTACTAATCATTCATGAAAGTAAAAAAAAAAAAATATTAACATTTGTTTTTTTTTTAATATTATTTAATACGACGCATGCTGTAGTTTGAAACACCCTGTAATGGGCCCGGTGCAAGCCTTGCGCTCCATTCCGCGCCACGCTTGGAACGCAAGGCTCGTATCGTAAAAGGGTGTTTCAAACGACGTCATGCGTCATGTTCGTTTTTTTTTTTTAATAGTTCAAATGTTAATAAATATTATTTTTACTTTCATGAATGATTTGTAGTCGTTGAATACATGAAGTGGGCTGCCGTTGTAAGAAGATTTAAATGCCACGGAGCATTATAGTTATGGTATAGTTTATGTACTACCGGACATAATAAAGAAAGAACCAGAGTTAAATATTTTTGTAAAAAATCTTAAAAAATACTGATAAACTAATGTTTATTACTCATAAGATGAATATTTAAATGAGACACATAAATAATAGGGAAAGAAAAAAGTATTCATAATAATTTAATTTATATAGTTTAAGTTAAGGACATTATTAATATAAGAATAAATAATAATAATTATAATTAAATAGCAATAATATAAATAAATAATATAGCAATAATAATTATTCAAAGAAAACCAATTTAGTTAGGTATATGATCAAACAGAATTATAATACATAAGTACAGGTAGGTATATCTAAATAATCTAAAATATTAAAGTAATTTTCCAGATAAAATAAAACATAATATATAGCAGTGCGAAACGTTAGTATCTATTTCGCGATTTCCTGACTATGTCTAATTATATCAATTATAACTTGTTCCCAATAACAACAACTTAGTGATCTAAAACAGGGCTTCCCCTCTCGTACCTTTTTGCTGTGCCCTACAGGGTCCATAATGATCTAAATTATACAGGGTTACTGGTAACTCGACGTATTTCTTGCAGGACGTCATAGTAGGGTTAAAATGCAATAAACTAAGCCACCAAATGTTCTACCGAAATTCAGTACTTTTTGAGTTAATTAGGTTTTTAGTTGTTTTATGAAAAATCCAATTTAAAAATGGTTTACGACGCGACTGTACTGGAATTTTAGTTACTACTATAGCTGATGCCGTAGCTGGTCTTTGTTGTTAATTAAAAGTTCAAAAATACCTAAAACTTTGGCAGTGATCACTAATTAAACATTATATTTTTCGTAATTTTTGTCATTACTTTATAAAAAAAAACTCAAATACGAGTACTACTGAATTTCGGTAGAACATTTGGTGGCTTAATTTGTTGCATTTTATCCCTAATATAACGTCCTGCAAGGAATACGTCGAGTTACCAGTAACCCTGTATAGTTAACACCTAAGTGCACATTATGGTAAAGCAATAAAGATATTGAGTATTGAATATTTAACATTTCAGTTTTTCATATTTTTATCTTCACACACTATTGTCTACATTTCTTTTTCATATCTAAAGGTCTGCTGGAAGAAGTTTCTTAAGAAATAAGCAGTATCTTTGTACTAAAATTATAATTATGTCGTATCTCTCTATATTTCACTGTGTGTACTAATAAAAAAAAAAAACTTCAATTGTCTTTCGTTCAGTTTCTATTCTTCAACTGATAAATTTTTTTTTTTTCCAATTATTGTTTTTTTTTAAGTTTCACAGTTCACAGGAACCACTACATAAACAACACATAAATAATAGTCTGAATGTTGAATGTATGCCTTGTAGATAACACACAGGCTTGACTCCCAAGTTTATTACATGGGACTGAACATAATATATCCGACAGTCATTTACATGGTCCTCAAAATCATAAACTGACCAAGATTACGTCTGGACTATAAAAGAGACTTTTAGCCCTGAGTTTGTTTTGCCATTAATATTCTTCTCAGCGGTAGGAAATGTTGAGATAGGAAATGTTGACTCCATGTAGCTTACTTTTTTTTAAATGACGTGTGAAAGTGATTCTGATATTTACTGAATAAATTATTTCGTGTCTTACGTACCGTACCTACCCAAAGTGTTTTACACGGTGAAATGAGTTTTAAAATGCCCATTATTTTGACTTATAAGCCCATTATTTTCTATTGGACTATTACTATTCAATAATTCATGTAATAAGAAGGACGTTCAATTTTTCCCGAGTTTGAAGATTATCCGGGAAACTTTTCCAATTTATCTTACCGTTAGAATCTGATTCGGACTATTACAAACGTTTTAAAACAAAAAATACCCTAATCGGTATAACGGTGATCAAGTGATGCGCTTACCAACGAACAGCTTTTCATTTTTATTATTGTAATAATAAGCGAGTCAATATAACAACGGGTTCAGTATGATGGGGCTGCCTCGTTTCTGCAGTGCATCAGGTATGTTTGCACAAGCATACGTGATGGCTTCCACGCCATCGTCAGACAGAAATCTGCCACTTTGCTCTGCAGAGTGCGGGAAGGCTCCAACTCTATCCTGACGACCATAGCGGGGAGGTACGACTCTCCTTTGATAAGTGATGTTGTTCAAAGATGCATTTTGAACCTTGTGTCAAAATAGAAAATAAGTATACTAACATAGGTATAAGTTTTCTTTTTGTTTACTAACCCATAGGGGTTCATATGATTTATGAACCCCTATGGATGTTGCCTATCCGAATCAACGATTATTTTATTTAATTTTTTGCAATTCCTGTTCATTTCAAGATTTTATTTAATGTGTACTTATCTAATATATTTAGTAGATATTTTTAATCTTGATTGAATGTGTGAACATCGTTTTCGTATCTTATTTCATCTATACCTGTCTATACAAATAAATAATATTGAAGCGTCTGTTTGTAATGTCAAAATAGCAGCTTTTTACTAAATGCATATTCTGAAAGTATCTTACGGTAGTTACAACAAAAAATCTAATTTTATTTTTGTTGTCTAAATGTCTGTTTGTTCCAGCTAATCTCCGAAACGGCTGGGCCAATTTTGACGGGACTTTCACTGGTAAATAGCTGATATTATAAGGAGTAACTCGTAAAAAATGTAACATAAATTGGTAACTACTTACTACTAATATTTGGTGGACGATAAACATGATGTCTGTTATTTATTTCATAACAAGTCTTAGTGATCAGCACCCTAATGGCGTAACACACTGTCAGTCATAATATGAATGATTTTGAAGTATATTGCTAATCCATTGCTTCATAGATGTTCGAATTCGAAAAATTTGTCTGCTCAACAATGTAAATTATTATAATTATAAATTTACATTTGTCACACTATAAGCACAATTATATGTATAAGACTTAAACTAGGTCTAGCCTGTATCTTAAGAGATAGGGTTCAGCCATAAGGGTACAGTAAATCATTGAAATTCAGTAACAAGTGAAACAGTGTCGCTGTTACATTAAGCCAAAGTTATTCTATGAAATAAGTATAATGTGGTTACTTAGTGTGTTGTGTTTGTGAGTGAGAGTACATATGTGTGCGTGTAGGTGTGAGTGCCTGTGGATGTGTGTGTCTGTGCGCACAAAGACACACACATGCAGTGTGTGTCTTTGTGCATGGATTTTGCGATTGTATTTTACGAGATGTATGTTAGAAGATTCTCCGTTGTGTGGTAGGTAGTCCTGTTGTAGTAGCCATTGATTTTGTATTTTAGCGTTTATTTGTTTAATAAAATAAAATAACACAATGAATGTTATTGACTGTCAAAATTAAACCCATTGCTACTGATATTGTGTTACGTAATTACTGAGCGGGTTATTACAACTCTAGAAAATAACAAATATGATGAACAAATGTTGCATCGAAACATTTGTTAAAAAAAAGTTGTGCAATACAAATTACACAAGTTACCAATTTATGAGTGATCAAAGTATAGGTATTATTAAATATAAAATGACGACTGTATTTACTAACACTAGATAACAAGTAAAATTGTTACTAATGCTATGGACATTTGTCTGAAATAAAATTATTGTATTCTTCATTGCCCCAAGGGGAGGGCAGACGTTTTTAGTTAATTCACATTTAGGACACTTGGTAGGGGTAACTGACGATGATTTCATGAGTGGATAACTGGAGACCTCGGATCGACAAATGCAGGACAGAACGCAACATGCTAGGTGGAGAGACTTAACTTCACAAAGTCAAAGTCTAATTATTTCATTCAAATTGGTGCATAAAAGGCACTTTGAACATCAATATTTACAAAAACATATAATTGATTCTAGTCGCCTTTTGCTATTCGATCGGACTTTATCTATTTCGTTGTTCTGGCGTTTGTATGGATGCCCATCAGTTATCACAGGGCTATCTAATTTAATTTAATATGATATTAAAAACCCAATTAACAAGTTACAGAAATGTCAAAATTGCATCATTGTCAGTTGTGCTCTCCTGAAATCTGCGCAACAATTTTGCAATAGAGTATGAGATAACTACGCAGTGTAAATCCCCCGCGGAGTCTGTGCTTCCGGATACATAGTTATAACCAGGCAGTCCTCACTTATAGCTTGAGAGTAAGCGAAGTGTGGTAGCAGTGTGCTGCCCATATTTGTCGAAGGACCAATGGGCGCTGGAGCAGACAAGTTCTGGAGAAGACCGCGTATCGGCAAGCGTAGTGTGGGACGCCCCCCAGCTAGATGGACCGACGTCCGTAAAAAGATGGCTGGGACAGACTGGATGCGGAAGGTGGAGGATGGAACCTCGGAGAAGCCTTTGTCCAGGAGTGGACTGCAATAGGCTAAGTTGATTGATTTAAGGGGCTCCCATACAACAAACGTGTTTTTTTTGTTGCTGTTTTTGTAGATAATGGTACGGAACCCTTATTGCGCGACTCTGACTCGCACTTAGCCAGTTTTTTATAAATGTATGAAATCTGACATTGTAGTCACATCATAACGTAACAAAGGTCTCTCCAAAAAACAAATTAATTTATTTTTCATCCCCCCATCTCGGAAACAGTATTTTTGCTCTTCGATATCTGAGTGCAAAAGGCGTTTTTATCCGCTAGAGGATAAAGTAAATTGAATTTAGAACATCGTGTGCACTAAGTTTGTGAATTCGCTAAGTAAAGTAAAAATTAACCTGTGCCGATTCCAAAACCATTTCGAGATTTTAAGCTTTTATGAGTTATTTTTCTATTAATAGGTCTTAAAATTATAAGATCGTATTTATTTTCACAAAAATACTTAAAATCACTTGACTTTTATTTGACCTCTAAATGTCATCCAAAGTAGCCTGAATTGGGAATTTTCAGTGACTCTTGTAATTAAATAATTAAGTTGTTCTGTATGTGTCAAGTGTCAATGTCAACGACAAATTTACATGAAGCACTTATTATTATTCTATTCAAATAGGTAAATAGTGTAGTTTTTCATCAGCAGCCGACAGTACAAGTCGAATCACATCGATGTATCGCCTCAGGAAAACTTAACTTACGTTCAAATGATGTTCATAATAAAACAGACGCCGCACAGACTAGTACTCAACGTTTACTTCCTCGCACCATTTCTTTTTTAAGGTTTCTTTTACTAACAATCAATTTGTGTAGGCTATTTGTTGTGGTGCTTATACTTGATGGTATGAAGCACGTAGCAGAAGTAGTCTTTGATCCATTCATTTTATTAATAAGCTATAACTTTAAACTAAGGTACGGAAATCGCTAAAGTATGAAATGTAAACAAATTAACTGTCAAATTTGACTGTTTGACTTTACTGAATTTTGTTTTTAAATAAGTGTTAAACGTGGCAAACATCCTAAGCTATTCAGGCTACTTTAGAAATCAGCACGAACAATACTTTAAAAAAAAAAAAAATAACTACAGCTTGTAAAAACAAAAAGATGAAATTATGTGTTTCAATTATTCTTATCTTTAAAATAAAAATATAAAAACATACCTGAAAAATACTTTACATACCGAATTCAAAACATCATTAAACCTATTCACTTCTCCATGGTGCCGAATTTATCATACAACCTTTTTTAATTTGTTAAGAACTCAGACTCGGAACCTTCTTGGTGTACTTTTTTTTAATTTGCGTTGCACGCGCCATTTTCTTTTCACCTCATATTGTTAAAACCTAAGGAAACTTGAAAACAAGCGAAAAACCTAAAATGAGTGGTTCTAGCGATGAGGAAGTTTATTTGACGCCAACAGAATTGACTGAAACTGTAAATAATGCGCAAATGAGCTTTCTCCCTCAACAATCACTCGAGAAGTATTTAAAACAGTACGATATGTTTAACACGCGGCGACTAACTCAAGGAGCCAAAACTTTCTCAGGAAACGTTTTGCTAGCATATTTTATTGAATTATCCAAGACTAAGAAATCAAGCACTCTATGGAGTACGTATTCAATACTAAAAGCAACAATAAAGATGAAAAGAGACATACATATCGACACCTATCCTAAATTAGTGGCATTTTTAAAAAGAGCCTCATCTGGTCATCAACCAAAAAAAACGATTATTTGTTATAATTTAAGATTATTCTGTAATACTTACCTATTTATTTATTTACTTATTTATTTGTTAACATAGGTAAAGAAATACAGATCTTATGTTTGATGAATAGAGCGCTATGTTATGCCAGGAGGCGTACAAATATGATGTGCAAATCTAGCTGAGGATTACAAGTTACTAAAAATATTTGAAAATCATGCATAATTATGGTATCATATTAGAAAATAAATTGAGCAATTACAAAATATTATTCAATACTCTAATGACGTCAGACCTAAATGAGGAATTATTAAATTGTCAAAAATCTATGTCAAAAAATAAAATGTCTAAATTATTTAATGTCAGTATTAATAATTGTAATTCTAAATTAATTCATCATTAAAGTATTCGTCAATAGTATAATAAAATTTATCAATTAAGAACAATTTCATTTTTTTCTTAAATTGTGTAATATTTAATTCTTTTATGGTGTCTGGAATTTTGTTATAAATGCGTGGAGCCATACCCAGGACGCTTTTTTTTTACTAATGCAGTTTTACATTTATAATTACTAAAAGAATTTTTGTACTGACTACGAATTGGAACATTTCGGACCATTGTCATTTTTTCAAAAGGTTGGGATTTGTTTTAACGAAGATACTAATTTCTAATATGTATATCGCCGCGCGCTGGTAGCGTAAGTATTTTTAGTGATTTAAAGTACGGAGCACAGCTATCATCTGTTTTCAGACCACACATGGCTCTAATGCACCTTTTTTGTGCCTTGAATAGTAATCCCTTATCCGGGGAATCCCTATCATAATGTATTAGTTAATACCTAAACTGAAATAAAAGTATCTTGTGATTGTGAATGTTTTTTTTTGAATTTAGTCATTTCCTCGCTAAGGTGGGATGAAATTTATTTTATTATTTATGTACAAACAGTAAATTGACAGAAATACGTCATAGGTATAACATTTGGTTAATAATTCATTCAATGATGATTTACCTACAGCCGATGTACCTAGGTAGGCGAAGCGATCAAGGGTCACCCTCCTGTTTGCGGAAAATATTAATTACTAATACTAAATGTACGTAGTAATTGTTGTTATTATTTACCAACAATTAGTACCTACTTAATTAGCACTCTTTTGAATGAATGTAGGTATTTTATTACGTTTTCCCACACGTTTTCCTCTAGAAAGGATAATATTAATAATATTGCAACGCAATATTGTGACGACGACATACTATCAATATATTAATTAAGGCTGGATAGTGAAATTTTTAAATTTTTAACCGACTTCCAAAAAGGAGGAGATTATTATGTTCGGCTGCTTGTTTTTTTTTACGTATGTTCATCGATTACTCCGTAAATTGTAAACCGATATAAAAAATATTTTTTGTTTGAAAAGGTATGCTCCCGAGGTGGTCCCATTGTCACCAAGTCATAATCTGATGACGGGATCCCATGGAAATCTAGGAAAATCTTCATATTTTATAGGCACACCTATAGCGACTTGGGTATTTGTTAAGAGAGGAGCTGAGAAGAGGAACTAATGATGAAGACAACAGATAGCCACCGGAACTACTTAATAATAAGTATTTCACGGATTGCGATTCGATTAGGTACTTTAATATGGTTGCTAAGCAACTTATGCTCGTCACAATGCATATGGTGAGTGGCAGTTTTCCTGTTTCTTACAAGGAGAACTCCTTAACAATTAACGTCCCTGCATCGGCAAAAGCAATATTTTGTAAAACGTGAAGAGCAGTTGACATTAGGCTATTGTAACTTAGATAAATTAAAAACGGACGTACTAAAAAGTGAAAAATAAAAAACTTTTTGCAAAAAAAAAACAACCGACTTCCAAAACAACACTACAAAGTAAAAAATAACTTTAATTTAGGACGTCGGTGGCAAAAACTTCAAACACAGATCCAAAGACACCGACTTCCGAAATTAAAATTATTTTTCACTTTGTAGTTTTTTTGGAAGTCGGTTGTTTTTTTTTTGTAAAAAGTTTTTTTTTTATGTGCACACATAATTATTGTTTGGACAATGTAGCCGAACTTGGTCTTAGTATTTTAAAAGGATTGCTTGAGAACTGAACCGGTATGAAATACGACAGTTTCAAATCAAAACTGATCGTTTCAGGCGGTGTCCTAATATAGAAGAGTGTCAGTCGTAGCGTTTATTTTGTTCGGCGAATCGCCGCGTTTGGGTTTCACGAGCAATCGCATATAAAAGGACACGGGGTTAAACCACAGGCTTATTACTTGTACAATGATAATGAAGTGGACGAACCAAAAGGAAGGAGTATGTAAAGATCGTTCAAGTGGCAATCTTTAGGTTCTGCCTACCTCCATGGGAAAAACTTATGACTCTATGTATGTTTTAATAATTAATGAATTGTTGTTAGATTTGTCTTTCTCTTAAGTGTAAGACATGTGACAGAGGCCTCCTCTCTTCGAGAGGGAGTGGGCTGAAAATCTACCACGCGGGCCCAGTGCGGGTTGGTAGGTGTCACATGTCTTTGAATTTTTGGTTCTAGGACATGCCGGTTTCCTCACGATGTTTTCTTTCACCGTTTTGAGAGCAGTGGTGATGAAATTATTTACACAAAGTAAAGCGCCTGCCTGGGTTCGAACCCACGACCTACAACTCGTAAGTCGGGGACGTTACCACTGGGCTACCACTGCTCTCTCACTGCTCTCTCTTAAGTGTATAGCCTTTCAATCGTCAAACATAATCACCGGGGGGTGAGTCAAGCATCGCCTGCCCGGTTAATTCCGAAAGTGTCGGACCTGAGACAACGCCACAAGAATACCTACGAATATGCTGGATGATAAACTTAATGGTATATTGTTTCATAACAGTTCTCGGAAATCGGGTTGTTAGACCCCAGAAAATGAGTAGAGATGGTGAAATATTATTGCATCGAAACAATTTTTTGAATTGTTGTGCAATGTGATGTGAATCACGCAACTAGCCAATTTGTGATTGATCAAAAGTATTATTAAACATATATTGTTGCCTGTATATCCCGAAGGCTGAGCAGAAGTGTATTAGGTACGCCGTCATGAGACTGCAAAAGACCCGCCATCTTATAAGATGTGTTGCCCAAAAAGGGTGCCATTTTGGGCAACACAGGAGTGATGTTTGATACGTTATCCAGATAATGTTCCCATCAGCTATTCCACGTCAGTGATTTGAAATCCTTAAAAAATGGAATTAATCGTTGAGTAACTCAACGAGTAATTCCACCTTACTTACACTCCATAACTGTGGTTAAAATATTGATGTAAAATGATTGTATATCAACTAAAGTTTTGTTGCCGAAAAATGGAAAACGATTTTTTTAATTTTTTTGGCAACCAAACCTGTTGATGATTGCGTATCACACTATCAGTAGTAATGGGTTTCATTATGACAGTTCTTATACATTCATTGGGTTATTTACGTTGCTGTTATTTACGTTATTTTGATTTTTATCCGGAAGTATGTAATAACGGAGGTTAGGACGATATTGGTGGGGTGGCTGCCTAGGATTGAGCTATTTAGATGGCCGGCTAATAGGTAATGATGGTTGTTATTTTTAACACAGTTTAACACTGTAAATATTATATGTAAATATGTGAGCACCATGTATCTATCTAATAATTAAGTTGTTTTTCATTGCTTGGTTTTTAATTCTTTTTACCTATTATGGTATAGTAATTTTATTCTAGGTGCATCGTCTTCACATATTATAATCACATAATCTATGTACTCAAACAAAATATTGTAAAACATTTTTAAAAGAGTAACGGTGGAGTTTCTTGGCCATTATTCTCCATACGAAACTACCTTTTGGATGGGGCAACTAGAATCAATTCTATTTTTTTGTAAATTTTGACGTTCAAAAGTGCCTCTTATGTGCCTATTTGAAATAAATGGTTTGACTTTTTTTGACTTTTCACTTTCACTATATTTTTTTGATAATAAATAAGGGTATCAAAACATAACAAAAGCATAGGTAAGTAACTACAAAATGAAATAATGACGTATTGGCAAGTTAGGTATAGAAATGGGAAACAGACCAAAATTGCGTCATTGAAAGCCTTGTTTACTTGAATGTCTTTTACGCGCCCAGGACAAGACTGTGCAACTATTTCGCAATATTATATAAACAAGTTAGGTACGTTAATCATCTTAATATTACTTTAAGATTAGCAAAATCTCCCAAATAATGTAACTGTTTTCGTCATCATCACCATACTTCTCGTCATCTCAGTAGTCACCCCCCCCTCTTTCTAGGCATATCACCTTTCACACATTCCATGGTCTACCTATAGACATAAAGCCATGCATTCTTACTGAAAACTGATGAGAACAGAAATGTTTGCGGAGGCGCGTGTAGATCGTTTTTACACAATAATGTGCAATCGCACAGCATCGATGGTGGATCGAGTCATGGTCAACCCTTACAGGGTTCTGAAAATGATTGCTGACAAGAGTGGACTATCCATGTGTAAGTCACAGCTGTCAGTAACATGTGCCATCGTATCGTGTTGTTTACTAACACTTAGTTTTAAGGACAATGTTACTAACCCTACATGAGCAATCGCTCGAATTAAAGATTTTTAATTTGAATTACTCCCTATGACATTTTCCTTATATCTTCGCATCATATGTCCACACCAGACACTGACAGCTCACTCCATGCTCACTTCACTTATGTCGAATCGACATGCAGCATGTCGATTCTGTAACCATCTCACCGTGAAAACATAAGTAAAGTGAGCATGGAGTGAACTGTCAGTGTCATCCCGCCTGATGCTAGGGATGGACCAAGTATTACATTTACAATCATAATCGAGATTTTAATAATATTTTTTATGCTAATTTTATTCTGTTGATTATTTTATATTATTTCAAAGCTAGTATTTAAGTGTCTTAACGTAGTATTATTTAAGGACTAGTCTATGCAAAAATGGAAAAAAACTAAATTGAGTTTCTGTCTGAATTTCTGTTTTACTATTCTAATTTTATTAAATTTTAATTGTTTGCTAATACTAGCTTTGAAATAATATAAAATGATCAACAGACTTAGTATAAAAAATATTATTAAAATCTCGATTAAGATTGTAAATGTAATGCTAGGCCAATCCCTAGCATCAGTGAGATGACACTGACAGCTCACTCCACGCAAGATTTCACGGTGAGATTTTTACAGAATAGCACTGCTGGACAAACGATTTCCACTCAACTTTTCAGTCACCGGTAACACTTTCAGACTTCGTTTTATTTTCTAATTTCTTATTCTATCCATTCTAATTTCTAACCCATAAAAGACAGCAGATCTAAACATTGTCTTATAAATCTTCCCCTTAAGTTAAGGGGAATGCGGGAGTGTAAACCCAACCTACCGCCATTTCATCCAATTATGGACCTTGAGTTATTCATTCAAAAACGATCAACACCTATGTGTTCGTAGGTTAAAAACTTGCGGAAAACTTTCATTAATTCAATTTAGGTGATTACGATTTGAATAAATTTTTGTTACGGTAGGATATAATGAATGTTTGTAGTGACCCATGCAGGTTAATGAAATGGGAAGTTTACTAACCTTCCTAGTGATGTCTTTATATAGCTCTTTTCCTACTTGAAATACTTCTAAGCAGTCTAATCCAGAAGCAAGTAACGAGTTTTTGCTCCTATTTAATTTAAAGAAAATAACAAAATTAGAATATCGAATTGGCAAGTCATAGAATTAGAAAAAGCCCAAAATTGCATCATTGTCTGCTAACGTGACATTACTGCGCAACAATTTCGCAATATTGTTTGAAATGTAACATCATAATACAACGAAAATGTCTCACTTAATTCAACTGACTTATCCATTCAAACACGATCTATGGCTGAAGTAAATAGGAAGCTATGGTAGGAAGTGACAGTAGCCGAAACTTTTGAAGGAAATATTTATTGTTATAATGTAGGAAATTGTATTGAAATATATTTTTGTTCCGTTCATCTATAGGATATTGAAGTGACGCAATATTGTGATGATGACATTACGTCAATAGGTAGCTTCGTGAAATTCTGATCTTCTATATAGGCGTTGCATTATCCAGACTATTACAGTCTTATGTAAGCGTTCAAAGTGGGAATATCTCCTGAAAATGACGACTTCTATTATTTTATTTGGCTTCAACCTGCTTTTATGCGCTGGAGTTGCGTGGCCAGTTGCGCGTGATTTAAATCAGGACAGTGATGCAGTAGATACTGTAGTAATTAGAAGAATTATTAAGCTGGATGCAGTTTTAAGTTCTGAAGATAATTATAGTGGGCGAGATAAAGTACTAGTGCAAACTTTAGACAGTGATGCTGTAGTGGCGCCAAGTTTAAATTACGGTGTCAAAAGCCTTCAAAGAAACAAAAGAGCAGCGATTACTGGAAATGGTTGCTCCAGAGGAATGCGGTGGATTGCTAATCAATGTGTGCCGTTGAAAAAGTAAGTTTTTTTAAATATTTTGTTTATTGCCAAATAACCTTTGTAAACATGGTGGCTCAGTCTTATCTAAACTGTCAGTACATTGCTAAGTACCAAGTTATTTGCATTGAAAAATCTCTACTCTTTCTCTCTCTCTCTCTTTTTACATTTTTTTCTTTGATTTCAATCTTACGGTTTGGGGTTTATGTATTTTTGTTGTTCCACATACTCATTTATTTCCTCTTCACAGATGCAGGGAATTACAAGAGATCGAAGAGGACATGTAAATGGCACGCGACCAAGAGCCTGCAAAAGCCCTGATAACAATACGTGGAATCTCATCAGTTACATAATTTATTTATTTAATTAGGAAGCCATCAAGTAAGCCACACTCATATATTTAAGTATCACAGAAATAATATAAAATAAATTGGTAGTCTAACAAAATAGCGAAAAAAAGTTTGACTACCTACTATATGTATTACTGAAACCGATTTTTTTTTTTTTTTATGATAACTATGTACTTATGAGTAAGATTCTAATATAAGTATTTTAGGTGAATTTACAAAACATTGACATAATTAATGTTAACTCTCTCTGAGTAGGTAAACTAGTACTACGTGACCAAAACAATTAGGCGCATGACAGCTAAGACGTCATTGGATCTAGAGTACAATTACTAGCACTAGTAGTTAGTCATAAACACTATGGAAAAAGTGTACTAGTTTGAAGATTTTAAAAAGTGTTCATGTATGTACTTTATGTGTAGTTATTGAAAGTTACCTACTAGTAGTTACTAAACCGCATTCCTGTCATGCGCCTAATTTTTTTGGTCACGTAGTACAAAAAATATCGAATTATCTTAGTACTTATGTGATCGACTAGTTAGTTCATTTACAAACGAATAATAAACATCTTTAAAACATTTATATTTTATATTCGTCTGTATAAGTCGCTTGCCAGTGGAGTAAACAATCGATTCTTCCTACTTAATTTAATTTTTTACACACAATCTATCTAGTCAGCCATAGTCAAAGCAGGCAAATGTTTAGGAATGTCGATTACTTTAAAAGCGTCGTATTCATTGTCAACAAAAGTTGTTGCACTACACGTTTTCATATTGCTGGAAACATGTACAGTGCTGCCAGTTTGATGTTGCTAGCAACACGAATCCAAGAAATGAGCGTTATGGACATGAGCATACAATCGAGCAAATTGAGACATCTTAACAAAAGTCAAATTGTCATTATGATGTCTACACAAATTCTTTATTGTAAATTGGCATGTCATTTCTCAGTTCTCACTAGTGTGTTCCTAGCTCGTCCTATTCGCAAGTATTGAAGACATTGGGCCAACTTTTTATGTTTATTTCGTGCTTGCTCCTCACTCTCTGCAACCTTGATGGTTCAATCTGATCACTAATATTATTCAACGGGATGGAGGCTCGTATTTGGAAGCAGGCTTTTATATCCTGCATACAAAATTGTAGTAGCAATAGATCTATGAAAAGTTTACATTATTTTTGTTTTAAGGTATAATTCCGAAGTAGACTCCAGCCGCCCTCGGAATCATACCTTAAATATTTTTTGTCCAGAAATAAGAAGTTTTTTTCCTTTTTAAAACTCGTAGATCTAATGGAACTATATTGTTGTCTACACGAGATAAATGAGTGAGTTCAAATGCGTTCGTCCTTTCCGTTGAGAAATGTGTGAGATAATTTTGAAATATCGTTCTTACAAAGTGTCATAATTATTACAATAAAATAATGCACTGACCAAAACAAACGGATTGCTTCATAGTGTCGTGATTGGAGGTGGCACAAGCCAGGGTCAAAAGGAATACATTTTAATTTGTGCATTTTTATTAAACAGTACGAAATAAATACTGAAAGTTGTTTTCAAAGCCGTCCTTATTTGCACTAAGATGAGATAAGAACACATGAACTGATTATTTAGATGATGACGTGTGAATGACATAATTTAGATATTAATAACATATTGGAGACTGATATTTATTGTTTTTTTTTTTTATTAGTTTCATTAAAAGTAAAACCAAAATAGACTGACTGTTTAGTAATTTAGTTTTAAACACTTGTGTTTCTTGGAATCCATGAAAATACATTGTCTTAAACGTATTTTTTATATACTCTCACTTAAGAAGGATTTGATATTATATCATTTCATTTGTTTGAAGGAGGTAATATTAGTTTTGTCTGTGATAAATCCAATGCCTGATATTTCCCTTTTGGTTAATCATTTTTTGTATGATTTGTGTTAAGCTTATGTTACAATTATGGCTTTGGATCCAATGTAATTGCATTTAGTTATGGATTTAAAGTTTACTTATGTTGTGATATGTTTGTATTAATTTACAACCGAACTGATTATGATCAATAAATTATTTATTGAACCATCTAAATGTATTTTTTCCTTAAAATTTATTTACCTTATAGTAATGGTCTTGACATAGTGCTGTAACTGTAACTGGTTTAAAAGCTATCGAATTGCGTGAAACAAGTAAAAAGTAGGGGATTCCTCAAGTGGAGAACTACTTTTAAACTTTGGAGTTCCTCAGGGCTGTGCTCTCGGTCCGATTCTCTTCGCTTTATTTGCGAATGGCACACTAAATGCACCATTTCACAACACTGATATTTAGCAGTATCCCTCTTATGTTTTTATGAATTACAATAGACAAAAACGTAGATAAAGAATCGTCACATGAACTTGCTTGAACATCGTGTTAGTAAACATCAAAGAGTACGTTCTGACAAATGACGTCTCTGTCAATTAGTTCTCCAGTATGGAATCTCAAGCAGTGGCGGAGCCGTCTATTGGCGGAGAGTCTATTATTTCATAACTGTTCTCAGTAGCCGGGCTATTAAGGCCTCGAAAATAAACAAAAATGTCGAAATATTATTGCATCGAAACATTTGTATCAAACATTGTGCAATATGATGTGAATCATGTAACTTGTCAATTTATATTGATCTAAAGTAGCTAAAAATATAATTACCAGAATTCCCTGAAGGGTTGAGGAAAGGAATATCTGGTACATGGTCATGAATCTGTAAAAGACCTGCTGTGTCCCGACCATTTTGGGGAACACAGGAATGATATTTGATATACGTTTACTAGTGTTCCTATCAGCAATTCCGCGTTAGTGATTTAAAATCCTTGAAAAGTGGAATTACTCGTTGAGCAACTCAACGAAAAATTCTACCTTACACTGCAAGGTTGGCTACCTTTAAGCTACTTATGTATCTATGTACAAAATGATTGTATTTTAGCTAAAAACAAGTTTTGTTGCTGGAAAAATGGAAAGTTAATATTAAATTATTTTTTCGGCAACCAAACCTGTTTGTTTGTTGATATATGGGTCGCATTTGGGGAACTATATAAGTTTATCTTTCACCTACTGTAAGGACTATGTTTTTCAATAGCCCTTTGGCTCTGTTTGGTCACTCTCTAAGTGATCAGATCTAGAAGGATGTAACAACAGAGGTTAGGACAATATTCGTAAGGTGGCTGCCTAGGATTGAGCTAGATGAACTGCTAATGGTTGTTATTTTTAACATAGTTTTACACCTTTACTGTATTTTTTTTACTAATAAATAAAAGTTTCAAAAGATAATATTTAAAGTATAGATAGAGTAACTATAAAATAATATAAAATTAGGCCAGGGAATTTAAGGACCACTCGATCCGCATACTCTCAGACAGCATGGCTGTTTTGCCAGCGCTAAACCGAGTGCCACCAGTGCCTCAACCAGGTGGGTAGCCTCAACAATATATCCATTCAATGGATCAAAGGACACAGTAGGCAAAGATGCAGCCGACGAACTCGCCAGAAGGGCATCGAGCATGGCACCAGTGAAAAATTTGAAGAAAAGTTCCTTCAAATTTTTATTTTGCTGTGCCCAAGAGGGTCCACGATTGGTACAACTAATGTTTACTTACCACCATGGGTTGGCATGGTGGTGCAGTGCGTCAGGGATGTTAGCGGCGGCGCGTTTAGATTGTTTCAATAATGCGCAAAAGCGCAGCATGGTGATTCGAGTCATGGCCTGCCCTAACAGGGTTCTGAAAATGATTGCTGAGATAGTGGACTGTCTAATTATGTAATTCACTGCTGTCAGTTACTTGTGTCATCGTATCGTATTATTTACTAACACTTATTTTTAAGGACAATTTTACTAACCGTGTAATAATGAGTCTTCGCTCGTATTAAAATTTTTGAATTTTATTTGAATTTGAATTACTCAAAACTTTCCTTATCTGATAAAGTTAATTCAGTATTTTCAATACAGATATATTTAAATCTTAAATTCATTCTCTCAATGACAGACAACGCACAGCCTCATTGCATGTTTTCGGATAGCTCTGTTATAGGTGCATTAAAAACGAGGAGTTCCGGCTCCTGAGGCCTACTCAATTTTTTTTTCGATCCTTACTGAATCACTATATGATTTTTTTTTTATCCTTCTTACTGAATCACTGTATTAAATGTTGATTTCAACTCTCTCGAACCTTTACCCATGCTCTGCTGATATTTTAGTGAAAGTTCTAGGTCACTTTTGCATGTTTTTGGATAGCTCTGTTGTAGGTGCATCAGAAAACGAGGAGTTCCCGCTCCCCAGTACTACTTATATTTTTTTTTGATCACTCTTACTGAATCACTGTATTAAATCTTGATTTCACCTTACTTAAACCTTTATCCATGCTCTGCTGATACTTGAGTGAGAGTTTTTTCGACAGAATAGATCACCGTGTGCTTCTTCAGAAGCTTTTATCTGCAGGAATACACGGCATTGGTTTTCTTCATATATAGATAACCGAACGCAGGCTGTGGTCTTACGTGAATAAACGTCCGGTTGGAAAACTGACACATCTGAAGTGCCTCAAGGCTCGATCTTAGGACCGTTATTGTTTACAATATTTATCTCGGACATAAAGTACTGCTTTACTAATTCACACATTTGACTATACGCAGATGATATGAAGGTACTTACGTATGTACGTACATTATCTGATAAAACTAGGCGACACTTGAATGAATGCTTAAATTGTGTTGCTGGGTTTCCAACGCTCGGGCCAGTGTCGAAAGTTGGCAATCATTTGTGTTACGCCTATTTAGTGTTAGTGTACACGGGCTTTAGTGTAACCATTTTCTCTCGTAGAGAGAAGGCCTGAGTGCCAGCAGTAGGATCAGCTGGTTATGACTAGTTTACTAGTCACCTATCTATAGCTTCCAGTCACATATTAATGTGTTAAATCTTTCCTTTCGTTTTCTGTGGGAGTGATTTCGTAAAAAGGGACAAAAGTGTGAGCTTAAGCATGGAATGTACTAAAGGAATTAGTAAGTACTTTTTAATAGCACGGAATTAGTAAGTATTTTAAAGATGTAAGTTGAGGGGGTCGAAATTCAACCGGTGTGCGGCCGCTAGTAATGAATAGGTAATTATTCGAAAAAATATTTCAGTATTTAGCTTTTTTAGGGTTCCGTAACTGAAAAGGAAAAAACGGAACCCTTATTGGATCACTTCATTGTCCGTCTGTTTGTGTGTCGGTCTGTCAAGCCTCTTTTTCTCAGGAACCCGTGGTTGTATCAAGTTGAAATATATATCAAATACGGAAATCTACGGTCCCTTGGAGCTCTAAAATAATCAAGTCAACGCAATAAAATAAATGCGATTTATATGACATATTTTGATACTCGCTAATAAATCAAAAGGGTACTTCCCGTTGACCTCGAATCATGAAATTTGGCGAGAAGCAAGTTCACACAGCACAAATAAAGGAAAAAGTTCGAAAATCGTTAATTTGTAATTTTATCACATAAAAAAAAAATGTGCCTTTACATTCTTACTTTTGCAGTTGGAAAATTGACAGTGACGTACCTATATCGATGTATGGGAAAACATATTTTTCAACTAAAATGTTAAGTTGGTTTTCGGGATAAATTCATCCCAACTACGGAACCCTTCATTGTGTATTTTCCGACACGGCTGGTTTTTCACATACTTGGTCAGCTCTTGTTGATTCTGTATAGAAAAATAAAAGATTTATACTTAACTGAAATTATGACTTAACTAAAATATGCAAGGAAGGAAGACAAAAAATAGCCAAAAAGTATGCAAGTAAGGAAGACAAAAAAAATAAGTCCAATCGAAAATGATATAACATTTCATGTTTTTGTCAATTTACCTTTACTCCATTGGTTTAGGTAGTATTTTTTTTTTCTTTTTGGCTTTGCACTGTTTATGAATTTAGCCAGTGTCATGTAAAATTAGGTAACAAGTACAAATTATGAAATAAACTCTATTCAATACGTGATAAAGATGATAGATGATATCCCGCCCGCTCCCCTTGAGTTTAAGTAAAAAAACCTTTACTGAATCCTCGCGCGGACTTCTTGCGAAAACTTAAAGTGATGTTGCACTATTTTGTTTCATTTGCCTACACTAATGCAGGTTCATGAACACTTAATGGTTAATAATCCACCACTATTACACATTAATATTCGGCTAAACACAAATTTTATAAAATAAAACAAAACTGCTAACATGACGCTTCACTTTCCCGCCAAGACGTCCGTTTAGGTAGTTAAATAAAGGTAAACAAATCATATAAAGGGTTTTTATAGATGACACTTTCTTGTTTAAATATACGTTGTAACTTATAACCAAATTATTTTTGATTTTTACAATAGTTTTCTCTTTTATTACTGTATGTTAAACTTTTTCATTATTTTATTCTTAAACTACTCTTCGTAGATGTAATTGCTTGAGCACAATTTTTAAGTTAGTTTTATAATAATACTGTAATATTTTTTAATCTGTCTATTGTAAATAGCCCAAAAAGACAGGATCTCTAAACGTCAACGTAATAAAACGCTGATAAATTGTATTGAGTACTACTGTGACGTAGCATTACAACTAAAGTGACAGGTATTACGTTTAGTCGGCTAATTGACAGGTCTCTCATCACGTGATTTTTTTTGTTTACCTTTATTTAAGTACCTAAACCAACGGAGTATACATGTGCGTAGGACTTCGCTCTTCTCTATGCACAGTCCCGAGCATAAATCAAATCAAATCTTACTTATGAACTAAAAAAAAGCAAGAGAAGAAGCGCGTTAAGAGCTAGATATTGAAAAGCGATTGTCTCCTAAAGTATTGATCGAAAGGTGAACGGCAGGCTTGTATGGGAACTTCGTACCGCTACTAAAATTTCGTGTTTTGGGATATTTTTTGTTTTAATTGGTAGTTGTTAGTAGATAAAATAATGTTCTAGATTGGTTGTCGCTATCTTTGTAGTGTTTTACTTACCATTAGGTAGGTCGGTTGAGATGAGAATCGTACCTACTCAGTAAGGGGTGCATTAGGAGATATCTATGTCCAGCAGCCGACTGTAACATTTTGATAATGATGAAGTTCTGATGGGGTTTTGAGTATAAAGCGTCCTTTAGCAGATGCTCAACTCAACGTAAAAACGCCCAGATATTTCCCTAAATTGCTCAGATGCAGTCACAAACCACAATCCAAAACAACAGCAAAGAAATGAATTAAAAGACAGATTTTCTTTACCTGTCAATAAATAATTGCCATATGAACAAAAATAATATTGATGACGAAAATCATTCCTATCATCGTTAACTATTATGATTTTATGTAACAATTACGCATTCTTAGGTATAATTTAAGGGTGTTTCATTATATTTAATGTTATTTCTATTTAATTAATTATCATTTTGATATTTGTGTTATTTTACATAAGGCAACCTCTAAAAACATAACTGCGTTTAGTTTACAATTTTATTACTTTTAATTATTAAAATCTTTTCATTGATATTATTAATTAATCCGAAGTTCTAAAAATAGTACACTTACATGAAAATAAATGTGTTAATAAGTGGTATAAATTCTACAGGGTGGAAGGGACATCGACGCGAAGCCTGTTGCCATGGATTCAGTACATCATACTTGACCCCCGTGCGTTGAAATTTCTAGTCGGTAATTTAAAAAAAAAACTGTTGTTTCCTACAGAAGTGCAATACCTACTCGGTCAAAACGTATGGAACAGCGAATTTTTTTTTAAATAAACGACGAAAATTTTTAACGCAGGGGGGTCAAGAATGATGTACTGAATCCATGGTAACAGCCTTCGCGTCGATGTCCCTTCCACCCTGTATAGCAAAACAACAAAAACAGTTTGTGGTACGAAATCTGTCCTTCTTTATGTGTTACTAACGTAGAATTATCAAAACCATACTACTTATTATAAAATAGATCTTTTTTCAAAGTTGCAAACTTAATTTTTCCAGGAAATCGCTTTTGAATATTGTAAGAGTGCGAGATGTTTATGCTTGTGACTGTATTGCTTGGTATGGAGGAAAAAAGTGATGGATGTAATTGAAAAACAGATTTATTTTGCATGTTTTAATTTTTTCTCTTAAATTGATACCGTTTTTTTCTGAGTAGGCACTAATACTAATATTTAAAATCTCACAAAGTGGGTAATAAATACTTATTCATTAACTATTAACTACGGTTTATCACAGGTAGTACTTATCTTTAAATAATTTATTTTATGCTATGTAAAAAGGTCAGTAATGTTCCCAAGCCTCAAGGTACTTTAAAATTGAACACTGTGCAAACAAAACATCATGCCTGATTTCCACAAAAGGTTCGGCAGAAGCGTATAGTACAAGTTACAGCTGTTCTCAAATTATGTTAATGCCTCGGTGCGAACATTTCCATTAACTGGGCACAAATTCAGACTATTATAATTAACGGATCATGGGGATCGAACACACGCCCAACAGTACACTACGACCTTTGTACCAACGACTCCAACAAGTCAGTCACATAAAACACATTTTATAAAAATAAATTTTAAATAACTGCGACTAGATACATTTCTTCTAAAAAAAGAAATCCTTTAATACAACTTACATAATAAATTGATGCACATTGAGTATTTATTGAAAAAATTACTCTCACACATTGGCTCGCATAACTCACAGGTCTTTGAGCAATAATGGAATGTACTTGATATATAAATAATAATACTTAATAGGAACAGTAAGTATACAATTATATTCAAAGCTGTTTATCTACATTCTGTTAAAACCACTGTTTTTTTTTATAATAATTATAGAACTAAATAAATATAGATGCCTTCTTGATGCCACTCAGTTCATTCTTTATTGAACTATGATTATTCTGGATAATCATAGTTCAATAAAGAATGAACTAAAATGTTCTGTAGTCTCGGAGTAAGAACACTAGAATTGTCGCTCTGTTGCTTGTCTATTTGTACAAAAAAGTCTTGAGAATGATTTTAAGACAAGAGATAAATCACTTATCTCTCTCTTCCGCTTCACTGATCTAATCATCTTCCAGCATTTGTTCATACCTGAAAAGACAAGATAAGTCAAATTATTATATATAATCATTACAACTATAACATCACGCTTGTACTCCCGAAAGAAAATAAGCAGAAGTGTCAGTACATTTTGACATGTATGTCAAGTTTCATGGAAAATTAAATTTCCAGTAACTGCCTCTTTGGTCGAGTGGATGCAAGCGCTACAGCTGAGCATGAGGTCCTGGGTTCGATTCGCAGGTCGGGGAAAATGTTATTGAGTTTATCCTTCAGGAATTTCTCAGTAGCAGCTCGGAGTCTAGATTTGTGCTCGGTTGATGGGAATAGGCTCGCCCCCTATTACATGGGACTTAAACATAACTACTGAAATGTGGGTGTACTATAGGTGTACTAAATCTTCAGGGATTACAGGCATGATGTTATGGTATGTATTTTAACAGATATATATCGTAAAATGTATTTTTAATGATATTTTAACTGTTAATAAAGAAAAACAAGATATTGATGGACTTAAATACAATGAATTACCTACAATATTCTTGTCGTAATTGGCTTAAAACGGTTTTCCTTCTTAGGATTTTCCTTACGATAAGTTATTGCACGTGTTTGAAGTGGCTGTAATGTCTGAGATAAAAATCTAGACATTTTTTTATCAATGAAAGTGAAAATATTTATTGTACCTAATATTTACAAAATAGTACTTTCTTAATACCAGTTACTGGGTAACGTTTTACTATAGTTAACTAAAGATCTGTACTAAGTACTGCAATACAAAAAAAACTTACAATTCAAACGGCATGCATCTTCTCATGTAAAAAATGTATTCTGAGGGACACCCGCTTCCACGAATCGTTTCTCGTTCAACTCTTCTGGCACGTTTGACGCCGTCAGTCCAACTTGGCGCCACTGAAGCATCACTGTCTAAACTTCGCACTAGGTCACTATCAACTTGAGCACTTAAAACTGTTACAGCATCAAGTTCAATGGTTCTTTTAATTACTACAGTACCATCACTGTTTGTAGATTGCACTGATTCCGAATCATACGCTAAAGGTTTTGAGAAAGCTCCAGACAGTAGCAGGCATAAGGAAAACGCGATTAAAACTGGAGTTGCCATTTTATAGAGGTGTGCTCGTGTCCACTGCTTGTGAGTAAGAGTGCTCGTCTGGCCTACACAGACTGCTTTTATACGAGCATGTGCGCAGACGCACGTGGTGATGAGACGAGAATGTCGTAATATTAACCCGTTTAGTAGATCACTTACCACGTCATATTCGAACACAACCCGTTTTGTATATAACCCATGACGTTGGAATTCAGAAAATAGTATTTTAAAATAGGATTTAACGTTGAACGTTATAGTAGAGTTGATTTCCGTTAATTATATTGATAAAATTGTGAGGTCCTATTGCACAATTAATGCATTAATCCTTCTTAGAAAGTGATGTAACCGTGAAAATAATTATTTTGTTTACCATAAAAATTGTGCACTTATCAAACTGGCTTTTCAAAATGGAATAACCCACAAACAACATTTTTGTACATGCAATTAATTTGCCCTTGGGTTTTTTAACGATTTAATAAATATAATTAAACCTCAGCTACGAAATTAAACAGCGGTAACGGTAACTTAGGTCATTGGAGGCGCGGACTGGCGAGAGCTTGATTTTGATTCCCGCCTGTTGCAATGAGCTAATGCACGATTCGGTTTACGGTAATTCACCTATTTACGTCCGTGCGGTGCCGGACGTAAAGAATAGCACCATCCTATTCCTTCCCGTGGGTGTCGTAAAAGGCGACTAAGGGACTTACTAGAGAATGGGCAGCAGCGTTCTATAAGCATTTTAACACCATACTGCGATCGCCAACCCGCCTGCCAAGCGTGGCGATTATGGCAATTGGGGGAGGCTTATGTCCAGCAGTGGACGTCTTTTGGCTGAAAAAATTAGATGAACCTATTGACTTGTAGCACTCACTTATTTAGCTTAGTTGGAGTAATAAGTAGTTACTCGGAGAGGAGAGGAGCTCGTTGCTAAATAATAACAGCTGCACGGGTCGATCCATCAGGTTAAGCTACGCTTGCCGGAGTTGGTCCGTGGATAGGGGACCATCTTTACACACCGAGACTCCTCCGAACCTCGGAAAGCATGTTAAGTCCTTGGTCCCAACTGTCATTTGTAGATCTTTGACAGCCGTTACGAGTTGCCAGAAGCCCGAAAGTCTGACAACCAGTCTTATTAAGGGGTATTGTATTACCCAGTTACTGGGTTGTGGAGGCCAGATAGGCAGTCGCCCCATGTAAAATACTGGTATTCAGCTGCATCCCGTTAGACTGGAAGCCGACCCTAACATAGTTGGGAAATGGCTAGGTAGATTGACCTTGACCTTTTTTCTTGTTTTTAGTTTTAGTGTTAATCAGTGGGAATTCGTAAATTGCCTTCAATTTTATATTGTATAAGAACACTGTATAAGTTAGCTGTAAGTTTCTCGAATAAAATAATATAAAATAAATAAATGTGCCGTGTACTAACTATTTTGGACATAGTTCTTGCACAAGGCGAAGTGTAGTCCAGGGTTTGATCCGGGTCAGGCAGTATTATCAGGTTATTCCTTCATGAACATTTTTGTACACGCCTCTTTAGATTTGTGTAGGTACTGTATAATGTACTTGTACACAATAAAAACAGAAAATAGTTACTTAGCCAACTTAGCACCTACTAAAGTTACTATAATACATTATTTCCATATTTTCCTGTTGCTGACCAGAGTATTACTTACTTGATCGACTTGTAGACGTCACTCAGTCTCAGACGCGGAAAAACTCAATGACGTAGTGACCATCCCACGCCTCAAGCAACTGGCCACTGGGACGCCCCTTCCGGGATGAATGAACTAATTATGCTGAAACCAGCGGGCTGACTTACCTGGGGGTCTGCCACCCTAGGAGTAAAATTGTAATCATAGCAAAACATCACGCCTGTATTCTCCGAAGGGTAGGGCTGGTGTTAGATTTACTTACTAAATCAACTTGTAGACGTCACATCTCAGAAGCGGAAAATCTCAAAGACGTAGGGACCATCCCACGCTTCAAGCGACTGACCACTGGGCCGCCTCTACTGGGATGAATGAACTAAACATCCTGAAACCAGGGAGCCAAGGTATTGGGGGTCTGCCACCATCCTATAATAGTCAAATTGTACGCGCCTGTATTCCCCGAAGGGTTGGGCAGGTGTTGTCAGGCAACGGGTGCGGGGGTACCCTTACCTGTATTGCACAGGCCTCCACCAGTGTCGGACGGGAATGGCCAGGTGTTCCCGGCCATTCCCGTAGCCCCCCAGTAACGGGGGGGCATGAGGGGCCCGCTAGCTAGGCGGGCATGCGCCGGGAGGGATGTGGAAGAAAAGGCTGAGCCGTTATCCCATGGCCCTCCCAACACGGCGATGTGGGAACACCGCTGAGTTTTAGTGGGTATACTGCACTGACAGGAGTCCCACATACCCCGACTCGTCCCCCACGAGCGGGGATGCGTAATGAATTTCTCAGCGAAAAAAAAAAAAAAGGTGTTAGATAGACCAAAATTTCGCTCGTTTTTAAGTCTCATGTAATAGGGGGCGAGCCCAGGGTGCGTCGGACGTAGGCGAGTCCGTCTGACTCCGTTATCCAACACTGTATGTAAATATAAGCAATTAATTAAGGGGAAATTTAATTGTTCCTCGAAGCCAACAAAGCGAGCGCTACATCTTAATTGGTCGCAGTTACTTATTTACTGGTACTATTTAGTATTTTGGGAAGCCAAAATAGGAATTATTTGAAGCTCAAAAAGAAACCCATTTATGATATTAGAGTGTGAAAAATTATTTTTAAGTACCTAATCAAAATGGGAATTATTTTTATGCAAGCACAAATTTGTTGTTCCTAAAACCAGGCTTAAAAAAATAGGTGGCTCGTTTAGATGCCAGTGTATACGTTTTTATAATAAACTTCCTAGCCATATTCAAGAATTAAGCCTTAATAAATTCAAATGTTTTATAAAACGGAAACTGTGCCAGAAAGCATTTTATACTGTTAAAGACTTTATTGAGGACAAAAAGGCTTGGGATTGAGCTGCTCAAATTTACAGTGAATCTTGATTTGATTTTTTTTCCAACTATTTATACTATTTTTTGATTGAAATTTTTAAATACCTAAACTATGACATAAATATTTACTTTGTAAAGTATTATATTATTTTAATTATTATGAATGTGAGGACTATGTGAATTGTTTTTTTATTTTTATTCTCAATCAAAAAAATTTTTAATGCAGGTCTGGCAGTTTGAGTACTTTATGCGGCCTAACCAATTGTCCTTTCTTTGGTATTGTTCGTCGAATCGCTGAGCTCCTTAAGTTTTGAGTTGAGCTGCACGATAACTGACAAATGCGTGCACTGACTGGACAGGTCCACTCAAATCTGTGTGGTTCTTTCGTCAAAAGACCATGTCAGACACCAATCTACATAGTTCTCAAATGATCTGACCAAGATTATATCCGTATTTTATATACACATTGACAGTGATTAATTTTATATATACAATGACATGAATATTTACTTTGTTAAGTATTATATTGTTTTAAGTATTGTAAATGTGAAGACTATGTGGGTTATTGTTCATTTTCCTTTTTTTTTCTCATTTAGTTTTTATCATAGTCTGGCAGTTTGAGTGATTTTATGCGGCCTACCCAAATGTCCTTTCTTTGGTATTGTTCGTTGAATCGTTGAGCTCCTTAAGTTCTTAGTTGAGCTGCACGATTACTGACAAATGCGTGCACTGACTGGACAGGTCCCCTCAACCTGTGTGGTTCTTTCGTCAAAAGATCATTTCAGGCACCAATCTACATGGTCTTCACATGATCTGACCAAGATTATGTCTGGACTTTAAAAAGAGACTGTGACCTCTGAGTTTGTTTCGGCCTTTCTTCTCAGAGTAGTCGGATACGAAACGCCGACCTCATCTAGTTTTTTAAAATATGATTGACGTGTAAAAGTGTTTGTACAAACCTACTTACAGAAATAAATCATTTATCATTTATTTATTTATTTATGTATCTACATTTGAGTAATCTTTTATAACTATAGGTAGCTAAAACTATAGTGCAATTATGGGACCTTTGTCCAGGTATGGGCTGAGTCATATTAAACCTTCGCAGGTATACTTAATACTGCATTGTGACGTCACATGTAAGCATTATCTGTGGAGTAGATAGGTATGCAGGTGTAAATATTACACAAGACCTAAATTAATAATACCTAATTTACTTACTTTTCCTTGTTATCCGTTTTGTGGTCCGCATGATGAGCGTGGGGCCTACCTAAAGACTTTCCTTGCCCTTGGGCAGTCAGGCGGAAATTCCAAAAGATGACAGGGCTGTTATAGTCGAAGAAAAAGAGAATAATTGCATCACATCAGAAAATACTGTTTTGTTTAAGCGTACTTAATTGCGCAAGAGTTGCGAGTGCCTAGTGAATAACTGCCCTACGAGAACAGATCGAAGCATCAAACACTATTCTTAATTCAGTATCTTAAATGGTTGCGTGACGCTTTTTTTTTTAAATAAAATGTGGATACAACAGGTAGTACATAAAAGCACTGGCAATAATAAAGCGAGTATTTTTAAACTGACGAAATTAAAAAAAGCGTTTTTTTCAAACAAACAAACAAAGAATGGAAATATAAAAACAATCCGCCTAGCCTTTTCCCAACTATGTTGGGGTCGGTTTTCAGTCTAACCGGATGCAGCTGAATACCAGAATTTTACATGTAGCGGCTGCCTATCTGACCTCCACAATCCAATAACTGAGTAATACGATACCCCTTGGTAAGACTGGTTGTCAGAATTTCGGGCTTCTGACGACCCGTAACGACTGTCAAAGATCCATGTATGACAGCTGAGACTTGACGTGATTTCTGAGGCACGGAGGAGTCTCGGTCACCCATCCACGGACCAACTCCGGCAAGCGTAGTATAACCGGATGGATCGACCCGTTCAGCTGTTGTTACTTAACCAGGAGCTCCTCACAACAACAACAAACAAACAAACTAACTAATAGTGATGGGCCGACTAGCAATACCCGTGTATTGCTAATCTTTGACTAGCTATAATGACTAAACTATTGGATGCCACATTGGTCTAGTAGTCGCATGCGCTACTGCTGAGGATCCTGGGTTCGATTCCCGGGTCGGGCAAGTGTTATTGCGTTTTACTATCTGGAATTTATCAGTAGCAGCCCGGAGTCTGGATTCGTTCCCGGTTGATGGCAACAGGCTCGCCCCCTATTACAGGACTGGGACTTAAACGTAACTGGCGAAATGTGGATGTGTACTACAGGTACACCTCTGCCTAACCCTTCGGGGAAACAAGGCGTGGTGTTATGTTATATTATTGGATATATTTGATGGAATTTTCGTATGAAGATTGGGAACGGCATTATCCCAAACAAGATTGGCGAGAGAACCGATACTGTTCTGCTCAGTAGGTTCACTGAAGTCCATGTTTTGCGAGACCGATGAGCCTACTGTGAAGGGGTGTCTAGTTTTTTTTTTTTCACGTAGTTGCTAACACTAGTTATAAGCAAAATTCTCGTTACTAACAACCTTGCCTTGCCTATGGACTTTTTTGTCTGAAATAAATGTTCATTTTTTATTATTATACGTATGCAGTTTAATTTGCTGTCGTATAGTCGTATCCACCTTATATCAGCGCACAGTCCCACTTCTGGACAAAAACCTTTTAATTCTCTCCACTATTTCACCACTGTTTCTCGAATTTCGTGAGGTTAGCATTCCTTTTGTTATTTGCATAATACTTACATCATTTATTTAGGTAGTTAATATCTCTCGTATCCGCTTGAACCACATCAACACTTATCCTAATAACATAGAGAGATACATTACAGCTTTGTTCCTAGGATAGAAAATGAGCTGAAGTGTTGCTGACGGCCAAACGCTGGTTAACCATCCGATTACATCAAGAAGGCTTAAGGTAACCGTAGAGTGTCATTCCCTGTTGATGGCTATAGGCTCGCCCCCTATTACATGGGACTTAAAGATTACTGATGAAATGTAGGTGAACAAATTATGGGTATGTACCCATAATTGGTTTACCCACATTTCGGCAGAGGTGTCTCTGCCTAACGGGTCCCCTATGTTGTTTCGAACGCCGCTGTTGCGACACACGCTGTTGCGAATTATTTTTCCACTGCCTCACAGGTTCGAAAGCTCATGGACTCGAATGAAGTAGTCGCGAAAGACGCTGTTTCGAAAAACATTTTCACTGCCTCATACGCTCGAATGCTTGTGATTTCGATTTATTTAGTCATAAAGTGTACAGAAAAGTATTTAAGCAGTAATTAAATAAAATCAACAAATTCGGTGTCAACATCATCATTTAATATAACGTATAGTAATTTAGTTAAATTGGATATTGATGAAGAGTTTTTGTTTTGGTAACTGAATTTACCAACAATAGAGGGTACCTGGCGCTCGGCGGCCGCTACCGCGGCACGCTCGCTTCGCTCGCTCGCCTTCGCGCGTTAATGGTCACTGTTCTAACCTAACCTAACCCAAATGATTAAATACTTTTCTGTACACTTTGTGACTAAATAAATCGAAATCACAAGCATTCGAGCGTATGAGGCAGTGAAAATGTTTTTCGAAACAGCGTCTTTCGCGACTACTTCATTCGAGTCCGTGAGCTTTCGAACCTGTGAGGCAGTGGAAAAATAATTCGCAACAGCGTGTGTCGCAACAGCGGCGTTCGAAACAATATAGGGACCCCCTGCCTAACCCTTCAGAGAAACAAGGCGATATGTTATGTAGTAACCGTAGAATTCAATTGGAACTGGACCTAGCTTCTGAAGTTTTATTTGTTCATGTAGGTTAATGAATTTGAATTATATTATTTTAACTATGTAACTGGACAGTTGACAGCAACTTCAAACATTAGGGGCCTTATAGAGACTGCTCAAGTTTCTCTTATTATTTATTTTATTGCCCAAGTTTTAATACCTGGGGTTCTGATTTTGAAGGGTATGTGTAGAAATAAATTTAAATAATGTAAGCACACAGTTTCTGTTTCAGGTTCCAATCAGAAAAACAACTGAACCATATTAATATTTGTTGTATTACCAAAACAAATATAATTTGTTTGTACAAATGTAGTGTGTCTGCTTGTGTTTGTTTTATACAAATAAAACTGCTGGAAACTTGTTGTAACATTATATTATGTACTGTAAAATATTTTTATTCTTAAAAAATAATGGAAATGTCTTCAAACATAAGCGTTTTAACAAAACTGCCAATTTCAAAGCTTTTTAAACCTATAAGCAGATCTAAATTTAATATTTTATAAACAAAATTTAAATGCTGTTCGTTTGCAAGCACATCACTTGAGAACGAATTATTTTAAAATGTTATTTATAGTCTGAAAAAGGAATTTATAAAAAAAAAAAAATGTTGCTCGGAAAATATATGGGATTTTGAAATTTGGACAGGACTGACGTCTGTCGGATCAGCAAGTTAAAAATAAAAACATAATCGCTTTTTTCTACCTACACAAGTTATGCTTATTCTAACAATACGGATAAAATATGGGTAGCCCATTTAGGAAGATAAATTATTACAATAAATTATTGATCAAAAATTAATTCAATGACCCACACATTTGGATTTCAATGTAAATGTATAGCTCAGATACTAAACATGTTTGTTATTAAGATTTCTATTTCAAAAAGAAAACTATAAATAACTTAATTTACAGGTATTTTTTATCACAATAATGTATACTTATGGGTATAAAAAACATCATCTCCCTTTTACTAAGTGTTATCATGGGTCGGTGTATCTCATTCATTCATTCAGTTTTATCACAGAGTCAATATCTTAAATAAATAATACGGTATATCTACATAACTAAATACATAATTCTTAGGTATAAGGCACATCATCAAACTGCAATTACAAATTATTAAAAAATATAAAATGACTTAGCCAAAGGAACATAACACACAATAAAAATAATTTATTACACTGCACCCAGCACTGTTTTGAAACAAATAAATACAAGGAAAAATATTGCTTAAAATGGTCAAAGTATCAATGAATTCTGATTAGGTTTACAAAAGCGAGCTTTAAAAATATCTTTAAATATTTAAAAAGATAGACACTAAAAACGCCGCTATGTTACGTAAGTGAATCATAAATTAAGATTATGGAAAGTCCACAGTATCAAAATATTATTTTAACTGACTAGAAGAAACATTTAAATAAAAACTAGTTTCAATAAATAATACAGCTAAATTAAAGCTACATACTTGCGTTGAAGGTCACAACATTGTGTTAGATCTAAACAAGCGTTCATCAATTCAGTCTACAGGTCTATCTATGAGATTTTGACATAAATCAAAATGAATAAGATTATAAATTTAATTCCCGTCGTCATAATCATCGCCTTCGTTTAATTGTTCATACCTGGAAAGATCAAAATATTAAAATTAATAAAGTCACTCAGCTGTTTAGAAATTTCTCGCTCTACTAACAGAAATAAATCATTTATCATTTATTTATTTATTCGATAATTAGTTTTCCAAGAAACTTATAAAACAGAAAAATATCTGTTAAAAAATATATAGCGTCTCTATGGTTAATTTGCGGTTGGGCTTAGAAATAATTGAGTACGTATTTGTCTTTGTTATTGTCTAAGGTCTTTACCCAGTAGTAGCACTGCAAAGGATGAAAAAAAAATGGTTAAAAAAACAACTTACTTTTCACGTGTCACGCACATATTCCAATACCACACCATCCCTTCAGCACAGCTGTGATTCCCATTAATTAACTCCCTCTTAGTTCTTTTCACACTGTTTGCATCGTAAGTATGATCAGAAGTTACACTGCCAAAACTTTTCACTTGATCAGTATCTTCACTACGAATTAGAATTGTATCACGATCAAAAACCAATGTCCTTTCAGTTACTGTTGGCTCAACACTTCCCACATTGTCTGATGATAATTGCAGTGATTTTACATCTTGCGCAACAGGAAAGGATAATACTGCACGAAGAAGCAGAGTCACGAATAATACGAACAAAATTGTAGTCGCCATTGTAAGAGGTAACACGTCTGCACAGATCTCGTGACTAGCAGTGAATACGATAGCTCAGTCGCGCTCGCGGCAATAAAAAGGAAAAATCGCCGTAGCGTCAGAAAATTTATGAGTCATAAGATGACGTTTTTTTAGTTAAATGATGAACATATGCTACTCTACGTAACATTGTTAAATTATATCCTCTATTGTGACTATATAAGGACAATTTACAATGGTTACATTTTAAAATAAGAAATAGGGATTGAAGCTACCCGAATTCACGGCTCAAGAGACAAACCAGAGAACTGCCTTCTTTATCAGACCCTAGATCCAACCTGACGAGAACCCCATGAGTTTTTGGTTGAAGCTTGCTAATACATCTATGAACTGACAAACGGTGCGTCGGTTTTTACGGTGACGTCGGTGACGCCGTCGGCGTCGTTGGTGACGACGGCACTGTTTAACGTCATCAGCGTGCGCCGAATGATGGTGGCGGTACCGAGCATCTTCACGACGCCGCGCCCGTCGACGGCGACGGCAGAGTGGAAACGTCTATTGCCGACGCGGCGTCTTTCGATAGCGTGGCGTCGTTGGAATGCGAGACAGCAAAGATAGGGTCAGGTATACTTTTCATGCGTATGTATGTGGGTTTCTTTACGAAGCAAAGCATGCTTTGTTTTTGTGGGAAGCATCGTCTTACGGCTGGAAAGATTTTAATAGGTCGTGCGATGGTGACACCAAATCTGATATTGAACTAAAATAACTGCCGCCAAATGCATCAGACTGCTTGAAATGTGACTTTGTTTTGAACTTTTATTTGTTACAGAGTGGGCCGTCAGTTTGGGATGCGGCGTCGATGGAGAGTGCGGTGTCAGTTCCGGACGTGGCGTCGTGAGGGTGCGTGGCGTTAGTTGCGGACGTGACGTCGTTAGGGAGAGCAGCGTCAGTTCCGGACGTGGTGTTGTTAGGGAGTGCGGCGTCAGTCCCGGACGCGGCGTTGTTCTAGGGCGCGGCGTTGGTTTTGGACGCGGCATCGTTAGAGACTTCATCGTTGGTTCAGGTAGCGAAGTGGTTCGAGAGCGAGACGTCGCGTCTTTGTCTTCTGGCAAGGCCGTAATCTCGTTAACGTCATCTTCTTTTAATTCATTATACCTGAAAAAAACAACAAAATATTATTCAATTTAGTCGTTAAATTAAGATTTTAAGTCACATCATTATTTATGAAATTGTTTCACATGAATCTGATAAAAAATCAATAATAATTATGTTAATAATATATTATGTTGCTATGTTAATAATCTGTCGTTTGTGGAGCACCAATAAAAAACCGGCCAAGTGCGAGTCGGACTCGCGCACGAAGGGTTCCGTACCATTATCTATAAAAAATCACCTTTGTTGTATGGGAGCCCCCCTTAAATATTTGTTTTATTTTAATTTAATTATTGATTTTTAAAGTGAATATATAACTAAATATTCTGTGAATATTTCAAGTGTCTACCTGTTACCGTTATCAATATCGAGCAAAAAAGACCAAAAAAATCACGCGTGTTGTATGGGAGCCCCCTTAAATATTTATGTTATTCTGGTGTTTAGTCTGATTTTTTGCTATAGCGGCAACAGAAATACATCATCTGTGAAAATTTCAGCTGTCTAGCTATCACGGATCATGAGATACAGCCTGGTAACAGACGGACAGACAGACAGACAGACGGCGGAGCCTTAGTAATAGGGTTCCCGTTTTACCCTTTGGGTACGGAACCCTAAAAAGTATCAAACCAATATTCAACGAGCTTAGAAATAATTGAGTTGGTATGATCTGAGGATTGTCTGAGGTTTTGGGACCAGTCTTTACCCAACAGTGGGACGCAATGGATGGAGAATTTTTTTTTTAATAAAAAAGCTTACTTCTCACGTGGGACGCACATATTCCAATACCACACCATCTCTTGAGCACAGCTGTGATTTCCAACAATTAACTCTCTCTTGGTTCTTTTCACACTGTTTGCATCCAAAGTACGACCGAAAGTTACACTGTCTAAACTTTTCACTTGTTCAATATCACGACTTAAAATTGTATCAGGACGAAACACAACAGTTCTATCAGTTAGCTCAACTTCCATATTGTCTGATGATTGCACTGATTGTATATCTTGCGAAACAGGAAAAGATAATGCATAAATAATCAGAGTTACGAACAACACGAACAAATTTGTAATCGCCATTGTAAGAGGTGAGAACGTCTGCGCAGGTCTGCTGACTAGCAATGAATGAGATAGGTGCACCATGCGAAGCAGCGATCACTCACTCGCTGATGCAATTAACATAGAACGTTGAGTTTTGTTGCAAACTTTGATTTTATTTAAGCGCCTGAGGTCCTACCATAACATTGTGTAATACTTTTATTGAGCAATAATGTTGAATCATCCCTTACCCTCAAATGATCAATTATATTGACATAATAACATTGACCGCTCATAAGCGTCAATGTTTTCACGTGAGCAATACTTATCTAGTGTTCCTTAAGCATGTCAAACCAAGATTTAGCTACAGCTTTCGTGTTGCTAATTGTGGCTAAAATGGGTATCGGATCACGCACAATTAAGGGTTTTACCCCAAAAACAAACTTAACATTGTAGTCATTGTAGTTAAAAACATGTTTCTCCATACATCGATATACTCTCTCTTTGATGTCTCCATTCCATACCAAGTAGGGTCTAATTGCATCTGGATGGACATCATTGTATTTTCTTTATTAAATTGCGCAATCGTATGCACAGTTATTCCATTTCTCGGTTTCAAGTGCCTACTGACATGGTTTAAAATATATCAAATATACATAAAATTCCGTGTTTGGTTATTGTGTGTTATCAAATCACCCACTTACGTTAACAGTACGGAAATTGTGGTACAGATTTATTATAATCCGAACAGCCACGTTGAATTCACCTGTACCCGGTGGTCCTACTAGCAGAGTTGAATCTCGGTTGCATTCCAGATCGGATGGAATCTAATTGCGTCTGGATGAACGTTATTGTATTTTTCTTGTTACATTACTCAACCGTGTTGTACAGTTATTGTGTTGTATTAGTTGTTGTTGTGTTGTATTTATTTGTTTCAAATTCATATTTCCAGTCCCATGTGAACTAACACAACTAACGCCCACTAAGGCGTGCTTATAGTCAGCAACTGGGCACAAACCCAGAAAAACTACTTCAATAGCATTTCATGTCCAAGAATTCATTGCAGTCCAGTGTAAATCATCATCATCATCATTTCAGCCGTAAGACGTCCACTGCTGGACATAGGCCTCCCCAAAGTGCGTAAGTAACAATAAGCGCTTACATGGCAACATGGCACTGCCAAATGAGAATTCATTTGGCAGTGCCATGCTGTTATCAGTAAGTAGGTAACCCCTAATGATTCACAAACAAGACATTCTTCCAATTCTAAAATGTATATAGAATATAAATGTACAAATGTTTTTTTTAACGAAGCAACATGTTTTCTATAATAACATCATACAATAAAGTTTCTAGGAATTAAATGTATGAAACAGAAACCGGAGAAAATATTGTGAAAAATTATGCAACTGTGTTGCACAATATTGCATTTTTCTGTTTTATGTTTTTTTTCTAACGAAACTTGAATTTTAAAAATGCAATAATTGTGCAACATCTTGAAACGCATATATAGTCAATATATTTATTGCTTCCACGATTTAGGTGATAGGTTTTACAAAATATGATCATTGTGGACCCAGTCGGGCACAGCAAAAGTAGAAGAGAGGAAGAGGGCTTTTATTTGACTACTTAGAACAATACAATAAACATCACGCCACTAAAATACGTTAAACTTACCAAGCTCTAAGCTAAAAATGCACTCAACAAATACAACGTGGAGACGACAATATAACAATAAATTCAACTACGTATATCTAATGACGTTCGCAGTCTGCACACGAAAATTCAATCAAATATATCCAATAGTTTAGTCGCTATAGCTAGTCAAAGATTGGCAAAACCCATAGTCGGCACACCACTGCTATTTAGTTTATTTGAAAAAATCACTTTTTTAATTTCGATGCTAGAATTTATTTGATCGTTCCAAAATACTCTTATGCATTAGTATTGCCAGTGTTTTCATTTATTGTCGTATTGTTGTCTCCACATTGTATACACATGTCAATTAAAATATATAATAAATTACCAGAAAAAATTAAAGAAGAACAAAAATTGAATACATTCTTTTATAAATTAAAACAATATCTAGTATCTAATCATATTATATTATGCTTATGCATAGGCTATTATATTATCAATCAATATTTAAATGACAAACAAATTACATGTTTTATAAAGTAATTACAATATATTTAACAACTACGTAGTCAAATAAAAGCTCTCTTCCTCTCTCCTACTTTTGCTGTGCTCGACAGGGTCCACAATTATCATATTATTTTGTTAAACCTACCACCTAAGTTCACATGTGGAAGCAATAAATATATTGAGTATTGATGAGTTTCCAAGATATTGCATTTTAAATGTTCAAGTTTCGTTAGGAAAAAAATACAAAACAGAAACATGCAATAATTGTGCAACACAGTTGCGTAATGTCACAATAGTTTCTCCAATTTCTGTTTCATGCAATTAATTCCTAGAAACTTTACTGTTTGATGCAATTAAAGAAAACATGTTGCTTCGTCAGAAAACAGTTGAATATTTACATTCTACATACATTTTACCAGAAGATTATCTTGTTTGTGAATCATTAGGAGTTACCAACTTACTGATAACAGCATGGCAATGCCAAAAGGGATTATTTATTATATTGTTAAAACACAGGAATGCAATAATTCCTTGGACATGAAATGATACTGAAGCAGTTTCCGTGGGTTTGTGCCCAATCGCTGACAATAATAATTATGATAGTTCCCGTGGGACTTACTCGTATAATATGTGCAATAGAATTTGAAACAAATAAATAACAACACAACTAATACAACACAATAACTGTACAACACCGTTGAGCAATATAACAAAAAAAAAATACAATAACGTTCATCCAGATGCAATTAGATTCTATCCAGTCTGGAATGCAACCGGGATTCAACTCTGGTACGAGTAGTAGGACCACCGGGTACTCGTACAGGTGAATTCAACGTGGCAGTTCAGATTACATCAAATTTGTACCACAACTTCCCGTGGCATCGTGACTTGGTGGTGACTTGATAACACACAACGAAGCTTGGGTTTCCTAGGAAAGTGGCTCCGGCATATTATAATAGCTGTCATGAATATCTCACTGGTATTTGATATCGTACTATACAATTTCTGATTATTTAGATGACAAAAAGCTTGGGATTGAGCTGCTCGCTCTGCCATTTTAATTATTATGAAAAATCATTATTATTCAATTATAATTGTTTAAACATACTAAAGTATTTTATATATATATTATGTATGTATCAATCAATCTGCCTAGCCTTTTCCCAACTAAGTTGGGGTCGGCTTCCAGTCTAACCGGATGCAGCTGAATACCAGTATTTTACATGGAGCGACTGCCTATCTGACCTCCACAACCCAGTAACTGGGTAATACGATACCCCTTGGTAAGACTGGTTGTCACACTTTCGGTCTTCTGACGACCCGTAACGACTGTCAAAGATCCACGAATGACGTGCTTTCCGAGGCACGGAGGAGTCTCGGTATGTAAAGATGGTCACCCATCTACGGATCAACCCCGGCAAACATATTATGTGTAACATGTTATTGTGTGTGTTGTATATGTTTATATTATATATGTATTGTATTGTATTATTTTTTGTATTATTTGTTATTGTTTGTTATTTTTTGTTGTTTTTTTGTTTTGTCGTGTTGTTTTTGTGTTTATTTTTTGTTTGTTTGTTAGTGTTATTATTTGTTGTATTTTTTAAATTGTTATTAAGGTTGTCTGTAAAAGATCGCTTTTAGCGATAAGACCGCCCACTGTGTCACCTAAAATGTCAACTTTTATATCTGTAATTTTTATGGTGTACATAATAAAGAGTATTCTATTATATTCTATAAACATAGCTGAATATTATATACAAAATTACATGAATATTTACTTATATTTATTACTTTAATTATTGCGAGTATTGTGGGTCACTTTTTTTCCTTTTTTTTGTTTCTCAGTTAGTTTTCATGATGGTGTGGCATTTTGAGCACCTTATGCGGCCTACCCAAATGTCCTTTCATTGGTATTGTTCATCGTTTCGTTGAGCTCCTTAAGTCATGAGTTGAGTTGACACGATTACTGACAAATGCTTGCACTGATTGGACAGGTCCACTCAAATTTGTGTGGTTATTTCCTCAAAATACCATTTTAGACACGGATAAAATTTACACGGTTCTCACATGATCTGACCAGGATTATGACAAGACTTTAAAAGAGACTTTGACCCCTAAGTTTTTTTCGCCATTTCTTTTCAGGGGTAGTCAGAGAAATGTCGACTCCATCTAGCTTATTTTTTTAAACTGATGCCTATTTACAGAATAATCAATTTCATTTCATCAAGGTGTCATAAACGCTCTGCGTTTGAACAGCCGTTATTACGTGGTCGTTCACCGCTTTGTTTGAAAACCAAAGCTTAACCAAACATGGAATTATATGTAAATTAGGTATGATTTAACCATGTTAGTAGGCATTTGAAACGGAAAAATGCAATAATGGTTGTACAATTTCACAATATTTTTTTATAATTTCTGCTTCATTTATTCATTCTCAGTAATACTCTTGATACACACTCTTGAAACATTTAAACTCACATACACTGTTTGTGTATGTGAGTTTAAATGTTTGTAACCGCACCCACGATACAGGAGAAATTCCTAGTGTGGGGCAACGTTTTAAAAAAAAAAAAAATTACTCAATGCTTAATAATCTATTTGAATTCCACAAGGTGTAGGTACTTAGATGGTAAATTAAAATTATATGTGACCATTATGGACCCTGTCAGACAGTAAAATAATAGGAGAGAGGAAGATTTCAAAGATTTAGCATAACAGTGATCTTCTGAACTAAATCTAATATTATTATATTGCTTACTATTTAACAGTCTTATGAACATTTCCATTTGTGAAAATACTAATTAAATGATAAAAAGAAATTTATTTTATTTCTGAAAAATATTTACATATAATTATATTAAGTTTTTTATACATAATAGTCTTAGACCTAGACGTTAGACTTATTAGTTATGTTAGCACTTATTTAAACTTTTAAAACGTTGCCCCACACTTGGAATTTCTCCTGTATCGTGGGTGCGTTTACAAACATTTAAACTCACATACACAAACAACTTGATTATATGTTGCGTCGTTGGAATCAATTACATTTTTGGGCCTATGGGCCACCAAGATACAGGCTGTGCCTAGTTTGGGGCCCACGGCTACTTCTACTTTACACTCTTTCAATTAACATTGTTCTTGTTTGTATGTATCCTAATTTGTGTGTGCCAATAAATTGTTTTTTTTTTAAATATACATTTTATCATTGGAGGATTGTCATTTGTAACTCATTTACATTAAAAACGAAAATAAAGAAATATACGTTCATTTGGTACAGAAACACGTGCATACAAAAAGATAATTAACTCGAGTAATACATTAACAGAAAAAGATCTATATAATAATGCTGAGCACAAAACCGAAATAGCCGGCAGCTGCTGGCACGTCATGACTGTGACAAGAAGGCTTCCACTCATCATGATATGCGGGACCCACAGCATAGCGCTGATTTTCAAACAACATCCATGTCAACGTCATTCTGCTCCAAAGGATCCTTCTCTTTCATTAATTCATTTACTATAAATAATTTGGTATTAAATGAGAAGAAAACTAAATGCATAAGTTTCGCGTTACCGAATGTTAGAAGTTGTGAATGTCACGTTGTATTGAACAAGGAGACACTAGAATTCGTCGACAGACTGTTTTCCTGGGAATCACGCTTGACTCAAAGCTGCAGTGGAGTGCTCAGTTAACATCACTTGCATGGCGGCTAAGTTCAGCCGCCTACGCTGTTTGGAAAATCCGCCAATCAACAGACGTGGATACAGCGAGACTAATCTATTTTAGTTAGATGCTTTCATAGCATCATGTCTTACGTTATTTTTCTTTGGGCGTCCCCAAAGAAAAATAACGTAAGACATGATGCTACTGATGGCTGCAGATAATGTTTCTATCTTTATTCTGTAAAACAGGGCAACTGTTTAAAAAAAAATAACATCATGACGGTACCTTGCCAATATACAGGGTGGAAACTTTCAGCGGGGCAGTAAGGGGAAGTATCTTATCCGTTGCAGCTACGCGAAAATGGTTTTAAGAGACTATCCTTATCTTTTTGAGAAATTTTGATTTGCATTCACAGATTTTGAAAAAAATTTATAGTCAGCAGGAAAATAAGCAATTTTCACAAAAACTTTTTGTTATGCCAATCGATCCTCTTTCTTATAAGGATCAAAAACCTCTATTGGATCAATTGAGGTTTGAGTACTAGAAAAGTCATAAATCGCAAAAAACTTTTCCCATACATTTCGTAGGAAATGAGACTCGAACTTACATTTTTTACCATCGATAAACTGGCCGCTACAAAAAAGATTGATCGAAAAACAAATACAAAAACTATAACTTCTACTTTGGGTATTATTTCACCTTAAAATTAAAAACTTGAAACTTTACATTTGGACTCACCTTGGACCCACCCACATTTATCGAACCTAAATATAATAATGTTTATGGATCGCGGACGTGGGAATGCATGCTACCATTGTATATGAATGAGTTACCTAAGGAAATATTCAATGTAATAAATGCTAAGAACTGCGCAAAGGTATTAAAGAGATACTTTCTGGATTGCAGTAGTGTGATCTAGAGGGAATTGTATCTGTGTAGGTACCTTAGGTAGGTACATAGATGTAACTTTTTCTGGATTTTTCATTGTTGATCTTAATTATTAATTATTATGTAGTGGCACCGAGTTGCCGTGTCTGGCCATACCGCTGTTAAACCCACGATGGTTTGTGTGGTATGTGTAATTGTGTAAAAAATCTGTTAAAACTGTATTTTGATTAATAAACGTTAAAAAAAAAAAAAAAAAAAACCTAGAAATTTTACTTTTGTGCTCTAAGTTATGAAGTGTTGAGAATGGTAGCTGTTTTGACGATAGGTTTATTCCCTTTACTACAGAGCACTACTAGCAGCTGCTACTAGCAGCTGATAATGTGCTAGGATTAATTCCATAGAGAATCATGGTAATTAAATTTTTGAGTTGCTGAACACTGTTGTATTCCTTTTTATAAAGTTCGATTTTTAAATAGCGCCACATAAAAAGTGTAAACGCGTGAGATCTGGACTGCGAGGTGGTCACGTTAAAGAACGAAGGACGAAATACGAAGTTTATTTTTGGCCAGTCTTCATTGTAGCGGTCTATTTATCCATCATAAAAAACTAAGTTGGAGTATCATTTCTTACGAAATGTATGGGAAAAGTTTTTTGCTATTTATGACTTTTCTAGTACTCAAACCTCAATTGGTCCAATAGAGGTTTTTGATCCTTATAAGAAAGAGGATCGATTGGCATAAAAATTTTATTTTTGTGAAAATTGCTTATTTTCCTGCTGACTGTACATTTTTTTCGTAATCTTCGAATGCAGATCAAAATTTCTCAAAAAGATAAGGATAGTCTCCTAAGACCATTTACGCGTAGCCGCAACAGATAAGGTACTTCCCCTTACTGCCCCGCTGAAAGTTTCCACCCTGTATATATGAAAATATTATGTATGTTAGAAAAAACCTACATCTTTTCAGTAAGATTAGTGGCAGGCATAATTTTAACACTAGAAATAGCAACGAATTATAACAACCACGTTTGAGATTGTCAAAAGTACACACTTCTTTTATGGGGTACTGTGTCAAATGTTATAATAAAATACCACTAGATTTTCTTCAACTAAATGAGAAGAAATTTAAAACATGTATTTTAAACGTACACTATGTAGACAAGCATATTATAAGTTGGATGATTATATCGTAGATAAAAATGCTAGGCTTAATGCTTGTCCTGCTCCACAACCTCTTGGCTCAATTTTTTTTTTTCCCTTTTTGTATTTTGTTTTGACATTACAATCATATCGTATATTTTTATGTACTTAATCAAGTTAAAGTTGTTGCATTTTTCAATAGGTAATAATGATTTTCCTTTTGCTAGTAAAATTTTATCATTGAAATACATTGCAAGCATAGTCAAAATCAAAATCAAAATATTTTATTTCACATAAACCTACATGGGCACTTATGAAACGTCAGAAGCTAGGTGCACGGTTCCAATTGGTCGTTTCCTATGGAGAAGAGCCGGCAAGAAACTCCACGGTTACTCTTTAAAAAAAAAGTGTAATAAAGTTTAGCATAGTTTTGTATAATTTATAAGCATTTTTTCAATTTTGTAAATGTGAGTACCATGGAGCCGTGTAATACGTTATGATGTATGTTGACTAAAAAAAGCTTGGCAGTTGAGAGTATGTCATGCTCACTTAAATGTCTCGCTGATGGAGGCATGTGTGTTGGATCATTCGGTTACCTACAAAATGGTTGAGCTGGATGAATGGATCTACGAGTCATGTCCGTGAACGGGCACTGTCAGTTGAGACTGGTCATCTCTTAACTGTCTTTGTAATCTTATATTTTGAATTCTTTTTAAATATTTTTTTTCGCATTGTTCTCACATAAAGAAACGACAAGAATAATGTACCCAGGATTTTGTCATATCTTGATTTAAAAGAGTGACCTTGGAGTTTCTTGCCTGTTCTTCTCCATAGAGATCTACGTTTTGGAATGGGCAAATAGCTTCAACTTTCGACAGCCTTCCGAATCGAAAACGACACATTTTCGGATACCTGATTTGCCTAGTCCCCGACTGTCAAAAGCATAGCGGACGACTATTTGGTTTAAACTGTCCAGATTTTTGGGTTTTGGATTTGTGAACAGCGTTCAGAGGGCTTTTTCGATAACATGGATTGACGTTCGATTCGGTACGGAAGTATATCGATTGTTTGTTTGGGAATCGTTTGACTGATATCTTAATAACTAATCATCAGATCACAAATTATTTACTACATGATAATTATATCGTTGCAGCCGCCTAAGAAAATGAATACTGAATCATAACAATCGAAGACTTAATTCAAGTATTTGATTACTCGGGTCATGGTTGTAAAAAAAAAAACAAGGAAAATTACGATAGGCAAGTTTTTATTAATGAAAAGCAGTTGAGAGGTGTCATGGGACACTCGGATGGAAAGAAGATCCTTTCACTTCTAGACAATTTTGTTACGTAACTTAAGTGTCTCATATTTTATTTAACTAAAGTGTCGTGGATGACAAAATGTTACACTCTTTTCGGTCTAGCGCTCATTCGGCAAGTGTCCAAAGTAGAATAGGAATATGTTCATAGGAAAACCCGAACAAATGACTGGCAAAATGATCGTGATGATCGCGTATTCTCGCGACGATCGCTTTCTCTTAGGACACGGGTTTAGACTTATATATGCTTAGTTTTAATAAAAATAGCATTCGACATAAAATATGACAGCTGAATTTTTTTTTTCTTAAAACCATTCAAGACCTCGTTTTTTTACATTAAAATTTAAATATTCATAAAAATAATATCACAGAAAATCTGCCTTCAATAAATAATACTTAATAATTTAAATTTTAACGATAAAGATGGTAGGTACCTATTTATTATAATTAAAAGTTAACATGTCAGGTTAAGGGTATTATTAAAATAATTATTAATTGTTAAGTAGGTACCTATCTAATCAGCATATTATTTTAAATGACTAGGTACATTGAATAAATGCTTTTTCAATAAATAATATAACTAACTACAATTTTTTTAATAAAAATTATTAACAACATTGAGATTTTATTTTTCGTTTCACATGATCAAATACTGCGGATCAAATTATGATCTAATAGCGACCCGCTTGGTTTTTACAACTTGACTTTGCATCGAGATTTCTTTTATCTTAAGTAAGTTTAATATTAATGTATTATAAATATAAACCATCCGGAATAAGTTTTCTAAATTATGGTGAAAACCGCATAAAAGGATTTTTATACGGGCCGAGACCGCGTGATGCTTGTGTGACCGAGTTGTTCTTTGAACAACTCGGTCACGAAACGCCACGCCGCGCCGCGGTCACGGTCAGTCAGTAATAACCGAATATATATTACATTTAATATAATTTAATAATATAATATTTAATATTATTATATTTAATAATATAATATTTAATAATATTATATTTAATATAATATTATTCATAGATGTAGAAGATTAACATGAATATAAACATTTTGAAGATTAAATATTACAACAAAATTAAGTAAACTCATATAATAAATTATCTAATAAATAATTGCTCAAGTAAAAGGGTGTTGGTATAATTAATTCCCTGTCCGTCTATAATTGAGAAAAAACAAGTCACTAAGTTTATTCGTCTTTCGTCACTCGATCATACCTGGAAATAATACAATGTAACATTAATAAAAATAGTGCGGTGCTAAGGTAGCCATAATGATAAAAATATGATTTGCGATCATAAAAATATTGATTTACAGAATTGTGACTGCCTATCTGACCTCCACAACCCAGTATTGGGTAACAAGATACCCCTAGGCAAGTCTGACAGTTCAAAAGATCCACTAATGACAGCCGGGATTAATGGCTTAACGTACTTTCAAAGGCACGTGGGTAGCAAGCGTACCTTAACCTGATCTATCATCAATACAACTCTCTAAGTCAGAATTGACGTCAAATGTCATGATTTCATTAAATAAACTTTTAATAGCCATATAAAATTGAACTTATTGCCTCTATTTTTTTCTTCCTTAATAAGTAGATAATAAACATGTCAAAGTCAAATAATTTATTTCAAATATGCACTTTTGAACGTTAAAATTTAAAGTAAAATGGAATCGATTCTAGTTGCCGTTTCCAAAATGTAGTTTCGGATGGAGAAGAATGGGCAAGAAACTCCACCGTTATTATTCCACCTCCAATATTGTTAGGTACGGAATATAATGTAACTTAACATCATCGACCAAACTTGTATAGGTAGGCAACTCGTGAGGCGGCGAGCCTCCTTGCCGGACTGCCGCCATGGGATCTGGAGGCGAAAGTCCTCGCGCACATTTGGGTGTGGCGCGAAGAGGCGAAACTCCGGGGCATAACTCCGTTGCCGCAGGAAATCGCGGCACAGCGGACGGAGCTCCGGTGCGATCTCATGGCGACATGGAGAGTGCGATTGTCGCAACCCAGCGCTGGGCACGCCACAATTGTGGCGATAAGTCCCCTCTTTGAGGAGTGGCTAGAGAGGCGCCACGGCGTCCTCACCTTCCGCCTGACGCAGGTCCTCACCGGACATGGATGTTTCGGGAGGTTCCTGTTTAGGATTAAGCGGGAGGAAACGCCCGGGTGTCACCACTGTGTGGATCGCCCGGAGGACACGGTGGAGCATACGGTGGAGGTCTGCCCTGCTTGGGCGGAGCACCGCCGTGTCCTCACGGCAGCGATCGGCGGCGGCGATCTCTCGCGTCCGGCCCTGGTTCAGGCCATGGTTCGGAGCGAGAGTGCATGGGAGGCCGTCACCTCCTTCTGCGAAACAGTGATGCTTGCGAAGGAGGAGGCGGAACGCGTGAGGGTAAGGCAAAGTCAACGCCCTCGCGCTCTTAGTCGCCGCAGGAGACGCCCCGGGCGTCGGGAATCGCAGGCCGATTCCCGGCCACCGTAGGCGCGGGCTTGCGGACGGTGAGCGATTTGTAGCTCACCGTCCGATAAGGACCAAGCCCGGGTCGTCGGCGCGTTGTGTTCCACGCGCGCCTCAAAGAGACGTCAGCACCAATTGACGGGGTCCGAAAGGGCCAATGCCTGCCAGGGTTACGAGCCTGTCCGAAAGGGATATCGTGGCCCTGGCACACAGGCATCTGAAGGAACACGGTGGGTTTTAGTCAGTAAAAGTCTGACACTCCCTCCCGCTCCACCCAGAGCGGGAGAAGTTATTTGATAATTTCCCACCCAAAAAAAAAAAAGAAAAAAAAAGGCAACTAGTTAATGTGTTTTCCCATGAATAAAATCACTATTTTATATTTTAGTCTCTGGGGTATACACATGGCGGATTCGATCTAACTTGTATACAAGCTAGGTCGAAACCGTCAATATCCAATGTGTGAAAAAACGCTTTCCATGAAAGGGGCATGAGCACCTACTGCTATTGCAGTAGGTGCTCATGCCCCTTTCATTACCAAACCGTAATAAAAAATCCTATGATTAATGAAAAAAAGTTATTGTTATTTAAAATGCACGTTTTTAGTCCAAAAATAGCAAAATTTCATATTTGCATTCAAACAGAGGTTATAAGGTATGACGTGTATCCGACGGCCGCCCTCGCCCCATGTAGGTACGTGTATAGTCCAGGTAAAAGTCCCCAAACATCGGACGGGTTTTTTTATTTACAAATTGAAATACAGGGTGGAAACTTTCAGCGGGGCAGTAAGGGGAAGTACCTTATCCGCTGCAGCTACGCGAAAATGGTCTTAGGAGACTATCCTTATCTTTTTGAGAAATTTTGATTGCTTTCACAGATTTTGAAAAAAATGTACAGTCAGCAGGAAAATAAGCAATTTTCACAAAATCTTTATTTTATGCCAATCGATCCTCTTTCTCATAAGGATCAAAAACCTCTATTGGACCAATTGAGGTTTGAGTACTAGAAAAGTCATAAATCTCAATCTTCATTGTAGCGGTCCATTGATCCATCATAAAAAACTAAGTTGGAGTATCATTTCTAACGAAATGTATGGGAAAAGTTTTTTGCGATTTATGACTTTTCTAGTACTCAAACCTCAATTGGTCCAATAGAAGTTTTTGATCCATATAAGAAAGAGGATCGATTGGCATAAAAAAAAGTTTTTTGTGAAAATAGCTTATTTTCCTGCTGACTGTACATTTTTTTCAAAATCTGTGAATGCAGATCAAAATTTCTCAAAAAGATAAGGATAGTCTCCTAAGACCATTGTCGCGTAGCTGCAACGGATAAGGTACTTCCCCTTACTGCCCCGCTGAAAGTTTTCACCCTGTATGTATGTTAAAATAATAATAAATAAAAGTAAATGAGAAACTTACTGTTCTTTCGTAAAACATCTACCAGCATATTCAAACGTATCTCCTGGGCATTTCACCAGAGTCCTGAAAATTGCTCTCTTAACTCTTCTGCCATGTTCACCTGCCCCTGAATCTAAACTTGGAATAGTATCAACTACAATTAGACTTTGCACAAGTTCAGCCTCTTCACTCGGTCTTAAGTGAGGGTCAAGCACAGCAGGACTGCTTTCTGTTAACTCAGATTCACGCACACTCTCTGATAATTTCACTGTTTTCACATCCAGCGGAATGGTCAAAGTAAATGATACGCTAATAACCAGAGACAGGAAAAACAAGGAAAAAACTGAAGTCGCCATTTTGCAGGACGTCTGTATAGACGCCATTTTGCGGATCAACTTCGAATGTGACATAAACATGCGCTTGCGATTTTAAAGGAGCATTTAATTACCTACTGAAATGCCGTCATAATTGTGGGGGGGATGGAATCATGGAGTATTGAAGTGAGATGACTCAGTCTTGGGTCATTTACGGGACGGTTGGTCCACGTTATTCAGTCTCTAGGCCGGTTGATAAACCAGCCTATAGACTGAATAATAAAAAAAGAATAAAAAAAAAAGTTAATTTGTACAATAATGTGGACCAACCGCACCGTAACGCAAAAGTTTTTCATAATAAATATATATTTGGTATATGTGGTACACCACAGACTACCTGCAGTATTGTCTCTCCTTCCCCTTAAGAACGGCCAACCCGACATACTTTTCATACAAACGCTCGTACGTGATTATGGCGTTTTAACACATCTTTCTTTGAAATTTTTGAACCAATAGGTATCTTGTGTACTATATCTAGGTTTCTATGCAAGCAAAAAATAAAAAAATTGGAGAAACAAATTCAGTATAAGCCTGCAAAAATCTGATTTTTTGCACAAATTTTACCTGAACTTTGGCCATTCATAATGTACTCATAAATTGTAAATGTTAAGGAAAACATTACGATAGAAACCTTGCAAATGTAATGGAGATTCTAAATGACCAACATTTATTTCACAAACTGATATGGCTTACTCAAAAACACGTATTTCCTGGCACAAGTTTTATGAAATTTCCGCACATTATTTTTCGTTCAATGTTATCGCTAACATTGAACGCTATGTTAATAATGTTTACTTAGACAGGCAGTCGCTCCATGTAAAATACTGGTATTCAGCTGCATCTGGTTAGACTGGAAGCGGACCCCATCATAGTTGGGAAAAGGCTAGGCAGATTGATTGACTCTCTCTACATATATTTTAACCGGCTATCAATAAAGAGGAAGTTATTTATGTCTATATGGATTTTTTTTATGGATTTTCACCAATTTATACGTCAATAGTGGACCGATTTTGATTTATTTTTTATTTGAAAGAGTATGCTGCCGAGGTGGTCCCATTGCCACCAAATCACAATCTGATGTGAATCGAAATGGAAATCGAGGGAAATCTCCAAATTTCATATTCCCATCTATAGCGATTTTGGTATTTTTAAAGTAACGCATGTATTTGCTCACGGAAAGTACCATTTGGTGAAGTGGAACTAGTGATGAAGACCACATATAATAATAAGTATTTAACGGGTTGCGATTCGATTAGGCACGTTAATATGGTTTCTAAGCAATTTCTTCGTCACAATGCATTGGGTGAGTGGCAGTTCTCCTGGTTCTTCAAGAGAACTCCTCAATGATTAACATCCCAGTATCGGGAAAAGCAATATTTTATAAAAGGTGATGAGCGGTTGACATTAGGCTAATGTAACTTAGATAAATTAAAAATTGACTCACTGTGTTTGCGTCTCTTGTTAAGGATTTCGACAGGATTGTATAAAAGTTGAGTATGCCTGCGAATGATAATGCTTAAGATGAATAATTGGCGAACTGTCAGTACTTTCGTTGTAAAGAGAAAGGGAAGCTTACGATCAACTTTAAGAACATCTCTCTGAGCCCTTTCCAACCTCAGCAATGATGTCTTTGGGGCTCCACCCCATGACGTAAATTAATATGATAAGATTTATTGAACTAGTGTATATTATACGGTGTCAATTGTCTTAGTCCCCGCCACATGGCGAAAATTCAAGATTTTTCAGATTCTCGCAGTAAGTGCGTCTACGTGCGGCTGAAAACTAAGACCATTGTCAATCTGAATACCCAAATATTTGATAACAGCCGTTTTTTTAAGAGGACATGAGCAAGGATTGTCTTGCAGGAAAGAGCAAGTGTGTGATGTTATTGAAAGATTTGTATAAGAAGGGATTGCGTGATTTTTTATGGAAAAGAGAATATACATAGATTTAGAGTTAAGAGTTAGTTTGAACCACTCTGCGACTAGAGCATTTGAATAGACTTATTCCCATGAATCCGCAATGGTGAAGATCCTGCTATCACGCAATTTGAGGATACTGCCCTGTGGCATACGTGATATCAAGATCATAAATGTGCAGTGGGGATGGGATATGTGCAGTGCACATATCCCCAGCCCTTTGGATGGTTTGTTTAACCTTAGCTTTATCGGTGGGAAGTAAAACAAATGATTGTGTGAATGAGTTTTTAATGCTAGGTAGTATTTTCTCGGCAAGATTATTGCCTAGGTTTGCAAAAATTGTATTTATATTGTTCAAGTCATCGTACGGATCGCTTTTAGATAGCAGTTTAGTTGGTACGGTGTTTTTTTTCGTATTTGTCACTATCTTTATGGGGTCCCAGAGCTTTTTGTTGCAAATAGAGGCAGCTTTGCTGATTTCGGATCTCCCATATTATTCTGCTCTATTTTTTTTTTAAAGATGATTGATGAAATTCCATAACTTTTGTACCTTATTTCTAGCGTTTCGTTATGTTGGTCTTATTTAGAGTTCCGTAGTCAACAAGGACCCCTTGCAGTTTCGCCATGTCCGTTTGTCTGGCAATCACGGTTAGCTATTTTAGAAATTTCCGCTATGTAACAATAAGCAGGTAGTCTGTCTCAAGCATGACAGTCTAGATCTAACTATGTGTGGGGACTTTATTGGCTGGTAACATATCATGGGAAGCTAATAACTTTAAGTACGAAAACGAGTAATTGGGGGCGGGTAATTGTTATTATGAGGTGTAATGTCGACATTGAGTGTTAATCATAGTTGCGAAGATCATTACCGCGATGTACGTTACTGCGAAAGTTTACTATCGCGACGTTCGTTGTTGCGAAAGTCTCCTATAGGGACTCAATAAATCTAGTTATACATAATTTGTAAAATTAAATCTGCCTTTCGGGAAATAAAGGTGTAAAGTCATGTTATGTTATTTCAGGTAAAATAAAGAAAAAGGTTTTTATGAATACTAACGTTTTTATTAATTTTTCAAATAAATATATTTTCTAAAATGGGTATGATTAAACAGAACTAGATATGTACAGATTTTCGTAAAAAAATATATGAAAATGCGCAGATAAACTAAAACAATTAAAAATTCAAATGATTATTTCCGAGTATTTTTAATCGGAATTAATCATTTTCACTATAAACTGTTGTTACAATTAACTTTTAACACAAAAAGGTTGGAATTTAAGATAAATAATTGAATTTATGTGTTGATTATAATATTATTATGAAGATGGTCATAACTGATGTGATGATTAAAGCCGCTCATTAACATTAACACATCAATGTATTCAAATACTTTTAGGGTGTTACCACACCAATCGATCGATCGTCAATCGACGGCATCGATCGATGGTACAATGAATTAGTCCAATCCAACACCAATCGATCAACGTCGACCGATGGCATCGATCGATTGGTGTGGTAACACCCTAATACTGGAAACCTCCTTAATAAATATTAAAACAAATAATGGTGATGAGACCTTCTTAGCATTTACCAACCATGTTTGACCGTGGTAATGAAAAATGAGCGAAAATTATTTTTTCGTTATAAAACTAATGAATTACAAAGGGTTATAAGTACTTATTCTAAACGACTAGATACATTTCGATAAACGACGGTTTCAATAAATAATAAAGCTAAATTAGCTAAAACAATGTTAACAATATAAGATTTTAGTTATTTAAATAAGTTTCTGTAATAAATAAGTTATGACACTGACATAATTAAAACCGTTTTTTTTAACACTAACACTTAAAAATAATAAAACTTACATTTCGATAAAACATTATATCACAGAAACCTTATCTTAAATTAATGCAATGATAGAGATGATTAGGTACCTAAAAACTTATTATTCATAACAATTTTGAATTATTAAGTAGGTACCTACTTATTATGACTAGATACATTTAAATAAATGCTTGTTTAAATAAATACTATGACTACATACCTATATGAAATATTTACAAATGATTAACAACGATGTGTGCTTAACTTGTTGTTTTTAATCCTAATTAATATACGAGTAAGTCATTAGGAACGGAATGTTTATAAGATCACTTTCTTCTTTCACTTTAGTGTCGACTTTAAAACTTAATTGCTTCGTCATAACTTCACAAATGGTTTAAAATTACTAGAAACATTTTTAATAATACTGGCCTGATTTATTTAGCCTGAACCATTAATAATTTGGTCACTTTTACGTTCAGAAGTTCAATTAATATGTATAGTAAAAAAAAAATTTGATTAATTTATCATCTCGCTTCGTAATCATCTGAACTTTCCGAAACGTCGCCGTCGTTATAATCCGCATACCTGGAAATAACAAAAATTAACATTAATAAAAATTACTCAAACAAAATAATATGAATTTTATTAACCTACGAGATTCTTGTAAAAAATATATTACGATGTCAGTTCTTCTTAATTTGCTTGTGGCAGTACATGATTATTATATTGTTATTATATAATATAATTATTATACAAAGTAGGTACCTATTGCAAAATAAACATGGGGTGTAATTCAAAAAAATATTTACAATTGAAACACAAAAACAGTCCACCTTTTTTAATCCACGTACTAGAATACTGTTTAAAATATACGCAGGTACGTTTATACGTGGTTTAGCGTTTTTAGTTAAAGATATGTTTTATTTATTTATTATGCTAAATTAAAAGTTAAAAGACGGACTTAATTCCGACTGCTTACAGAATAAAATTTCCAGCAGAGCAGAATCAAACATTTTGTTATAATTTATGAGTGTCAATATAACAGATGATACAGAAGTTAGAAGAAATAAATATAATTTAAAAAAAAACTGCGTGCAAGTATTTAAAATATTTTTTTAAAAGACAATCAAATAACTGTCAAATTTCTTCTAACTTTTGTGTCATAATTATGTGGGAGACATTAGCGAGTTTTTATTTAAATAAAGAAAATGTTAAAAAATAAAAAATATGTATTAAAAATGTTTTTACTATAACAATGCGGGAATGCTGCGACCCGGTATTTTATTGTCATGGCCCGGTACCGGGTTGCGACCCACCAAATGGGAAACGCTGCCTTAGAATGTCTCTACTAGTCAACCAAGTTTAATAATGAGCCTGCTGTCTTACATTTTGGTGTAAAATAAAATATATTCTATTAGGTATAAAAAAACAGGAACTTACTGTTCTTTCGTCAAGCACTGACCACCATATTCAATCCGGTCTAAGGGACATAACACAGGAGCCCTGATATTATGTCTCTTAATTCTTTTGCCATGAACTGCTTCAAAATTTTCAAAAGCTTTCAGAAAAGTTTTCGTACTTAAGTTTTGCACAAGTTTATTATCTTCTTCGTGTCTGAGAATTGTTTCCCAACTAAGCACTGATACTGATGTCCTGTCAGTTAGCTCACTTTCAGATACACTGTCTGGTGATTGCACTGTTTTACCGTCTAGCGAAATTGGCAACGAAAGCGATGCTCGAAGAAGCATAAGTAGGAAAAACACAAACACAATTGTGGCCGCCATTTTGAGACGTGTGTAATATTGACTGTTGACTAGCTACGAATGCTACTAACATGCGCTTGCGGTTATTATATAGCGGGATTTCTGTAGGCAAAGTCAGTATGCGTCAGAGGAACACAGAGTGTCTGGAATACGTCACTCAAGTTAACACAATATAATTATAAATTTGAATGTCAGGGTAACAGAAAAACTTGAAATTAGTTAAATACCAAATATTATTATATGAATTCCTATGGAGCGGTAACATTTGTATTCTAGCTTAGATTGCTTAGAAGAAATGAAATAATTTGCAATTATTTTTTTGAATGGTGTATCGTAAAAACGTGTCATCGTGGGGAAAACCCGAACGTAATTAAAGAATGTTACAAGCAAGAAGAAGTTATTGGAGACAGGGAAAATAATGTGAAACAGTGACATCATAATGAGAAAGATAGGCTCTTTCACCTGGTTTCTGATTTGAGAATTTGTCTCTGCATCACCCGAAGGTTGACTGGTAGAAAATGCCCATGGCATTAGGTCGCCTCTGTACATTTTTGTGCTTAAAGTATTAAATGAATTTGAATTTGAGAACTTGCCAATCTTTAGCATTACATAAGGTGAAAGCCCACGACATTCAAAGTTTATTTGCAAAACAACGTAAGAAATTTTAAATTTCCCAGGCTAAATTGAAGGAATTACCTCAAAAAACGTTGCTTTTATTAACCAGCAGTGTAGGAACACAATGACACACCAGGAATCTGTCAAATTAGTCATACTCTCGGTGCTGACCCCACGTTTACACCAAGGTATAAAACATGTAATATACATGATGTGTCCACTGTTTTCGTTAATCGTTTACACCTAAAACAAGTTTTAAACACTAGTTGTAGGTACACAATCCTTGTAGAAACTTGACAAAAAGGAGAAGAAAATAGATAACAGAATTAACATAATTATATTATGTCTGACACTTTGTCAATATGTAATGTACGATACATTTTTATACACGAAATGTCTTAAAAAGTATTTAACGAGTACAAGACTACAAGACATTATGTTGACAACAAGTATCACGACTTAATTGTTTATGTTTTCTTATATCTCTGATGGGTGCAAGCGCGGGGTAAGATAATATTATGAGACTTATCGTCTTATCACAAATAATAAGACACTAGTTCAACGCGTGTCAAGCTAACGTCAATTTCGATGGCTTTTGTTTAGCATCTCTTCTTCGTCGTTCCCTCAATGCTGAGGATCGCGACCACATACCACGCATCTCCAAGTTATGCGGTCTCTTGCAGTGTGGACCGCTCGGTAAATGCACAACCCCAACAGCCAATGCCCCCAAATGCCCCCAAATGCCCCCAACAGCTCTGCCTTAAGCGCGTTTTCCAACTACCCGGCCCAGTATCATAAGGTTATTTGTTGGACTATAATTATATCGAGCTAGCATTGTCGCGTTCCCGCTCGTGGCTAAATAATAAAAGCAGCACGAATCGACCGAAAGTTAAGCTACGCTTGCTGGAGCCGGTCCGTGGATGCGTGACCATCCGTTATATAATATAAGGATCCCTCTGTGCCTCGACTGTCATTTGTAGATCTTTGACAGTCGTCTTCGGAAGCAGCCCGAAAGTCTGACAACCAGTCTTACTGAGGGGTATCGTATTACCCAGTAACGGGGTTGTGGAGGTCAGATAAGTAGTTGCTCCATGTAAAATACTGGTATTGTTGCATCAAATTTTATTGGAAGCCAATATTTAAAAAAAAACTAGGCAAGAAAAGGCTAGGGAGGTGATGACATCGAGGTAGCGTTCATGGGTTAGAAATGTTTTGGGTAATTGAACCTATTTATTCGAGAAGTTAGTGTTCTTTAGGTGGTTAGCTTTGCCCGGTTCTTGTAGTTTTTAATAATTAAATAAATAAATATTTTTTATTTTCAGAAAAAAACACATTTACGGCTCATAAAACAATTTTCAAAGTAAAATGGAACATTTCAGAAATAAGGGTATCGCTGGTATCTGTACTAATGAAAAAATCATTGTATCACAAACACATTACACACACACACACACACACACACACACACACACACATTATCATCATCATCCACAGCCTGACTTCGCCCACTGCTGGTCATAGGCATCTCTTTTATTATGCGAATCCCCGCGCTCCTGTGCCTGACTCATCCAAGTTTTGCCTGCGATGGCAACAATGTTGTTTGCCCATCTCGCCGCTGAACGACCACGTTCCACGACCTCGTCTTCTAGTCCTTAGAGACTCGGTCACAGCCTTACTCAACCTCATAACTACGCCTTGCCAGGTACTTTGGTTTTTAACTAAACTTGATCTATTCGATGATGATTATTAGTTCGATATTATCTTGTTCCCGAATACTTGTAGATGATACTTTTTAGGGTTCCGTACCCAAAGGGTAAAACGTGAACCCTATTACTAAGGCTCCGCCGTCTGTCTGTCTGTCTGTCTGTCCGTCTGTCACCACGCTCATGAACCGTGATAGTTAGACCGTTGAAATTTTCACAGATTATGTATTTCTGTTGCCGCTATAACAACACATACTAAAAAACAGAATTAAATAAATATTTAAGGGGCCCCCATACAACAAACGTGATGTTATTGCTCGTTTTTGCTCGATATTGATAACGGTAACAGGTAGACGCTTGAAATGTTCACAGAATATTTAGTTATATATTAACTTTAAAAATAAGTAATTAAATTAAAATAAAACAAATATTTAAGGGGGGCTCCAATACAACAAACGTGTTTTTTTTTTGCCATTTTTATAGATAATTGTACGGAACCCTTCGTGCGCGAGTCCGACTCGAACTTGGCTGGTTTTTATTTATACCACATTTGTATTAGTAAGTAAATAAATTCTTACCAAATCGTATACTTGTGTTCATCCAAGGCAGCAACATAAATATTTTCTTTGATTGCATCATACAATATTTCTGTGAATCAATCGTATGGTACTGGAAAAGTATTATGAAATTGCGCAATCGCTGTGACCTAAATGTATGGGGACGGCTGATTATTTATTCGCGATCACGTTGTAGGTCCCCTGGATACAGTTATTCAGTATAATGGTCCTAACCTTTCATATACACGCTGTATTGTGCTTTATATGTATGACATAAATATACTCACGGCTTTTTAAGCAGTAAGAACGCCACTTACGAAGATGCTTAGTTAATAGTTCCTTCCTACAAAAATGATTGCGAAACAGGAATTCATTAGTTATCCTGTATTTTATTAAACACACTTTGTCAAGATATTTTGTATCGGCACGAATAATGTTATGGAACGTAATAAAAATATCTTAGCTAGTCAACAAGGTGATACCTACCTAGCGGGGCTATTATACAGGTTGAACAAAAATACGTTAACCCATTCCTTGGGCTACTTTCCGGCAGTCACTCAAAGTGACGCAAGCATGAGTACTGAGTGAGTGTAAAACCCGACGCTACGCAAAATTTACCTAAAATATTAGTGCTGTGACATTCTGGCTATTCATCTGGTAGTTAAAGATTTTATTCTTCAAACATTGCAGGATTACCGACGAGAAGACTTGAAAAAGTTTTCCAAACGCTGCCCAACCCACTAGATCCTTCTGTCGGCTTCTTTCGCAAAGTTGTGTCTACCGAGCTGGGTGACTTGGCCTAGGTAGACACACTTACCGGGCGTCGGCAGAGGGCAGATAATGCCCTCTTCCGGCCCCCCTAAATGGGTCCAGGGACGGCGGACTCGGGGACGTCTGCCGCCCCCTATCACACTGGACCCGAGGTGGCGGCGCGTCCCTTTCAGACGTCGCGGGGGGGGTCTAACACCTCACCCCCCCCCCCAGATTTGAGGTGGCCCGCAAAGGCGGGCCGGCACTAGCCGGGGATCACGGAAGTAATACTAGCTCCCAAGATCCCCGGTGCAAGTGTGGGAAGGGAACATCGGGGTGGTTTTTAGTCAGTAAGAGTCTGACAGACCCCTCCGCCCACCCCAGGGCGGAGACATCCATGAGGATTTTTCACCCCGGCAACAAAAAAAAAAAAGAAAAAAGGTAGACACACTTCTTCACAACTACGATAAGCGACCTTTCGATGTGGATTGGATGCGGTAAGATTTAATTATACTCGAAAGTTATTAATCACAAACTATATAGTAACGCATTAGGAAGTCGCGTCATAGACGGACCGCCATTGAAATACTAGTGCTGTGGACATTCTGGCTACCCATCGGTGATTTGAGTTTGTAACACGTTACTTTTGAGTAGCGTTGTGGATGATGTGCCTTAGTGTGCTGGGTTCAATTCCCAGGTTATTTGCCAAAATGTAAGATACCTATTGAGATTTTCAATCAAGAATGTATCAGTTGTTTGTGCTGAATAAACGATTATTTTTTCTTTTTTTTGCAGCCCGGAGTCTGAATTTGCATCCGGTTATTGGCAATCGACAATTTGTAAAATTAAATTCCCCCCCTTTTTTCGAAATATAGTTGTTATGTAATGTTATGTTGTTTTGGGTAAAATAATGAAAAAGGTCGGGTAAAAAAATCGATATTTACATTTTTATTAACTTATCAAATAATGAAGTGTTCTAAAACGAGTATGGTTAAACAGAACTAGATAAGTAGGATTTGTTGAAAAAATATATGAAATTGCACAGACAAACTAAGACAATGAAATAGAAAAAATATTGATTTTGATTAAAAACTAACATTTACATAGCACTGATAATGGTTAATTCCTTATCTCTGCTTTGTACCAACAATCATCTTTATTGACAAAAAAAGGTAAGGAATTTAAGATACATATTGATGTGTTGATCATTGAAGCTGCTAATTAACACTAATAGGTACATCAAATTATTAAAATAGTTTATCACAGAAAATCTCCTAAATAAATATTAATGTGTACAATAAATTACAAAATGGTACATAGATGACATTATTATAATGGTGGTAATGAAAAATGAGCAAATATGAGTGTTTTGTTTTTATAAAATGAATGAATTACTAATTTAGGTATTTACTTATTCTAAATGACTAGATACATTTTGTAAGCCTTAGTTTCAATAAATACTAACGCTAAATTAATGAAAACAACTATCTATTGCATGGAATTTAACAGATCAACATAAACATAACATCACGCCTGTATTCCGGAAGGGTTAGGCAGAGGTGTACCTATAGTACACCCACGTTTCGCCAGTTATGTTTAAGTCCCATGTAATAGGGGGCGAGCCTATTGCCATCAACCGGGCACAAATCCAGACTCCGGGCTGCTACTGAGAAATTCATGGTGGAAAAGCCCAATAACACTTTGCCCGACCTGGGAATCGAACCCATGACCTCGTGCTCGGCAGTAGCGCTTGCGAGCACTAGACCAGCGCGGCAGTCACGACAGATCAAGTATCTAATAAATAAGATTCTTGACGACAGAATATAATGACACATACATAAATAACTATTTTGGCTTCCTTAAATAGTGGTTCCAGCAGCTATCAATTAATTTCATTTTAGGTGATCTAAAATAACACTCACAAAATTAAAAGAGTTGACGATTTTTTTTTTTGTTTTTTGTCCCAACACTACATCACTTTGTGTATACTGTTACAGCTTTATAAAGACTAGAGTAAGGCTATGATACAACTTATCTCAAACCAGAAATGACTATTTAGTAAGAAAATCAGTTAAAATCCACATTCTTGAGTAAGTACCTACTGCCAGTTCAGAAGACGGAACATCTGGTACCAGTAAGTACTGTCAAGAACTACTCGGTTACTGGGTAACACAGTACCCCTTACTAAGGCAAGGGGTATCGTGTCACCCAGTAACTGGGTTGTGAAGGTCAGATAGGCAGTCGCTCCGTGTAAAATACTGGCATTTAGCTGGATTCGGTTAGACTTGAAGCCGACCCGAATATAGTTAGGTAATGGCTAGGCTGGCAATGATGACTTTTGATTCCTTCTCGAGGAAATGAAGAATGGTTAATGACGCCAGTAGCACATCTCCGCCGCGAAACCATCACAGCGAAACCGTAGTAGTTCAATTCAACTGGCTCGCGTCATGTTTCCTACACGAATCGGATGCGACTAGCGGAACATGACGCGAACCAGTTGAATTGAACTACCGCGGTTTTGCTGCTATGGTTTCGCGGCGGAGATGTGCTACCGGCGTTAAGGCGTCACTTTTGGGTTCGCCTGTCCATTCCTTAAGAAACTGGCTTGAGGACAGTTTTACATAAAAGAAGTTGAACTTTCTTCCTCGATTACTTCTATTCTTCTTCCATTTTTACAAATCGTTCATACCTGAGAAACAACAAAATCTAAAGTTAATTATGGTTTATATTAATACACAGTTTTATTACGGATTAATCTTGTTATTTTTTTTCTGTTTGTTTTTGTGGCACCAAGTGTTATTAACTAAAACAGGTTTGACTTGATTTTCCTTACTGGGCACTTAATTAAACTTTACTTTATTATTGTTTTGTTCAAGTACAATGTTTGTAATGACCATCATAGAGAAACATTCCAATTAGAAAAAAAAATCGTTTTGTTTGAATGGAATGTTTAAAGTGTGTGACGGCACGGTTGGCGCAGTGGTTAAGCGATTGACTGCTGCGCTGCATGTCGCGGGTTCGATTCCCGCACGGAACAAATATTGGTATGACCTATAAGTAGTTGTTCCGGGTCTGGCTGTTTGTGTAAGTGAATTTAAATGTTTGTAAACGCACCCACGATACAGGAGAAATTCCTAGTGTGGGCAACGATTAAAAAAAAAAAAAAAAACAAGTAAGTTCTTACTCTTCAAATGTCCTGCATTTCATCATAAACCAAATCATTCCACCGGCACACCCATTTCCGGTAACTACTTCTCTTTTGGCTCTTCTCAAGCTTTCGATAGAGTTTGTCAAACTTGGCAGCAGTACACTGTCGAGGCTTTGCACTTGTTCCAAATCACGCGCACTTTCAACTTTAGGACTTAAAACTGTATCAAGTTTGAGGGTCATTTTTAATACACTGTGTGAAGTTTGCAATGATCCCGAATCATCTGCAAGTGGCTTTGAAGTAATTGCGAGTGCGCATAGAAGGAGGCACAGGGAAAACGTGAATAAAACTGGAGTTGCCATCTTGTGGAGGTCTGCTCTCGTTCACTGCCTGTGATTAAGTATGTGTTTACAGTAATTCCAGTCGGGTTTTTATAGGATCGTGGCATGTGCACACACATGCTCATGTGCACGCGCATATGCGTGCGTGTGGGCGTGTGTGCGTGCGTGCATGAGTGTGATACTGTTGTAACTCGATCATTCTTGACGTCATAAACTTGTGTCATACAAGAAAAGTAGGTAATTCATTTAAAGGAGCAAATATTTTAATTAAACGATCATAATATATGTATCCTGTTTCTCACCTTTATTACATAGATACGTAGTTAAAACTTGAGATAAATTTTCATACACTTTCCAATTTTATTTTCCACTTGTCTAGTAAAATATAATGACAACGTACAATTTAATCTGATGGTGGAAAAGCAGACTTTCATCAACGAATTTCGTTATAATCATATCAGTCGAATGACGTCTACTGCTGGACATAGGCCTCCCCTAAGGACTGTCATCCTGAATTTCGACAGTTAATTATTTCGACACGGTCCCAATTTGGAAAAACAATAGTTCGACTACTCATTGCTTCGACAGAACATAATTATATTCGACTATAATTAGTCCGACAGAACATACGTCGACAACACACAGCTTCGAAAAACACTACTCTGATAGAACCGTTCTTCGATATGCACTTGTTCGGCGGATCTCTATTTCGACGGAAAATAATACTGCTCTGAAATAAGACATTAACCTAATAATAAAATTTCACATTTTTTTTCACCACATTTTAGAAATATATATATTGTCAGCTGTTGCTCACGGATTTGCTTGCATGCACCCGATAATTAGAAATAATTTGTATAAAATCACGCTTCAGATTTGAGCCAATCCCCTAAGGATTGTCACAACGACCGGCCTACGCTATTCCTATCCAGTAGTTTCCCGGTTTTCAGTCTACTTTGTGAAAACTTCCTATGGTTTGCTCTTCGGTACGTGCTAGCAACACCCACAATAAAACATCTTCTGGCACTGAGCGTAACAGATGGTGAAAAGGGGTTGACAAATTTAAGTGGAGTCATGATTCTCAGCAGTGCGAGAGCGATTAGGAAGAAGATGTCGTGCCCGCCACACCTAAAATATTTTTTTTTTGGTATAATAATATATTTTTGAAATAATGCAAATGTGTTATGGAATATACATAAGTAGTTACAGAAATTGTCACATAATACATATTTTTATGAAGTATTTCAAATCAAAATTAAAAGTCATTTATTCAAACTAGGCTGAGAATCAGCACTTTTCGAATGTCAAAATTACATACGACAGTCCTATTGCGAAATAACCTGCGCGTGAGCTCGATCTCGCCTGGAGGGGAAGCAATAGATGAAATCTACGATGGATCGAGAAAGCCCAAAAGATGCTAGTCCATTCTTGCTTTGAAGACTTCTTCTGGTTATGCGTAGAAATAAGGGAACACAGACGCAGGAAAAGAGTCAGAAAGGTCATGATGTAACAATGTTATATTTACAATTCCATTGTACGAGTATCATTATTTTTTAATGCTTATGACATTTTAACAAATACAGCTTTGTTGAATCAGCCATGCGATTTAGGGAAATACCCAAAACCAAGTTTATAAATTGTGTGATTAAATAATGTCCGTTAAAAATCTTTCCCTAAGAAAGTGAAACTTTTTAGCAGATTTTTTTGCTAATCATTTTGCTGTTCTTCTGCCATTCCTTGTTTCATGTTACTTAGGGTCAGTGTAAAATGTCTACAATATCTTCCATTCTCATCGCTCTGTAATCAATTTTCATTCATATTATTATCATCCCTCATGGGTCCAATCCATTCATATAATTAAGGTACGATAATTTATTTGCTGAAAACATGGTATACATAGGTGTTATTATGAAAAATGAGATCATACATGTTTTGCTTAAAATTAAATCATGCAAACTTAGACATAAAAATTTGAATTTAAAAACAATTATTTATTTATTAAAACTTTATGCACATGTAAAAACTACACTGTACAAAGGCGGACTTAATGCCTAAGGCATTTTCTACCAGTCAACCTTAGGGTGATGCAGAGACAAAACATGGCAGGTGCAAGGTACGGGATAGATAGCTCGGAAATAACTATAAAATACAAGCATAAATACAAATACATAGATAAATAGATACATACATACATAATATACCAAAATAAACTTTGTGAGGAGAAATAACGACCGGTAGCGAAGAAAACGACTCCAGCAAATCACCGCTGAGATGCTTCGGCCAACTTCTGACGAATATGTTCACGTGCCTTCACTTTGATGTTCAGAGGGAGCGCATTCCAAAGAAAGACCGCCTGGACAAAGAAAGAAGAATGAATGAAGTCAGAACGGTGCGAAGGATATCGTAGAAGACGATTGTTGGTGGAATGAAGATTTTTACTATGGGCAGAGCATAAGCATTATAATTTATGTTCAAAAAAATCCTTAATATTATAGAAATTATTCTCATTCACATAATTTCATTTAGAATAACCTGCAATTTAATATTTTTAATACATTAGGTAATTTATTATAAACACGTACATACATAGCCAGGCAGATTTTGTTATATTAATGATAGTGATGATGAGTTAATAAATAAATAAATATTTTCCTAATCTAAAGCTCATCTAGTACAAGTCTATATTGGTCACACCGACTTCGAGAACTTATTTCCTATGCTGTTTTGAACAATTCTTTATATTTCATAACAAACATACATGTTTCATACAAATATAATGTAGGTAATATTTTTGATATGCCTCAGGTTCCATTAAGGCTGGAACTACTTATCTGTGATCCCAATAAATTGAGCCAAAAGTCCTTAAGTCACAACATAACATTACGCCTGTTTTTCTTAAAGGGTTAGGCAGAGGTATACCTATATATAGTACACCATAATTTCACCAGGCATGTAATAGGGGGCGAGCCTATTGCCATCAACCGGGCACAAATCCAGACTCCGGACCAGTACTAAGAAATTCGAGTTGGAAAAACGCAATAACACTTTGCCCGAACCGGGAATCGTATCCACGACCTCGTGCTCAGCAGTACTGTAGCGCTTGCAGCTTCATCAACTGGTGATGGATGGCGCTGCCGAGGCTGGCCCAGAAAAAGGTGGTGAGGTGACCTGGACTCGTACTGCATGGGTTGGGTCAAGGTGGTGCGGGAAAGAGTTCCTGGAAGGACTTGGGGAGGCTTTTGCCCTGCAGTAGGACAGCATAGCTATACAAAAACAAAACATTAGTATTGACAGGTTAAAACAGGATTTTCCCATAATATCGCTTTTTGTACCACCTAATACGTGAATAATACAATTACATTTACCGCATCAGCATGCTACTTGAGTGTCAATGAATAATACCATTAAAGGACACAGGAAGGATATTTTTGTTCGCATTGTGACGTTTTAGTTCATACTAGCTTCGCCCCGCCGTTTCACCCGCGTAAGTCTCGATCCCGTGAGAATATCGGAATAAAATTTTATTAAAATTGGTCCAGCCGTTAGAACGTGAAGAAGTAACAAACATACACACACACACACTCACAAACTGTTGCCTTTCTAATATTAGTGTGATTATATCTAAATACGAAAGCTCGAATCAATCTTTAAACCAACCAGCCAACCAATTAATAAGTGAATTGAATTAGCAATGGGTCCACCATCAAATCGACCCAGCCTATCACAGCATGCTGCGTCAGCACCTAAGCCTCCGCCTTCCGCATCAGTTTTGTCCCAGCCAACTTTTTTCGTCAATTCATATAGCTGCGGAGCATCTCACGCTACGCTTGTCGATACGTGGTTTTCACCCCAGGACTCGTTTACTCCACCGGCCATCGTTCTTCGACAAACATGGCCAGCCTACTGCGACTTCAACTTGCTAACTCTGCATGATATGCCAGTAACTCTAGGTCTTTTCTGAATAATTTAATTTCAGGTCTTATCCTTCAAAGAGACTCCGTGCATAGCTCGATCGAACGACCTCACGACGAATTCGCAAAATTGATGACCTTCGGGAAAAATGATCTTTAGTTCAGACCGCAAATGACGTTTTCAAATGAACTTCGCTGAATTAATATTTTTGTCCATTGTATCAGTCACGATATTTTACATCATCATGCACTTTATTAAATCATTTAAATCCTTATTTATATGTGTTTATATTAGTTTCATTTTCATAAGGATTTTATATAGAGTTCAGGTACCCGATGGGTCATAATTGCACTCATGATTAAACAATTTTGTTGACTATGATGTAAGTAATTAACAGAAAGAAAGAAGAAAGAAAGAAAAATTATTTTGTTTGTCACAGAAACATGTGCACACGAAAATATATCTAATAAACTCGAAGGTAAACATTACACAAAACAGATCTACATAATAATCACGAGCACAAAAAAAAACAAATAGTTGGAAGCTGCACGTCATGACTGTGACAAAAAGGCTGCACAGCTGGAGGTCGGCTAATATGCGGGTGTGTCAACGTATGTATATTCCCCTCGGTTCATTCCTGGCGGGACGCCCCTGAATTCAGAGCTATTTATAACTTGTGAATAAGAGCTATGTTGTTCCCATACTAATAGCGTTGTTAGGGTAGTCACGGCCCACATGCAAATCAGCCAAATGATGTATCATATTGGACCAGCCTCCCCTAATGGGGGGTGTTGCCATAATCGCCACGCGGCAGGCGGGTTAGCGATCGCAGTAAAAATGCATAGAGAACGCTGTTACGACACCCACGGGAAGAAACAGGGTGGTGCTATCCGGCGTCACACATAGATTTTTTAAATCTTATTTTAATTTATGAATGGATATAATGACCAATTATTAATAATTGTTCTTACAATATCCTTTATTATATCATGAAATTTACTTATTTAAAAACAGCAGCGTTCTCTATGCATTTTAACACCATACTGCGATCGCCAACCCGCCTGCCAAGCGTGGCGATTATGGCAAACACCCCCCCTTAGGGGGAAGCCTTTGTCCAGCAGTGGACGCCTTTTAGCTGAAATGATGATGATGATACTGACTTATTTAAATAACAAATGATGGACATCTAATAAACATGTTAAATATTGTGACACTGTAGCATATTAAACTATTTATTTTGCTGTGCCCTAGCAGGGTTAATGTATGAAACCTATAAACTTGTAACAACTTGTAAACTACATGGATGCAATAAATGATGATTATGATTACACAAAACTCTTGCCTTTTCAGAGGTCTTGGGCTAAAGTTGTGCGTTTGGTGTAAATATTAAAACAGATTTTTGTAGTAGTCTCTACTACAGAGCAGTTTCAATATTTAACGATTACTAAATCCAATCAAATCAAAAGTCATTTAGTGAAAAGTGAATCAGCACTTTTCGAACGTCAAAAATTACATAAGACAGTCCCCCAAAAACGCCCACCCTTCACCACTTCCTAGTGCTTTAGCTCGGAAGAAGAAGTGGCGCAACAAATTCCCCAGCAGCACAGCTGTCTGTTCAGATATAAAACAAGAATCTATACAATAAAATGTAATAATTTGCATTACGCAACACAGAACATTAAAATATATTTTTTCCCTGATGTTAGCTAGCACACACCACTATGCAAAAAAAACATATAAAAAATATACTACTTCTGAAATAAACATAAAATAAATACCTATGTAAAATTGTTTATCTATAATACCTAAACAGTTCTCATAATCTCTGTGCACTAAGTTCTGATGCAATTATTTAATAACTTGATTTTATTTTTTACACCACCATCCTTTAATAACGTAGATACATTGAGCAATCGCAGACATAAAGCCAACTAACTTATTGATAGGGTATTTGTCTTTCAAATAACGAGATGTTGCTCACAACATGGAAAGTTACACTGTTCCTGGCAACATGCTAATATTTCGTATCAAAGAAACGCTGCATGATATTGTTGCCAGCAACATTTCGAAGCTGCAAGAAACAATGTTGCGCAACTGGTCCTCAGCTTTGTTTCTAATGTTCACTTAGGCATTATAGAAACACTTTGCAGTAAAAATGTTGTGCTCTTTTTACCGTGCAATAAGGGACTTTATAGACATCTCAAACACTTAAGTAGCTGGCAGTAAATACACTATTGTAACGATGTATCGTTACTATCTTCCAATCAACAAAATGACAACAATAAGATGTCAAGTCGAACCGCAGACGTAATAATATTAGGGATGTCCTAAGTTATTAAACAACATAAATTAGCTGTCTGTGCTAGTGATGCGCGCGGTTGGCATATCCGAACGTACATAATGATCTACGTGGAGACCGCTCGCGCCGTGTGCCACTCGCTCATGGTCATCTTCCATTCGAAATCCTGCTCCGGGCGAAGACCCACGTTCACCTGATTCCATATCACATGTGACCGTACATACGTGGTCTTCACCATTTTAAAAGCCTAAAGCAGACAACAGTATTTATTGGCTCATATTAGTCAACCTTATTAAATTCTGTGTTTTCGTAACCCCTTATTGGGTAAGTGTTGAACAGTTAATTAAGTTTTATATTTTTCTATTTATATATGGGTATGTATATTGGGTTATGTTCCAGGGTCAAAGTACCAGCTTACCGATCTTTGATTATCGGTGGCATCCGGCCATCTACTACCGTGCCATCACCTGCCGGCGGTTTAGGCAATCGTCCAGCTCCGCGCCGGGTACATATTTTACTCGCGCGGCACGTCGAGCTGGGCTTCGGGTCTGGCGTGAACATCCGCCGACCGTCACCATCCCTGGCGTCTGCAGCGTGGCATACCCGCTGCGGTCTTCGTCACACCAGGCTGAGCCAGGAGAGTACTGTGCTACTCCCAAGGGAAGTTAGGGAAATCCTTGTGACCATAGACTTACCTACCCCCTTCACTTTTATGTGATATGTATTAAATTATATTGACAATTTACGTGGTTTTACTTATCTGGTTCACCACGTAAACCCTTTCCGTCACACTATTCAGAAATTAATAATTGACTCAGATTTCGATGTTGATTTTCTCAGTAACAGGCTTTTTTTTTTTTTTGGTATAACATAATCAGCCGTAACGTTCCCACCGCTGGGACACAGGCCTCCTCTCTGTGAGAGGGAGTGGGCCGTAATGCACCACGCGTCCCCAGTGCGGGTTGGTAGATGTCACATGTGTTCAAATTTTTTGGTTCTAGGATATGCCGGTTTCCTCACGATGTTTTCCTTCACCGATTTGAGAGCAGTAGTGATGAAATAATTTACACAAAGTAAAGCGCCTGACAGGGTTCGAACCTACCACCTACAACTCGTAAGTCGGAACGGTATGGAAATTAGCAAATAACTTTGTCCGGATTTCTTTAGTCTGGATTTGTGCCCAGTTGCTAAAAACCCGTGCTAAAAACTGTGCAAAAGATAACTGATAATTACATGGAACTTAAACATAACTGGCGATAGGTGAGTGATGTGTTAATAGGTAGGTGGAATACTGTGATACTATGAGTCCCGATCCTCGGTACAGTGCCTCTCTGCGGTAGTGGACAAAAATCGTTACGAGTACAACGTAGCCGTCATCAACTCATCATCCTGATAGGGTCATAGTTTGAGATATCATGGCATTGCTCAATCATATTTCCTGTCATAGTACGTCGTGCACTATGAGTCGTTTCGGTTACTCTGTTGGTTGGCTGTAAATGACACTGACTCATGCGCGTAGATTGCTTATTTAATCTATCATTTCGTTATTAGTGTTATTTTACTTATGACAACTTTAAAAAACATAACTGCGTTTAGTTTACGATTTTATTACGTTTAATTATTAAAATCTTTTTATTGATATTATTCATTAATCCGAACTTCTAAAAATAGTACACTTACATGAAAATAAATGTCTTAGTTGCCTTAATAAGTGGTATTAATTCTATAACAAAACAACAACAATAATATGCGGTACGAAATCTGCCGTTCGCCTTTATAATACACATACATACATATTTACTAATAATGGGGAAAAAGTTTCTTCGCATTTTTTAAGAAAATTCAAAACATTTTTTAATAAAGTTTATTTACAATGAACTAAAGTATGTAGATACCATTTTGTTCGATAACTTTTTGCCATCTTGTAGGTAGGGACATGATCCCATTGCTATAGAAATTTTGGGACTTCTGATCAAAATACTGCGACAAGTGGTTTTGGCAGTCCTCTCGTGATGTTAACCTGACACTGCCTAAAGAATTCTGAAGAGACCGAAACAGGTGGAAATCTGAAGATGCAAGGTCAGGACTATACGGCGGATGCATTAACACCTCCCAGCCAAACTCTCTTAATTTTTGCTGAGTGGCTAAAGATGTGTGAGGTCTAGCGTTATCATGATGAAAAACCACACCCCTTCTGTTGATTAATTCCGGCCGCTTTCTCTCAACTTCTTGCTTTAATCTCATCAGTGGTTCGCAGTAGAGTTCAGAATCGATGGTCCTGCCTGGTAGTAACAGCTCATAATGAATAATGCCCTTCCAATCCCACCACACACGCAGCATCACCTTGTTGCGAATTAACCCGGGTTTCGCCACAGTCTGTGAAGCCTGACCGGCCTTTGACCACGACCTTTTTCGCACGTTCTTGTCGTACGTGATCTACTTTTCATCACCAGTTATCAGCTTCTTCAAAAATGGTTCGGTTTCATTACGTCGTAATAAAGAATCACAAATGAGTACACGGTTTATTAGGTTTCTTTCAGTAAGCTCGTGAGGTACCCAAATATCGAGCTTTTTTGTGTAGGTACCCAGTTTTTTTCAAATGTGCCAAAACTGTTTTGTGGTCAATTCCCAGTTCTTCAGCTACGTCGTAACTACTGATATCTTCGATCTTGCTCCACTTTTTCAAAAATGGCATCCATTTTATCCGTAATAGGGGAACCAGAGCGACGTGCATCTTTGACATCAAAATTTCCGGATTGAAAACGCTTAAACCAAATTTGTGCTACTCTCACAGACACTGCACTAGGTCCATAAACATCGCAAATTATTTTCGCGGCTTGCGTTGCATTTTTATCTTTTTTGTAGTAAAATTTTAAAATGTATCGAATTTCTTCATTAGATTCACTCATCTTGACAGTACGAAAAACAAATGAAAATCACACATTTTCCTAATTTGAATTTGGAATTATGTTCTTTAAAATTTAAACTTTCAATGATACCAAAACCAGCCAGATACAAATAGTATAGCCAAAGAGATTTTATTACTAGTTTAAACATACTATATGAGTCTGTGTGGTGCCGGACGTAAAGAAAAGCACCATCCCATTTCTTCCCGTGGGTGTCGTAAAAAGCGACTCAGGGACTTACTAGAAAATGGGCAGCAGCGTTCTCTATGTATTTTAACACCATACTGCGATCGCCAACCCGCCTGCCTAGCGTGGCGATTATGGCAACCCCCCTTTGGGGGAGGCCTATGTCCAGCAGTGGACGTCTTTCGGCTGAAATGATGATGAATGATAACAACATACTATAATGCGAAAAGACGTTTTCCTATATACCTATATTATTTATATATACACCGTGGCATTTTAATCGTCTTACAACGGCAGCCTTCTTCATGTATCCGATGACTACTTAACAGTCATGAGTGTAAAAAAATATTTATGAACATTTGAATAGTAAAAAATAAAAAAAACAATTTATTTATTTATTTTATTTATTCACAAGGCAACTACAACAGGTAACAATCACAGTATGTCAGTGGGATCACATTGTAGGTTTTGACCTGATTGTCACCCAAAGCGTAATCAGTTAATCTCACAACATGACTAGCAACAACAATATTACTGATGGTAACTAGATTAAAAAGGAAATTACATAGTTTTCAAAATTACAGCTACAAAATCTGTGCATCTGCCCTCCGATACACTTATGTGGGCTGTAAATGTGTAAGAGACGAAACACGCCAGGCAATAAACACTTTTTATAAAAAGAAGAATAATCAAAGATGGACCTGGCGATAACCAGACGGCATCACTAAAAATGAACTAGACTATACATACATTCTGTCAAAAAAGTATCGGGAATGGATGATTTGTTAATGGTTGCAAGTTCAGTATTTTGTTTTTTTGTTGTTGTTAGATTGGCACAACTGTTTTCTATTTAGGCGCGGAGTTTAAGTTACATCTGGGAATTTCTTGGCGGGAAAGTGAAGCGTCATGTTAGCAGTTTTGTTTTATTTTCTAAAATTTGTGTTTAGCTGAATATTAATGTGTAATAGTGGTGGATTATTAACCATTAAGTGTTCGTGAACCTGCATTAATGTAGGCAAATGAAACAAAACAGTGCAACATCACTTTAAGTTCTCTCAAGAAGTCCGCGCGAGGTTTCAGTAAAGTGCCGCGTCTTTACTTAAACTCAAGGGGAGTGGGGCGGGTTTCATCAATCATCTTTATCATGCATTGAGTGGAGTTCATTTCATAATTATTTAAATAACTTTGTACTTGCTACCTAATTTGACATGACACTGGCTAAATGCACAAATCGTGCGAAGCCAAAAAAAAAAAGAAAAAAAAAAAGTTACATCTGTCATTTAGATTAAATACAGTGCTGTTTTTAGTTAGATCATATCTAGTGTGTATTGCGAATTTCATAATGAACAAAAAAATCGAAGAAAGAGTTTGTCTTAAATTTTGCATCGCTAATGGAATTTCGTGTTCGAAGTCACTGAAAGGTTACAAGAGGCTTACGGTGAATCGAATTATTAAAAACACGTGCTTATGAGTGGAACAAAGCGTTCAAAAGCGGTCGAGATATGCTGGAAGATTTGCCTCGCCCTGGTAGGCCATTGACGTCTTCAACTGAAGTTAACATCGCAAAAGTGAAGGAAATAGTGACTGAAAATCCCAATTCAAGTTTGAGAGAGATAGCCGCTGAACTGTCTGTGTCTCACAAGTCGATCCGTATCATTTTAAATAATCACTTGGCTATGAAACATGTTGCCGCTCGGCTAGTCCCAAAAGACCTGAATTTTCTCCAAAAACTCAATCGCATAAGAGTCGCTGAAGACATGCTAGAACGAGTCAATTCCGACCCAACATTCATGAAACGCATTGTTACTGATGACGAGACGTGGGTTTACGAGTTTGACATGCAAACTAGTCAACAATCTTCGGAGTGGCGCCTTCCAACTGAACCGAAACCGAAAAACCCACGCCAAAGTCGATCAAAGGTCAAAATCATGTTGACTGTTTTCTTTGACAATCGCGGTGTTGTGCACTCGGAATTCTTACCGGGCGGTCAAACAGTAAATAAAGTATATTATTTGAGCGTTATGCGGCGTTTAAGAGAGCAAATTCGACGAAAAAGTTCAGATTTGTGGAAAGAAAATTCTTGGATTTTACGCCACGATAACGCGCTTTCGCACAGGGCCATCATTGTGAACGAATTTTTGACCAAAAACTCAACAAATATCATCGAGCAACCACCTTATTCACCAGATATGGCTCCAGCTGCCTTCTTTCTTTTTCCTAAACTCAAATTACCACTTCGTGGCACCCGTTTTTATTCAGTAGAAGACCTAAAGGAGAATTCGCGGCAAGAACTAAACTTAATTCCTGAAAAAGCGTTTAAAAAATGTTTTGATGATTGGATTATTCGTTGACGTAAGTGTATCGTTTCTGAATAAGCATACTTTGAAGGCGATAAAATAAATTTGGATGAATAACTAACATTTTGTGTATTATTGATCTTTTCTCGGTACTTTTTTGACAGAGTAGTATATTGACTAACTTACAGAACAACGTGCAGAATATACAGATTATCAACTTTATACACACATAATTGACACAAAGTTACATTATTTAAAGAAAATAGTATTTATAGCGTTACAAAATTAAAAGGAAAGAGTACATACATGTCTATATGATGCATGATGTAGTTTGAAACACCCTGTTATGAACGTGGTGCGAGCCTTGCGTTCCAAGTGCAGCTCGGAATGGAACACAAGGCTCACACCGCGTTTATAAGGCGATTAACACACGACATCGCGCACCGCTGCGGTCGGAGAGGGTGAGAGCATCACTCGACCGCGCGGTCGGGCGGTATACGTGTGTTAGGCATCAACGGATGGAGAGTGCGATTGTCGCAACCCAGCGCTGGGCACGCCACAATTGTGGCGATAAGTCCCCTCTTTGAGGAGTGGCTAGAGAGGCGCCACGGCGTCCTCACCTTCCGCCTGACGCAGGTCCTCACCGGACATGGATGTTTCGGGAGGTTCCTGTTTAGGATTAAGCGGGAGGAAACGCCCGGGTGTCACCACTGTGTGGATCGCCCGGAGGACACGGTGGAGCATACGGTGGAGGTCTGCCCAGCTTGGGCGGAGCACCGCCGTGTCCTCACGGAGGCGATCGGCGGCGGCGATCTCTCGCGTCCGGGCCTGGTTCAGGCCATGGTTCGGAGCGAGAGTGCATGGGAGGCCGTCACCTCTTTCTGCGAAGCAGTTATGCTAGCGAAGGAGGAGGCGGAACGCGTGAGGGTGAGACAAGGTTCGCACCCTCGTGCCCTTAGTCGCCGCAGGAGACGCCCAGGGCGTCGGGAGTCGCAAGCCGATTTCCGGCCACCGTAGGCGCGAACCTGCGGACGGTGAGCGATGGGTAGCTCGCCGTCCGATAAGGACCAGGCCCGGGTCGACGGCGCGTTGTGTTCCACGCGCGCCTCAAAGAGATGTCAGCACAAACTGACGGGGTCCGTTAGGACCAATGCCTGCCGGGGTTGCGAGTTTGTCCGAAAGGGATATCGTGGCCCTGGCACACAGGCAACGGAAGGAACACGGGTGGGTTTTAGTCAGTAAAAGTCTGACACGCCCTCCCGCTCCGCCCAGAGCGGGAGAAGTTATTTGATAATTTCCCACCCAAAAAAAAAAAAAAAAGGCATCAACGGATTTATAAGAGGCCAATGCGACATGAAATCCGCTTCACCGCCTACCGCGACGGTGCGCGGTGCCGTGTGTTAATGGCCTAAGAGGGTGTTTTAAACTACATCATGCGTCATATTGAATAATATGTATTTTTTTAAATTATTCAAATGTTAATAAATATTTTTTATAATCTACTTGTGAGTAGCGAACTAGATACTCGTAAGTTCCATAAATGTAATTATTTTCATTCCCTGCCTATCTAAACCAGATGATGATCAGACAAGTATTGTTAAATTAAAATACCACAATGATAAATGTATAGTATATATAGATAATTACTTGTTTACTATAATTATGCTAAGATACTGACGTTTAGCACTGCCTTTTTCCCTGACGTATGTTGATACAATCATAGGTAATCACGTGTACAATCATAAATCTATCGGTACCTTGATAATAATATCAACCTTTACACAGTATATCTACCTTAATATTTAAATGTCTGTATGATTTTGAAAATTAAAATTATTCTTATTCTTATAGTATATAGCGGCTTCCTTTGGCTTTTCCGTAGTCGGGTAAAAACACAACGTTGCTTTTCGTGTTTCTCTGCTGTGTGACCGCTTTGGAACGCCTTAATTTGATTACATTTTTTTTTTATTCGTATTATTTTAATTTTTTACTTTTACATTTTTTAATTTTGTTATTATTTTTATTTATTAATAGTTGTTATTGTTCTTTTTCAACCCCTGCTGTATTTTCGTCTCTGGAATCTGGAACGATGTCGTCTCCCACTTGGAAGTGGGCGTTAATAGCTGCGACACAGTTTTGTAACTAATGTAGCTATTCAAATTATTTATTATTTATTAATTAAAATTATTATTATTAAAATGTGTTTTTCTTCCCATAAAGATTATTATACTATAACATAATAATTATTATTTAATTATTAATTTAATTATTCTATTGGAGGCACACAATACTTACCTACTGTTTCAAAAAAAAATCTGTTGTTCCTTTTAACATGAAATCGACTGACGACATGAAATTAACAAAATTATGTGATGTTAAAAGTAGAGTTTTTTGTTTTGCGTGTGGCTGAAAGGAATTTTTCTAATAAATTAAATATTCTTGGAAAATACGCAACTAACACTAACATTAGCAACAAATTTTCCAAAAAATTACGCGAAAATGACGTTTGATCATGGTAATCTTTTTACAAGAAACTTCTTTAGATTTCCTACATTAAAAAATTCATCAACATCGTTATTTGGTCAACTTGCATGTGGTAGAACCACTTTTTTCAATCTCCATACAAAATATAGCAGAAAAATAATGGTGCAAAAACCAATTTTCCAAAAAAACCCAGCCAGTAATGTACTTTTTCCTATTATTTAGGAAACCATTTCATGAAATTTAAAAACCACACATTAGTCTTCAGCTATCCTTGAAATAAAATCAAAATTTTACTGTTAAAATAGAATATCTTCGATAGGTAAATCAAAGGCGAATTAAAACTATATTTTCGAGAGCGCAAAAGTGATGAAACTATTAACAGGTGCTGTGACTGACACGAATGGTTTAGCGCCACAAAAACTGTACTTTTATAAGTACAGTTTTTGTGACGCTAAACTATTCGTGTCAGAAAAAAAAAATGATCTAATTACAAACAACTACTATTTTACCACATACCACACTTACTATTTTCTTATTATTGACTAATTAGATCATTTATCAGCGCTTTAAAGGCGCGTTCAGACTGGCAATAACGCGGGCGTGACTGGTAGTGCGACCCGATATCGCGCCAGTCTGTTCGAGCCTTAAGTCACATGTAATAGGGGGCGAGCCTATTTACTGGGCACAAATCAAGACTCCGGGCTGCTACTGAGAAATTTGTAAAATTGAGAAATTGCTCCTATTATTAATATTTGATGGCTTCTGATAATTGCACGTTTTCATGAAATTCTGTTGATATTGATTGCTAAATGTGAGTGAACAAAAAGGGTATGTACAGTCCATTGTAGGGTCCGCGCCAATGACGCATTGATAACCTATGTTATTCTAGTTTCTGAGCTGTCTCAGGCACCATCATAATTATTTATAGAGCCGTCGATCAAAAAATCACAATTGATTCAATCGGTAATTGAGTCAAGGTCGGTTGTGGTGAGATTTTGGCTAGTAGGTACTTCTCAGGACAATTTAGAAGATGCTGTCATTATTTTGCAATAAAGTTGCGCTTACACAATATAGGTACTTGTCTTTTTTTTTTTGGGAAATTATCAAATAACTTCTCCCGCTCTGGGCGGAGCGGGAGGGCTTGTCAGACTTCTATTGACTAAAACCCACCCGTGTTCCTTCAGATGCCTGTGTGCCAGGGCCCCGATATCCCTTTCGAACAAACTCATAACCCTGGCAGGACACAATATACTTAAAGTGCATTCTGAAAGTTGAGAACGTCGCAAATTGCTGTCAAATACTGTAATAATAATAGTATTGTGACAATATTTAGTTTTAGGTGTACACAGGCACTTGGAAACCTTCCAAATGTTTTTTTTACACCTAAAACTGTTACAACATCTAATCCAGTGTTATTATTGCAATTCATAATCAATATCACTCGTTCAGGACCGCTAAACGCATAAACAACAAAACTTTTTTCTTTGTTTCTTTATTGTGTCGTTCAGTGTCCTTGAGCTGCTCCGACGTTATTGTATTTAATTAACCGTTATTTTATTCACGATCTACATACTTTCTATGCTAATAAATGATTATTAGAATCACGAACATTTACACACCCACAGACACCCCAAATCACCTTACCTCTCTACACACACACAACACACATCACACTCTCACACACACATACAACACACATCACACTCTCACACACACATCGAACACTCATACACACATCGCAAATCACACACTTATTCACTTTCCCCATTACACCACATCACACGCGCTTACTCACACACTATTGCTGCTGTTATACGTTTCAGCTTCCCTAATTTTGTAAAATAATCTTAGCGGACGAATAGAAAGCCCCTATAAAACAGAGTGTTCCTAGCATTGCATCGGGGTCATTATTCACAAAAATTGAGCACAAATGTAATATCATAATTTTTGCTAAAATAAATTATTCTTATTCTTATACCTATTGTTTTACAAGAGTTATTTTTAAACAACTCATTACCTTCTATGCTATAGGGTTTAGTTTGGTCCTTCAGAAGGACCATTGTACGTGGAATCTCATTTCCTTACTACAATATTTAAGAGCCGCATTGCATTTTGTTGGTTCGTCACTGAACCCAGACAATTGCTCATCAATATAATATAATAATATACATAATCTGCCTACAATGTCCCCACTGCTGGGACACCGGCCTCCTCTTTCTGTGAGAGGCAGTGGGCCGTAATCGGTGGATGTCACATGTCTTCGAATTTTTTGTTCTAGGACATGCCGGTTTCCTCACGATGTTTTTCTTCACCGTTTTGAGAGCAGTGGTGATGAAATAATTCGTGGTGGTCGTAGGTTCGAACCCAGACATGCGCTTTCCTTTGTGTTAATAATAATATAATTATAATAATAATATATTTATTCAAAAACTTACAAGGCATAAAAATAAGTTAAGTTTTGCTTAAATGTAAATTATATTCCTAAGACTTACGTGCCTGAACTAGGTAACCCTGTGTTTCAGGTGAAAAGTGCTAAAATAGTAGATATATGTAATCAATGACTTTCAATTGAAAGGTTTCTGAATCTGTGATTCTGACTAGGTAGTTTATCAGATGCAACAACTACATTCGATGTTCCTAAAGGACGAATTGATGATTTCATGAGTGATGTCACTGATGAAATCATAAATTTATTGTTTTATAATTATTTTGTCTATTCTTTTTCGTAAACGAAGCAAAAGGAGTATGTAAGAATCGTAGGCAGGTGGCGTTCGATAGTTTCTGCCTACTCCCATAGGAAAAGGTGTCAGTTTATGTACGTATGTCTCTATTAATTATTTTTAAATGACGTTTATTACAATATCTTTTTATCAATAAAAATAAATAACAATTTCCGCTACGTGTATCCGCTTGGGCGCACCTTGTATTGCTCAGCATCGACGTCACTGCGGTGAAGCCGTTGACAGTCTCGGACACCGTGGACTATCCTGCTGCAGGAGCACAGGTCGCATGCATAGCTCGGCACGCCAGCATCAACGATATTATTCGCCGACCCCTTGTCACCGCCGGAGTACCAGTTATGGGTAACGACAGTTTTGGGCCGTTTGGGGTTAAAAAGCTCGGGTCATGGGGCCTGAGTGCGCGTCTCCTTTTCAAGGAAATTTCTCGCCGACTGATCGACACTGCACGTGGCCAGAGGGCTGGCTCATTCTTTGGCCAAAGAATTAAGGCTCGTACATACTGGTGCGATATCGCGGGCGCGACAGGCACCAACAAAGAAATTGTGCTACCAGTGTCGCATCACGCCCGCGATATCGCACCAGTCTGTACGAGCCTTTAGCATTGCCATTCAACGTGGCAGTCTTCTGGGCACGTTTCCAAATGACAGCGATGCGGACGAGTACTTCGACGCTTAAGTGTCCCTTTTTATGGTTCCGTACCCAAAGGGTAAAACGGGAACCCTATTACTAAGGCTCCGCCGTCTGTCTATCTGTCCGTCTGTCACCAGGCTGTATCTCATGAACCGTGATAGCTAGACGGTTTAAATTTTCACAGATGATGTATTTATGTTGCCGCTATAACAACAAATACTAAAAAACAGAATAAAATAAATATTTAAGGGGGCTCCCATACAACAAACGTGATTTTTTTGCTCGATATTGATAACGGCAACAGGTAGGCGCTTGAAATATTCACAGAATATTTAGTTATATATTCACTTCAAAAATAAATAATTAAATAAAATAAAACAAATATTTAAGGGGGGCTCCCATACAAAAAACGTGTTTTTTGCCATTTTTATAGATAATGGTACGGAACCCTTCGTGCGCGAGTCCGACTCGCACTTGGCCGGTTTTTTTTATTGTATTTTTTTGTTTATCTCGTTTGTACCTAGTGTAAAATATGGTTAGTTGCGTGATCTATTATTGTATATAATTATTTTCCTGTCGGCCGCTATGGCAACTGAATTTCGTAACTAGTTGTCAACAAAGAAATAACTTTCGTTCTATGCAACCGGTTACCAAAGAAGACCTTTATGTCTTGCTTGGCAAGTGGCTGCCAATTATGAGTTCCTCGAAATTACATCCCATCCATCTAAAATCTCTAAGAAAATGACAAAAAAGGAAAAATATAGCACGAGAAGTAGCGCTCGCCGGCCGCTGCCGCGGCCGTCATTTTCGTAGGTTCGTCATTTTGTACTGGGGTGAAATAGGTTAGGTTAGGTTAGAACTGTACACAGGAAGGAGAACGCCACTGCCATCCGGAGGCCCCAAAGGGCCATTGCACTGCGGGTGGCGAGGGCTTACCGATCGGTGGGCTTCTCAGCGGCGTTCGCTCTGGGCGGCACCCCTCCTTGGGAGCTCGAGGCATGGGTGCTGACCAGAGTGTACGAATGGAGGCCGTGTGGCAAGAGGCGAAGGAAGCAATCGTCCATCATTGGACGGAGGACCTCGCCACTGCCGCTTTTGGCCGTCGAACTCTGGATGCACTCGGGCCGGTCCTGAAGGCCTGGCTCGAGCGGTCACACGGTTTCCTCTCTTTCAGTCTGGCCTGTCTCCGCAGGCGAAGCGGGGCGCGAGAAGGCGATTGTATGATCGTCGTCTCCGCCTCCTCCCAGGTGGAGGCCAGCAGGCAACGGGTGCGGGGGCACCCTTGCCTGTATTGCACAGGCCTCCACCAGTGCCGGATGGGGATGGCCAAGTGTTCCCGGCCATTTCCGTAGCCCCCCATTGAGAATGGGGGGCACGCGGGGCCCGCCTACCATGCGCCGAGAGGGTCATGGATGTAAAGGTTGAGCCGGTTTCCCACGGCGATGTGGGAACACCGCTGAGTTTTAGTGGGTATACTGTCACTACTGACAGGAGTCCCACATACCGACTCGTCCCCCCACGAGCGGGGATGCGTAATGCACATCTCAGCGTCAAAAAAAAAAAAATAGAACTGTAACCAACCGCGCGTGAGCCGAGCGCGAGAAGCGCGCGATGCCACCCACAGCAGCGGCCGGTGAACGCTACGTCCAAGTTGCTCGCGGATTTTATTTCACCATTTTCTAATTCGATTAAAATTCTAGGTTTAAATATTATTCTATCTAAACATAATTACCCCTTATTACCTTTAATTATGTTTAAACATAAAAATTTTGTATGACTGGTTGTGAAACTTCTGCGATAGTGGCTACTGCTTGCCAAACAAGACATAAAGGTCTTCTTTGGCAACCGGTTGCATAGAACGAAATTTATTTCTTTGTTGACAACTAGTTACGAAATTCAGTTGCCATAGCGGCCGACAGGATTATTTTAATTTATTTGTAATAAATTAATAAATAAATCTCATCTAAAGCAAAACCTGTGTTGTAACGGAAAACCCACGCCGCAAGCCGCGCACGCGCCGCGCTGCGCTCGCGCATCAGACGTGTTCTCAACTACTTAATCACACAGCTGCGACGCTAATTGTGTTTTTAATTTGTGTAAGACAAAACAGTAGCTGTTATTAATTGCTTGTACCAGATTATCTAATGTGAATAGAGAGTACCTATTCTATCTCTCCAGGTAGAATAATCTTTATTGTACCTACACCGTAAAAACTACACGTTTTTGAAAAACCGATTCATAACTTTCCGAGTGGTCTATTTTGCTCGCGTTCAATGTCATATTCAATTAATTTATATAAAATCATTTACAAAATTAAATTGATTTATGATATTTTAAGCTGACAACCTGATTGTACAACACAAAATTCATAAAGTGCTATATAAGGTATTACAAATTAGATCCTTGACATTTTCGGGAATTCCCTTTGGGGAGTCCCAAAGTCAGAAATATAATAAAAGGTGTAAAGAATGCACACAATGCATGTGTCTTTGGAATTATTTACCCATGCACTCAGGTACGTCATTATCGTGTATGACTCATTTGAAGACGTACAGTTAGGAAATTGGAATTCCACGCGAGCTCATCGGCACGAGCCGGCGAAGCAAGCAGCGTGCATTTTCCCTTTACCACATCCATTCAATTAGGTTTCAATTAAAACCCGCTATGTACCTATTTAAATGAGTCAGTCTATGATTTAATTAAAGTAAGTAAGTATTTAGTTTTAGTGTTCGGTTTGTAAGTATATTATCATATTATTTGTTCAATGTAAATAAGTAAATTTATATTTTTTTTCTCTACTACTCTTACAGTGTCTATATCTCTTTTTATCTACTTTCCTATCGCAGGTACGTTGGGGAGATTTCTGAAATAAGATTCACTTTTGTATGTATTTTTTCTGTTCTTTTCTTCGTTTTTATGTTCGTTTATTATGCGTGTCCATCAATGGTTGAATAAATAAATAATAAAATATAAGGTACTTTAATTAGCATCATGAATGAAATTCAATTGTTAATTAAATTAATTTACCTTATACCGCTATGACGTAAAATTGTAAGCTGATAGTAGAGGGTAAACTGAAAGTTTCGATTCGTAAACAGTTACCATGAATTGTTGTTTATTTATTATTAATCAATGGATTTTTAGTTTACGTAAAATAATGCAGTAATGTATAAAAATAATATAAGTTCTGAGATATATTTTTCTTTGAGAAAACTAAAAGTCCCAATATACTTACTGACCCTACGCCATTTAAACATTGATAAATATTTCATTCGCATCGTTTCATCTTGACTTATCCACATTGGTAAAATTAGATATATTTATTTGATATATTATTATATATTTATTCAAACGTGTACACATACAATAATAACAACGTGCATGCAGGATAACATGCTAATTATTTTAGTCAGCGCCTCTAGATGAACCTTCCTCCGTCCTAGAAACTTAGTTATATTAACTGTGTCAATTTTAATGTCATTGTATGTTATGTCAAGATTGGACAAAGTCAATACGTGCTGGCTGAAATGAATAATTTCAGTATTATTTAAATTATTATTGTCTACCCGTTCTATAATATCTTTCAATGTGTTATTTATGTCCTCTTTATAAAAAGCCCTTTGATTACTAGGGATAGTTATTATATTGTCATCCGCAAACAGTGTCGTAGAATGTTTGATTGCCATTGGAAAGTCATTAATGTAAAGTGTAAAAAGCGGTGGTCCTAGTATACTTCCTTGTGGAACTCCTTTTATAACGTTACGTTCCTTCGATAAAAATATTTCTTCTCTTTTGGTGCTGATATTAATTCTGCTCATTTCCGTTGTTTCCTATCGTGTAAGTACGATTTTAAGAGCTCAATGATATTTCCTCTTACACCGTGAGCATTCAGCTTTTTTTGTAAAATATTATGTTGCACATAATCAATTAATGCCTGGGTTATGTCACAAAATATGGCAGTATGTGCCATATTTTGTGACATGACCGAGGCTTTTGGAGTGTTTTTATCCATATCTGTCATAACATTATGTAAAAAGTAATTCATTTTCATTGATGTTCTGGGTTTTACCAGCAGTAATCATGACATCAGATCACAAATTCACAATGCCAGTATAAACAGTTACTCACACCACACATTTAATTTTGTTTTAGATGATGAAATCTAAAACAAAATAAAATGTAATATTTTTGCCAATTCTTGGCGTCTACTCCCTAATCACGAAATCCATAGTTTCGGCCGAAGTTTTGGGCGTTTCCTACTCCGTATCACTTACGGACATAAGATTAGTTCAGACCCCGAAATAGAAATGGATGACAACATGATTTGATAGTGTTCCCTAATTCCGATGTGTATTTACCCGTTTGAAAAATTTAAATTGTCACAAGTTTTGACTGATAAACTAGTTTCGGACGGGCCCGTATCTTCGTTGACGGACTTAGAGAGTAGACCCCCTGGTACGAAGCACGGAAAAGGGACAGACGCATTTAAAAAAAATAGTTTCGATTAAGTGTAAAATTTCAACTTTTTAATATTTTTTTCTAGGTATACGTAAGAATTAACAGCACTAGGGATAATTAATTTAAATTCTTACGTCAGTCATAGAATGGTGTAAAATTATTTATGTAAATAAAATTCATATTCCATTTCTATAGTAGCACAATATTATATAAAAAACTCATTCTTATTATTAAGTTGGCGAAGTGTCAGTATTAAAATATTCTTGTAGGTATAATAATATATCGTGGGGAATCCCTTGTCTGTTTGTTTATATTTTAAGCGCAGCGTGGCGTGATATAAATGGGAATGAAAAGACGGTATCATTTACATCATTAGGTCCTACTGGAAGTAGCGGCGTTCAATCAACAGACCGACTTAACTGACATTTTAAAAATAAACGTTGTGCCACGCTACTTAAAGTCCGTTTTTAACGGGTTGAAGGACACTGAAGGAGACACAATAGAGGTTTTATTGTTATGACGCCTACGGGCGTCTAGTGTCCTTGAAAGTGTTAAAATTAAATACTCTATTTTGTTTGAGGCGAAGTGAAACTGGTTTTGAATGAATCATTTTATAATTAAGCAACACATTCGAATAGTTTAGCATAATTATCTTGACATTTAGGTAATGTAACTCACTGTTTCTCAAACGGAAATATAAAAAAACATCATGTAACGGGTAGGTACAGAAGGCTGCACGTCAGTGGACACGTCCATATGTTGTCACTTTGACCTTGAACTGGCCTAGAGTAATACGGAGCTTCATTAGAATAAAGTACTGGACGTCTCAAGTGAAAATTCTTTATCCTTCCGTTTTTAGACTGCCATTTTGTAGCTACAGCATATTCCATCTTTATTTTTATTAACCCCACTAGTTCTGCTCAAGATCAAAGTGTTTCTAGTGACTTGCGACCTACTGTGTCTCCATGGACTTCAGTTTTTCTGTTTGAAGATAATTAATTAAATACGTAACATAACATCACGACTGTAATCCCCGAAGGGTTAGGCAGAGGTGTACACACTACACCGACATTTCACCAGTTATGTTTGAGTCCCATGTAGTAGGGCGCGAGCCTATTGCCAGCAACCGGGCACGCTGCTACTGAGAAATTCGTGATTAATACGTGTTTTTATTTCTAAATTACCCTCAAACCGATCACTTCCGCTGCCACGCACCGTGCAGTTCATAGACAACAACAAGTAAACCTTTACTTGTTGTTGTCTAATTCTACCAAATCTGTAGACATCTTCGAGATCTTTTGGAAAACGAAAAAAACCAAAGGAAAAGATGAAAGTCTGACAACCAGTCTTACCAAGGGGTATTGTGTTACCCAGTAACTGGGTAGCGGAGGTCAGAAGACAGTGTCTATGCAAAATACTGGCATTCACCTGCATTCGCTTAGACTAGGAAATAACACCAACATTTTTGGGAAAAGGCTATGATGATGATCTTTCGCAAATCAATAAAACAACTTTTGTTTATCATTTGACATTTATTGAAACTCACGTACAAAATATGCATATTACTTGCTCATTAACAACAATCTAACCTATGCAGCCAACCTATATACGTAATTACAGCTGAAATTTTGCACCGAAAGATTGGAATGAATGTCAAAATTGATTTGATTCAATTCCGAATTAAAGTCGGGATTGCAAATTGTTCGAATTCTTACAGATGTCAGAAAAAAAGCTTGCTGAATGCGTAAAAAATATTACTATATAATTAATGTGATACCAAAAGTAAACATGTAATTATGCCATAGTCAAGTCACGCCAACGAAGTCTCGGGTAAAAACACAAAAAATAGATGCCTATATGCACAGTCGCGGAACGGAAATGATACACAATTTTCAAATACGGAATGTATTTAACACATTTCATCTTTCCGAACTGTCATTTTTATTAAAATACTAGCTGCTGATGACAGATTGAAAATTTGACAGGACAACAGTCGGGACTGTTGTCCTGTCAAAATTTCAATCTATAGAAAATAGCAAATTTTTCAGTTTTTCCCACGTTATCCAATTTTACGGGCAACTTTAAAAAAAAATTATTCCCAAAAAACCTAATTCGGACTATTGCGAACATTTGTGGTCATCCAAGCAAAAAGGGTCCATTCTCGGCATTTAGTTTCCGAGATGTAGGTATGCAGTTTTGTAAAGTTGGGTGGAAAAATTGCATTTCGCGATTTTAATTGATTGATACAAGTTCATATTGTTTTTCTCAAATCAAGCCTTTTCTGAGTTTCAATTTCAAATGTCTGATAAAAAGTGCCAGTGCCTTTTTGAATATTTTTTTATTACATATTATCAATTGACTATTCTAGATACTGAATCTAGTTTTCGCCAGTAGCACATCTCCGCCACGAAACCATAGCAGCAAAAAACCGTTTCGCGGCGGAGGTGTGCTACCAGCATGAAGCTCAATACTCCACTACTGGACCTTTTTTGCTTTTTTTTTTGGACGTCCAAATTTTAAAACAAAAATAGTCAAATCAGTCCAGCCGCATTTCATGTTCTTTTATAGGTTATTACGTGGTCGTTATCAATAAATGAAATAGTTGAGTTCCGGGTAACCTATGAAAAGTCCTGTCGTCGAAACTAACAAATGCTAACCATTCTGTCGGCGAAACATCCATAGGTGAAACGTTCTATCGACGAATCTCTCAAAAACGAAACGTCCTGTCGGTGAACAGTCCAAAGGAGAAACGATTGTCGGAGAACGGTTGCAGAATCAAACTCCGCAACGGATTTTGATGCAGTTTTCGCCATCGTTTAGAAAATTTATTCTGGAAGATTTACGTACATTTATTGTTATTACTCACATTAAATAAATTCAAAGTTGTGTCCTCTGTGCCTGTTTTCCAGTAAAGTAAAAACATTTATAGCGGTCAACTGTTGCCCGACCTTGATCAAATTGGTTCTTTACAGAATCTGTACCGATAGCAGAGTGACACCGGAATACCAAATGACATTATTTAAGAGACCAAGGCTTCGTCAGTTGTCGTCCGCATAGTGATCGAACTCAACAGAAGCGTGGCTACTTTACGGAACAAATCCAATGACTCAATTGTGACACATTACAGCAGTAATAAAATTGTACGTCACATATCGTCTTATAATTTGGTCTGCTATTAGTATTTCATAAGAACACAAGCCGTGCACCAGATGGGATTTCCAATCGGCTAAAATAACGAATTATCATACTAACTTTCATCCCCACTTTTACCCCTTCATGGGATGGATTTTCGAAAATCTTTACTTTCGTTATATATCGGAGCTCTTGTGCAAAATTTCATGTTTCTAGCCGCAGCGGTATAGGGTGTGCGATGTCTGTCAATAAATTATATTAATAATAGGGAATATGCACGTAATTCAAAACGTATCCATTATTTTAATATACATTGTGTAGGAGTCAAGAAACAAATTCCAATATATTTTTACATTTTTTAATGCATTACTTATTTTACAATTAATTAATTTAAGTAGCGTTTTTTTGGTGGAACGGAACGCAAACTCAAAACGCGTCCTCTTCGAAAATGCCGGAAGTGACGAAACAAAACATGGTGAATAAAATCTATTCTTTGCTAAATGCTTGAAATCTCACTTTATATTACTGTGGACTATTGATTTAGTGAAAAAAAAAATGCATGCATATTCCCTATTATATTAAGTAGAAGATATATGGGGAAGTTTGAAAGTGGCGCCAGTGACACAAAGGTTGAAAGGAAATCGCTTGGCTTGGTATGGGCATGTGATGAGGAGCGAGAAAACGCATGTAACATGTTTCCTTTCGAGTGATTTCGTGAAAAAGGACGGAAGTGTGTAACAGGAAGTAGCAGCTTGAGCATGGAATAAGTAAGTAGTTTTAAATAGCGTGGAATTAGTAAGTACTTTACAATAGCTATGGACTTAGTCATCATCATTTCAGCCGAAAGACGTCCACTGCTGGACATAGGGCTCTCCCAAAGGGGGGTTTTCCATAATTGCCATGCTTATCAGGTGGATTTGCGATCGAAGTATGGTGTTAAAATGCATAGAGAACGCTGCTGCCCATTCTCTAGTAAGTCCCTTAGTCGCCTTTTACGATACCCACGGGAAGAAATTAGGGTGGTGCTGTTCTTTACGTCCTGCACCACACAGACTTGGAATGGAATGAGTGTGTGTGGAGTGTGAGTGTCTATGGAATTAGTAAATACTATATAGATTGTAAGTAGAGGGTGTTGAATATCAACCAGTGGGCGACCACTAGTAATAAATAATTATTCGACTTCATTTCTGTCGCTGCTCAGTTGCTTATTACCAAGGTGAGCTGTCAAATGTCATACATCATTATGCGATTACTGTAAGGCTCGCTCGTTTTTTTGTTAGTAATTATTGTACATTCGGTAGTTTGGTATAAACCGGCCTTTAAAGCTTACGATACAACTAGGCGAGGTCAATCAAACCGACAAGCTGCGTCATTTTGGCCTTACTGGATGTCCACACACACAAAACAGTGTATCTTGCTTCTTAGTGGTAGTTTTAGCGCCGAATGTGCGTTGCTGTTGAGCTGAAGTTAATATGGCAAGCACGGATTTTAAAGAGGTAAGGCTTACGGGGCTCTATGGGTGGGGCCTCTATCTTTTATGGGTTCAAATCCAGGCAAGTACCAATGTGAGTTTTTCAATTCATATGTACTTTCTGAGTTTATTTTGGACATTATTGACAACGGTGAAGGAAAACATCGTGAGGAAACCTGGACATACATAACCTTATATAAGTTTTTCTGGGTCGATTTACGTAATTCTTAATTTGGTAGAGGAATCCTATGAAGTGGTCCCATATACTCGTACATTTTATTAACTTTTCTTTGGTAAGTAAGCTTCAATAATACGTATTTAATTCACTTTGAGTATATATTGATGATGTCATAAAACTTCCTGTCAATGATGTTTACATAGCAAGTAGTGATATACGAATTGTGGCGTAGGTATGTACAATAATGAAACAATGGAAAATAAAAACTTTTTTACAAAAAAAAAGCAACCGACTTCCAAAAACAAAGTGAAAATTTACTTTAACTTCGGCAGTTACTACTATACCTACTTTAAGTTTGATATTCAAGTTATTTTTCACTTTGTGTTGTTCTTGTATCTCTTTTTTTTAAACGTTTTTTTTTTAATTCCTTCTGTGTTCAATGTTATGGCCCAAATTAGGCATGAACTCATCAAAATGCTACAAGTTTGACCCAAAGTATTCTCCTTGTTAGTTTTGTTACAAATAATTAAATACTATCATTTAATGTCTCAAGCATTAAGTCCGCCTTTGTACAGTTTTTTTTTTATACTTGTGCATATAGTTTTAATAGATAAATAATAAATAAATCGATGCAATAATAAGTTAGTACTCGCACAGGAATCGCTGTAGTTAGTTGACACGGTAATTAATCAAAACATGGCAAAAATATTTGAACAAACTTTTAGTAAACAGAATTAAGTACTATTCTTTCTACTATTCTTTTTTCTAATAATACCTAAATGGTGAATACTCTTAACCTTTGATTATTTATATAATGTCTAGCTAGAGATAGAGTATCGCGCTGCAAAAGAACTAAAACAAACAGGCCAAGTTTGATAAGCTGGTGTGCGTGACAGCTACGTCTTACACACACCGCCACACCATTCACCGCCGCATGTCATCCACATCATTGTGTTATTCTAGTGTGCATTTTGCGGCCAACAGTCTGACGCAGTTTTTGTCTATCTAGACAAATAATAGATAGATAATAAAAATATCTAGATTTCTTATGTATATCTTTGTGAACAACTTTTACAACTGTTCCGTACATTTTGTCGAAATAAGTGAACATAAAAAAAATCATGGATGAATTTTATTTATTTGTATAAAAGGACTTGGTAAATTAATTAATAATAATCAATAATTAAATGTATGGGGTAGCAACACTTTCTTTTTGGCGATTCAGTGTTTTTCCCATAGTAAAAGTTATTCATAATGTTGAGTTCAATGAGGATTTTTAGGTTTCAGTTTTTTTAATTACATCTGGTAGGTATGTAAAAATATAGAATAAGAAAGAAAGAAGAAAGAAAAATAATTTTATTTGTCACAGAAACACGTGCAAAACATAAAATATGAAAACAAACTGGTAAAAACAAAAAAAAAAATAACAAACAAAACCAAACAAACAAAACAAATAAACACACAAATATGGGTTATTTGTTGTCAGTTTTCACTGCAGTTTTGTTTGAAGGTTTTCTAAAATAGTTACATTTTCTCTGAAAGCTAGACCTTGATCGTAACTCCTATCTGGTCGTACCTAATTGATTACAGTTCAGCATTTCTCTTGAGAAAAGTTTAGTGATACAATCACATCTATAAATATCATATTGAGTCATGTCATTCGACTGTGCACCAACAGCAGACTCAAAAAGATGCATACCTCGACAATGACAAATTTGTTTTGATCGTCTACAATTTGTGTTCATAAAACTGTATCAATATGTAACTAGCTACAATTAAGTACCTAACCAATGTGTAATATATTTTGTGACTGCACATTGATACAATATTATGGAAAAGAAAGTAGACAGTTAAATGAATTATTTTCGATTTATACAAATATACATCTTAAGGCTGAATGTACCAACTGGTGGGAATATAGATCTACATACAGTATGCCCGTGATTTCGTCGTGTTCGACTCCAAAATTTCGTTGGTTGTTATCTATTTGCGTTATTTCAGATCATACCTGCTTCAATTTTTGCCAAATTTTGTTCAAATCTTAGACGAAATTCCTTTTTGCGGTGATCGAAAAACATTCAAAAGTTCACATTTTTGGCATCTAAAAACCAGTTGCATCATCATACAAAAATCAAAATCTGAAATCCCAGCATGTTTTGGGTATGTTAATCCACTGCTTTAAAACACCAACACAGTTCTGGTATTATTCCGAATATAATTATGTATCTTAAAAGTCTAGATACAAAAGCACATTAATTTGACAACTTCCACACAATTTCGTTTTCTAGTTACAAATCTGACTATGAAAAGCTTCAAGTTCAGTGTTTCCGTTGCTTATCCGTATGGTATCTCGGTGATCTCTGGGAATGGATCCTGGCTAAGAAACTCGGAGTGCAGTCCAGGGATGAAGCAGGAGGTCGTTCGGGTGAGGGTCCAATCCTCCCTTCCAGCCAATGGGTTGACATTTCACCTTTGCCCTGAAAAAATAAGACGTTCAGTTTAGATGAGCGATGACTAAAGCTTTGGTTTCTTAAGAAAGCGGTTCTATCATATTTATAACGGCCGTAATGATAGTAACCAGTATCTAAGACACACAGACACTAAGGTGTCAAAAAGGCTCTGTAATTAGACAGTTGTTGTTGTGAGTCGTGGTGATAATATTTTATGTAATTAACTGTTTATTTATTTACTTCAATGGTGCTAGTTTTTCATTTGTGACTTCGATTTTCAGCTATATGTAAGCGGGCACGCCCTTTATGCCTGGAGGCATTTCTTATTTAGGTATTCGGGGGGTTCGGGTTTTGGGTAACGATTTTATTTTTTATTTCTGCTTGAGTATAGTTTTAGATGATTTTTGTGGTGGTATACTGGCGTGTGCTAGCTAACATAATTATGATAAATAATTTAATTTAATGTGTTGTGTGGCCTAAAGTAAATTATTTTGCATTGTATAGAATCAAGTTTTTTGTAACTGAACAGACAGCTCTGCTGCTGGGGAGTTTGTTGGGCCACTTCTTCTTCCCAGCTAAAGCACTAGGAAGTGGTGAAGGGCGTTTTTGGGGAGTGTCTTATGCATTTTGGCGTTAAAAAGAGCTGATTCTTAGCCTTGTTTGATTATATATGAGATTTGATTTTGATTTTGTGTAGCCGTTCACCAAATTCTTTGGAAACATCGTCCACGACGCTACTCAATTACAAACACAAGCCTGTAATGTTGAGTATATGCGGGGGGATCGAATGATGATTACTAGATATTAGTACGTAATTGTAAATATGTTTTGATACTAATTTAGCCGATGGTAACGCGGGGTCAAGGAAAAAACAATTTACTGACCGGGGATCTGATTCAGTAGTTACTGAATCAGACTGTCAATATTTGTTGTCAGTCCATTGCCAATATTTACTGCAATCACTGTGAATAGGATATGAGTAATCGAACAAGGAAAAAGTGTATCTGAGAAGACCCAGCTATAGTCTAAGTCTAGGGATTCCCAAAAGAGAGATAATAATTTATTGAATAAAACAGCCAGAATTTGTTCGGTTTACACTTACATGTTAAAGGGAAGATGAAGTGATAATATTTACAGGCTCGTGTTAAATGGCGTTTGAATTAGCCAAAGTCCTGCAGTGGATTGCTATAGGCTGATAGCAAAATTAGCCTATAACGTTCCCTGCTGGGACACAGGCCTCCTGTCTGTGAGAGAAAGTAGGCAGAAAATTGTAATCCACCACGAAGACCAAGTGCGGATTGGTAGATGTCACATGTCTTCGAATTGTTGGTTCTTGGACATGCCTGTTTCCTGACAATGTTTTCCTACAACGTTTCGAGGGCAGTGGTGTTGAAGAAAAATTACAAAAAGTAAAGCGCCTGGCTGGGTTCGAACTTACGACCTACAACTTGTAAGTCGGGGCAGTTACAACTTGGCCACCATTGTATAGGCTGATAGATCATTATAGAAACATTGCACTTAGACATATTATATTTAATGCGCTGCTACATCAACGAAAAACTAAAAATGGTTACCTTGACATCAACGACGCCACGAGGAGCCGTCAGAAAGAGGCCAGTCTTATCGAGAGCCCTCTTAACGTCATCTGATATTTGAATCTTCATTGCTGTAAAAAAAACAATTTATTTTATTGGAAATTATAGCAGGTTTCTGTATAAAGCTTATTAATTTTCAATAATATTCAGATGAGTTGTCTTTTGAGACAATCGAAATGTCTAATTTTTTCACCAGCAGCCCCATTTCGGTATGGGGAACAATGTCTAGTCAACCAGTTTTTAGGGATCTATAGACAAACTTTACTATGCGCTATGCGCTTTGCTGTGCGCTTTGCTTTGCTTTGCTTTGCTGTGCTACGCTAAAGTTATATAAAGCTCTCTTTAGGTGAATACGACAAGAGCCAGGGGAGGCTCCTGGCCATTTGTCACTATGAACAACTTTGCGTGCTAAGATAATTTATTTGTTTCTCTTTCTCAGCTCATCGGTCAGTTTTCTCGACATGCAAGATGGGGGAGCAATATTCTAAATTTATTATAACCATGGTGCGTTAAGCTAATCCTGTCTACCACCAATTTATATTAGGACTAATGTTATTTGGTAACTTACGCTCCCCAGTGCTTTCCATTCTGCTGGCTGTGTTGATCGTATCACCAAACAAACAGTATCTTGGCATTTTGCTCCCTACAATGCCAGCGACACATGGCCCCATGTGGATTCCACTTCTCATACAAAGTGTCTGAAAAAAAACCATAAATTTTGGTGCGAATTGGGTCTCTCTGGAGCATTTCTGTAATGCATTACTGGAGAAAGAGCTAATTAAGCATGTGCATTTTCTATCAAATAAACGTGATACGTTAAAGGCCCAAAAAAAATCATAACAGTGGTTATAACGAAATTAAAAGGAAAAATATCACAGCTAAGTAGACTTTACAAGTTAACGAGTAATAGCTGCAGTTAGAGAATTGACCATGACGTATATCGATGTATGGGAGATCATGTTTTTCAACTACAATGTTAAGTTTGTTTTTGGGATAAAATCCCTACTACGGAATCCTTCAGTGTGCGTGGTCCGACACGGACTTAGCCGGTTTTATCTGAAACGACCGATGCGATGTGAACTGTTTAGCAGGTCATGTGTATGGCGGTTAAGGAGAAGATCTATTCAGGCTGATCTGACCCTAGTTCAGCGAAGTAATTGGGTAACAAACTATGAGTAGCAATGGGCTTAATTTTGACAGTCAGTCTGACAACATTCACTGCGTTATTTGCGTTGCTGAGCAGACAAATTGTTCGAATATAAGAAGCAATGGATTAGCAATATACTTCAAAATCAGATTGTAATTCAAACTGTGTTTCGCAAAAAAATGCTGGTTCGGCTTAAAAAAATACTGTTTCATATCATCAAGCCCACTGAGATTATTATTTTGTTGACATTTAAAAAGTAACAGCTAACTTTTGATTTTACAATTATATTATTATGAGTTTGCAAGAATTTTAAAACGATGCAGTGACTTTATAGGTACAGGTAGGTACTTTTAAAGTTAAAAAAAATAAGATCAGCAATGAAGAGATAGCAAAGGAAATGGAAGGACAAGATGAACAAGCGAAAAATGACTTAATTATAATGGTGCTAAACAATAAATAATTTGATATGAGTAATTATAAAAGCAATCGTTACAATAAAAACTTTATTCGTTTAATTACGAATAGATATTATTATGGCCTTTCAAGCTTGTGTAAAACCCATGACGAAAATGGAAATAAGTATTAAAAGCGAAGACACAGACATATATTATTACCTAGACTAGTACCTGATCAGGTCGATGCGGCAATCTGCACATGGATGTCGCTTCCAGTAGCTCTAGAGCCATACTTGCTATTTCTGTCGCATGCTTGTTGCCTTTAGAATACACAAGAGGACTAGTTATAAATGTTATATTACTAGGGCAGAGTCTTTTCATAATAACCTGTATACACGGCGTCTCAGCTTCTTCAACAGTTTGGTAAAAAATTCTTCAATGAATACAAATATTAACACTGTGTTCTTTAATAGTCATAAAAATATATATTGGCTGAACGTTCTAGCCATTCTAGACATTTAATTACACATAACAACTCAACTTGTTTCCCCCAAGGATTAGGTTGAGGTGTACCTATGTACACCCACATTTAGTAGAGTTTCTTGCTCATTCTTCTCCATACGAAACTATCTTGTAGAAGGGCGACTAGAATCAATTTTATTAAATTTTTTTGTAAATATTGACTTTCAAAAGTGCTTTTTATGTGCCTATTTGTAATATATAATTTGACTTTGACTTGACTTTTTCGCCATTTATGTTTAAGTCCCATGTAATAGGGGGCGAGCATATTGCCTGTACCGTGTGGTGCCGGACGTAAAGAATAGCACCACCCTATTTCTTCCCGTGGGTGTCGTAAAAGGCGACTAAGGGACTTACTAGAGAATAGGCAGCAGCGTTCTCTATGTATTTTAACACCATACTGCAATCGCTAACCTGCCTGCCAAACGTGGCGATTATGGCAAACCCCCCCTTTTGGGGGAGGCCTATGTCCAGCAGTGGAGGTCTTTCGGCTGAAATAATGATGATGATATTGCTTGCTGGCTGCTACTGAGAAATTCGAGATAGAAAAAACCCAATAATACATTGCTCGACCTGGGAATCGAACCCAGGACCTCATGCTCAGCAGTAGCCCTTGTAACCACATTCTATAAATTATTAGGATAAGTAATTGTAACTTTACCATTTCTAACAGGTAGTCCGGACGCAACCATGTATGAATCTCCAATGGTCTCAATTTTATACACGTCGTAGCATTCAATTTTCTCGTCGAATAACTTGTACACTGAGTTTAGGAAACTTATCACCTGAAATAAAAAGTTTTTTAAATGATAAATGATTTTTATTTCTGTAAGTACGTTTGTACACAAGGCTCACATCAAGCTATACATTTCCAGTATAAGCTGATTTCGCATTGTGTAGGATTTCCTTACAATGAGAGGTCAGCGTATACTGGAAATTACAAAAACTTTTACACGTCAATCATATTTTAAAAACTAGAGGTAACTGGAGGTTTCCATTTTGATGTGTAATATCTTTCTCTAGCTTTCTGTGTGAGTGATTTCATGAAAAGGGATGGAAGTGTGTAACAGGAAGTGACAGCTTGAGCATGGAATAATTTAGTACTTTTTGATAGCATAGAATTAGTAAGTAATTTATAATAGCATGGCATTAGTGCTCTCATGGAATTAGTAAGTACTTTATAGACTGTAAGTAGGGGGTCGAATTTCGACCAGTGGGCGACCACTAATGAATAATAATTATTCGAATAAATATTATATTTCAGTATTTAGGTTTTTAAATTTTGAGGTTAATGTCTGTCACTGCTCAGTTACTTGTTACCAAGGTGAGTTGTCAGATGTTACACATTATGCGGGTGCTGTAAGGCTCGCTCTTTTTTTTTCTATACCGCGTTAATTTACAACACGCAGCCCTCCCATATAGCACTGAAATTACTAAAAAGAGACGGAAAGGCATAGTTTGCCCTACAAAAAGTACAAAACATGCTTTCGCAGCCAATTTTTTTGTCTTCCTAGGACCATTACTTTATAACAGACTAAATGCCAGAGCCAACATTTATTCTCTTAATTATAATAATTGCAAAAGATATCTCAAGGAAGCTTTTCAAAGTATGTCCTATGAAGATACAGAGAAATTATTAGTTGTACTTAAATAAAAGTTGTATTTGTACTAATTAAGTTTAGCTAAGTATTTTATCAAGTAGGATTTTTGTACTAGTTACACCTTTTTAAATACCTATTCGATGACTAGATTTTTATAACTAATGTGATTATTCAGAAATATTATGACTTGCCTCGCCTGAAACACGGGATAACCTAGTTCAGGCACATAACACAATAGAATTTTACGTAGATTTAAGCAAATTTGTATTTAGTATTTTACCTTTTTACCTGAATAAACTTTTTATTTGTCAAGTGTAAGTCTGGATAGTCAGGGGTACTAAACATTCGATTCAGTAGTGTTTGTTGAATTTAAAAAGCCGACCCGTAGCAATTACGAGTACTACCTACACATATTCGGCTTTTATTCGGTTCGTGCCGATCGGTAAATTCCGTTCGGCATCTTTAGCCACCAGCTGTACCGAATCATGCCTACCCAAACAAATGTGTTACACGCCTATAATCTGTAGATAACATACTCAATGCAGCCTCGGGGCCAATTTGATAAAAACATTATTCAAGTTTAAAAAAATCCCAGCCGGGAATTTAACCCGGGGATTTGGAAAAATAACCTATCCTCTATTATTACTGCAGCCACTATTGTCGCTTATAAGGATCCAATTCTGAGAAGTAATCTAAAAGGACAGACTAAAGGAAAACTTAAAGAATAGAAAAGGAAAGGAATCATCATCATATTTATTTACATCACAGTGACATCAGTATCTAGTGACACTTTCTGCAACAATTCCTAATGACAATTGCACAATAATTCGATCACAATTTCATAATATTTAGTAAATTTAAGAAATGATTGCATATCATGGAAATATAATGCTATTATGAATTAGGAAATATAATGCATAATGATATTATTTATAACTAGCTGTGTGCCCCACAGTTTCGCCCGCATAAGGTTCGATCCCATAAGAATATCGGGATAAATTGTATTGTATGTCCTAACGCAGGTCATGGTCTACCCACGTGCCAAATTTCATCGAAATTCGTTCAGCCGTTTCAGCGTGAAAGCGTTACAAACAAACAAACTCACTTTCGCATTTATAATTAAAACTAGCTGCGCCCCGCGGTTTCACCCGCGCCTATTTGTTAATCCAGGGTGTTAGCTACCTCCATACAAAATTTCATCAAAATTGGTTCAGCCGTTTGAGCGTGAAGAAGTAACAAACACACACACACACACACTCACAAACTTTCGCCTTTATAATATTAGTGTGATTCTCGAACATTCTTGGAAATTCGAGCATTATTTTGATAACTTTCTTCGAGATAAATCGTAATTGCTGTACTGGCCAAATACATGCGAGCAGCAGCCACCAAAAGTTGAATGAAAATCCATAATTATGAGTCGTGGTCTAGCGGCCAAATAAATTCAATAGTAAACTCATATCTTTCGTGTAATTTTAACGATCTTTTACTCCGAAACATGGAAACTAAGGAGGTAACTTATCAAGGTTTGATTTAAATTTCGAACTGGCTTGCAAATAGAAAGCTGTTTATTGAATAAAAAAACAAATGCACACATTGGCGCGTGAAAAATTATTGTTGTTCGTCATTGAATCTGGAATTTATAAATAATTTAGTGCTTTGATTTAATTCCCGCGTATTATTTGAGAAAAGCACTATACATATACAAGCCTTGGCCGCAACCAGGCATTGGACTCACGTATGTGTGCTTCGGCTTATTGCAGGCCGCTGCAGTAATGTACCTACTATAAATGATGTCTAATGACTCCTCGACCACGGTTTAAACATGTATAAAAAATCTTTTGAAATAGAACAATAATTCTTGCACTGTTGACTATTTCAGTTCATTTTCTTGTTGACGGGCATACAATGTCCTCCCATACCTATTAACACTGTAACTTGAAAACATTGTAAAAGCCCATTATTTTTAAAAGAGTAACCGTGGAGTTTAGCTTCTCCATCGGAAACGACAAATTGGAACCGTGCACCTAGCTTCTGACGTTTCATTAGTGCCCAATGTGCCCATATAAGTTTATGTGAAATCAAATATTTTGATTTTGATTTTAGCACTAAATAACACTTTCCTTGTCCATCATGACTACCCTCACCTGCTAGGACACTAAAATTATATTATCAGGAAAACAGGCAGACCAAAGAAAATAAGGATGGATTGTGTGAAAATTTATAAGGCTAGACTTGAAGGGAACTCTGAGATGACGGCTTATCAAGAAGTAAGGAAGACCAAAACCACATTCAATAAAATTATGATAAGCGCCGAAGAACTGGTCGATGTGGCGACGCTTGGAGGAAGCTTATGTCCAGTAGGCGACGTCTTAAAGTTAAAATAATGATGGTGATGAAGGACAGGAGGATGGCGAATATAATTCCCTCGTCATGGAAGAAGACTTTTGGCCGCAGGGCGTGATGTTCCGCCGTTTCCGCGGACAAATTCCACAGGACAGCATGAAGTCAAGCTAGTGCAAAGTGAAGTGCCACTAAAATACATAGTTTCAAGCATTTTTATTAACACAAGTTTTGTTTATATTGAAATACTTATATGTATGTTTAGGATAAGATATTTTTCTATGGGCCTGTGATGCCTGAAATAAATGGTATTAATATTATTATTTTTATTTATTAATATCATATATCAGAACTTAACGAAAGGATTTCGTAAAATAGTTGAAAAATCAATCACAATATTTGACTGCTTTTTAGACATGTGTAAAATGGATTAAAAGCTGTTAAAATACCTGGTACGGCGTGGACACGGCGGCAATTGCAGTGAACCCAACAATATCGCTAAAATATACTGTCACCGAAGCAAAGAACTCAGCTGGGACCTGGAAACATCATAGAATTTTGTTTAACATGATTATAAATTCTATCACAAAAGCTACATGATTTATTTTACTAATTGGTTATTTTCAATGGTAGTATTTAACATCATCTGCCTAGCTTTTTCACCCAACTATGTTTGGGTCGGCTTCCAGTCTAACCAGGTTCAGCTACCAGCAATAAGTACCAGTATTTTACATGATGAGACTGCCTAACTGACCTCCGCAACCCGGATACTGGGTAATTCCCCTAGGTAAGACTGGTTGTCAGACTTTTCGGACTTCTGACTACCGGTTACGACTGTTAAATATACATTTGAAGACAGTTGATTACTGACAGCACAAGACACTGGAACTGACTGGTCTCGTGTCCGGAGCCCATAGTTTAACTCCATACTGTTTATCATAATATCTTTGTTTAACGTGTATTATCTTAACCGTCGAGTTAATTGTGTAACACACTTAAGAGTAACAAAAACTAACCTAACATTATACCTACAACCAGTTATCTTCATACGTATTGACTGGCCTTAACCGAGTTGCGATGACGTAACAATCAGAAAAGTTCAATGCATTGCTCAGCGATAAGACTTAATGAAGTCTCTCAGGGTCCGCGCCCACTCGACCCGCTTAGACACAACCCGAATAATAATACCAGAAGTTTTACTACCAATTCAGTGCCATTTGTACAGTCAGGCAAAAGTGTAACTTATTATACTTTGAATATGACCGTTACCCTAAGCCTAACTACCTACCCTCTCTCACTCTCTCTCACTGTATTAGAGCAAAATAACGTAACTAAAAATAAAGGCTTGTACAGACCGGCACGACATGTCGCACGAGGCGACACCGGCAGAACAATTTCCTTGAATTTTTCATAGAAATTGTTCTACCGGCCACGGTCTTGTCGACGGAGCAATGGGAGTTAATAGGACAATTGAGTGACCGGCTCTTCGGAGGGACCAGCTGGATCCTGGAGAATTGCCTCAGGCTGTTTATGTAGAATTTGACGACAAAGCTATTAAAAACAATTTCCCTGGAGTAGCAGTCAGAATCGAACCATCGACGACAGAACTCGATGCACTTCGTGGACAGGGAAAAATAGCTGCCAAAAACGAACTAAGAATTAAAAAACAAGCTGTTTTAGTTAATCTGTACATATGTACAACGCGAAAGGTCTAAACAGATAAATAAAATTGTCATTGATGTCGTTTTCTGAGCAGTCATTGCTGTCGTCTTAAGAGTAAGATCTTTGGCAGGTCAGTCGTGTTTTATTTTATTTTTATTTAAATGTAAAGTTCACTTTTTAAGCATTCGGGTTTTTTAATATTTAAATTTACTTTTTTTAAGTCTATAAACCAGTCTATATACCTTTATTTTTAATATTTCTTTATCTTTATTTTTTTGTTCTCCAGTGAGAGAATGATGTAAAAAAAGAAGTTATTAATTTTTATTTAGATTTTCTGAGGAATGATGATGATTGTGATTTAAAAAGCTGCAGATTATTATAATGTTTTAAATGATAAATGATAAATAAATGATAAATGATTTATTTCTGTAAGTAGGTTTGTACAAACACTTTTACACGTCAATCATATTAAAAAAAACTAGATGAGGTCGGCGTTTCGTATCCGACTACTCTGAGAAGAAAGGCCGAAACAAACTCAGAGGTCAGGTTTATACAGGTAACTGAATAAAAAAACTGTATTAAAAGTTGCTTATTTTATTTATATGCGTTTTGTAACATAATTAAATTAAATATTTGTATAATAATTGCACTCACAGCAAACATACCACATACACATATCTTTAATAATTGACTTTGTTTATGTGGGGTGCTGGCCACAGCAACTCGCGAGTGAACACGGGGCTAAAAACCGCGTAGTGATCAAGGGTTAAAGTTAATAAATAAATAACCTCTAGCTCTATAATCCGGGCCATAACCACTGTGCTAATACCGTTAAGTTTAAAAGTTCCTGGAGGCAGGAGCGATGCGACGCGACGCGCGACAGTGCGACTCAATTCCTCGATTCTACTAGAGTCTAGTCGCACCTGTCTAGTGCCTTTAGTTTCACAGTTCATAAAATATCACAAATAAACCCTAGCATAATCCGCATAATATCGTTCTCATTTCCATATCGCAGGGCAAAGTTCAAGATCTCTCGCGTCCGGCCCTGGTTCAGGCCATGGTTCGGAGCGAGAGTGCATGGGAGGCCGTCACCTCCTTCTGCGAAACAGTGATGCTTGCGAAGGAGGAGGCGGAACGCGTGAGGGTAAGGCAAAGTCAACGCCCTCGCGCCCTTAGTCGCCGCAGGAGACGCCCCGGGCGTCGGGAATCGCAGGCCGATTCCCGGCCACCGTAGGCGCGGGCTTGCGGACGGTGAGCGATGGGTAGCTCACCGTCCGATAAGGACCAAGCCCGGGTCGACGGCGCGTTGTGTTCCACGCGCGCCTCAAAGAGACGTCAGCACCAATTGACGGGGTCCGAAAGGGCCAATGCCTGCCAGGGTTACGAGCCTGTCCGAAAGGGATATCGTGGCCCTGGCACACAGGCATCTGAAGGAACACGGTGGGTTTTAGTCAGTAAAAGTCTGACACTCCCTCCCGCTCCACCCAGAGCGGGAGAAGTTATTTGATAATTTCCCACCCAAAAAAAAAAAAAAAAAAAGGGCAAAGTTCAACTACATAATTATAATAAAAAACGCGTCACAATGCTGTTATGTATAAGGCCTTGACCATACATTGTGATAAAGGCGGCAAGTTCAATGAATGCGACAACACGTCATGTCATAATAACGATAACGTTGTTTATTGTTTGATAATGATTTCATACCAGACGGCGAGTAGACAGGGCGCTCTTATCAATAAATTAAAGTGTTGACTGAATGACTGTTTGAAAGCGTTTAATCAGTGTTTTATCGACATGTTGAAGACTTAGTTATCGAGTTTTACACACCATTTTTAGGGTTCCGTGCCAAAATGGTAAAAGGAACCCTTATGGTGAGACTAAATCTGTCTGTCACAGCTGGATATCTCAAGAACTACTAATGCTGTCAACTTGAAATTTGGAATAGATTTAGACGACGTTTACCCAACTATTTTGCAAACAAGAAAGAAATTTTAAAAATATATCTTTTTTGCAACAGGGCCTAAAAGGGGGTTTTAAAAATTCGAATGGAGTCTACGGGGGAACGTGGAGTATCATATGAAAGAGCGCTGTTAAAAAATACCGTTCTCTTATCTCCGAAGTTTGCATAGAGAAAAATCTGAAATTATTCTATGGGATAGAATTTTATGTAAAGATTACAGGAAAAATAAAACGATGTCTCTAAATAGCACACTGTTTCAGAAATCTTCAAAAAAAATTACATTATACAGGGTGGAATTTTGTAATGCCACCTGGAGGGAAAGTACTCTTAATACTGCAGATAGAAAATTTTACTCAAAAGAAACATTCCTTTATTTTTGAATAGAAAGCAAACTGCATTCAAAGATTTTCGAAAATTCTCTTCTCCCACACCCGGGAATCGAACCGGCTAAAATCTGAAAAAATTATACCCAGTTTGATTTAATGGAAGCTTATTTTTTAAATAACAAAAACGTGAATCTAGCTCTGCGGTGGTATGGAGCCAGATATCAAGACCGACAGGCACCAACTCGGTTCGTATTGAAAATAATGGTAGAAATTTTAAAGAATACGGGTGGTTTCAAGAAGAGACGGCAAACTATTCAGCAAAACTATTTCGATTTTGAACTAGATGTTTTAACATACTTTTAATCATTTCCAAAGGCTTCAAGTAGAGATGCTGCCGATGAATTAGGAACAACCCACACTCGCGTACTTAAAGTGCTGATAAAGTATAAGTATAAATGCTATCGTGAAGGTCGGTTGGTGCAATCGCCGCAATGAAACACGAACAGGATTCACTCGAGACCAATAATGGTTTTATTGGTCTTGAGTGAATCCTGTTCGTGTTCATGAAACTAACAATCAAGTAAGATTTTCTTTCAACGTTTGGTGCGGAATTATGAGAAATAATGTAGTGTTAGTCCACGTGTACGAAGGTCATTTAAACACTGTCAAGTATATTGAAATACTGGATCTCTTAAGAAACGAGTTAAATGGTTTCCCCGAGGAAGAGCGAAACCAAATAATTCTACAGCAAGATGGTGCTCCAGCACATAACAGCAGAATCACTACTGCCTACATTAATAACCATTTTAATACCTGGATTGGTACAAACGGCACAATCAGATGGCCTGCGAGATCGCCAGATCTCACCCCATTAGATTTTTTTTTGTGGGGATATGTAAAAAATCAAATTTACATGAAATCTTATGCGAATGACAACGAGTTGAGAGTTGAAGTTCAGACTACGATTTATAATATTCACCACAACATTTTATTAAAGGTTACTAGAAATGAATTCGTTAAAAGAATAAATTTGTGTATCCCATTGGGCTCCAAGCGAATGGAGCCCATTTCGAGCAATTAATTAGTTAGTTTACCATTTTTTGTAAATAATTAAATTAATTTAAGATTTCCTGGTTTTCCTTTCATTTAATTTATCATGTTTGTTAGAGAGATTTCATCCTTATAATTGACCCTAACGATCGATGCAATAAAAGTACATGGTATAATTTTTTTAGATTATAGCCGGTTCGATTCCCGGGTGTGGGAGAAGAGAATTTTCGAAAATCTTTGAATGCAGTTTGCTTTCTATTCAAAAATAAAGGAATGTTTCCTTTGAGTAAAACTTTCTATCTGCAGTATTAAGAGTACTTTCCCTCCAGGTGGCATTACAAAATTCCACCCTGTATATGACGGTACGGAACCCTCGGTGCGCGAGTCCGACTCGCTCTTGACCGGTTTTTTGCTAAGACTGTGGAAGGTATGATTTTTGTTTTTTGCTTTGAATGAACGAAAATATTTATTTGTTGGTTTGTTTGTTGTTGTGTTATATTTGTGTAGGTGTTTAATGTCAACATTTTAAGGAATGGATTCCTTAAAATGTTGACTTTAAGAGTAGAATTTAATTTTAGCAACAGATGGTTATAATTATAAATCATCTTCATATAATATTATATCATAGATTCTTACCTAAAAATCGTGAAAAAAGGTAAGAAATAATGAACCAGATTATTACAAAATTTGAACAGAATAAAGATTAAAGTCTCAGAGAATGCGATCCTGACCCTGTCAGTTGGACAATTTCTAGTAAGGGATCGTCCATTAATCACGTGAGACTCGAAGGGGGGTGGGGTTCGTAAAAAATCAAGAAATATCACAAGCGGGAGGGGATTATAGTGAGATAACACGTGTATAAAATGTATTGTTGAACGCGCGATTTATAAACCGAAAAGTGACCTTGACTAGCCGACTTTTAATATGTAGGTATCTATAAATTAGATTATAGACCTGTATTTATTAAAGATAAAATATTGTTATTTTTTTAAAATACTTTATACCAAAAAAATACACGTGATTTGGGTAGAGGAAGGGGTAGTCTAAAACCTTACCATGTAAGTAAGACCACCCAAGTAAGTAATTCTGATTATCATTATTTTATGTTCTTTCATGTCAACAAGCAAGGAAACCATAGCAAAATAAATAACTTCGCCCAAGGTTTTATGCAAGATTCAGAAACCTCATAAACTCATTAAAAGTTTGAAGATTGATGAAAGAAAAAGTATAAAATTGCTTTTTTAATATCACTGCAAAACAGACATGATTCACTTACAAAAATATATATTATATATTCCCACAATATTATGGTACCAATATTGTCTTTAAATTATCGCTGAATAATAATAATTGTCATATCATAATGGTAAGCCAATATTGCAGAACATTTTGTGTAATTTTTAATTATTAATATAAATATTTTAATATATTATTATTTTTTTGTGTTGTGGGAAACATGCTTTACTGGCAACATAGAATGTTGCGGTGCTGCAGGCAACATTGTTTTTAGCAACATTTGCTAATACGGAAAACAATGATTAGCAACTGTCTCTCAACATTTGTTTACTGCATGAATAAGGGGCTTATTAATTCCAAATACATTTGGTCCTCTTTAGTAGCTATTAATTTGGAATAACTTTGTGGTTTTCTGACGGAAAAACCCTTAAATAAGTATGTCAAGCAAGTAGTTAATCGAATGTGTCGACATTTATATGAATTGACAATTGAATACATCATCGCTATTTGTTACCATAAACGGAACCTTCCATGACAATTTTTTTTTTTTGGGCCGGAAATTATCAAATAACATTTCCAGCTCTGGGCGGAGCGGGAGGGCGTGTCAGACTTTTACTAACTAAAACCCACCCATGTTCCTTAATTTGCCTATGTGCCAGGGCCACGATATCCCTTTCGGACAAACTCGCAACCTTGACAGGCATTAGCCCTAATGGACCCCGTCAATTCGTGCTGACATCTCTTTGAGGCGGGCGTGAAACACAACGCGCCGTCGACCCGGGACTAGTCCTTATCGGACGGCGAGCTACCCATCGCTCACCGTCCGCAGGCCCGCGCCTACGGTGGCTGAAAATCGGCTTGCGACTCCTGACAGGGCGACCCAGGGCGTCTCCTGCGGCGACTAGGGGCGTGAGGGCGCGAACCCTGCCTCTCCCTCACGCGTTCCGCTTCCTCCTCCTTCGCGAGCATTACTGCTTCACAGAAGGAGGTGACGGCCTCCCATGCACAATCGCTCCGAACCATGGCCTGAATCAGGGCCGGACGCGAGAGATCGCCGCCGCCGATCGCCTCCGTGAAGACACGGTTGTGCTCTGCCCAAGCCGGGCAGACCTCCACCGTATGCTCCAACGTGTCCTCCGCGCAATCCACACAGTGGTGACACCCCGGCGTTTCCTCCCGCTTTATCCTGAAAAGGAACCTCTCGAAACCACCGTGTCCGGTGAGGACCTGCGTCAGGCGGAAGGTGAGGAAACAGTAGCGCCTCTCTAGCCACTCCTTAAATAGGGGACTTATCGCCACAATTGTGGCGCGCCCAGCGCTGGGTTGCGACAATCGCACTCTCCATGTCGCCATGAGAGCCTTCCATGACCATAAAGTGCTTACCTATGTCAACGTATATAATTGTCTCATTCCAAGCTATAGCGATTGCTAGCTATCTGTCTCAGTCATGCGCAGGGTGTGGAGAGGCGCACTGCAATTTTGAAGAGGTAACTGCGATTCGTGACGGGCCTAGTAACCGCGGTTTCAAACAAACCGGTTAACTGTGGAGAGTCGTGATGTGAATGTAATAAACGAAGAGCTGCTTAATTAAGTTTAGTTGATGCATGGATGAAAGATTTAATGCAAGACTAATGCAACATTTAAAAACTGGCGATTTGCATTCTCATATTTTTCCCGTCCACAAATGAATTCGCAAAAGCACAAGTTTCAGGACGAGCATCGGTAAATGAGTTAGCCCTACATTAGGTTATAATATTCCTTCTAATTCAGTTTGACCCCATTAAAAAAGAACACCATGACTCTACAAAATTATTAATTTAAGTTTTTGTAATTTTAAAACCATGGGTTTTCCTAGATTGCTCATAAGCAAACACGAAAAATTAGGTAATCGGTCTGAGGTGACGAAATAAAATATTCAGAAGTATCAACAAACGACTGATTCACAATCCCACATGAATCTTACAGGCACAAAAGTCAAAGTCAAATTATTTATTTCAAATAGGCACATAGATGGCACTTTTGAACGTCAAAATTTACAAATAAAATAGAATTGATTCTAGTCGCCCCTTCCAATAGGTAGCTTCGTATGGGGAAGAATGGGCAAGAAACTCCACCGTTACTCTTTTAAAATGTTTTCAATATTTGGTATTGGTACATCAATTATATAATTATATGTGAAGACGATGCACCTTGAATAAAATTACTATACCACAATAGGTAAAAAGAATTAATAATGTAATATGTGATAGATACATGGTGCTCACATATTTACAAACATTGTAAAAAAAAAAAACGTTTTCTTAAAATAATCAGTGTGTGAGTTAAGGTAATCACAGAGTGTAAAATAAATGTCATAAAAATAATAAAATATAAAATTAAAATAGCAATTAGTTAGATTTTGTCTAGACTCCAGATTGTCCTATGGAGCTGGACCAGCATGTTTCCAAGCGTTCTTATCCTGGATATAATCCTCTAATATGTAATAAGCTTGTTTACAAAGTGTACTTTTTATATGAGTTTTAAATTTTCTTTCATTTAATTGCAATATATCACAAGGTATTTTGTTGTAACATTAAACACGGTACCCCATAAAAGATGTATGTACTTTAGATAATCTGAAACATGGCTGATCTATTTTATCTTTATTTTTAGTATTTAAATTATGTCTATCACTTATTTTTTTGAAAAGATGTAGGGTTTTTCTTACATACATAATATTTTCATAAATGAATTGGCAAGGTACCGTCATAATATTAATCCTTTTAAAGAGTTCCCTAAGAGATTCTCGGCGACGTAGATTATAAATGGCTCTGACAGCTCTCTTTTGCAAAATAAAGATAGATTCAATGTCAGCAGCCCGACCCCACAATAAAATACCGTACGACATAATGCTGTGGAAGTAGCTAAAATAGACCAAACACGCGGTTTCTACATCTGTTAACTGTCTTATCTTCCTAACAGCATAAGCGGCCGAGCTTAACCGCCCCGCAAGTGATGTTATACACAGTACAACATAATGAGCAGTAGAAACCTAAGAACGAACATTTGAATTGTTACCACTCACGTGGATGACGCGCTTTGCAGACCGCAACATGACCATATAAGCTACGAGTTTCGCAATTCAATAAATTAGTCTGTGGCTGTACCATTGAGACCGGTGAATGGGTTAGGTTACGTAGTTCACAAATATTGCCCAGATGACACACTGTTTTATATTTTAACTGAGGTTCAGGTTCTTCTAATAATAGTGCATCATGCATTTCGGAATTTAAACACCATAGTTTAATCACTATAGACGAGAAACTGCAATGGGGACCACATATAACCTCTCTGGCGGGGCGGCTAAGCTCGGCCGCTTATGCTGTTAGAAAGATAAGACAGCTAACAGATATAGAAACCGCGCGTTTGGTTTATTTTAGTTACTTCCACAGCATTATGTCGTATGGCATTATACCGTACGACATAATGCTGTGGAAGTAGCTAAAATAGACCAAACGCGCGGGTTCTACATCTGTTAACTGTCTTATCTTCCTAACAGCATAAGCTTCCGAGCTTAACCGCCCCGCAAGAGATGTTATACACAGTACAACATAATGAGCAGTAGAAACCTAAGGACGAACATCTGAATTGTTACCACTCACGTGGATGACGCGCTTTGCAGACCGCAACATGACCATATAAGCTACGAGTTTCGCAATTCAATAAATTAGTCTGTGGCTGTACCATTGAGACCGGTGAATGGGTTAGGTTACGTAGTTCACAAATATTGCCCAGATGACACACTGTTTTATATTTTAACTGAGGTTTAGGTTCTTCTAATAATAGTGCATCATGCATTTCGAAATTTAAACACCATAGTTTAATCACTATAGACGAGAAACTGCAATGGGGACCACATATAACCTCTCTGGCGGGGCGGCTAAGCTCGGCCGCTTATGCTCTTAGAAAGATAAGACAGCTAACAGATATAGAAACCGCGCGTTTGGTTTATTTTAGTTACTTCCACAGCATTATGTCGTATGGCATTTTACTGTGGGGTCGGGCTGCTGACATTGAGTCCATCTTTATTTTGCAAAAGAGAGCTGTCAGAGCAATTTATAATCTCCGTCGCCGCGAATCTCTTAGGGAACTATTTAAAAGGATTAATATTATGACGGTACCTTGCCAATTCATTTATGAAAATATTATGTATGTAAGGAAAAATCTACATATTTTTAACAAGATAAGCGATAGACATAATTTTAATACTAGAAATAAAGATAAAATAGATCAACCATTTTTCAGATTATCTAAAGTACATACATCTTTTATGGGGTACTGTGTTAAATGTTACAACAAAATACCTTGTGTTATATTGAACTTAAATGAGAGAAAATTTAAAACACATATTAAAAGTACACTTTGTAAACAAGCATATTACAAGTTAGAGGATTATATCCAGGACAGGAATGCTTGGAAACATGCTGGTCCAGCTCCATAGGACAATCTAGAGTCTAGACAAAATCAAACTGGTTGCTATTTTTATGGTAAAATCTGTTATTTTTATGATATTGATTTTGCATTCTGTGATAACCTATACTCACACACTGACTTATTTTTTTATTTTTTTAGAAAAACATACTTGTATGATGTTTGTAAATATGTGAACACCACGTATCTATCTAATAATTAAGTTATTTTTCATTGCTTAGTTTTTAATTCGTTTTACCTATTATGGTATAGTAATTTTATTCTAGGTGCATCGTCTTCACATATAATCATATAATTAATGTAATCAAACAAAATATTGTAAAACATTTTTAAAAGAGTACCGGTGGAGTTTCTTGTCCATTCTTCTCCATACGAAACTACCTTTTGGAAGGGGCAACTAGCATCAATTCTATTTTTTTTGTAAATTTTGACGTTCAAAAGTGCCTCTTATGTGCCTATTTGAAATAAATGGTTTGACTTCGACTTTGACTTTGAAACCTAACAGGACAAGATCTACATTTTATTATTAGTATAATTCCAATTTGACCAGCAGCATTTACTAAGAAACACATATTACAATAATTGTGCACTTAGATTGTTTTATTAAACGTAGGTACGTACCTACGGTTGCGGTTTTCTTTGTGTCTTCCATATTTATAATGAATAGGCCCGTGCACTTGCATATACCTAGTTAGCATTATCAATAACCTCTATACTGAGAAAAATGTTTACCTACATCTAGTTTTTAGTCCAAACAGACAGTCTCAGTTGCCAACATACAGCTAGCAACACTGCAACTCTTGTTAACATGTTTGACAACTCGCGTTGCTCAACCATACAAGCAACGTTCTAAACGACGCTGACAGAATAGTCGACATCGGCTCAGTTGCCAAAACGGAAAAAAAAAACGTTCTAAACAAATTAACACGAATGTTAACACTCACACACCTTTGTTGAAAATATTTAAAAGTAGCATTGTTCAGAAGTATTTCAGTCACTAATAGAAAAAAAAAAGAAAGAAAAATTGTTTATTCTGCACAAACAAGACACACTTTACAAAAAAAAAAAATGGAATGGAAGTTGTTTACTCGTAATAATAATAAAAGATCCGTTATTATGGGCATGCTTTTCTATATCATCTGTGGCTATTATTATCGGAGATATTTGACTTCGTACAGAACCACATTCATTTTCTGGTGGCAAATAGAGTACTTACGTATTGTGAACAATCTCAATAGAAGAAGGGCTGATTTCAAATACATGAATGCAAGTTTTTTGACGGAATAACTTTCCAATTATGAGTGCTCAAGATTTTATTATTTTCGCACTTGGGGCCTACCAAATACGAATTGAAAATAATGATTGCTTTTATGATACCTAAATGATAAAAGTACAACCTTACATAGCTTCATGCCTGTATTACTCGATGGGGTAGGTAGAGATGTTACCCTCATTTCAAATAGCTGAAATATGAATCTCCTCCGCCGCAAATTGAATTTGAGTGGTGCGAAGATATTTAATCATGCCTGCCCACGTCAAATCTTGATGTTCAATATAGGTGTCACTACAACGCCTGGCAATTTGCCCAAAAGTATGAGGGTAATGACATTAGAAAAACCCACTGACATAGTAACAAAACATTGTACAAAACATGCAGGGATCATTGCCAGCGACAATACTCGTAAATAGAACAAATCCGCTCTTCATCTGGTTTTAAAATTTATTTGATTTTTGACGTGAAAAATTCTAAACCACTGGGTCTGGAAGTATGAAATTTTGTACAAGAGTTCCTTCTTTAAAGAGTTCCTTTCAAAATATGAGCAAGAAAGAATGATTTTTGAAAAAACATTCTTTAAATGGGTTAAATAGGGGAGGGGGGGGGGATTCAAGATTGTATGGAAGTTCGTAATTTTCGCGGTGTTGAAATCCTCTCAGGCTCACGACTCGTCAATAAGAAAATGCTCTCTAGCAGACCGGCCAGCCTGGAGTCTGGGTTAGTGGCAATAGGCTCCGTCCCTAATATATAAATAATAATCCCCTAATCCTAATATATAATCTCCCTTGCTCAAACTCTCATTCAGCCCATTATTGATTACGCTGATGCCTGTTACTTGGATGCCACCGAGGAGCTTTTAAATAAACTTGAGCGTTTGCAAAACATCTGTATTCGTTTTGTTTTCAACCTTAAAAAGTATGACCACGTTTCTAACTTTCGCAAGATACTCAAGTGGCTCCCTATTCGACTTCGCAGGAACTCGCGGATTTTGTGTCTGCTATTTAACCTCCTTCACAATCCTAAAACACCATCCTATCTGCGGGAACGTTTTTCCTACGCTCGTCCTTCTGATGCGCCTTGCAGGTCGCATCTTAGAAATCTTCTTAAGTCCCCTCCCCACACCACCGACTTCTACTCCTACTCCTTCACTGTGCACGCGGTGCGGTTGTGGAATTCACTGCCACCTGATATAAGGGACTGCCATACTGTTTCAGTATTTAAAAGAAGAGTGAAAGAACACTATCTTTCCACTTCGTCATAGTTGCGTATATTTTTATTATTTTAATAGAATTATAATTAATATTCTAGTGATATTTATTTTAGAAGTATGTATTTGTGTGTATGTATGTATGTATATTATTTGTTTAGTTTTATTAAGTAAATTGTTTTTGATTATATGTATTCTATTTTCTCTTCTACTCTTACACACGGTGTCTACATCTCTTTATCGACTTTCCTATCGCAGGTATGCTGGAAGAGATTTCTTTAGAAATAAGCATCACCTTTGTACGTATTTTTCTGTTCCTTTCTTCTTGTATGTTTATAATGTGTGTACATAAATGGTTAAATAAATAAATAAATAAATAAATAAATAAAACTTAAAAACATAAATAGTAAAATGTGTACTAAAGAGATGTTGAAGCCGATGCTACAAATTTGAGTTGACCTTTCCTGACAGTCGGCATGCATGAGTCAGTCATCGTGTACTGGCCTCTGTTAGAAACAACATTATCAATACTTTCCACACAAACCAACCGTGAAATTAACTGGATTGAACTTTCAGCGCCACTAATTTTATTAGTAGCGTCTTTAACGCCACCGGTACCACCGCGCGCGCCGGTGCAGCGGTGCAATGATTCCATGCTCTGTGAACTCAACTCTAACATAGCTAAATTACTGAAATCACATTACCACGTCCTATTCTAATGCAGAGACACAGAGGGCTCCATTTCTCATTTTCATGATCCGTACTACCACAACTACTCCAAAAATAGTAGAAAATAAAGCCCTTATTAATTGGGGAGGAGCTCGTAGTTAAGTAATAACAGCCGCACGGGCCGATCTATCCGGTTAAATTACACTTGCCGGGGTTGTTCCATGGATGGGTAACCGAGACTCCTCCGTGCCTCGGAAATCACGTTAAGCCGTTAGTTCCAGCTGTCCTTTGTAGATCTTTGACGGTCGTTACAGGTCGTCAGAAGATCCAAAGTCTGATAAAAAGTCTTACCAAGGGGTATCGTATTACCCAGTAACTGGATTGTGGAGGTCAGATAGGCAGTCGCTCCATGTAAAATACTGGTATTCAGCTGCATCTGATTAGACTGGAAACCGACCCTAAAATAGTTGGGAAATGGCTAGGCAGATTTATTAATTGAGAAACTGAGTTGAGAAACTTTGTTTCAACATGTTTCAGTCTTGCAGGAAACATGTGCTGGCATCATGGAAGGTACAGTAGGTGTACCGAGTTAAGCCCCACTGTATCCAATTCGGATACAGTTATCCGTATCACAGGGCTTTAGCGGGTACTTAGCTATTATTACACTTTTAGGGCACACGCGTTTAACTTCCGAGGGCTTATAAAGTTTAGCGTGTTACTTATCATGTTAATGTTTCGAAATCATGGTAAACAATAGTTTTGCAACATTTTGCCAACAACGATGAGGCGGATAATAATTTTTTGTGACTGTTTACAACATTGTTTCCAATGAATACGGGGCTAAAACGTTACCTGTTGGGTTTGTTTCAGTTGCTTGGCAATGCTTGGAGGTAGCATCTGATACAGTAGGGAATCACTTAGCTCTTTCTCATATTCAAGTTCTTTTGCCTTTTCCGCTAAATTACTGGCGTACACCTGGAAATTATAGAAAAAAATAATATTATAGGCGTTAAGTATACCGGGTAGGGTACCTACGTATTACGAGCATGAGGTTAGGTTCTAATCTGGCCAACAATGAGACTTTGAACTCATTGTTCCTTTACAATTAAAATGATTAAAAACCTACAAAAATGCAGTTTGAACTTTTTTTCTACCCAATTCTACCCAGATTAAGAAACTAGCCCTGAACAAGTGACTTGCCCTTATAGTTAAGTCGGTAGGGCATGAAACTTTTTTATATTTTGTCTGCCTGCAATAGCATAGATATCGTCGCGGCGATCATTTAAAGGCACAGCGTCACTATCGCCGCGATTCTCTCGTCTGTGGAGATGGTGCCTAAGTTCTTTAGTTATTAAGATTGTTTCTAGCCTATGTTTGATGTACGTTTTGTGGCTGTGCTTTTTGAATAAACATAAAATACTCCCATGGAAAGAAGGCATGAGTTTGAGTATGCGTAGAATAAAATAAACCCCACACAGTCAGCAGTTGCATTTTCTACCACTAATCCAACAGTCCAGTCACGTTTTACTAAGAGTAAACGCTACAAATACGATAATGATGTAATGTGCACTCCGTAATGAATGAATGGACGCGTAATACTATGCTACATTGTGCTCAATTTAGCAGCCGTTGGCCTTGTAGTGCATTGCCCTGGCGTTACGTAGGATGGAGGCGCGCCATTCGGTTGTATTCTCATTCAATACACACCTTGTACTCGTATACGTTTATTTTTGGGATTGTTTGTACCATTGGATGGGAATCAAGCAGATGGATTAGACAAGTGGAAATCGCATATAAATTGTTTAGCGTTATCGCTGATATAATGTCAATGACCGGACGCATCGGAGATGCATTATCATCCCTGGAACTAAGCTAAAATGTGTCAGGTGATTGAAATTACACCGGCACACATACCCTTTAAACTGGAATACAGAAACACTGGTTGGCGGTGGGCAGAGGAGGCCATCGATGTAGGCAGATGAAAGAGGCAGTCGAAGGAGGTAGGTGAAGGAGGCAGGCGAAGGAGGTAGGTGAAGAAAGCTGACGAAGGAGACAGGAGAAGGACGCAGGCAAAGGAGGCTGGCAAAGGAGGCAGGGAAAGGAGGCAGGCAAAGGAGGCTGGTAAAACAGACAGTTGTAGGAGGCAGACGAAGAAGGAAGACGAAGGAGGCAGGCGAAGAAGGCAGGTGAAAGAGGCAGGCGAAGGTGGCAGGCGAAGGAGGTAGGCAAAGGAGGCAGGTGAAGGAGGCAGACGAAAAAGGCAGGCGAAGGAGGCAGGTGAAGGAGGCAAGCGAAGGTTGGTGAAGGAGGCAGGCAAAGGAGGCAGGTGAAGGAGGCAGGCGAAGGAGGCAGTTGAAAGAGGCAGGTGATGGAGGCATTCGATGGAGGCAGGTGAAAGAGGCAGGCGAAGGAGGCAGGCGAAGGAGGCAGGCAAAGGAGGTAGGCGAAGGAGGCAGGTAACGGAGGCAGGTGAAGGAGGCCGATGAAGGAGGCGGGCGAAGAAGGCAGGTGAACGAGGCAGGCGAAGGAGGCAGGTGAACGAGGCAGGCGAAGGAGGCAGGCGATTGAGGCAGGTGAAAGAGCTCGTCCGGGGTACCAGTAGCTTCCCCGGACGAGCTCCTTGACAAAGATAGGTTATGTATAGAGGTTTGTTTAGCGTTTCGATGACAATCTTTAGCACCAATTTTGATGTCACCTTATCTTGTGCCCAGTAAACAGGCTGGGGCTAGTTTAGGACTAACGCTATCTCCTTGTTGTTATTTTAATGTTTAAACAATTTTTACTTATTCTACAAAATATTTAGTTACCTGTATAGTATTGACTGCGTTCCTGACCAACGCTATGATGATTGGGGATACCACGCAGACGAGTATTAATATCCCTGCGCATACGACTTCTGACCTCCTTGCCTCCGTCAGACTTAATGTCACTCCGTCCCTAAAAAAAGCATTTTATAATAATTAGAAGCAGAAATTAAAGAGAAAGATAGCTGGCTCCTATCAAGTTGACATACATGGTAGCAAAATCCGGCCAAGTGCGAGTCGGACTCGCACACGAAGGGTTCCGTAGCATTATCTATAAAAACGGCAAAAAGATCACGTTTGTTGTATGGGAGCCCCACTTAAATATTTGTTTTATTTTAATATAATTATTTAAATATTCTGTGAATATTTCAAGCGTCTACCTGTTGCCGTTATCAATATCGAGCAAAAACGAGCAAATAAATCACGTTTGTTGTATGAGAGCCCCCTTAAATATTTATTATATTCTGTTTTTTTGTATTTGCTGTTATAGCGGCAACAGAAATACATCATCTGTGAAAATTTCAACTGTCTTACTATCACGGTTCATGAGATACAGCCTGGTGACAGACGGACAGCCAGACAGACAGACGGTGGAGCCTTAGTAATAGGCTAAAAAAACCCAAAAAAAGACGTTCTGAAGGGAAGTACCTTTAAAGATTCAACGTCTTCGAAGCAAGTGCCCCAACATGAAACATATTATTTATGTATTTTTTTTATGACATCGTGTTATTTATATTGATGTTAACAAAGGAAAACATGCCTTAATCTTTTAACTAACTAGCTTATCCCGTAGGTCATAGAACATTTTTTTTTTTTCTGAAAAACTAGTAAAACTATTTTTTTTTTTATTTGCTTGCCTCATTTTAATATAACAGACAAAATTTCATAGCTGTCCTTTGGATCCTTGATGTCCAAAATGACGGTAAAATGTACAGTAGGCCAAACGACACTGGTACAAAACTTTGACCTTCAGCTGGTCCTACCGGAGTACCTGCGGGGTTTCAATAGAATACGAGGGCAGCTTATACTGATTTTTTTACCACTGAAGTGCGGCCTGCTGTCCATCCGGTGCAACTTAGGTAGACAACCTCGTTACCATCTAAACGATTATCTTTATATTTATCTAGAGAAATTATACGCAAATATTAAAAGCTACCATAAAGTTTGTGCTGATAGGAGTGGGGGAAATCCATTAACTATAAATAAACAACCAGTTTGAATCAAATTGCATAACTATTAACAATAATTAATACAATAATAATAATAGTTATTAATGGCGCAGTTACAACTGTGTTACCGGCCAGTGACGTCACATTTTTGCGGTTAGCAAGTTCGTTCAACGAAACGATGAAAGAGTCACGCGTCTGCGGTTTAATTTCTTAGTTCGTCACATATTACCTACAGTAAAAAAAGGGTTCCGTTCTTCCTTTTGAGTAACGGAACCCTAAAAATAAGCTAGATGGAGTCGACATTTTTTGTCTGACTACCCCTGAAAAAAAATGACGAAAAAAACTCAGGGGTCAAAATCTCATTTAAAGTCCAGACATAACCTTGGTCAGATGATTTGAGGACCGTGTAGTAAAGTGTCTGAAATGGTCTTTTGAGGAAATAACCACACAGATTTGAGAGGACCTGTCCAGTCAGTGCAAGGTTTTGTCAGTATTCTCGGTGGCATCACAATTTATCTTCGCCAACATCTTATATGTTAGGCAAAATATACACTTATACACTAAAAACAGTGATATTCACAATATTAACACCAGAAATAAGGATAAATTACGTGCTCCATTTCACCGGCTTCATAAGGTTCATAACTCATTTGTTGGACTTGGTATAACTTTTTATAACAAAAGCGTTTAAAGTTAAAGTTAAATCCAATCTTTGTTCAAAGGCATACTATTCTATCAATGACTATGCACGCCCATTATGCCTGGAGGCTTTTATTTAGGTACGTTCCGTTTACGTTATTTCTGCTTGAGTATAGTTTTCGACGATTTTTATGTTTTTTTTTGGTATAGTGGCGTGTGCTAGCTAACATAAGGCAAACAATTTAATTTAATGCTGTGTTGCGTAATGCAAATTCTTTTACATTTTATTGTATAGATTCAAGTTTTATATCTGGACAGACAGCTGTGCTGCTGGGGAGTTTGTTGCGCCACTTTTTCTTCCCAGTTAAAGCACTAGGAAGTGGTGAAGGGTGGGCGTTTTTGGGGGACTGTCTTATGTAATTTTTGACGTTCGAAAAGTGCTGATTCTCAGCCTAGTGTGAATAAATGACTTTTTATTTTGATTCATGTAGCTCAACTCAGATCGTATGAAGCTGAACAACAGACTCGACGAACAATACCTATCAAAGATAGGACTTTTGGGTAGGCCGCATAAACTACTCAAAATGTAACATGTAGTTAGTTACAATGTACACCATTGTAATTCATAGAGTTTTTTTTAATTACTCAGAATTCCAGGTTATGTTGGAAACATTTTGAAGAAAGTGATTACGAGGACTTTTATTAAGGTTTTTAAAAACTGACTTGATGTAAAATATTTAAATCACCGACAATAACGAAATATTGAAATTTTGCAGCCTTAGTTTCAATAATATCAAAGTTCAAAATTGCGACTGACAGAACAGTACTACCAATCACATGACTGCAAAATTCAGTGCTCACAATCGTACTACGCGTCAAGATATAGTGAACGCACAGTAGAACCAAACTCGTAGTGTTGCCCAAATTCAGTCTTGGTCTTGCAGTCTTGGTCTTGTTCTTGCGTTTTTGCAAGACCAAGACCAAGAACAAGACCGCGTATTTTTAGCAAGACCAAGACCAAGACTGACCGTGCAAGACTTGAGCAAGAACAAGACATAGCTTGCAAGACTCTTGCGTCTTGCAGCTAGGACTTAGCGCTATTTCACTGAGTAGTTAGGTGTAACAGTTCGGTGTATAGGTAGGTACGCTTAGGAATTCTATGAGACGCAAAAAACTGTATCAAAGAATATGAAAAACTGGACCTATGCGCATTACGACTAATACCATACACCTAGCGAATAAAAAAATATCTATTAAAATCAAACTGAGTGCATGCATAGTTATGTTTTAACCATCGGCACTTTGATAATGCGGCATCAAAGGTTTTTTACTTACTTCTCAAAGAAATTTGCCGCTTTTCGGAAGTACATGGTTATGATACACGCGCCGGCGGCTTCTTTTGAAATCTAAAACAATCGTTGCCGCCACGCCGAAATCATAACATTTGTGACACTATTTGATTGCCGCCATAGGGCGTAGGTATACTCATGCAAAATAATTTCGAATTTTTTTAAGAGTACCTACAGGTGTTCCAAAGAATAAATAAGTTTCAGAGTGCTTAGAATGAAAATGAATACATTATACTGATCACGCAAGTAGTATTATGATTAGGTTATAAATCAAAGCTTATAAATCATAAATGTTTATTAAGAAACAGTTACTTCCATGGAAAACGACATATAGGTCAGTTGATTTTTCGAATTTCTTATCAAATCTTCAGTTATTTATTAATCTGCTTGATCTTTACTATGGCTATGTTAATTCAAGCTCACAATGTTCCAATTCTAATACGTTTTTCTAAGATTTAAAGTAAACTTTAATAAATAGTAATAGACTAATAGGTAATTGCAAGACTTGCAAGACTCTTGCTGCAAGACCAAGACCAAGACCAAGACTGGGAGCGCAAGACCAAGACCAAGACCAAGACCAGGTGTATTGGCGCAAGACCAAGACCAAGACGGGCTAAGTCTCGTCTTGTTCTTGCATTTGGGCAACACTACAAACTCGTGAACGAACAAGAAATGGAATGAATGAACGAAATGTCAAATTTATTCTAGGCCGTAGGGACCTAGTCATGATCACGCAATCTACAATTCGCCGTGGCCGAGCTTCCCCATTGGGTTGGACACACCATGCAGCCGCATGTCAGACGACCAAATGGGCCAAACTCGACCCAGCATGTCCGATTACATGGCAATCGATATCGCGGCTGATATTGAAGAAGATGGTGGGGTGAGGTGGACTGCAAAATAATACTTGAAGACTCATCATCTGCCTAGCCTTTTCCTAACTATGTTGGGGTCTTCTTCCATTCTAACCGGATGCAGCTGAATATCAGTATTTTAAATGGAGCGACTACCTATCTGACCTCAACATCCCAGTTACTGGTTAAGAGACTGGTGGTCAGACTTTCGGGCTTCTGATGACCCGTAACAACTGTCAAACAATCACGAATGACAGCCGTGACCAACGGCTAAACATGCTTTCCGAGGCACGGTAGTGTCTTGGTATGTAAAGATGGTCAGTCGTCCACGGATCAACCGCGGCAAGTGTAGCTTAACCTGATCGATTGACCCGTGCGGCTGTTATTACTAAGCCACAAGTCCCCCTAAATAATAAAGACTGCGGTTCTTAATAACTATTATTAGGTAGGGAAAAGTGGAAAGTGAGTAGTCTATCTTCTAGTGAGGCAAGCAAGGGTTAAATTGTTTAGAGAACACCTTAAGAGGAGGCTCCCTATTTTTTTTGTTAATTTGCATGAATATTCTGAAACAGTAACACATACAAGTAAAATGAAACTTTAGTATATGATTTATTGGATCTTTTTCTTTCCATGTTGAACACAGTTACGTAATTGTAATAATATTTTCTCTCAATAATTTTTTTATTCGAAAATCATGTTTTTATGGATAGTTCTAAAAAACAAACAAAATTGTTTAGCTTCTATGTCTAAAATAAATATTCACTGCAAGAAAATATAGTTTATTATCCCGACACAAGATATTTAAAAAAAAACTATTATTACTTTAGTTAAAAACGAAATAAGAATTGAGACTACTACTATTTAGTTTCGTGCTCGAGCACGATCAAAGAGAGCACGCGATATTCAACTTTATTACCGTTGTTAGCGTTAAACACATAACGGAGTGGCGGGGAGCGATGGGCGGAGCTTGCGTTCGAAATTTGATTTAGACTGCCTGCTCTTAAACCCATACCAACAAACGAAGATTTAATGAGTGTTTCGATGTCGATTTCGTCGACACGTCGGAGCTGGCAGGTCTAAATCGCAAACTAGAATAATTAAAACTTTCTAAAATAATCATATATTTGTAGGTATTGTCATTTGTTTATAATACAAATTTTTGTGTTTGTCTTAGTAAAATCAAAACAGGTGTGTCACAGTTCACCCATGACTAATAAAAAATATTTTAATATTATGAAATGAAAGTGTCTCGTAATTCTAAAGAACATGATTGTGGTTTGTAATAAAATCTCAGAAAAAACTTATAGTGGTAAAGGAATGTAAACAATTTGAATTTATTTAAAAAAGATGCTTTGCACAACTCACATTTTAACGATAAAAAGCAATAAACCGGCCAAGTGCGAGTCGGACTGGCGCACGAAGGGTTCCGTACCATTATCTATAAAAATGGCAAAAAATCACGTTTGTTGTATGGGAGCCCCCCTTACATATTTGTTTTATTTTAATTTAATTACTTATTTTTAAAGTGAATATAATTATAGGTAACTAAATATTTTGTGAATATTTCAAGCGTCTACCTGTTGCCGTTATCAATATCAAGCAAAAACGAGCAAAAAAATCACGATTGTTGTATGGGAGCCCCCTTAAATATTTATTTTATTCTGTTTTTTAGTATTTTTTGTTATAGCGGCAACAGAAATACATCATCTGTGAAAATATCAACTGCCTAACTATCACGATTCATGAGATACAGCCTGGTGACAGACGGACAGCCAGACAGACAGACAGATGGCGGAGCCTTAGTAATAGGGTTCCCGTTTTACCTTTTGGGTACGGACCACCATCCCATATAAAACTTTAATACCTACTCGATCAAATGTATGGGACGACTGATAATTTTTCACGATTACGATGTTGGTCCCCGGGAGCAAGTTGTTCAGTTTGATGGTCTATACCACACCCTCAATTTTCGCCACAATATGTATAATAAAGCTCATTTAGATTTAGCAATGTTTGGATTTGTAGAAAATCATATGTAGCTCCATCCAGTGAGTCATATTGTCATCCTAACTATCCTAAGTAATATGATAAATGCGAAACTGAGTTGTTTGCTTGTTCACGCTTTCGATGGCTGACCGGATTTCGATGAAATTTGGAGCACTGATAGAACGAGCTGTGTTAGAACGTAGGACGCTTTTTATCCTGGTAGTACGTTCCCGTGGGAATCACGCCTATAATCCCCGAAACGTTAGGCAAAGGTGTACCTTAAGAGCGGCCAACCCAACATACTTTTCATACAAACGCTCGTACTTTCACGTACGTGATTATGGCGTTGTAATACATCTTTCTTTGAAATTTTTGAACTAATAGGTATCTTGTGCATTATTATCTAGGTTTCTATGCAAGCAAAAAATTAAATTTTTGAAAACAAATTCAGTATAAGCCTGCAAAAATCCGCTTTTTTGCACAAATTTTACCTGAACTTTGGCCATTCATAATGTACTCATAAATTGTAAATGTTAAGAAAACATTATGATAGAAACCTTGCAAATGTAATGGAGATTCTAAATGACCATTATTTATTTCACAAACTGGTAAGGCTTACTCAAAAACACGTATTTCCTGGAACAAGTTTTATAAAAATTCCGCACATTATTTTTCGTTGAATGTAATCGCGTTCTCACTCGTTTGTTAATAGTTTTCACTTGCGCTGGATGAAACAACAAACTTTTCGACCATGCTCGCGTTGACGATAGAAGGACCGGGAAGGTCCCTCTTAATGTACACACACAGATTTCGCCAGTCATGTTTAATTCCCATGTAATAGGGGGAACTAGTCACTTTGTATTTTACTAAACCTTTATTTCTTCACGTATATCTAACATTCCCTCTTCGTCAATGAATAAGTATTGTTACAAGTTTAGTAGTATAGTAGTTTAGTAGTATTGGTACAAACTTGTTATAAGGGACACAAGCCAGTCGTCCACTAGACTTGGTTTGGCAATAAAACCTGTAGACGTGTTCAACCGGTGAAGGCATAGAAGCGTGAAGATAAGGAATAAGGAAGCTAAGCAAGCATTTATAGTTTTCTATAATATTGTGTACGTAACATACGCGTGAATGAACGTGAACTGATATACAGAGGGGTGATTCAGTCACCTGCAGCTGCATCCCTTAAGTGGGTGAGTGTTCTTGTCTTAGGTAAAACTGAACAACTTTCACTCCATGTTCAAAACCATTATTTCAAATAAACCAATTACTTAATCGAATCATTGATTTTGAATTGTCATAGGGTCAGTCAGTCAGAAAGATGAAGCTAGTTGCCTATTCCAAAGCGTAATAGGTACCTATTGAGAAGAACGAACAATAAACACTACGGACACTCTTTTAAATCAATATAATTATGGTTACAAAATATTGGTTATATCATTCATGTTGAAACGAAGCAGAACAGACTATAAAAGCGTCCGTAATAAGGCGATTAACACACGACACCGCGCACCGCCGCGGTCGGAGAGGGTGAGAGCATCGCTCGGCCGCGCGGTCGGGCGGTATACGTGTGTTAGGCATCAACGGATTTATAAGAGGCCAATGCGACATGAGATCCGCTTCATCGCCTACCGCGGCGGTGCGCGGTGCCGTGTGTTAATGGCCTTAAAGGTAAAAAAAAAACATAAGCCATGGCAGCTAAGAGATGACCAGTCAACTGACAACGCCCGTTCACGAACATGACGCATGGATTAGCATCATTCAGCTCAACCATTTTGAAGGGAACTAAATGATCCAACACACGCGCCAACATAATCCGATTTATGAAAAGAACACAAGGAAAGTCTTTAGCATTGTAGTTATTTTAACATCAACATAACATCACGCCATCAGTTAAGGCAGAGGTGTATAGTTCACCCATTTTCACCAGTTATGTTTAAGTTTCATGTAATAGGGAGCGAGCCCTTTCCTTAAACCGAGCACAAATCCTATCTCCGGGTTGCGGTTGGGAAATTCAACATCACTTTTGTCCGACCTGGGAATCGAACCAAGGACCTCATGCTCAGCTGTCGCGCGACCACTACTTCAAGTAACGTTACTGGACAGGGCACCATTTTTGCAAAAAACCCCTTCAGGCAATTTCGCCGGTACCGTTCATAAATCTATTTTCTTAAAAAACGTTTATTTTTAAATAATAAAAAAAAATATTTGAGATCGTCACAACAAACAATTTTTTTTGTAATTTTTGACGTTCAAAATTGCCTCTTATGTGCCTATTTAAAATAAATGGTTTTACTTTGACTTTGACTTTGAGTATGTTGTTAAAAAAAATAACATTTTAAATTGAGCTTGAGCAGTGAGATTGTGTTGAATTTGACCTTTTGCTTCAAACTGATTTGTCTATTAATTCATTGAGCGCCAGATGCGCGGACTGTTCCCCGTTTGTCGCGCCGACCCGTCTCTCTACATTAATTTGACATGCCACGTCATGCATATTTCAAACATTAAAAAGCACGTTCACTTGCGTTTTGAAAGATTAGGCAGCCACATCGCATTATGTAGCAATTTGGCAGTTGTAATTACGTTTTTTCAAGTTTTATCCATGTTATTTTTTTCTTTTTTATATGTAATTTAATTTCTTAGGAACTAACGGTTATTCTGCTATAAATTTTACATAATAATATTAATGTAGTAAGGAGAAATATACAGTTAATTCTGAGAGTTTTTAGTAGTTTTATGGTTCTGAACGGGATATTTTATTTAAATAATAGAATAGAATACTCTTTATTATGTACACCATAAAAATTACAGATACATACATAGTATTTCAAAATTCTGAGGCCATTATAAACTTAACCATTATTAAGGAGATATTATTATATGTATATATTTCATTTCGCTTGCATGTACAGTAGTTCAATCCACGAGCTCGAAAAAGTGCCGTCGCGCATTTTATGAAAAACTTGTTTCGGAATTTTGGTTTTATATAAGTAGATAAGAAAAAAATGGGAAAAGAGAGACCGCTATAAACTATAAAATATTAGTTTTAGTATATGCGAAACCCGAAACACGTGTCTAGTATTTTTATGTAAAGAATCTATGTACAAAATTTCAAAACTGTATGGTGAAAAATCACAAAGTTGTAAGGTTGTTATGTTACCGGGTTGTCCGTACAAAAACATGCCAACGGTGCCCCCGCGCCTCTAGGGTCGTTTTGCGCTCATGGATAATAATTTGGCAGTAGGCACCTAACCGTACAGCGATTGCATTGTAAATAATGAAATTGTGATAACATTTTCCATCACACTTAAATATTTTTGGGGCAAAATATAACATGGTGTAAAAAATATTTAAATCGATTCAGTTCCTTATTCTGAACAAACTATATTCAGGTTTCGCATATACTAAAAATAATGTTATATACTGATAACTATTCTCAACCACTTAATAAGTAAAAGTTGTCGAAGTCTTTCAGTTTCTCAAAATAAGAACGCCAAAGTTGGCCATTTAACGCAAAAATCACGATCGTCGAAATGAAATAGGCCTCTAAGTTTATTACTTTGACGATAATTATTCTCTTTAGTCGTGTTTTTACTGTCTAAATTAACATTATATTTATTTTGAGACTATAGAAGACAAGGTCTCAACTCCAAAATCTCAATTAATAACCGGGTGTATGTTTTGTTTTATAATAATGGGTGGAAAGTAAGTAAAAAAGTGGTCGCCGATGACCCTGCAAAACGTCACCTTAGAGACAAAACTAAAAAGTCGTACGTCGTTGGTCCCTGTACGGCGCCCATACTATCTTTAAAGGCTCGTACAGACTCGTGCGATATCGCGACCGACAAAGAAATTGTGCTACTAGTGTCACGTCGCGCCGACGATATCGCACTAGTCTGTACGAGCCATAAACCGAATTACAACAACGCTCCTTGGCGGAAAAAATGGTGTTCATTTGAGATTTATTCCAAAACTTCTCTTGTCACAATGATGCACCAAAGAGCAGTTCTCTCAAGCGCACAAAACTGATTTACACAATACATACCTATTTTGAGCTTCATTTGAATATTTCGGGCGTTTCCTAGCTACATGGTTCCACTGAATGCAAGAATGTGGACATTTATTTGCTCCATTTGGTACTGCATCAGAACATGTTTGCTCGCTCTAAACGTTCTCATTTACAATGCGGATGAATGCACACAACAGTGTACTACAAAATCGTGGCATAAGAAAACCGTCAGCGACAAAAGTAGATTAACAATACTTTTACACATCATCTAAATTTAAACAAAATTATTCGACACATTGTACGAGTATTAGCTAAAAGTTTATAATATAAACTCTCTAAAAAAAAAACGATAAAAAAAAAATATTTAGCTTAAAACTACGATATAAAAGACTGAAATGTTAATTGACTTTTGCCGTTGACTGTATATTTTGCTGTCTTTCAGTAACAGGTAGGGAAATCTAAACAATTATGCATTAACTAAAAAAAAATATAATATCCAACCATACTGTGACGTAATTAAATAATTAAATAAGAACTCACTCACGCCACATTGAAAACGTATAATTTTTAGATTTTTAAACAGAAACACCGAAAAGTAGAAATGATATAAAATAGGTAAACAAAAACAAACGAAACAAAATTTAAAAGCGCGAGTTTTAGTATTAGTCACAAATACGCCTTAACGGATTGGTTGCAACATGGGGGGTCTACTCCGAAGCGCTAAACCGAAGTATCGGCCGAATGTTCGGTCGTTTCTTTACTACGGCTAACTATCGCTGACTACGGCAAAAAAAAAAGACCGTCGAAGATATAAGCCAAAGTCAAAATTGTGACTTGAAGTCGGGTAAGGACTCAAAGTCAAAAAAGGAAACTGTGGAAGTTATAAAACGGCCGAACATTCGGCCGATACTTCGGTTTAGCGCTTCGGAGTAGATCCCAGGCTTCTCAGGTACACTTAAAATAATTAATTTCTTAGAAAAAAGAAAAGAAAATACTTTTCTTTGCGGTATACTAAACGCAAAAAAAAACCACAAATACAAAAGAACAAGGAAAAAAACAAAAGGGGAAATATACGTTACATCCACGCAAAACGGCCATCGCTCAGCATAATGCTGCGACCCAGAGACAGAGCCCCAGCATTGGTTCTGGTTCTTCTCTTTTCTTTACTTTTTTCTAGTGTTATTCTGATTAGAATCCTGCAGTCTGTTTAGAGTGCCTAGTAAATGGTAATAGGCTCGCCCCCTATTACATGGGACTTATGTATAAAAATAGCACTGCCTACTTTTACTAATTATTTAGGGTAATTCCAGGATAGGTGCCCCAGTGGGATAGGTGCCGCGACTTTGAATACTCAATGTTAGAAATATCGTAGGCCAAAATCGTACTATACAATAGGAAGCGTCCCCCCGCAGACCCCGGTGCCACGACAACTGTAGGGGAGAGCGCACGCGTTTCGTCCGTGAGTGTATAAATCTTCCGCGGCGAGACCTCAGCGAGCGTTGAAATTATAATCGTAAGTAGTTAATATCGAATATCTTTTTACTCCGTTATAAATTCTATTTTTGTTTGCTGATAGAACAGTTTAAAGTACCTACACGGAAAGGTACGGGGGTTTTCTTTTTATCTTATTTTTAATTTAAAAAGGGTATCTATCCTGTGCCAAAAGTATAGTTGCCCCATCTAATATATGTAATTGCTCCAGTAAAAGGGTGTTGGTATATTTAATTCCCTGTCCGTCTATAATTGACAGAAAACAAGTTACTAAGTTTATTCGTCTTTCGTCACTCGATCATACCTGGAAATAATACAATGTAACATGAATAAAAATAGTGCGGTGCTAAGGTAGCCGTAATGATAAAAACATGATTTGCGATCGTGAAAAATATTGATTTACAAAATTGTGATTGTCTATCTGACCTCCACAACCCAGTATTGGGTAACAAGATACCCCTAGGCAAGTCTGACAGTTCAAAAGATCCACTAATGACAGCCGGGACTAATAGCTTAACGTACTTTCAAAGGCACGGGGGTAGCAAGCGTACCTTAAGGGGGATGCGCTAAGGTAGCCCGCGAAATTCAAATTTTATAACGTTTTTTGAAATTTGCAGGTCAGTAAGTAGTATGTTGATCTAAATATGATTCGCGGCCGTAACGAATATGGTTTTACAGAATCGGCAATACAACTAACACTCTTCGTAAAATCCATTTGAATTACTATTTCTGAAATAGTAATTCAGTAGGATTTTATGAACTTAGAGAGTTGTAAGGCTGATTCTAATGATTATAATTCTGTAAAGCCATATTTGTTACGGCCGCGAATCATATTTAGATCAACATACAACCTGTTAGTGACCTGCAAATTGCAAAAAACGTAATAAAATTTGAATTTCGCGGGCTATCTTAGCGCATCCCCCTTAAGATATCAAGTACCTAAGCTAGATCTCTGTCAGCCCGCACAGGCTACTAATTGTCTAGTTAAGTTGTTGCCCAGGCTTGCGATCCATAATTACACAAGATAATTGTGCTATCAGCCAACTATTATCGTGTCTAGTGGCGGCGCCCGGCTAGACTTGACTAAAGTTATAACACCAGCCTATTAAGGTCCCACACACACACACGAAAGCTAAGTGGTGGCCCAGCGGGAGAGCAGTGGCGGCTCATCGGTCGCGGGTTCGAACCCAGACAGGCCTAACTTTGTGTAAATTATTTCATCACTACTGCTCTCTCTCATCCGTGTGGTGCCGGACATAAAGAATAGCACCTTCCTATTTCTTCCCGTGGGTGTCGAAAAAATCGACTAAGAGACTTAATAGAGAATGGGCAGCAGCGTTCTCTATGCATTTTAACATCATACTGCGATCTCCAACCCGCCTGCCAAGCGTGGCGATTACTTGTGTGCTTACTATGTGAAGATAACATCATGAACATATAAGACGAACTGGATTAAAAACCTATTATTAAATAAAACTCCAGAAGCAATGTTAATAAAATTGCTATGGGACTATCGCGCACGTATATCGGCCCAGTAATCACGCAGAAATCGGAGAAAGGGTTTTTTTTTTGTTTCACGTAGGTACCTACGATCTTAAAAAAAAACATAGGCAGTCATGAAGACTGCTGACATAAGTGAAACTTATCGCTCAACGCGCCTAAAGAAGTTTTAACTTCAATAAATTAATGATTATCAAAAACGCAATCAGTATACACAAATTAAACTTTTCAAGTGGTCAATTTAACTTTACTTACTGCTACAGCACGTCGGCGCGGGACACATAAGTTTTTCCCTTATCAAAAATCGACCAACGCACCTAAAAAAGTTGTCACTTCAAAAAACCTCACTTCTTTTAGAAGATTAAAAATAATTTCAGACTGTCAGGACCCTGCACCCTCGAAGCACTCTATTGATGGATCCTGTGACAGCTTCATCGATTAAATAAACACCAACTTTAACCCCAAGAAAATAAAACTGAATATTCTTATACAAATCTGTGGAGTAGGAAAAAGAGCAGTCCTATATGAATTCATTGAAAAAGCCACGACAAATGAAAGTCAACCTTAAGTGTTTAGAAATTGAATCTAGAATGGTTTTACTACAAGGGTTGATTCGAGTCACGTTTCAAATTAAATCGGGCGTGATTGGCTTGCGGCAATCAAAGTATTTACAATAAGGTTGCGGAACTGTGCACTCACGTGCAAATTATTCAACTGGCGACAATTTCGGGTGAGAAACGACTGCCTTTCTTGTAAAGCTTATTTTCTGAAGAGATTTCAGAGTGTGTTACTTTGCACGTCTACATAGCTTCATTTTACATTGTTCTCACATTATAGAATCTTTAAGAATAATGTAACCAGGATTTCGAAATAACTACATTTAAAATAGTGTCCTTGAACACTGTTTTTCTCCATAGAATTCTACGTTTTAGAATAAACTTCAATTTTCACACTTACTAATTGAGCGACTCCATGAAAATCAAAAGTATTTTTTAATGGTTTCATATCATTGAACTAAATGCTTGACGTTGACATTTCTGTACTGACCTGATGTACTCCCGAAGTTGCTTCTGTACCGCTCGTAGTTTATCAAGGAACGTTGCAGTCTGGTCGAAATACTCAATGGCATCAGTGACGCTGCCATCTCGATGCTTATTGTCCACAATCTGCTGGTTCCTGCCAGAAAAGACTAATATTACTCTCAGTAGGAAAAAAGAAAGGAAAAGCTAACAGACGTGGGCTAGTTTCATCTGGCTCCAACAAACTGAAGCAATGATAGCTCAGACGTTGGCCCAATGTTTGATGATGAGCACAAATCTGGATAAAACTAGCATTCGGTAAGACCCAATAATGATAAGCCTTTGACAAAACTATTTCCTGCTTCATTGAAATTGTGTCTGAATCAGGTTTTGTGCACTTTAAGATGAGGGTTTGAGTCTCGCAATAAACAAATATGTGTGTATTGTCCATAGATTGCATTTAATCGGTCTACTTACTTCTTTTCCAAGTCTCGGTACTCGGAGCTGTCCTCCTTGATATCCTTATGAAGTGGTATGAGCGATGGCACCAGGTTCAAAGTATTGTCTAACAGATCTCGACCCAGAATCATATGAGCTATATACCTGCGAAGAGATTTATTTGTAATCCAATAAAATTTTAACACTAAGCAATTAAAACAATAATCCCGTAGCTTATTTAGTGAGCTATTAGAGTTGCCTTAGACGACTTTGGTTAATGCTTATTTTTTTTCAAAAACACAACTTAATAAAAACGACAATGCTGATGGTCAAAATTTAGGCCTGCTTGCACAAGTTACTAAATACGTTTAGCGTTTAAACTTTTTCAGAACATCGTTATGGGTCTCTCAATTGTTTGAAAATTACACAGTCAGAATTATATTTTTAATCTTTTTATCGTTTAAATGCATTAAGAGCTTTGGTATGCAAGAAGGCCTTGGTGTATTGCATTGTCTATAATTATTAAACCAATGTGGTTCATATCATTATTAAAGTTTTCGTCTTAAGATAAGTGTGTACCTTTCATAAGCTCTGGGTTGCAGATACCCTCTGGCAAAGTAGTTGATACCTAGTACGGAGCCGATGCCCTTACACTCGATGCTTCTCAGCAGGTTCTTGAACCCAACCAGATATCTGTGAACAAGGAATTGGTTGATCACGGCTTTTGTTTTCAGCGAAGCACTTTATGATTTATGGACATCACCTGTCTATCTTTTTTCAAACTATGTTAAGGTCGGCTTCCAGTTTAACCGGATGCAGGTGAATACCAATATTTTACATGGAGCGACTACCCGTTTGTCAGACTGCATACTCGTACAAAAAAAAGAGAATCGCGATGACACAACGCTTGATATTTATTCCAAAATATGAATTATCTATTTATTCAAAAATGAGTTGAGTAGGTAATCAAAAATAAAAAACAACCAAGTTCTGCATTTAAATAAGACGTTCTTGTTATTAATTAAATTGTCCAACTGTACGTTGATATTTAATACAGATATTTTGGATGGGAACTACTATAATTACTATGAGAGTAAAAGAAGAGAAACATGTTCAAGAATAACATAAATATTTCCGCTACCACAAACTATATAGATTCGGTATTTTTATGTTTAAGCCTACATAGATCATTTGCCTCATGTCAGCGCCTTAACAGACTTATGTGTAGTTGTGAAATTTGTTGCGCTAGTTCTTCCCAGCTGAAACACTAGGAAGTGGTGGTGGGCGGGCATTTTGGGGGACTGTCGTATTAATATTATGCAATGTTAATTTTCAGTCTAATTTGAAGCAATCATTTTGATTTGATTTGATCTTTTGTGTATATGAGACGTGGCTAAGTAATAACAGCCGCACGGGTCGATCTATTGGGTTAAGCTACGCTTGCCGGGGTTGGTCTGTAGATGGGTGGCCATCTTTACATACTGAGACTCTTCCATGCCTTAGAAAGCACGATAAGGCGTTGGTCTCGGCTCTCATTCGTAAATCTTTGACAGTCGTTAGCGGTCGGCAGAAGCCCGAATGTCTGACAAAACAAAGTCTAACAAAACCAGTCTTACCAAGGGGTATCGTATTAACCAGTTACTGGGTTATGGAGGTCAGATAAGCAGTTGCTCCATGTAAAATACTGGTATTCAGCTGCATCCGGTTAGACTGGAAGCCGACCCCAACGTAGCTGGGAAAAGCCTAGGCAGATGGAATTGCTTATTTTTTTATCTCTTATGCAGTAAGTGCAACGAGAGTGAACAAACCAGGACAAAAAGAGTATGTAAAGATGAAGCACTTCCCAACATGACGTAGTTTTCCGTCTGACGGGAAAATGCCGTGAGTATTATCCGGCTGTAATGAATGACAATGAACGTTTAGAGAAAATACGCCCATTGTTAATCACACCAGTGTCACAGTTTCTTTCGTAATGTCGATGTGCCATTCTTTTCACTCGGATATGGTAAGTTGATTTTGATTACCTGCAGTAGTAATCACGCAAGCTTTTTTTTTTGTGTGTTTACTATCAATAAGTTGAAAACAGCAAGCTGTAGATCCCTAAATTCTCAAAATTTTACCTTATCAACTCACGCCAGTATAATTACTCCTACTAAAATCAGCTATCTGCCAGTGAAAGATCGGCCCAGCCGTTTCGGAGATAAGCCGGAACAAACAGACAGACAGACAGACAAACATTTTAAAATTTGTTTTTTTTTATTAAAAGTACCGTATACAGTAATATAACTTAAGTGGCAGTGGGTAGATCACAGTACTCGCAGAACCGACGGCCGATGGGGCCGAAAGGTTTTGGAATGACAAACCGCGTACCGGAAGACGTAGCGTTAGAAGGCCTCCTACAAGGTGGACCGATGACCTTGTGAAGGTATCTGCTGGATGCGGAAGCACAGGACCGGACGAAATGGCGGTGCTTGGGGAAGGCTATGTGGGATATGTCCAACAGTGTACGTCTTTCGGCTGTTATGATGATGATGATACAATAATACATTTAAAATGAGCGTGTGGTATTCACATTATTTGGACATTGATCAAAAGCAGAAGCGCTTTAAAGTAAAAGAGTATGGCCATATGGAAAGACTTATAAATTATAAAATATTTTTTTAACTGTTCTTAGTTCTCATGATCGAAATCATATGTGGGGTTAATATTTTGTATTTAATTAGTTATTGATTTGATTTTATTACATACTTTTTTAGAAGGCATATTTTAGTGCAACAGTGTTGCCAATTTTAAGAACCTCCCCATAATGGGTCTTAACGGATAGCGAAGGGGCAGATGCTGAGTTTTAAAAGTAATTTCAACTATTGACATTTTTCCGCGCAATTAATACTTTTATTTTAATTAGCATAAATAAAATAATATTACTTTACAAAAAATCTTTCTTTAGTTGACAAATCACTAAAGGTCAGGGTGATTTAGATTAACTGTTGGTAGCACTGTCACGGGCAACGTGAAAGGTGAACTGCCAAAAGTGTCACTGTCAAACAAAGAATAGTGTGCCGACTCGGTAACTACGAATTTTTGTGTTTAAATAAATGCGTTGATAGTTGTTGAGTTTGTTGTGCTAATAAATAACTTCTCATTTCGTTGAGTTCGTGTCCAGTCAAGTCTTCGGATTCCTGCACGACCAAGAACTCTTTTGAAGACCATTGTTCTGTTTCTGCGCTGGTGGTGTGGATTGTGTAGAACGTTTTTACGACTACGGTCCGTGTTCTCTGTGCAGTAAATCAAAAACGATTTCGTTAAAAATGTCACGCTGTGTGAACTGTTCTTTTTCTTTGATACATCCTCTACCCCATCGTCAAGTTGGGGAGGCAATGCATGTAATGGTTAGAGTTTTACGATCCTGGATTACTCCAGCAACGGTTAGTAAGAGATACTAACCGTTGCTGGAGTAATCCAGGATCGTTTAGTTATGTTTATATTGTAATATTTACCACTTTTCTCAGAATACACATACTTTTTAGACGTATGTGCAAAGGCAGATGGGTACATTATGTTAGATAATAATTAATGCTACGAAACGGTGGCCTATCACTATTTGTATTTTATCGTTTACAGTTAAGTTTTACAGCTGATACTAGAAATTGTATAACTATGTTCAAAATATACAATATAAATGCATCATGATGAGATAAGAACCACCATCTATAGTTTTTAGTTTGATTTGATCTTGTTTTTCTTCGGCCTGTCTGTGACAATAATGTATATTTTTTATAAAACTAATGCTAAGATCTATTGATCTTAGCATTAGTTTTATAAAAAATATACATAAAAAAAAAAAAAAAAAAAAAAAAAATATAATAGATATATAACATATTCTGTTAAGATATTTCTTAACAGAATATGTTATATATCTATTATATTTATTTTTAGCTGTCAGCGGAGGATGTTCTTTGTCAAGAATGTTATGCATATTAGAAAGAGCATCTCTAAACTTGTCAAGTGGATCAACAGCTGAACGAACTTATGGACATCAACAAGTGTGCTTTGTCTGTGGTTCTTCCATATTAAGAGCTAAGACACATAAAGTATCAGTTTAGCCCTGAAGGAAACCTCATCATGTCATGCATACCTACTCAGCAGGTATCTATACTTTTAATAACACATATAAATAATGTAATAGTTCTTCGATTGTACACAAACACCTCATGAAATTCGACGACACGGTTGGCGCAGTGGTTAAGCGATTGACTGCTGCGCTGCGTGTCGCGGGTTCGATTCCCGCACGGAACAAATATTTGTATGACCTACAAGTAGTTATTCTGGGTCTGGCTGTTTGTGTACGTGAGTTTAAATGTTTGTAAACGCACCCACGATACAGGAGAAATTCCTAGTGTGGGGCAACGTTTTTTAAAAAAACCAAAAACCAAAGCCTTATGATATTAATATGGAGCATGCTATTTCCAAGTTGGTCATGTGCATTTGTCCTTTATTCCACATAATATCACAATCGTTTTATACCTCCCTATATAAATGTTATTCTAGCAAACCTTTATTATGTATGGGTTTAAGCTTTCATTTTTATGTTTTTAGGTACACAGACTTGAAAGAGTTTTTTTTAGTTTACGTTGTTGGTCTAATGCATATAGAAGTATAAGGAGACAGAATCAGTATGATCAGAATAGGCAACAGCAGATTGTTCATGAAGAAGCTGTTGCACACCAAAAGAATATGGATGTTTCTACATCAAGACATGAGGCGGTCGGTGTATCAGAAACTTCTATGCCTTCAAGGGATTTCTCAATACCTACACCACCACCACAACCCATTAAGCAATTGCATCAGGATCATAATGTTGCACACCGCACTAAAATAATCTCACGTATTTATAAAAGAGCTGCTGTATCATCACGGCTTTGGTTTTTTGAGTGAGTGTAGGAATACAGAACGATTGTTGGTACCATCTGTTATAAAGGAAACGTTACTGTTAGAGTATAAATTGTATGTACCAGCTAGTGCCCGAATATGCAATCATCATCTCAATGTTGGTTCTTAGTATGAATTACAGTTTCAATATAATGACTTTACTGGGTGCTAAATGGTTGACATGATGTAAATTATGCATAGAGGTACTCGCAGACAGTACAACTTTTCTAATATCAGAGAAATGAATCCACACCTCTGTCATTATTGGTTAGGTATCAACCCTGAACAGTTTTATCAATTGTTATCACACATACCACAGCTGGCACAGGAAACTCCTTGTCCAAGTGTGGCTTTGAGTATTATGCTGGTTAAACTTAGAACTGGTGACAGTAATGAGCGATTATCTACATTATGAAATTATTTTAGACCTGGAGATGTTTTTATTTTAGATAGGGGCTTCAGAGATGTAATTGGGGAATTACACAGCCATGGCTATAAAGCGTATATGCCTGAGTCTCTTTTGGAAGGCGAAAATCAGTTAACCACAGTGCAGGCAAATCGATCAAGATGTGTCGATGGGTGGTTGAAGTTGTGAATGGGCGGATAAAACGCGATTATAAATTATTTCGCCAAGAATACTTCAACCGTGCATCGACACACCTGCTGTTAGATTTTAATATTGCATGTGCACTTTTAAATAAGTTCCATGCACCAATTGTGGACCGACCTGACGCTCAACAGTTCTTGGAAATAGCAAAATCTAGATTAAATACAATAAATTGTTTGGGAGAGTACATCCAAAATTAAAATATTAATAGAAGGAGAGCTATTTTCTTAACTATAGATGCTGAACATCCACATTTGGACACATTTCCGAGACTGTCATTACATGATCTGATGACAGTATCTCTAGGTTCCTATCAGATTAAACAGGCTCGGTCGTATTATGGGGAGCCGATGTCCGTAGGAACGGAAAATATGAAATTGAAGTAGCAAACGACATTGAGGATGACTTGCCTTTGGAACTGGGAACGGACATGTATTTAGTAAGGGGAAGAATTAAGTCACGACATGTTAGCAGTAAGGTGTACTATACCTACATTTTAGTTAATAGGGCTACATGTAACTCAGTAGGTAGCTGATAATATAACTGGCTATTATTGTAATTGTTTGGTAGGTAATCCGACTGTGGGATGCTGTGCTCACGTTATGACCATTCTGTGGTATCTTAGTTGGGCTCGATTTAGGTCTGTTGAGCCGCCGGCTCCATTTTTAGACGATATATTTTATGAATATGATAATAATATGGACCAATAAAACTAATTCATTCCTATAATCAAGCATTTTTATTTCTACTTAAGTAGTATACAAACCTACATTTAGCATGATCTACCTCTGTAATGTTATTTATTTGGGATTAGTTATTGGTTTCTAACCATTTTCTGTTGCCATAAGTGAATTCAGATCATACTGTTGAAAAGGACTGCTTTTTTGGTGGATGGTTTGTTACAAAACTAAACAAAAAACCAAAGAAACACCAAAAACCCCACAAACCAAATGGATAATTTTTAGTTCCTTTGAAAGTATGATATCACCCCTCTTTTATATCCAATTTATGCTACCATACACAATTGTTTGATGCGCAACGGGCGGTCCCTAGAAAAACGGGCAATCTCCTTTATAACAAATTTAGAAAATAAAAATATTTGCAACATTGTTATACGTTGAAAAGCAAAACTATTAGATTCGTATAAGGTCATCGCACATCGAAATAACTTGAGTTATATAACATAACTCGAATCAAAGTCAAGCATTGGAATGTGACCTTTACAAAGGTACATATGTATTTGTTTTTTTTTTATTTGTTAGGCTCTCCTTCAACCACGATCTCAATATTCTCAACTGATGATATGAAGTTGACATTGGAAAATCTTAACTAATCTATACTGTAATACTTAGGTCATACTGAAAGTTTCTGGATTCTGATAAATAAATAAGATCAGATATTAAACTTATGATACACTTACGGTTTTTCAAAGTATATGCCCTCACAATTTATACATTTTTGGATTCGCTGGAACCATTGTGAAAAGCAGTTGGACCAGTCTTCCTTAGGGACCTCTTCAATGGCTTCATGCATCGCATTCACCGCCAATTCAGGGGGTCTACTCCGAACATAAATCCGATGTATCGGCCGAATGTTCGGTCGTTTCTTTACTACGGCTAACTACCGCAGACTACGGCGAAAAAAATTTATTAAAGACAGTCGAAGAGATAAGCCAAAATCAAAACTGTGACTGGAAGTCGGGTAAGGACTTAAAGTCCAAAAAGCCGTGGAAGTTATAAACGGCCGATACTTCGGCTTAGCGCTTCGGAGTAGACCCCCTGGGCTCGTAAAACGTGTGCCTTTATGTTTGTCTTTAATTTTATGAAACAAAAAGAAGTCGCACGGTGCGAGATCTGGGGCTGTATAGCAGATGCGTCATCAGTTCTACATTTGAAGCCTTAAATACACTTTCGTTTCCTTAGCGGAATGTGAGGACGCGTTATCGTGGTGAAGGAGGACATTTCTTCGAGGACGCTTTTCGCGATCTTTTTCTTAGACTCTAGGGAAGCAAGTGTTGACGTACCAATCTGCGGTCACTGTCCTTTGGACTTCAAGTGACAATATTGTGTAATGTCCTGATTTGCCGAAAAAAGAAGCAACCATTTCCTTACCAATGCTTCGACTTTACTTAACTTTCGTCGGCAAATCTTCAAAAGGAAAGACCTATTCTGCCGATTGGCTTTTTTTTTCGGTTTAAAGCAGTATACCCAGGTTTCGTCACCTGTCACTATGTTATAGACAGCCAATGACTTTCCACCATTAAACTTTTTTATCATTTTACGGCACCTCTCGACACGCAGTTGTTTCTGGTCTTCCGTTAAATAATGCGGTATTCATCAAGTTTAAAGCTTCTGAACCTTCAGATACACATGCAAAATGTATTGCACTTGGCTCATTACAATGTCTGATACAGTACGAATTTGCTGATATCTAATTGTTTTGTCAGTTTCAATCAGTTGTCGTACGGTATCAATATTAGATTCTGTAACCGCCGTCGCCGAACCACCTTCACGTACATCGTCATGGAGATGATCACGTCCACGTCTAAATTCTCCGAACCACGAATAAACAGAGCTGCAACATAGGGCTTCATCACCAAATGCCAATTGAGGTCTCTGGCAACTCTCTTGCTGACATAAATCACAGCGAAAATCGTAAAAAAACATTGAGTGAAAATTTTCACGAGTTAAATTCATTGTAATAGCGACACCCAATTTCCTAAAAGACGCCACAATTAAAAAACAAATGACAGTCTCGCAAATTAAAAAGTAAAATTTTCCCAGAGAGTTACATTTTCGAATTCCGTAATTGCTTTTTATTTTTTTGATTGTAAGTGGCCAGTTCCAGAAACTTTCAGTATGCCCCACGTATTACCAATTCTAAAGTAACTCTGTCTGTCTGTTTGTCACCTTTCACGCCTAAACCCCTGAACGGATTTCGATAAAATTTGGCAAGGTGGTAGATGGTATCCTGGAGAAGGACATAGGCTACTTTTTGGCTCAAACATAATCCTAAAGGGATGAAAGTTTGTATGTTATTGTTTTATTGTTTGTGGAGTTTCTTGTCGGCTCTTCTCCATAGGAAACGACCAATTGGAACCGTGCACCTAGCGTCTGACGTTTCATAAGTGCCCATGTATGTTTATGTGAAATGAAATATATTGATTTTGATTTTTATGGGAAACTTAGCATTTCTTATGTTAGGGATATGAACATTTTTTGTTTTTGCTTTTAGTGCTTTTAATTTATGCTTTTGTTATGAAATAAAAAATTACGTGTTTCAGCGTTTCGGGGTTTCACCCCCTTGGGGATGATTGTACATCCCTTAAGGGGCTAAAAGGGAATGATTAAAAAATTTACATAATTATTGACATTTTTGGGTACTTACCTCTTTTTAAGAGATTTAAGGTATTGGAAATATAGTCAGATCTTGAGATAATATTTATTTCTGTAATTTATTGAATTAATATCGGTCCTCCCGCTTAAAAGTTATTACAATTTACAGTTATAAAATAACTTAGCTCTTATGTGGCTATTCTGTGGTCAATGGCAGCGCTAGAGTATTTAGTGAACGTAAACGAAGCAAAAGGAGTATGTTAGGATCGGAACAGGTGGTGGTCTGTAGTCTACCCCCATAGGAAAAGGCGTAAGTTTATGTATGCCTAGCCTATTCTCAACTATGTTGGGGTCGGCTTCCAGTCTAACCGGATGCAGCTGAATACCAGTATTTTACATGGAGCGACTGTCTTACCAAACTGACTTACCCAACCCAATTATTGGGTTGGCTTGATAAGACAGGTTATCAGACTTTCTGACTTCTGACGAACCGTAATAACTGTCAAAGATCTACAAATGTCAGCTGGGACGAACGGTTTAACGTACTTTCCGAGGCATGGAGGGGTTTTAGTATGCAAACATGATCACCCATCCACTGACCAACCGTGGCAAGCGTAGCTTAACCTGATCGATCGACCATTGGAGCTGTTATTACTTAGCTAAAAGCCTAGCAATTTATGTATGTATTAGGTAAGGGTTCTATTTACCATGGCGACATAGCCAGGTTGTGCTGCCAACAAAACACATGGTTGACTGCGTGATCAACCAGGTCCCAACCTTAGAGCTGTATGACTTTTTTTGGCATTGCGACCTGACTTCGCCAAAATTGTATCTCGAATAAGCATGCTGAAGTGGCAATGGGCCGGCCATATTACCCGTAGAACCAATGACCGTTGAGGTAGACGTGTCCTTGAGTGGAGACCGCGAATCGGCAAACGTAAGGTGGGACGCCCTCATTGCAGGCTTGGTGGAGCGACGATCTTCGCAAGGTGGCTGGTGGCAGCTGGATGAGAATTGCCGAGAATCGGGCTCAACGGCGTGCAATTGGAGAGGCCTATGTCCAGCAGTGGACTGCTATAGGCTGATGATGATGATGATGATGTATCTCGATGAAGCAGGCCTACCTACACTTCGCATCAATGGGGATTTTCTGAAATGACTTTCACCAGCTGATGGCAGTACTGAGATGTCTAGTCCGGGCACTTGTCAAAGTATCAAAGCTTCCATATTTTCTTTAGTCATGACTAAGTGATAAACGAATGATGAACATCATCATATTTTATATTGTTTGTCGTAATGGAAGACCTCTTGTCAAAGTGGCGCCAACTGGGGGCGTACATAATCAGCCTATAATGTTCCCACTGCTGGGACACAGGCCTCCTCTCTGTGAGAGGGAGCGGGCCGTAATCCAACACGCGGGCCCAGTGCGAGTTAATAGATGTCACATGTCTTCGATATTTTGGTTCGAGGACATGCCGGTTTCCTCACGATGGTTTCCTTCACCGTTTTGAGAGCAGTGGTAATGAAATAATTTACACAAAGTAAAGCACCTGTCAGGGTTGGAACCGTCGCGGACGTTAAAACCGGGCCATCACTGCTCTGCACTGGGGGCGTGAATTTTTATAAAAACCCTCATTACCCCCTCATTAACCCTCATTATATTTTTTTCAGTCTACGTTTTCTCAAGGTTGAGCAAAAAATTGAATGAGTCTGAGAAAATCACGGCTCGTAAAACATAACGTATCTTGAGGAAAAAGGTTTATATTAATAATTTTGAGTCACTAGACGTTAGAGTAAAATAATTAACAGTATCTGAATTTCAGTGAGTTTGTCATCTTGAAATCTGTTACAACTATGATTGCCTGAGACTGAATCATTTTAATTGGCGCTTAGTCATTACGGTACCCTAGACGCACGTATGGTGAGAACCATGGCGTAATATTATGATAATGTGACAAAATTGATGAAAATCTCTTACTTACGTGTTAAGATGTTAGAAGACGTAAGATTATGACACATTGTTCCATAGACTCACACCCTTTTCAAATGAAGGGGACTTAAATATACAGGGTCAAATTAAATCAGCTAGCGAAACTCCACAATGGGTATCGATATCTTAACACGAAAAATTATAATGAAAAAGATTAGGTGATTATTTTTTTGGCATCAACGACCGCTGGTAATGTAGTTACTGGGAGTATGAGTAGAGAACATCTGTTTATTTTAATTTTATCGTGTATAGTTACCGACAAGCATGACGTCTGTGAAGTTTAAATAAAAAAAAATATTTTTTTTAACTGATATTGCAAGTGACTGTTGATGGACTCCAAAAAAAAAACCTATCAAATCAATATCTTTTTTATTTTATCATGTTTAGATTTTGATACCCATCATACTGCGGAGTTACGCTAGCTAATTTAATTTGACCCTGTATAGACTGCAACGTGGCACGTTCTTTACGTATTCGTTTTAGTTTGTTCATACGTCTTGGGATAAATGTGAGGCAGTGGGTGGTGTGCACGTCAGAATTGACAAATTGTAGTAGGTTAGTCGTATATCAAAGTCCTAGTCACCAGGATTACAAATTACGGTTGTCTCTTTAAAATACATCTTATATTTTGTTTTTAGGGTTCCGGACCTCAAAAAGAAAAAACGGATCCCGTATATGATCACACGTGTATCTGTTTGTCTGTCACAGGCAATTTGCTTCGAATCTACTGGACCGATTAAGTTGGAATTTGGTAGACATATGAATTTCTGTGACCCAAACACGGACGTGTAACATAAATAAATGCATTTTAAACACGGGGCTCACTTTTGGGGAGTGAGTTAGAAAATAAAAAAAATTGTTTTACAAACTGTACCGTGTTGCAAGAATTTCAGATATATTTTTAAATAATTTTGAAATAAACCTTTTCTAAATTAAGAAACTTGATAAAAATTATATCTCCGAAACTACTGAGCCTAAAATTTACAAAAGAAATTCAGTAAATAGTTCTTTACATATAGACTACAGGAAAACCTATAAGAAGTCTGTAGAGTTAAAAAAACATGGTAAATCTCTCAATATTGTGCGTAAAAACTTACATTTACAGTTGGAATGTGTGAAGGAACGTGTTTTTCGACTACAATGTTAAGTTTGTTCTTGGGATAAATTCATCCTAACTAATCCGGAACCCTTCATTTTGCGTGGTCCGACACGCACTTGGCTAGTTTTTTTTTACTAACCCAGGGTGATTTAGAGAATAGCTTATCACCAACGCACCTGTACTCCCCGAAGGGTTAAGCAGAGATGCACTTAAAGAACGTGTAATACTAATAACGATAATCTAATGCTTGCGAAATGTGGGTAAATTTCGCAAGCATTACATTATCAAACAGTCGGGTAATAAACTAAAGTTTTTAGTAATTTATTGTTAAGTTACTAATAGATGACGTAAATACAACAGAGTTAATTAATTGCGTCTCTGTTTAGAAATAAACGATCGCGGCCAAAGGGTTGATCTTTGCTTTAGAATGTTTGTCATGAGCAATCATGACGGGTTGGGGTCAATCTATCTAGGCCTCAAGTCTGCTATTACAATAGTGTCAGAATGGTCGATCATTGATTTCATAATTGTTGATTTTGACAAGTTTGGTAATCTACTATTATAATGGCGTCATTATGACTTTCCAATGGTCGGCCACTGACACTACATTGAAAGAAATTGCATATATTGGTAATCTCGTACATAATGACAAATGAATGACATTTCTACTAATGGGTTTTATAATAATAGCAATACGACAATGCCATTATAATAACACAATTATATTACGAGAACATTGACCGACCAATGATCGACCATTATGAATTTACCAGATTACGAACTTTTAGCAAAATGACAATGGCATGACAATGGGATCGTGTTGGAATGACTGAATTTATAAAAATAGCAGACTAGGGCCCCTGTATCCATGTTGTTCATAGGAAAGTTTAGGGAGTAAACGTAGTATATAACGTATGAGGAGTAAGAAAATCTCGTGACACATACTTACCTTTGATTTAAATATGTCCTGTCATTCATATTCTTTTGTTCATAAATCTACATAAGTGTATCTAAAATCAAACACAGACATACATATACACCCTGCACATTTACCTACACACCCACACACACACACACACATATCACATTAGAGAACTAATTTTATTTTGAATGTTTTAATAATTAAAAATGAAATATAATTAATAATGTTGTAGTTAAATAGTTTATACAGGTACCTACTTTTACTTTAGATTCTATTAAAACGTTTTTTTTTTGTTGCTGTTGTGTTATAAATGTTGGAACGCTGAAGTCTCCTATCTCGGAGATGGGCGCTAATGGCTGCAACACAGTTTTTAAAACGAATGTAGCTGTTAACGAACACTAAAAATTTTGTATGTCTCTGTTTGTTTCAATAAATATTTGTATTTGTTGTATTTGTATTTTTAGCTCAGTAACCTAATTTATTCTTACTTTAATGCTATATGCGTATAGGTTTCAAACGGCTAAACTCCAGTTGTAGTTATAACTTTCTTGATATGGCCTTGTAATGAGATCAAGAATCAAATTGTGACACCACTCTTTAAAAATTTTACGAGATTTAGAAGTATCCGTGCTTTTATAATAATTTATAACTAAAGCATTCAATAAATCTAGACACTCGGTAGTGCACACTTACAAACTATTTGCTGCAAAAAGTAGCTAGGATTTTTCATATTATTATAATAAATATTTTGATATCGACTGTTCGAAATCTGATATATTGAGAATCTGGTATTTAGAGAATCTGGTGTTTTGAGAATCAGGTATTTTGAGAATCTGGTATTCTGAAATCGAGCCTACAAGTTATCTTATATTTGGCTAATCAACTTTTATTCTATACGTTATACGCAAGTTACTGTTTTTTATTGTAAGGTCAACATTCTTACTCTTCTAAAAATTTGGTTTTCTGGTAAAAACAAGCCAAGTCAGATCTTCAATTTATCCCAAATTATCTGATTTGTGTAAATAAATCGACTGTTATAATGTACGAATTTATATTTTGAAATAGCAAACACTGTTGTAGCAAAAAAAAAATAAACAATAAATTTTGTTTTAAATTTATTTTGAATGTTCTTATAAATAAACAATAAATTGTGTTTTAAATTTATTTTAGAATGTTCTTTTATAAATGTCAGAACTTTGGTACCCATTTACATCTCGATTCTTTTGTCGATGAAGTCAACCACCACGCATGTTCTTAATATTGAACTTGGCTCCGATTTTTACATTTATGTTTTGATGGGTCCAGAATTCTTATAATAATGTACCCAGGATTTTGTAATATCATGATTTAAAAGAGTGTCCTTGGAGTTTCTTGCCTGTTCTTCTCCATAGAGATCTACGTTTTGGAATGGGCAAATAGCTTCCACTTTCTGACTAACTGACCGACTCTTTGACAATTCAAAAGTGCCTGTAAATGGTTTATTTGAAATAAATGCTTTGAGTTTTGAGTCTTAGATGTTGATTCATAGGACGTTTAGAGCAGTAATGATATTATAAACAAAACATATTTTAATGTGTGGACTATAGTTGGGGCCGTATTAACATTCCACACAGGTAAGAACAATCACAGCCAAGATGTTCTTACACGGACAACTCTAGAAAACACCTCGCAATTAACGGCAATTCCAAGAAGACCGACTAAATAATAATTTCAGCTTGAGTTAATAGAAAGTTAAACTACCTGACGCGGTCGGTTCGTTTGGTTACCATCCATTACATATCAAAACCCCTGTCGTATCCGAACATAGATTTAGTTTGCTTTATTTTATTAAGCTGGCTACATTTGATAATTTGTGAGTTTTTTACTGGCAAGTGTGTGTGAGATTTTGTATTACGATGACTATATCGAATAAAGTGATTTTCTAAGTAATTTCACGTTATAATTTTATTTATGTTTTCGCCACGAACATAAATTTGGTTCCGATACCGGGAATCGAACCCGAGCCTCCTGGGTGAGAGCCAGGCATCCTTGCAGGTATATTTGCAAGGCGCAACATTGTAAAAGTGTGAAAAAAATCAGTCCAAAAGAATTAGACTCTGCCCTGCAGACAATAATAAGATTAGATCGAGGTAAACATTTTAAAGGGGAGATTCAATGTTTAGAAGCTGGTAACAGCGTAAAATCAATTTTGAGTAGTCTGAATCCTTTTCTTGATTCTTGTAAGTTATTAAGAGTAGGTGGTCGATTGCACAATGCTGAGTTACCATTTTTTATAATCTTAGCTAAAAAAATAATCTAAATCTAAATGGTGATTAAGATTGTATTGCCCACGTAAGCGCACGCTGAACCGACAAGTACCTACAGGTAGATACTGAAAAACTAAAGGCTACATTTTGAATTCAATCCAGATGAACCTAAGTGAACTTAAGTTTTAAGCTGCTTTTCACTGCGAGGAAGAGGGTAGCTAAGCTACGTCACTGTGTCTGTTTCCACCAAAGCTAAGTGGTGAAGCAGAGCGGGTAAGCTGCTGCTGCATCCTTATGATCGGATCCCTGTTGACATAATTATGTATTTAGAGAAAGGTTCTGTCATTTAATTGCAAGGACACGTTGACTCAGAAGAAAAGTATTTAATAAAAAGACTGCTAAGGTAATTGATGTAAAGTTAGAATATTTTTGATGAATCAGTTGTGATTCACTAAAGGTCTAACTGTGCTTTGGTTTTACCTAAGTTTTTATAATAACTAGCTTTTGTCCTCGGCTTAGTCCACGAGTGAGAGACAGTCGGCATGATTATTTACGACATCTTCAACAAACATCGCCATATTTCAGATAATTTACAAAAAATCCTTAATGAATTATACATTTAAACCTTCCTCATGAATCACTCCGACCATTGGTGAAAACCGTATGAAAATCCATTCAGCAGTTTTTGAGTTTATGGAGTACAGACAGACAGATGCGGCGGGGGACTTTGCTTTATAATATGCAGTGATGACGCCATTACATATTATTTTGTGGCATTTTGGTAGGATGTGGGTACAAACTATAGTACCATTTGAAATAAGATTAGACATTTAAATAAACCTTTTTTACAGTCCGTTCAACCAATTTTGATTTCTATCTTATTTTTGGTAGTAGGTGGTATATTAACTTCCACACGGACGAATTCGCAGGCACAAGCTTTAAAGCTTCTACATACTGGCACGACTTGTCGCGCGACGCGACACCGGTAGAACAATTTCCTTGAATTTTACATAGAAATTGTTCTACCGGTGTCGCGCCAGTATGTAGAAACCTTTACATGGAACAACGGGCTAGGTTTGAATTAGAACAACCATCATTAACGACCGTTAATGCATGACATACATATTGTAATGTTCCATTGTACGGGCATTCTTTGGAAGTCATTAGATAGACTTCCAAAAAACGCCCGCATCCTGTGGCTTCCTTAAGGCTCTTACAAACTCCCGCGATATCGCGGGCGCGACGCGACGCTAGTAGCACAATTTCTTTGTCGGTGACTGTCGCGCCCGCGATACCGCGTGAGTTTGTAAGAACCTTATGAAGTGATTCGATCGGATGTAAAATAATTATTATATTAGGTGGTGGTAGTTGTTTGATCATTCTGTGTACTCTATTAAGTTTAGCATAACTTTACTCTGCGTTTAATTAGGGTTTAAAGTATATTGTAGCATTTGAAAGGACTATACATAAAGAACTATATGACACTATACTATTCTTATACTATGACATAAAATATGATATAAGGAATTTAAAATTTCTATAGAAAACTTATTTTCCTCATAATTCTTGTTTAAATCTGTGTCCAATCAAAATATATATTTGGGAACCTAGATATTCTGTATTCTAATCGTAATAAAGACACACTACCTTAAAAATATGTTTGATTTACAAATTATTTTGGTATTACGTTTGTATGAGTTTGACACTAATGTCAAAATTATTTCCTAGATAGCCGATGTAAAACTTGATACTTAAAGGTTCCCGCAGACAGGTGCGACGCGACGATGCGACGCTATTCTGCCAGAACAATTTCTATGAACTTTTCATAAAAATTGTTCTTTTGTAAGCAATATGAACTGTTATCCGTGCAAAAGATAGTAACAAAAATCGATGAGTTTTCTAAGATTTTTTTCCGTAAAATTTATCGTCAACATGTTTCTGTCTGTAAGGCGTGTACTTTTGGATTTTTATCTAAAAAAAAATTAGGGTTGCTTTCGTTAAAACCATGCAAGTTAATTTAAAACAAGCATCCTTTTATTCGAACAGGCTAAAATGCACAATTAAAAAAAGGGTCATATATATAAACTTAATAAAATATTATTAAACTTATTTAAAAATACATAGTTTAACTCCACTGCTGGACATAGGCCTCCCCCAAGCACCGCCACTTCTACCGGTTCTGTGTTTCCAGCAGATACCTGCGGCCTTCACAAGGACATCGGTCCACCTTCTAGGAGGCCTTCCAACGCTACGTCTTCCAGTACGCGGTCGCCAATCCAAAACCTTTCGGCCCCATCGGCCATCTGTTCTGCAAGCAATGTGCTCTACCCACTGCCACTTAAGTTTGACGATTCTTCGGACTGTGTCGGTTACCTTGGTTCGCCTGTGGATCTCTTCATTTCTGATTCAATCACGTAGGAAAACTCCAAGCATAGCCCTCTCCATTGCCCTTTGGGTGACTGTTAGCCTTCTGATAAGGCCTGTTATGAGCGACCACGTTTCAGTGACATAGGTCACCTCTGGCAACATGCACTGATCAAAAACTTTCAAATCGAGACGAAAAAAAAAATTGACATACAATATATACGCAACATAGTTATAATACAAAGATACGCAAGAAAAACACAACCCTGTCTTTGTAGTCACGCAGTCGCGTAAAAAATTTAGATTTAAAAGTTTTTCCTGTTTCTCCCACCTTCTTTTAGTTTTGTACATTCGTTAATTGTTTTGTTGTTGTTACCAAAGCGATGACATCAGTGTTAAACATTGTAATGCAATCGGAATGTTTTGAATCATTTCTCAATAATTAACGGTATCAGAATTCGCAGTGGTGACCTTGAGGACGACCCTTGACGTAAGCTCTGCGCTGTCTATGTCGGAGAAATTCAGATACATTTTGGTTAATACGTGTAACCTATCCAAATGTATCTGAATTTCTTTACCTTGAACCTTGCACATCCTAGTGCATAAGCAAGGACTTTTATTAAGACAGATAGAATAAATTAATCCATTAGTCCGTGTGGTGCCGGATGTAAAGAATTGCACTATCCTATTTCTTCCCGTGGGTGTCGTAAAAGGCGACTAAGGGACTTACTAGAGAATGGGCAGCAGCGTTCTCTTATGCATTTTAACACCATACTGCGATCGCCAACCCGCCTGCCAAGCTTGGCGATTCTGGTAACCATCTCCCGCCCTTTTGGGGGAGGCTTATATAGCAGTTCTTTAGAACGTGTTTTGGCTGAAATTATGATACTAATGTGTACTTGGGTGTGCTATCCGATCATTGAAGAAATGTAAGATGATTAAATGAATGTATCCGCACTGATGGAAACTGGTAACACAGGAATGAAAGGAGAAGACAAAGGATGATCGAAAGGGAAAAAAAAATGCTCGCTAAAAATATAAACTTGTATTAATTGTGCTGGATAATAAAGTTTACCTATAATAAAACAATTTTTTAATCTACAAATCCTATGCTAATCCTAACTAATATTATAAATGCAAATGTGAATTTAATTGTTGGTTTGTTTGTTACGCTTTGACGGCTGAACGGTAAAAGTGATTTTGATGAAATTTGGTATGGGTATTTGGTATTGGTATATACTTTGAACCCTGGTAAAGGACATAGGCTACTTTTGATCGACATACCACGCGGGTGAAGCTGCGGGTGGAAGCTGATATTATAAATGCGAAAGTAACTATATCTTTCTGTTGTTACCTTGTCACGCCTTAACGGCTGAACGGATTTCGATGAAATTTGATACACAGGTAGAGCATATGACCTGGATTAGGACATTGTGTACTTTTTATCCTGATAGTATACGATCCCGTGGGATAATTTCCAATCTCGAAAGCTAGTTAATTATTTAAAAATTCACAATACAATTTTTTTTTACAAACCAAAAATAATCAGTTTGCATTTAGAAAGTGTGTTATGATGTCGATTTGAGCAAAATTTTAGGTTCATGTAGTGATAAAAAGATTAGCTAGTCACGGTATCTGTAAGTAGAACTTAGCCTGGGGTGTAGCACCAGGCGATCATTTATAATAGTCAACCTTGAATGCCCTTTTTATCTGAAAGTTAAGAATGCAGCCGTTCAAACACTTTCTTAAGTGTCCAAGGAACGATTAATTGCAATTGTCAATGTTTACGTGATTAAATATTTCAAATGATGGACGAATTGAACTCCAATTAAAGGTGTATCATTTGCGCACGCCTCATTTTGTCTGAACTGTGCTGACTGCTGAGAAAGATTGCGTCGCTCATAAAAATATAATTTCAAACGCAAATAAGATGGGGCATTTCTTAGAACAACTCAAAAAAGAAAGATAGATGACGTTTGGTGTGAAAAATGGTATAAACTGAGATGTGACAGAACATTTTACGTCCGTCATGTATGCTGGCGCGGTCGATTTTAAAAGAACAATTGTCATTTGCTGTCAATGTCGCAGTAATACTGTCGATCGCTTCAATTGCAGTTTGTAGACGATCATTTTGGCCATCAGTTTGCGTTCGGACTTATCGGACTTATCGGATCAGACGGATTATTCGCACTTCGTACCACGTTCGCAGATGGTCCCTCAATTCGGGGATTTGACAATCGCAATTGATCGTTTCGGGGGCCCTTTACTCGCGATTTGTTGCGACTGCTACGAACGAAACTTGATATCGTATCCAGCGCAAGCGTATCCTATTAATAATAATAACGTTCATTTGGACTCAGCCTAATACAGTTATATTCCTAAGAACTAGAATACAAATCATGGAAGTGAGTAGACGGCTAAAACTATAATTATGAACTCCTGAATTCTATGAAACCTGTATCTTGGAAAACAGTGCTCTTCCATAAATTACGTGTAAAAACTTAAAAATTTCATACATGACAATTCCAAAATAAAATAACTTAGACTATGAAAGGAGGTAATTAAGTTTAAAACTTGATGGGTGAGTGATGTACGTGAGTTTGTGTGGTGTGTGTAGTATGGATGTAGGGTGTGAATGTGTGTGGAGTGTGTAGTGTAGGTATAGGGTGCGAATATGTGTGGTGAGTGTAGTGTAACCTATTTTCTGCATGTTACAGGAGTTCATCGCCTCTCTCTGGTAGTCGTTGCCAAAAGCTGGGCCAACTTTATTTAGACTGCCGTCGACACGCTATTTAAGACGAAGACGCTACATTATGACATTGTGTGATGAGCATCGATAATATGTTTTTATATTGTCTTGAGAACCGTGATGGACGTGTGGCGGCATCAACATCGCCACATTCAAACTAAGCGTCACACTGACGTTACGCAAAATCCTGCATCTCTTAAATATCAATTAAAACCAGATTCCTTATAAAACTATCATCGTCCAGTGGAGAAATTAAAACGTAGTTTACGTCTGAACCGGGTGAACTTTGCCTCAATTTTCGAAGGACGGATTCTGATGACCTCCTTGGGATAACATCCGGTCATATGTAAGTAACATGCTACTATACATTTCCGTTTGTGGTTCTGACAATTAGTTTGTCATTCCTTAGTCATTTTGACCACAATTCTCACAGAAATGCGTGGATGCAAATAAGTGGCACGCGTGATCCACGCGCTAATCAATTTATTCATGTGGTTTTGTAAAAGTATGTCTCTGTCAGATTGGCCTTGTCTTAAGTCCGTGTGAGTCACCATTTCTCGGGAAATACCTCGTCATTTACAGGGTTGCCAGTGTTGATACTATAATAATCAGCCTATAATGTCCCAACTGCTGGGACAGGCCTCCTGTCTTCGAGAGGGAGTGGGCTGTAATCTATCACACGGGCCCAGTGCGGGTTGGTAGATGTCACATGTCTTCGAATGTTTGGTTCTAGGACAAGCTCTTTCACGATGTTTTGCTTTGCTGTTTTGAGAGCAGTGGTGATGCAATAATTTACACAAAGTAAAGTGGCTGTCAGGGTTCAAACTTACGACCTACAATTACCATTGGGCCATCACTGCTCCCTAAAAAAATCCTTAAATATCTACGCTTTAATCGTATTAAAGCCGTTTAGTTTTTGACTAATACTAATACATAATTTGCGGTGAAATTGCATTTTTTTTCCCTTAAACTGGCCCCTCCCATAGATAAATATCAGCCGTCTCTCCACTATTCCAATGCTTGCTCAAGGATGCATATTCAGTACGTTTCTAATAATCTTTCCATATCCCAAGGGCACGCCTTCTCTACCATTATCGCGCTCCCCGGTCTACTGGTCTACTCTTTGATATACAATGGTCTCTGTAGTCTTATGAAACATGAGGCTTTAGGGGCTAGAGTGAATCTTTGGGTTCATTCGAGCAATTGAGTCTGGTACAACCACGCTGTGGTTGGTGCATTTCATTAATTCATTAATTCAACTGTATTTTTATTTTTACGTTTTAGACAGCCCTGTTAACTTAAGATATCATAATCGCTGAATCACACGTCGAGCACGCGAATACCGTTTACATGTGAAAAAGTTATTTATTTTTAAAACATAACACAGCTGTGTAAGCTGACAAAATATTTACCAAATTCTGCAGCATATTTGTTTGCAGAAAATAAAACTTCGCAATTTATCGAGTCAAATTTGAGAATAAATTGGCTTTCAGGTTTCTGAAAGCATAATAATGTTTCTACTTGATTTAGTTACGGTAAACAATTTGTTTAGCGCTAATATCTCGTAGAGGACCATCATGTATGAGGTTTATTACAGCAATAGGATTCACGTACCTCCATATAGTGCTGCTGTCCGTGTCCTTAATCTCCTTCGTGAGGTGGCTCAGCAGAGCAGCATTAGCGTTAGTGTACCACTCCACCGCTTCAGTCATTGATGTACCGGCGTTTACACTTGCTCTGTGGACAAACAGAGGTTTTTTGAACTTTGTTAACGTTTGAACTTTTGTCTGCCTCTTTGATCTAGTGTAGGTTTGCCAGCTCGACTGCTGAGCGTAAGATCCTGGTATCGATTATAAGGTTTTAAAAAGTATTATTCAGTCTTTCCATTAGGAATTTCTCAGGAGCAGCCTATAGTATGGATCTCTTTGCCCAGGTGATGGCAATTTATAGGCTCACCCCATATTACATGGCAGTTCATGGGATTCAATACATAACTGGCCAAATATTAAACACCTCTACCCAACTCTTCGGGGAATATAGGTGTGATGTTATTATGTTATGTTAAACCTTTTAAGTAATAAAATGGAAAAACGTTAAAAAAACAATCTATTTCTGATCAAAAAACAATTTGTCACACTTACTCTTGCCGATCGTGACGAACGTTTGTCCAAATTAACGGCTTTCTAAGAATTACTCTGGTAGTTAATTAAGACTCTCTTCAAGTGTCAATTTATATCAAACCATGTTTCCATGTTTTATGGTTTTTAAGACTAAGTTATTAAACATGGTCTTATAAACCGGTTATGTAACGGTAGCAGTCGGATTGATGGTCACCGCTTCCAATGTTTACTTTTGCTATGACTGTGCCTTGCCATTCCTACTTAAGTGAAAGTAAATATTATAACATCGATTTCTAGGAAGCTCTGTAGTGTATCTAAGAAAATGTTCCGAAACCGCAGGATAGGGACAGTAAAGGAGTAATTTCTAAGAAAGTTATCAGTGCATCTTCTATGACAAGTGCTATGAAATGATTCATATACATATGACTCAATCGTAGTCCACACCACGCCCCACTGTTTTTTTTTACTTTTAATAAGCAGAACTACACACACTGCAGATTAACTTCAACTTTGAGCCATAGGTTATCAAACGTAAAGAAACCGGTGGTTATCGAGTCAAAACCGTACAAACGGATAGACAAGCAAAGAGGTATTGCGTTTTATAATTTAATATGTTGTTATGTAACCTGCTTTTTTCAATTAATATTAACTCTATGTTTAATGTGTTAAAGTTTAATTTCTAAGTGTCACCTACTACAGGGGAAAAGCGCTGATGTCTGAAATACAGATATTGTATATCTAGTTCGGACACAGATATTCGAAATCTGATCATAGAATAAAGTTCATTATAGTGTACCAGCTTAATAGTTAAATGTCTGTATATTTTGAACAAATAAGTTATTCTTATACTAATCTTCAAATTATTATATGTTTCACTAGCAGCGCCCCGCGGTTTCACCCGCGTAAGTCTCTATCCCGTGGGAATATTGGGATAAAAAGTAGCCTATGTCTTAATACCCCTAGGGTGTCAGCTACCTCCATACAAATTTTTATCAAAAGTAGTCCAGCTGTTTGAGCGTGAAGAAGTAACAAACATACACACACACACACACACACTCACAAACTTTCGCCTTTATAATATTAGTGTAATGTGATTAATTTCCTAATACTAGAGAATGGACAGCAGCGTTCTCTATGCATTTTAACATCATTTTGCGATCGCCAACCCGCCTGCCAAGCGTGGCGATTATGGCAAACACCCCCCCTTAGGGGGAAGCCTATATCCAGCAGCGGACGTCTTTTGGCTGAAATGATGATGATGAATTTCCTAATACTTTAAAAACAACCATTAAGAGGTACCCTTGCCCAACATTGAATAATATGAGGCTGGTATTTTTTATTTAATTATGTTAGGAAAATTGTTGATAATGGAAATAAAAGTCCACAGTTCTAATAATAGCGTCATTATACATAGAAAATTATCTTCACATGTTACTAAGCTGTGTTTACTAGAGCGTTGAACTTCTAAATCAATAGACTGAAGCCTGTATCAGTATTCAACGCACGAGAGCGTAGATTACTCTCTTAATTAAGTGAACACAAACATTTGCCTAGCAAACAATTAGCCCAACTTACAACAACCAACATTGACGCCAATAAACTGTATTACCTACTTAACACATTTGTTTTTTTTTATTTAGAATTGTGATCTCGGTGAGTGTCACTATATAATTATGTAGTTTTACAGCTGCTTTGTTTGTTTTCGTATCCATAATCCATTACATAAATAAAAAAAAACCGGTTCAAAATCAAAAACGTAAAATACCGGTTCATATTAATATTTTACAAATTATAGACCACATAGTTTTATTGAACCGATACAATTAAACGACCGTTTTGTCTCCGGAATTAAAAAAAAAAGAGTTTAGAACCTACGGAATGTCCTTTAAAAACCCTCTATTTAAAACTTTGACTCAAACTAGAAGGATGTTCGGTCTGATCGATGCGTAAGAGTCTTACAAGCACAATATAGATAGGTACAGTTATCTAAATTCATCCGGTACCAATATGCCTAGCCTTTTTCCAACTATGCTGGGGTCAGCTTCCAGTCAAAACGGATGCAGCTGAATACCAGTATTTTACTTGAAGCGACTGCCTATTTGACCTCCAAAAACCAGTTACTGGGTAACACGATACCTACCCTTTAGTAAGACTGGTTGGCAGACTTTTGGGCTTCTGGCTACACCTAACGACTGTCAAACACGACTACGCCTACTGGTCCTTATCGGACAGCGAGCTACCCATCGCTCACAATCCGCAGGCCCGCGCCTACGGTGGCCGGAAATCGGCTTGCGACTCCCGACGCCCGGGGCGTCTCCTGCGGCGACTAAGGGCGCGAGGGCGCGAACCTTGCCTCGGCCGGACGCGAGAGATCGCCGCCGCTGATCGCCTCCGTGAGGACACGGCGGTGCTCCGCCCAAGCCGGGCAGACCTCCACCGTATGCTCCACCGTGTCCTCCGAGCGATCCACATAGTGGTGACACCCAGGGGGACCAACGGCCTAACGTGCTTTCCGAGGCACAGGGGGATCTCGACATATAATGGATGGTCACCCATCCACGAACCGACCATGGCAAGTTTAACTTAACTTTTTATCGACCCGTGCGTCTGTTATCACTTGACCATAAGCCCCTCCATTCATCCGGTACAACAAAAAAAGAATAGAATAGAATACTCTTTATTATGTACTTACACCATAAGAGTTACAAACATAAATGTTGAAATTTTACATAGCGTGACACAATGGGCGGTCTTATCTCTAAAAGGGATTTTTACAGACAACCTTTGAATGGATTAAAGGGAGAAAGAGAGACAAAAGAAAGAAGAAATATATTGGTGCGGAAAAAAATCGTAGTTTTGAAACCCAGAAAAGTGCTCGAGGTCAGAAAAAATATATTCCCCGTTGACCTCTGAAACTATTCGATTGATTAGTAGGTGATTGACGAGAACGTCGGGGAATATTTAGACTTGTGAGTCATTTGTCATGAGGGAAACCTTAGTTTCTTGATTTACACAATCATCTTAAAAGTACCTACCCGTTGTCACGAAAATATCCAAATCAAGTCATTAATTCAGACAAATAAGGTTGAGAATCAGCACTTTTTGAACTTCAAAATTACACAACATAGTCACTCAAAACGCCTGCCTTTCTAGCCTTCACTACCCTCCTAATGCTTTAGGTGGGAAGGAGTGGAAAGTCCAACAAATCCCCAGCAGCACAGCTGTCTGTTAAATGGCACACTAAGAAAGGGTCTCACATACAGTTTAACTATAAGAATAAACATTTATTTCAACCATCAAAGGATAAGTAAGTAAAATTAAATAAAAGCCGGCCAAGTGCGTGTCGGACCACATCCAATGAAGGGTTCCGTAGTTGGGATGAATTTATCCCTAAAACAAACTTAACATTGTAGTTGAAAAGCATGTTCTCCCATACATCGATATACGCCACGGTCAATTTTCCAACAGAAAATGTAAGTTTTTTGTAATCGCGAAAAAGTATTTTTTTATGTGATAAAACTACAAATTAAAGATTTTCGAACTTTTTCCTTTACTTGTGCTGTGAGACCTTAAATTGCTTCTTGCCAAACTTCATGGTTGTCAGCGGGATGAACCATTTATGAATAACTCGGGCTATGATTTACTTGCGACTATCAAAATATGTCGCATAAATGACCGTATTTTTTTATTACGTCGACTTAGAAGCTTGATTTTTTTAGAATTCCAAGGGAACGTAGACCTACGTATTTGATATTAATTTCAATTTGTTAACACCACGCATCCTGAGAAAAAGGGTCTTGACACACAGACAGACGGACGGACAACGAAGTGAATAAGGGTTCCGTTTTTCCTTTTAAGGTACGGAACTCTAAAAAGAAGAAAATAAAGGTGATCATGCCAATAAACATTCCTTTCAAACCGCAGACGTCCTTCTCAGCGGATTGACTCATTTCGAGATGGTCATAATAATTATGGTGTCATGACACACCAATTAAAACTAATACAAACACTATCGTCTCGTGTTAAAATATTCTTTATGAGGTTTTAAAGATGATTCACTGATTTTTTTAATGAAAAATAACTGATTTTACCTCAATAATAGATGAATGCTTGCAACTGCAGGGAAAACCCCCTTTACTTAAATAGTGAAGGAAAACGCATTGATAAACACACTTGCTTACTGAATTTTAGAGATTCCAGTCCATTATAAATTCAGGCTTCCTCATGAAATAGTGAAACCAATGCAGTATTAATCTCCATTTAAAACTAGATATTATAAGAGAAAAAAAATAATGAGGTATAGTTTGTAATCTGTCAGATAATATTATGAATCGAGATCCATGCTCATCGGAAACTGGTCTAAAATGAATGCAGAAAGTAAAAAAAAAATGTGAGAATGACGCCGGTAGCACATCTCCGCCGCGAAACCATAGCAGCGAAACCGCGGTAGTTCAATTCAATTGGTTCGCGTCATGTTCCGCTAGTCGCATCCCATTCGAGTAGCGAAACATTACGCGAGCCAGTTGAATTGAACTGCTGCGGTTTTGCTGTGATGGTTCCGCGGCGGAGGTGTGTTACGAGGGCGTGAACCGTTATTAGACCACGTGAAATATATTGCGCAGTTTGCAAATAAATCGGGATACATACAGGATATTGATGAAGTATTATCAATTAATACGAAAACTAGTTATGTTTGTATAGCAGGAACTGAACGCCTTAAAGACCTTAAGCTGGCGGCAAACAGCTAACAATCTAGACCGGTTGATGAAACAGGAAGAGTATTTGGCCTCACTTATTGGAATGGCCCATAAGATAGACAAAGAAATTCACTAGCTGTTGCTTTAAAACTATGAATCCAGTATAAGCTGACCTCGCATTGTATAGGTTTTACGGGCAATAAGAGTTAAGCTTATACTGGAGATTTATTGCTATAAATTACTGAGCTGGTGGGGTGGGCTGAGGGGTCAGACTCTTACTGACTAAGATCCACCCCGGTGTTCCCTTCCCACACTTGCACCGGGGATCATCTTGTGCGACTTGAGAGATCCCCGGCCAGTGCCAGGCCCGCCTTCGCAGGCCACCTCAGGCCCGCGGGGGTAGTGAGGTGTAAGAATCCACCCAAGATGTCCAATAGGGGTGCGCGTGGAACACTACGTGCCGCCGCATTTATGGGGGCTAGAATAGGGCGTCGTCCGCCCTTCGCCAACGCCCGGATGCGCCTGCTGCGGCCCAGGGGAGTAGGAGAGATCTCCCGCTCCCTTTCAACAGCCTACTCCTGTGATATGACAATTTCGCAGAAAGATACCGCCGCATCGCTTGACTCCTCGCTGCCGACCATCGAGTCGACCACGGCCGGCAGCGATAGGTCACTGCCTACTCCTGGGATTAGGGCACGGTGCGGCCTGTCCCAAGCGGCACACTCTGCCAGCGTATGTCCTCCCGGTAGGTCACAGATTTAACCTAACCTAACCCATTTAAGGCCCTGTCTTCTGTGATACAGTTTTATTTAACTAGTACAGGATACAGGTGATCTTTTCCACAAAGTCAAGTATTGTATTGTATTGCATAGTTTTTACTTATCAATAACTGGTGAAAAAATAATCTGTAACACTGTTTTTGGAACAATAAAAATTATTATTATTATTTAGTTGGGGTCCTGGTTTAGTTACTTCGACCAATTCGGCTACTCCCAAGACCTTCCAATCAAAGACGGTTCACAATTTTACGGGCGATAAAATCGGACAGATTTGAACCGTGTCGATAAGTTAGTGCAGGATCGTTCACAATTTGACGATTTGACATTGATTGATTATAAACTACCGAAAATGAATGCGTTATATTGTAACAATCCACCATTTTTCGATGGTTTATAGTCTCGCTAGATTATAAACTAACTCACAATATTACGGTGACATAATAAGAAGTAAGAACTGTTCGTAATAACTCCAGTTTTTTTTATTTTTATCGTTATCAGGTGAGTCATGCAAAGCACCTTTTTGAAATCAATCCAAAATTTTTCACATTCCTTTACCATGAATACTTACGGTGACATAATATATAATTATTCATAACAAGAAGTAAAAAATGTTCGTAATCGTTCCAGCTCTTTTGCTTTTTATTGTTATCATGTGAGTCATGCAAAGCATCTTTTTTAAATCAATTCAAAATTGTTTACCTTCCTTTACCTTGAATACTCACTATCTCAAGTTTTTTTGAGATTTATTACAATGTTATTTTCGTCGAGCTTAATTAGGTACCAACACTAAAAACACTTATTAAGCTTTGACTACGCAATCGCTTTCGTAAATAGTCTACATACAAAATGTATAATCAGCATATAAAGATCCCACTGCTGGGACACAGGCCTCCTCTCTGTAAAAGAGAGTGGGCCACGCGAGCCCGGTTCGAGTTGGTGGATGTCAAGTCTTTGATTTTCATACATCATGAGTAATCATGACTGCTAGGAAACAAATTATGTACCTATTTATTTAGTTATTCACACGGTATGAGTCACTAAAATGCGTTCCAACTAAGAATAGGAACGTCAATGATCTCGATGTCAACTGTAAGCCGGTAACTTAAAAAGGAGAGCTTGCAAATAAAATATAATTATGTTGTCATCCGTGTTTATTATTAAATTTGTTGTTATCTGTTTTTGTAATTATTTTTTGTAATATCTCACTGAGTTTGCTTCAAAATGAGTAAACGAGATACAGGTATTACCTCTCAATAATATTGCTAAGGAAATAACATCAGAAAATTACATACCTTTTTTTTTTTTTTTTCTGTGGGAAATCATCAAATAACTTCTCCCGCTCTGGGCGGAGCGGGAGGGCGTGTCAGACTTTTACTGACTAAAACCCACCCGTGTTCCTTCCGTTGCCTGTGTGCCAGGGCCACGATATCCCTTTCGGACAAACTCGCAACCCCGGCAGGCATTGGTCCCGTCAATTTGTGCTGACATCTCTTTGAGGCGCGCGTGGAACACAACGCGCCGTCGACCCGGGCCTGGTCCTTATCGGACGGCGAGCTACCCATCGCTCACCGTCCGCAGGCCCGCACCTACGGTGGCCGGAAATCGGCTTGCGACTCCCGACGCCCGGGGCGTCTCCTGCGGCCACTAGGGGCGCGAGGGCGCGAACCTTGTCTCAGCCTCACGCGTTCCGCCTCCTCCTTCGCTAGCATAACTGCTTCGCAGAAGGAGGAGACGGCCTCCCATGCACTCTCGCTCCGAACCATGGCCTGAACCAGGGCCGGACGCGAGAGATCGCCGCCGCCGATCGCCTCCGTGAGGACACGGCGGTGCTCCGCCCAAGCTGGGCAGACCTCCACCGTATGCTCCACCGTGTCCTCCGGGCGGTCCACACAGTGGTGACACCCGGGCGTTTCCTCCCGCTTAATCCTAAACAGGAACCTCCCGAAACATCCATGTCCGGTGAGGACCTGCGTCAGGCGGAAGGTGAGGACGCCGTGGCGCCTCTCCAGCCACTCCTCAAAGAGGGGACTTATCGCCACAATTGTGGCGTGCCCAGCGCTGGGTTGCGACAATCGCACTCTCCATGTCGCCATGAGTTCCCTCCGGAGCTCCGTCCGCTGTGCCGCGATTTCTTGCGGCAGCGGAGTTATGCCCCGGAGTTTCGCCTCTTCGCGCCACACCCAAATGTGCGCGAGGACTTTCGCCTCCAGATCCCATGGCGGCAGACCGGCAAGGAGGCTCGCCGCCTCACGGGAGACCGTGCGGTATCCCCGTACCATCCTGATGGCCATGACCCTTTGGGACGCGTTCAACCGCTGCGCTGGTCGCAGCCTCAGAGAACGCGCCCACACCGGTGCCCCGTAAAGGGCCATGGACCGCACGATCGCGCGAATACTAAATATTACTTAGTAATTGTATTAAACGTTACGTTGAATTCCATTGTCTTTAAGCAATCAATCTTAATTACAATATAATATAATTTATTTTTATAGTTACACTAGTTGCGCCCCGCGGTTTCACCCGCGTAAGTCTCGATCCCGTGGGAATATCGGGATAAAAAGTAGCCTATGTCTTAAACCAGGGTGTCAGCTACCTCCATACAAAATTTTATCAGTCCATAAATTGGTCCAGCCGTTTGAGCGTCAAGAAGTAACAAACATACACACACACACACACACTCACAAACTTTCGCCTTTATAATATTAGTGTAATGTGATTATGTTAGAAGGAATATACAGGGTGGAATTTTGTAATGCCACCTGGAGGGAAAGTACTCTTAATACTGCAGATAGAAAATTTTACTCAAAGGAAACATTCCTTTATTTTTGAATAGAAAGCAAACTGCATTCAAAGATTTTCGAAAATTCTCTTCTCCCACACCCGGGAATCGAACCGGCTAAAATCTGAAAAAATTATACCGTGTACTGTTATTGCATCGATCGTTAGGGTCAATTATAAGGATGAAATCTCTCTAACAAACATGATAAATTAAATGAAAGGAAAACCAGGAAATCTGAAGTTACAAATCCAATGAGTCAAGTTAAAGCTCTTTAACTAACATCCATCTTTTGTAATGCAGACTCCTTTGCGACATACTCGTAGCTGCGTGTATGAGGTAATTTAAATATGGAATGTTAGATTAAAATTTGAAAATTAGATTGTCGTAGTTGTTATTCACATTTGATTGTTTTTACAACTCATTTCACATTTTGTGTCACGGTGAAAATGGCTTATCAAGAACAGTTTGATTTAATGGACGCTTATTTTTTAAATAACAAAAACGTGAATCTAGCTCTGCGGTGGTATGGAGAGAGATAGCAAGACCGACAAGCACCAACTCGGTTCGTATTGAAAAGAATGGTAGAAAATTTAAAGAATAAGGGTGGTTTCAAGAAGAGACGGCAAACTATTCAGCAAAACTATTTCGATTTTGAATTAGATATTTTAACATACTTTGAATCATTTCCAAAGGCTTCAAGTAGAGATGCTGCCGATGAATTAGGAACAACCCACACTCGCGCACTTAAAGTGCTGAAAAAGTATCGTGACAGACAATTACAATTTTGTGAAAACATGCTTGGAGAAATTGACCGAAACCCTAATTTTTTGAGTAACATTGTATGGTCTGACGAAACCAACTTCAGCAACAATGGCATGTACAATCGCCGCAATGAAACACGAACAGGATTGCATTGTGCTCAATTACTAATAAATTAAATGGATGAATGGAAGCCACATTATTTTTTACTCACGATACTTATTCCAGGAGACGAGAACAAAGAAATATTCGATTATCAGTGTGGTGAGTTCACCGAATTATAAATGATATAATATACGGCTCTCAATCACAGTAAAGCGTCGCTTCCATACAACGAGCAAAAGCAGGTGCACGCACACATACGTAGACACGTCCATACGGCTATCGCAAACAAATCATGAGTGCGGTCCCATTCACTGTACGTGAAGTGTGTCTATGTGTGCGTGCGTTTTCGCTTGTATGGAGTCGACCTTCTGTAAATATCTATGTTGTGTCTCAGCTTTATGTATTTATAACTATTAAGACTCAGTGGGTCTACTCCGAAGCGCTAAACCGAAGTATCGGCCGAATGTTCGGCCGTTTTATAACTTCCACAGTTTCCTTTTTTGACTTTGACTTATCTCTTTAACTGTTTTTTTTTTTGCCGTAGTCGGCGATAGTTAGCCGTAGTAAAGAAACGGCCGAACATTCGGCCGATACTTCGGTTTAGCGCTTCGGAGTATACCCCCAGTTTCTCGGTTAATTGATCGTGTTTAATGTTCTATAATTATCTAGGGTTTAAATAATATAATTGTGATCAAGTAAACAATTTTTTTCCTTCTCTTTTAAAACGTACTTTTTTCGCCCTTTTTTTTTTTTGGGTGGGAGATTATCAAATAACTTCTCCCGCTCTGGGCGGAGCGGGTGTGTCAGACTTTTACGGACTTAAACCCACACGTGTTCCTTCCGTTGCCTGTGTGCCAGGGCCACGATATCCCTTTCGGACAAACTCGCAACCCTGGGAGACTTTTTTCTCCCTAGTATTTGGTCTAATATTTTGGTAGGTGCATTTCAAAACTAATATCTCACATCGGGCAAAATGATCTACCTACAAGGATACTGCGATAATCATCATGCTAGGCAGAGTAATCTAGAGTCAGAAGGACGCTGTTGTTCATCTTCTTCAGTCAGTACGACACAAGTACAGCATAATATTATTATTATTAAAGTTAAGATACATCTATTTTCCTGGCACGTGGCGTATTTTATTTGCGACCTATTTAACGATCGATTTTCATAAGTAGGTACGTACATCGACACGTGCATTTTCAATTTCAGTGTAATGTAAGTGCAAAACCATGTACTCAAGGTGTTTTTCATAAAGTATTAGCATACCCTGATAAAATGTTTTCACAACATCCATTGTGCGTGCATAATACAGTTAAAGGCTAGGCTTATGATTTTGACCGGTATATAGGTATTCGGGTATGTATGCATGCTCATTTGTTCCCATATAACTTCTAAACTACCGATCATAATTTTTGCAGAGTATTTTATTGAATGTTATGCATGCAAGGATCTTTGAGAAAAAAGTGGTGGCCCACTGGAAACGGCCCCGACTTACGAGTTTGTAGGTCGTGGCTTCGAACCCAGACGCTTTACTTTGTGTAAATAATTCGTGACCACTGCTCTCGAAACGGTGAAGGAAAACATCGTGAGGAAACTGGCCTAGAACCAAAAATTCGAAGACATGTGACATCCACCAACCCGCACTGGGCCCGCGTGGTGGGTTAGGCCCACCCCCTCTCGAAGATAGGAGACCTGTGCGCAGTGGAAACAATATAGGCTGATCCTGCTATACAAGGATCTTTAGGCGCTTAGATGACGTTGACAGAAGCCGATGTTGGTAAAGATTTATGAAATTATTTTGTGAAATTTAAAGGAAAAACAAGATGGCGGCCGCATTGATTCCGATTTCGGCCACACGCCAAAAGATACTTGTACAGCAGCTTCTGTACGTTCGAATTGGACCACTATCTCACCTCTCACTGTCCTCAGATCTTGGGCGATAAATTGTGGTCGACGAGAGTCTACGCTTGACATAGATTTGAGTTTTAAAGACAAGGTTTTAAACCAATTAAAAAAAAGAGGACGTTCTCAATTCATTTTTGACACGCTTTTATTTTAATGTATTTTCAGCGATATTTCTTTACCACGTGGACGGATTTCGATTGACATATTTTTATTGGAAAGGCCTCATATAAACATCAAAATTCTGATGATTGGGGATGATTTTTAAGTTAGCTACACATTATGCTAGTTATAAGCATTTTATCTACGTTGTCGATGTTGTAATACCACTTATCACTATGAAAATAAAATAAATAACAAGAATGAATATGGGAATTGATCACTAAAAGATTACTTACCTAAATAAAAACATTAAATTTTACAGAAAAAAAATTACGGCCATCTCCTAGTTTATCCTTTAAGCAACACTGCGAGGCACTGCTTAAAAACTGCTGCAGCCGTTATGAACGGACCTAAGAATTAATTCAAAAGAGAGATAGAAAAAACCACTCTGGTGACAACAGATATGTAGATTGATTGGCAAAAGCCCACATTCACACGGGTGCTTTTTGAACGCGAAGTTTTTCACTGTGCTTTGGATTTTCGACTCTCGGCGTCAAACCGAGGGTTGAGAATCCAATAGAGTGCATCCCTAGTGTGTTGGTAAAGTGCACAGTTGAATTTTTAACTAACGCCGCTAAGTAGACGGTTGAATATCCAGAGCGCAACAAGAAACGTCGCGTTAAAAAAAAAACAAAATCGGTCCACCATGGACGAAGAAATCGGTGAACATACATTAAAAAAAACCGGCCATGTGCGTGTCGGACCACGCACAATGAAGGGTTCCGTAGTTGGGATGAATTTATCCCAAGAACAAACTTTAACATTGTACTTGAATGACATGATCCCCCATACACTCCAACGGTACACTCCTCACACGGTACGGTTTGGAAAACTTTTTTTTGTTAATTTTCTAATTTACCTTCTAAAAGTGACTCCCATATTTAAAACTCATTTATTTACGTTACACTTCCGTGTTTGGGCAACAGAAGTTTATATATACCAAATTTCAACTTAATCGGTCCAATAGATTCGGAGCAAATCGGCTGTGACAGACACACGATTGATCCTATATGGGTTATAAATGTTCGTCTGTATGTTTTTTCCATAAAGGAGGAGGTTATAATATAATCTCCTTCTTAGGGGAGCTCGCCCACGACCGATTTTCTCGGCGATTTTTTTGGCGATTTTTATCATTAAAACAATCTAAAATCGCCGAGAAAATCGCTCGTGGGCGAGCACCCGTACGGAAGTCGGTTAAAAAGCGCCCCTGCGTAAGCAGCCAAACAAAATCGGTCATACATCCATTATTTATTAGTGTTCCTATTGGACATCTGTGAGTCTACACAAAATGTAATTCACCTATTCCTACAGTTTTTAACGATTTCTTCAATGAATTGCCTATAAAATTTTTACGAACATTTTATGGAGAGGGTAGGTACTTTAATAGGTGAATAAAAATCTAGATATTTTTGTTATTGTTCGTCATGCAGCTAAACGTGTTTTCAATGAGAGTTATTTTTATAGAATAATAGGCAGCCGCATTCCAATTAAGGAATGAATAGATGTCAAAAACACCTGCAGCGTAACCAGCCGCATATTCCTACCGCTGCAACATAGGCCTGCTCTCTGTAGAAGGGCGTGGGCCGTAATCCTCCAAGCGGGCCCAGTGTGAGTTGGCAGAGGTCTTCGACTTTTTGGTTCTTAGGACATGCCGGTTTCCTCACGATGTTTTCCTTCACCGTTTTGAGAGCAGTGGTGATGAAATAATTTACACAAAGTAAAGCGCCTGTCAGGTTTCGAACCTACGACCGACTCGTAAGCCGCGATAGTTACCACTGGGCCGCCATCGCACACACAAAAACACCTGTGATTTATAATTAACTAGCTGCGCCCCGGGGTTTCACCCGCGTAAGTCTCGATCCCGTGGGAATATCGGGATAAAAAGCAGTCTATATGTTAATCCAGGGGTGTCAGCTACCTGCATACAAAATTGTATCAAAATTGGTTCAGCTGTTTGAAGAAGTAACAAACACAGAAAAACACACACGCACATATACACACACGCACATATACACACACACACACACACCACACACACACACACACACACTCACAAACTTTCGCCTTTATAAAATAGTGTGATATATATATATTATTATAGTGTGATCTGATGGTAGAACATTATTGTCGCCTTTTCCAAGTGACGTCATTCATTATGGTGTTATTTTTAATATATTTTTGAATAGAATATCCTTGAGTACTGTAAATGGTGTTTGCCAAAGGGAACCTGATCATGTACGTACGAGCCAACAAAACATGGTGAACACGAACTTCGAACACCGAAAATTTAGTTCGTTCGTGTGGACGTAAATTAGCAAAGTGAATAATGAATAATTTCGTTGTTCTGCGTGGATGGTGTATTGTAAAAGAAAGAAAATGCGTTTATTTGCGGTAAACATAACACAAAGAAATAAAAACACAAACACGAAAAAACAAGTTGAGGGAAAATATGCGTCACATTCACGCAAAACGGCCATCGCTCAGCATTTGTGTTCGAATACACCATCCACGCAGAACAACGACATTGGATCGCCACAAACATTTTTGACGAACACTGCGTTTGATGTTCGATATTGGTACGGACATACGAAAAAAGTGTTCGATGTTCGTTTTTCTTTCGTGCATAAACGCCGTAAATCATTTAGCACATCAATACTTTTAGGCTCAAAGAGCGTATCACCAAAACACGACTTTTAAGGAGAGCCAAAAAACAAAACAGTTTCCCTACGTGACTTTTTTGTGCTTAAAAAAAAGCAAAAGACAAAAGTTGTTAGAAGTTTGAGATGAAGAACATCGTAGAATAATATTTTTAAAGTAAATCTAACAAGTAAAAAAATAGACTTTGTATAGACCCTAAAAAATAAATAAAGCAGTTGGTTACGCCAAAAAAAAGCTCCTGCACATACAGCTACCTAGGGTGTAATAGCAATTCATACGAAATCAACTAACAATTTATGATGTAAGTTATAATCTCTTTGTTTTCTACTATCTAACAAACTATGTAACCTACAAACCTTTTGTCCATTATGTGGCGTATGTGACGGTTGTGGCATTTCTTATCAATGATTTCTCATTATCAGCTCAGGTAAATAAGTTGAATTTTGCCGATCAGGTCGAAGAACTGAGAAGTGCAAATATTAAAAAAATGTTCATTGCATAATGCGAACCTAACTTATTTACAATCCTGCCTACCCCTTAAGGTATTACAAGAGTGATTTTATGCGATATTACGATCATCCTCATCATCATTTCAGCCGAAAGACGTCCACTGCTGGACGTAGGCCTCCGGGACCAAGCGCCGCCAGTTCGACCAGGTCTGTGCTTCCTGCATTCAGCGGATTCCTGCGGCCTCGATCATCGGTCTACCTTGTAGGAGGCTTTCCAACGCTACATCTTCCGGTACGCGGTCGCCACTCCAGAATCTTTCGGCCCATCGGCCAACTGTTCTGCGGGCAATGTGCCCTGCCCACTGCCACTGAGTTTGATTGTTCGGGCTATGTCGGTTACGATGTCGGTCATTTACAGACATTGTAGACAAGCAATAAGAATAATTAAAAATAACCTGGATGAGACTCGCACAGACCAGGGAAGCACGGCACAAAGGGGATGAGGCCTGTCCTCAGCCTTGGGTAGAACAAGGCTGCCAATGAGGATGATGATTCGGAATTCCCACGGGGTAGTTCGCTGGCAAAGTGCTATAACAATTTTTATAATACTCGTAGCTCCTTGTAGTCCAAGGAGTCGCCGCGGTCTGCCTCGATGAACTAGTGTTCTCAACCACTACCATGAGGTCCTGAGTTCGATTCCCAGGTCGGGCAAAGAGTTATTGGGTGTTTCAATCAGGATTATCTCAGTAGTAGGAGTCTGGATTTGTGCCCAGTTGATGGCAATAGGCTTTTTTTTTTTTGGGAGGGAAATGATCAAATAACTTCTCCCGCTCTGGGTGGAGCTGGAGGGCGTGTCAAACTTTTACTGACTAAATCCCACCCGTGTTTCTTCCGTTGCCTGTGTGCCAGGGCCACGATATCTCTTTCGGACAAACTCGCAACCCTGGCAGGCATTGGTCCTATCGGACCCCGTCAGTTGGTGCTGACATCTCTTTGAGACACGCGTGGAACACAACGCGACGTCGACCCGGGCCTTATCGGACGGCGAGCTACCCGTCGCTCACCGTCCGCAAGCCCGCGCCTATGGTGGCCGGAAATCGGCTTGCGACTCCCGACGCCCGGGGCGTCACCTGCGGCGACTAAGGGCGCGAGGGCGCGAACCTTGCCTCACCCTCACGCATTCCACCTGCTGCTTCGCGAGCATTACTGCTTCGCAGAAGGAGGTGACGGCCTCCCATGCACTCTCGCTCCGAACCATGGGCTGAACCAGGGCCGGACGCGAGAGATCGCCGCCGCCGATCGCCTCCGTGAGGACACGGCGGTGCTCCGCCCAAGACGGGCAGATCTCCACCGTATGCTCCACCGTGTCCTCCGGGCGATCCACACAGTGGTGACACCCGGGTGTTTCCTCCCGCTTTATCCTGAACAGGAACCTCCCAAAACAACCGTGTCTGGTGAGGACCTGCGTCAGGCGGAAGGCGAGGACGCCGTGGTGCCTCTCTAGCCACTCCTCAAAGAGGGGACTTATCACCACAATGATGGCAATAGGCTCACCCCCTATTACATGGACCTTTAAGAAAACTGGTGTAACGTGGATGTGCTATAGGTTACACCTCTGCCTAATTCTTCGGGGTTTACAGGTGTGATGTTATGATAAGTTACTACGAGGAGCTCTTCACAAAGAATCGAACCCTCCCTCCCTCAAACATGCATAAAATCACCCCTTCTCTATTGCTTGACCAACACAATATTTGCTAACGATTAGCCCATCTAAAAGAGTGGTTGCTCATGGGATTTTAACGAGCTAACAAACACATTACCATAGGAGTGCCAACGATTATAATATCCATTATGGGGTATTAGAAACACCATTAGGACTCCATGGAAAATAGTATGGTGCATGTTGCATGCTTTCCGATAAATTAATGCGATTACCTGGTGTTAGTTAGTGGCATTGGTAATTAATTATAAAAAATGACACTGTATTTAGTAGTGTTTTGTTGACAGTTTCTTTAGGAATCAGTTGATTTTTTTTTAGCCTTTTCGAACGTCGAGTACCTTGGACTGTATTTAAAGAACTACCAAAATGATAAACTTCGCGTTAAAAAAGCACCCGTGCGTATGTGGGTTTTTTTTTTTTTTAAAACGTTGCCCCACACTAGGAATTTCTCCTGTATCGTGGGTGCGTTTACAAACATTTAAACTCACCCGGAACAACTACTTATAGGTCATACAAATATTTGTTCCGTGCGGGAATCGAACCCGCGACACGCAGCGCAGCAGTCTATCACTTAACCACTGCGCCAACCGTGCCGTCAATCGCTTTTCTCCATCAATCTACATAATAATCTGTTGTCACCAGAGTGGTTTTGTTTCTATCTCTCTTTTGAATTAATTCTTAGGTCCGTTCATAACGGCTGCAGCAGTTTTTAAGCAGTGCCTCGCAGTGTTGCTTAAAGGATAAACTAGGAGACGGCCGTATTTTTTTTCTGTAAAATTTTATTGTTTTATTTAGGTTAGTAATCTTTTAGTTGTCAATTCCCATATTCATTCTTGCTATTTATTTTATTTTCATAGTGATTAATTGTATTATAACATCGACAAGGTAGTTATAATGCGTATAACTCAAAAATCATCCCCAATCATCAGAATTTTGATCTTTATATGAGGCCTTTCCAAACCAGTCTCAGTGGATGCGCGTGAGATATTATTGTGCACAAGTTAGTGTGTGCGCAGACGCAGGTGCACTCTATCTTCCGTCACTCTCATAAGAGACGGCAATCCTCCGATGGGACGGCAATCCGACACGAACGGAGAGAGATCAGGCGCAGGGCCAACGGCTTAACGAGCTTTTCGAGGCACGGGGGTACCACACCGGCAACTTGCAAACTCCGGGCTGTTACTAAGAAAATCCTAATTAAAAAACCCAATAACGCTTTGCTCGACTCGGGAATGAAACCCAGGACTCCACACTCAGCAGCCGCGCTTGCGACACGAGATCAACGGGGAAGTCAATTACCAAGGTGTCGTACCAGTCAGTGTTCAGTAGTCAGTTTTTTGTATAGTGGCGTGTGCTAGCTATCATAAGGCAAATAATATAATTATTTTAATGTTCTGTGTTGCGTAATGCAAATTATTTTACATTTTATTGTATAGATTCAATTCAAGTTTTATATCTGAACAGACAGCTGTGCTGCTGGGGAGTTTGTTGCGCCACTTCTTCTTCCCAGCTAAAGCACTAGGAAGTGGTGAAGGGTGGGCGTTTTTGGGGGACTGTCTTATGTAACTTTGACGTTCGATAAGTGCTGATTCTCAGCCTAGTTTGAATAAATGACCTTTGATTTGTTTTTTTTTGAGATATTAAAAAAAGTAAATTAAAAAAATCTTAAAACCCGACTGCGTAAAAAGGGAAATTTAAAAAGAAGTATGTATTATATAGATAGTAGTTACAGTAGGACTTGATGAAACGAAGGGTAAAAGAGAAAAGAAAAAAAAAATGTTTGTGTGCGGAAAACATGACGCTAAGAAAGAACACAAAAAAGAACAAGTTGGAGGAAACTATGTACATCCATGCAAAACGGCTACGTTCCAAGTTTGACTACGGAACGCTAAAAATAACAAATTATCTGCCACCAGCGCGGCAGGTAGATAACATAATTACCCAAGGAATAGATATTAAGTATGTAATAAAAAGTTTCAAGCAAGACTAGTTTTGATCGATCGACGGAACTTCTACTCTAGCTCTAACACGACTCTGTCGGGAGGTAGAATAACTACCTACTTAGATATTACGAGAACTTTTTATTTTATACGTTAGGTACTTATTGTGCTACTTTTTAGGGTTCCGTAGTCAACAACCCTTATAATTTCGCCATGTCCTTTAATCTGTGCGCGGCTTAGCTTAGACTGTTACTACTAGACAGCTGTAATTCAGCATGGGTATGGCATTAATCACGCCAAAAAGTGGTAAAGCGTCAATAAAATCTTAAAATACATACATACATACATAAACTCACGCCTTCTTCCCATGGGGGTAGGCAGAAACTATAGAACGCCACTTGCTACGTTCCTTACATACTCCTTTTGCTTCGCCTACGTTCATACATCTGGTCATACACGCACGCCGATTGCGAGTACTACGCACCTGACCTTTCTGAAGAACATTAGCAATTTGGTCACTATATGTTCTCCTAGGGCGTGTGGTCCCGGCGCTTCCACTCACCTCTGCTTTATAAATACCTTTTGCTAGTCGCCTTTCACTCATCCTCTCAACATGACCAAACCATCTAAGCATACTCTTCTCAATTTTGTTTACTACGTCTTAAAATATTTTTTCTTTGTATGGTACCGCTCGACTCCTATAAGTGGGGATATTTTTTTTTTCTCGTCTAAGTAGGCTTAGACGAGAAAAAAATATTTATTTGGGACACGCACAAGAAATACAAAATAGCATAACTAACAATATGCACAAAACAAAAACAATCAAGACTTGTGCGATGCCAAAAAGGCTCGAATCTCAGCATAATGCTGCGATATTTAAAAAAATAAATACCACAGCGCTGATAATCTGATAGGGCCCGATATTACTAATCTGTGCCCCGCTAGCTAAATGGTTGTTTTTGGATATATGAAATGACGAATAAAGGCGCTTGCAGACAAGCGCGTCACACCTGCCTGATTGAGCCTTAATAGAGGAGTATGGAAGAGAAAGACATATTGCGCCGACCCCATATAAATTGGGATATGGGGGAGCATGATAATGAATAACACTTACCTAATTATGACTCACAGAGTATTCACAAATAAGTTGGTATGTACGTATACATATTTAGAAGCGTTACGTAAACACCAATTACCTACAGATTATAAACAATCATTAGAGTATTAAAATTTTGTATCAATTAGAAACTTTGAAAACACACTAACATCAAAATAACAAGATGTTTTCATTCTGTACCAGTAATATTAAATTAATTATGTTACCCTAAAATAGGTATACCTACAACCAATTTAAAAAAGCAGCAAAGTTCGAGTCGTTCTCGCACACGAACGGCTCCGTACCACCGTACATTTTTTTTAAATACGTTAGTTAAAAATAAACACGTTTCGTGTATGGGGACTCCCTTTAATTTTAATTACATATTTATTAGTTATCATATTGCCCATAGTAGTAGAACACATTGCACTCTGTGAAAATTTCAAGTGTCTACCTATTACGGTTCAAACATACAGCCCTGTGAGAGACGGACGGACGGACAGCGGAGGCTTAGTAATAGGGGCCGATGGCATGCTTTGGAAACGAGACCCTAAAAGTGGGTATAATAGTGTTTATTAATTCTTAGGTCTTGGTGGCCTGCATACACCAGACCTAAGACCACAGGTGTAACTTGTTTACATATTGTCTTCTCCAACGTCATCTGAATATCTTAATTACTCACGATCTAAGAGAAATTAAGATATTATTTTTATTATTCTTATGAATACAGTTGCTAGAAGTTTTATGTTTCAATTCGGTAAACAATTCGTGATAACCATGACTCGGATAAAATATAAATCGTAGGTATAAAAAAACTTTTTACAAAAAAATAAGAACCGACTACCAAAAATAACACTACAAAGTGAAAAATAACATTAATTTCGGAAGTCGATGTGTTTGGATCTGTATTTGAGTTTTTTGCCACCGACTTCCGAAATTAAAGTTATTTTTCCAAATTCAAATTCAAATTCAAATATTTTATTTGTAGAACATAGGTAAACAAAAATACAGATGTCAATATTAGTAAATGAGCGCTATGTCTTGCCGTCAACGGCGTACAAATATTTCTAATTATAATTTCTAATGATTAATTGGTAAAAAACATAATAAAAACAGTCAAATTAATAATGAACTCAACTATAACAATAATTAATTAATTAAAATAACAATAAATTTAAGCAGATAATAGTACATTAAAGTTAAATAGATTAAATAAAACAATTAAGTTATTGACAAATAAAATGGAAATAAATAAAATGTCATTAAATTACAATTTGTCTTCTAGGTACTCATTGACTGTGTAGTAAGCTTTTTGGCGTAATAAATTAAGAAGAGCCTTTTTGAAATGGTGTATGCTGCCAAGATCTTTTATACAATTGGGTAACTTATTATATAACTTGGGTGCCATTCCTAAAAAGCTTTTTGAGTAAAGCGCAGTCTTGTGTGGAATAGCACATATTTCTCTATTGCGACGTTTCGATCTAAGAGTTTGAAATGAAAACGTTTTCACTTTGTAGTGTTTTTTTTTGAAGTCGGTTCTTATTTTTTTGTAAAAAGTTTTTTATTTTTCTCTTTTTAGTGGGTCAGTTTTGAATTTATCTAAGTTACAACAGCCTAATGTTAACTGCTCATCACCTTTTACATAATATTGCTTTGCCCGATGCTTGGATGTTGATTGTTGAGGAGTTCTCCTGGTAAGAACCAGGAGAACTGCCACTCACCATATGCATAGTGACGAGCATAAATTGCTTAATCGCAACCCGTTAAATAGGGGTACTCATTATTATATTATTCCGGTGGCCATATGTGGTCTCCATCATCAGTTCCATTCCACCAAATGGTGCTTTCCGAGAGAAAATGCACGAGTTACTATAAAAAATACCCAAATCACTATAGGTTTGCCTATAAAATTTGAGGGTTCCCCTCGATTTCCATGGGATCCTCTCATCTGACTCAGATTTGGTGGCAGTGAGACCACCTCGGGAGTATACCCTTTCAAACAAAAAAAGAATTTTCAAAATCGGTCCATCATTAACGGAGTAATCGCGTAACAAGCATACAAAAAAAAAACAAAAACATACCGCCGAATTGAGAACCTCCTCCTTTTTGGAAGTCGGGTAAAAAAAGGGCAGGCAAGGGTATGAATTTTCCAATTCAAGGAGTGTGTTCCTTCACTTGAAGAGCAAGAAATATTAAAGGCTCCGGCAGACAGGCGCGACCCGAATCTGGTAAAACAATTTCCATTAAGTTTTCATACAAACTGATCTACTAGTCGCGTCACGCTATCGCTTCGCGCCAGTACTATTCTCTACCATCTATAAAAACGGCAAAAAAACACGTTTGTTATTGGAGCCCTTTTACATATTTATTTTATTCTGTTTTTTTTTGTATTTGTTGTTATAGCGGCAACAGAAATACATCATCTGCGAAAATATCAACTACCTATCACGGTTCATGAGATACAGCCTGGTGACAGGCGGACAGACGGACGGACAGCGGAGTCTTAGTAATAAGGTCCCGTTTTTACCCTTTCGGCACGGAACCCTAAAAATGCGTTTATTGACATTACAGCAAAAAAGAAATACACATTTTAACTATAAAAACAGAAAACAAATATTATAATGACAAAAGGGCCTCAGCTCAGCATAATGTCGGATGACAACACAAGGACGCTGATTTTCAGCTGCAACCCACGAGTGCCATACGCTAGATAAACATATAGGAAAGTGTGTGCCCGTTTTTAATTAATTAAGAGAATAAATTAAAGGTGACAATATAAAAAAGCTCATACAAAATAAAATTTTGTGACATAATATATGTGTGTGTGCCAATATCTATACAACATCATTTTTAGGGTTCCGTACCCAAAGGGTAAAACGGGAACCCTATTACTAAGGCTCCGCCGTCTGCCTGTCTGTCTGTCTGTCCGTCTGTCACCAGGCTGTATCTCATGATCCGTGATAGCTAGACAGTTGAAATTTTCACAGATGATGTATTTCTGTTGTCGCTATAGCAAAAAATACTAAAAACCAGAATAACATAAATATTTAAGGGCGCTCCCATACAAAAAACGTGATTTTTTGCTCGTTTTTGCTCGATATTGATAACGGTAACAGGTAGACACTTGAAATATTCATAGAATATTTAGTTATATATTCACTTTAAAAATCAATAATTAAATTAAAATAAAACTAATATTTAAGGGGGGCTCCCATACAACAAACGTGATTTTTTTGCCGTTTTTATAGATAATGGTACGGAACCCTTCGTGCGCGAGTCCGACTCGCACTTGGCCGGTTTTTTAGTATATGCGAAACCTGAATATAGTTTGTTCAGAATAAGGAACTGAATCGATTTCAATCATTTTTACACCATGTTATATTTTGTCCCAAAAATATTAAAATGTGATAGAAAATGTTATCACCATTTAATTACTTACAATACAATCGCCGTACGGTTAGGTACCAACTGCCAATTTATTATCAATGAGCGGAAGACGACCCTGGAGGCGCGGGGGCGCCGTAAGCATGTTTTTGTACGGACAACCCGGTAACATAACAAACAACCTTATAACTTTGTGATTTTTCAAGATACAGTTTTGAAATTTTGTACATAGATTCTTTACATAATAATACTAGACACGTGTTTCGGGTTTCGCATATACAAAAACTAATATTGTATATCCATTGCTACTGCAAGTATGTTACGCAATTGCCCCGCAGGTTTTCACTCGAGATTTTCTTTCACCGTCAATGAATGGCTATAATAATGGCTACCTTAGATGGTACCTACAATACATTACAAAGACATTTTTACAACACGAAGAGCCCGTAAGCCTCTTCAAGCCACGTTATTTGTTTGTAGCAAAGGCACAAAATTAGATCCAGTATTGACAATAAATCGCCTGCAGGTAAACGAAGCAATCTCATTGGTTTCTTTATCAAGACTAATCGAGATAAACAGCAATCGATTTTATTACTTTGAATTTTATTAGCGTTTTAATGAAAATCTGAACGATTTATGACTTCTTAAAGACTGAAGGTCGATGCTTATTTTAGACATGATTGTTGAAGTGTCTTTGATCTTGGTAGATTGTTGTTCTTATTGCTAATCTTTAACAACTTAGTATTTAACAAAGCGACACTAGTTAACTCTTCAAAATATTTATGTAAATAGAGTATTAAATCCATTGTTCTAGCAATGCTCCATTATGACGAAAGTCTCAAAGATTCAAAATGAAAATCAAAATATTTTATTTCACATAAAACATACATGGGCACTTATGAAACGCCAGAAGCTAGGTGCACGGTTCAAATTGGTCGTTTCCTATGGAGAAGAGCCGGTAAAAAACTCCACGGTTACGGTCTACTCTTTTAAAAATAATTGGCTTTTAAAATGTTTTCAAATTACAGTGTTAATAGGTATGGCTGGACAGTGTAATGATTAGTTAAGCTTATGTTTTTTAATCAGTGGTGTTTTATTCGGGCTTCAAGATTTTGCATGGTTATAGAAATACGGTCTTGTTTATTTTTTGCACCCAGCTCTTATTCATACATACTTATATAAACTCACGGCTTCTTCCCATGGGGGTAGGCAGAAACTATAGAACGCCACCAGCTATGCTCCTTACATACTCCTTTTGCTTCGCCTACGTTCATACATCAGTACCCCAAGTGTAAGTTTGCAAGAGAGTAAACGTAACTAGCCCGTTTGCGTTAAGATTTTTATTCTCACCCTTATAGCCTTAGTATTATGATCTATCGGTCAAATTTTAACGCAAACGAAATAGTTACGTTTACTCTCTTGCAAACTTACACTTGGGGTACTGATCCATACATGTACGCCGGTTGCGAGTACTACACACCTGACCTTTTTGAAGGACATCTAATTGGTCATGTCCTTCAAAAAGGTCACTATAATAATTATGTCCTCCTAGGGCGTGTGTTTCCACTCACTGCTGCTTTGTAAATATCTTCTTGTAGTCGCCTTTCATTCATCCTCTCAACATATCATAATTATTATAATTTTTTCGCCTTTTTTTTGGCGAGTACATCTCACACCTACGCTTTGCTGATAACATCGTCATAATGGCAGATACGCTGGAACAGTTAGACCAGATACTGCACAGCCTAAATGGAGCCTCTCGGCGGGTTGGCCTCGGCATGAATTTCGACAAGACAAAAGTCATGTACAATTCGCACGCCTTGCCGAGTCCAATCCACATCGAAGGGTCGCTTCTCAAAATTGTGAAGGACTACGTCTACCTAGGACAAGTCATCCAGCTCGGTAGACACAACTTTGACAAAGAAGCCGACAGAAGGATCCAGTTGGGTTGGGCGGCATTTGGAAAACTGCGTCAAGTCTTCTCGTCGCCTATCCCGCAATATCTGAAGACTAAGGTCTTTAACCAGTGCGTCCTGCCCGTCATGACATACGGTGCCGAAACGTGGACACTGACAGTGGGGCTGGTTTACAAATTCAAGGTCGCCCAGCGTGCTATGGAGCGGGCTATGTTTGGAGTCTCTTTGAAGGATAATATCAGGAATGAAATTATCCGGAAAAGAACCGGAGTTACCGACATAGCTTGCAGAGTAAGCAAACTGAAGTGGCAGTGGGCTGGCCATGTTTGTCGAAGGACCGATGGCCGATGGAGCAGACGAGTCCTGGAGTGGAGACCGCGTATCGGCAAGCGTAGTGTGGGACGCCCCCCAGCTAGATGGACGACCTTAGGAAGGTGGCTGGGTCGGACTGGATGAGGAAGGCGGAGGACAGGGTGTTGTGGTGCAGCTTGGGAGAGGCCTATGTCCAGCAGTGGACTGCGATATGCTGAGTTGATTGATTCATAATTTTCAGAGAAATCCATGCTTTTTTTTTTGGGTGGGAAATTATCAAATATCTTCTCGCGCTCTGGGCGCACCGGGAGGGCGTGTCTGACTAAAACCTACCTGTGTTCCTTCGGTTGTATGCGTGCCAGGGCCACGATATCCCTTTCGGACAAACCCGCAACCTTGGCAGGGGAAACCCTGGCAGGAGAGAAACCCTTACGTACCCTTAGTACTTGCTTTGAACGAAGACAATGCCAAGATTCTATAGTTCGCTCACAATCATTTTTATCGGGAAACCTATGATGACCTCGGAGAAATGCTGCTGCCCAAAGTTAGAAACACAATTTCTACAGTGCCTACGCTACAGCATACCATTTTGATTAATACTGTATAAATAAAAATGGAAGATAAGGAAGATCATAGGTACCTCAATTCCTCAAGTTCATCTCTGAAGGCATCTCCATCCACAGGCTTGGACCGGTTCTTGAAGACCAGCATCGGAAGAGAGCCCATTTGATCTATAGCTCTGTTGGTGCCTGCGAACCGCTGTGAAAGGTTTGACCTGAAAGATTTCAAGCATTAGATCATCCTTAGTTATCATCCGCTTGTATTAATCTAGGTGTAAAATAATACCCAGTTACTTTTAATGGGTATAAAAAGACGCTTAAGGCTCCGTGCACGAAAAAAACCCCTTTTCGTCATTTTCATATCTAATTGTGTCTTTCTAAAACTAGTCTGTTGCCATTGGATAATTACTAGTATTTACAGGCAGTTGTAATTGGCCCTTATCAGCATAATCATGAAGACGCTAATGCCTATTCTCTAGAAGACATCTTTCGCTTTTACTACGACTAAGGGCTAGTACCCACTTTATAAACTAAAACAGAGTATCCATCATACTGTACCTCAAAGTGCTCCCATTAGTGAAAATAAAGAAGGCCACTTCCGACCTCTCTTGCTGTAACCTCGTCACAAGCTTCCCCAGTTCTGTTGCTCTGCTGACCTGTGCCAAAAACAGAATAATGATTAAGTGACGTCATTATAATTGACCAAGCGAGCGGAGTGAGTCTCTGCTTCAAGTCTGGTAAAGTTTGCTTTCTTCTGTCAGTTTGTTGTTACCCCTCTACATGGTCGTATTTTACAACAGATCTGGACAAAAGTTGGTATAAAGGTTTTAAAACTTTATAGTTTTTTTTTTGCATCGAGGATTTTTGATCCGAGGGGAAATTCCTCCAAAGAGGGGCAAAAAGAGGGCTACTGGCTATCCCCACCATATGAGATCCGATTTCGATACTTCTTTTTTTATTTGAAAGGTACTAACTTTAAGTTGGTGACTTGGTTTCATAGAAATTTGGTGAAGGTCTGATGAGGATCTTCGACGTAATGAGCAGAATAGCTCTACAAAATGTAGTAAATTGCTCACATCTAGGTTTCTACCAGTCAAATCGGCAGGTATATTAATTGTTGCAAAAAATGGTCTGATGTTCGCAGAACTACTAGTTTATGAGCTTCGACATTAAATCATTCATCATTAGTATTCTACTGCTATTTGTATATAGTTCACTTTAAACTGGCTGCACACAATCCGAAAGCGAACTCATTGGTTTATAGAGTAAATCTTCACGTTTGAAACCTTTAACCTTTGTTTGAACCGACTCTTTGACAATTCAAAGTGCCTGTAAATGGTTTAATTGAAATAAATGCTTTGAGTTTGAATTTCGAAGGGATGTCTATGTCGCAGGCAATTTGTATGATTCCGCTTTTTTACAAACGGCGTCGTCCGTTTAAAAACGCTCGCAGTTATGAAATATGCCAAAGACAAAATGTAAATTGCCTTGTCACTATAATATAATATGCCACAACATTTGATGGACAATTACAATGCCGTTTACAAATTGCTGCAGCAAATTTGAGAATTTAGTTCTTAAGAGCAGGCAGTCTAAATCAAATTTCGAACCCAAGCTCCGCCCCTCGCTCCCCGCCACTCCGTTATGTGCTAAACGCTAATACATCAGTAATAAATTTGAATATTGCGTGCGCTCTTTGATCGTGTTCGAGCACGAAACTAAATAGCGTAAGCCTCAATTCTTATTTCGTTTTTAACTAAAGTTATAATAAACTATATTTTCTTTGTGAATATTTACAGAGATAGACATAAAAACCAAATAATCTTGTTTGTTTTTTATAATTATCCTTAAAAAAGACATGATTTTCGAATAAAAAATGTATTGAGAGAAAATATTACAATTACGTAACTGTCTTCAACATGGAAAGAATAATATCCAATAAATCATATACTAAAGTTTAATTTTCGTTGCATGTGTGACTCTTTCAGAATATTCATGCAAATTAACATACAAGTAGAGAGCCTCCTCTTAAGGCACTCGCCGGCCGCTACCGCGGCACTGCTCGCTTCGCTCACTCGCCTCGCGCGGTTGATAACAGTTGTAACCTAACCTAACCCAGTTGGTCGGGGTGCCCTGGCTTATTGGTTGGTCGCAGTTCCAACCGAACCTACAAGTACAATAACAAAAACTATCGAAATTATAACAATTGAACGAGTTATCAATTTGCCTTCGACATATTTCATAACAGCGAGCCTTTGTAAACTGATGGCGCCATAATTATGTATAATCACGAGTCATACAATCTGCCTGCGACATCTACATAATAACACAACTGAATACAGGCCAGCAATGAGAGAAAAAGAGAAAAAAGAATTGGATGGAATTGAATTGAATGAAAATATGTTGCGTGTCACATAACCACTTTTTATCGATTAGACCTTCTGCATAATAACTAACAGAAGACAAAGCATGTTGTCTATGGTGTGCCGGGAACCATAGCGCCTAGCACGAACGCGCGGATTAAATGTAAAGTAAATTCGAACGATTTTAAAATTGAAAAAAAAAGATGAACATTGTGCCGTGTGGTGCCGGACGTAAAAAATAGCACCATCCTATTTCTTCCCGTGGGTGTCGTAAAAGGCGACTAAGGCACTTATTAGAGAATAGGCAGCAGCATGCATTTTAACACCATACTGCGGTCGCCAACCCGCCTGCCAAGCGTGGCGATTATGGCAATCCCCCTTTGGGGGAGGCCTATGCCCAGCAGTGGACATCTTTTGGCTGAAATGATGATGATGATAGACGAATATAGAACCTCCTCCTTTTTCGAAATCAAAAATAGGAGGAACGCATTACGCACTTAGTTTTTACGTAGTTTTAAGACTTTAACTGATATCTAACGGGTGGGGCAAAAGTAATGGCTTATTGTGAATGTGAATGTGCCATAATTTTTGTTAAAAAAAAAACCAACACTACCCAATAGAGTAACAAGTATTGACAATTCCCAATAGTGTAACAATTATTGACAATTCACAATAGTGTTGCATACCACGTAAGCAGCGGTGGCCCAGTGGTAACGACCGCGACTTACGAGTCGTAGGTCGTAGGTTCGAACCCTGACAGACGCTTTACTTTGTGTAAATTATTTCATCACCACTGCTATCAAAACGGTGAAGGAAAACATCGTGAGGAAGCCGGCATGTCCTAGAACCAAAAATTCGAAGACATGTGACATCCACCAACCCGAGCTGGGCCCGCGTGGTGGATTACGGCCCACTCCCTCTCACAGAGAGGAGGCCTGTGTCCCAACAGTGGGAAGTGGGGGCTGATTATTCTAAAATACCCAATAATGAGTATGTAATTAATATAATTATGTATAACAAACAGCAAAATGTTTATTTATAATATAACAATGTATAATAAAAGTAGAAAAAAATTGTACTTATCGATAATTTTTTTTTTCATTGCCATAATAGGTGTGATGTAGTATGTAAGCATGTTATAGTAAGGGTGTGTGCGTTTATATTGCCAATGAATGGACCAAATAGACGCAGTGTCTAACCAGCATTCAAGATGTTTCATTGTGTTTAATACCCGTCCTTAAATTGTAGACTCATAGAGAATTAGTTTAATGCAATGGAGCAATACACACAACTCAGGCAACGATGGAGATTTTGAATCACAAATTTCCGGGCCGTGTGATCTCCGATTTTGGCGATTTGAACTGGAACCGACCAGATAGGAGACGAGAGGGCTTTCTAAAATCTCGCGTTTACCACAACAAACCACAAACCTTGCAAGTCTTCAAGATCTGAAAGCCAACGTTGACGAAGAAATCACCAAATTGGAGCCAGATGTTTTGCGAGCAACAATTCTAAATGACGTAAAACCAGCACAAATTGAATGTGCATCAACTCAGGAGGTGTTCGTTTGACTGATATTGTTTTATCTACTTTTAATCGAATTTTACACCTTTATAATTATTATCCGTGAAAACGCAGCCAATTTTTTTTTAAATTTACAACAATATGGCAGAAAATTCACATTATGACATTACTTTTGCCCCACCTTGTATAGATAAGTGATAATAATTGCGCTTGTTACAGACTACCTATAGTATTGTCTCTCAGAAAATTCACATTATGACATTACTTTTGCCCCACCTTGTATAGATAAGTGATAATAATTGCGCTTGTTACAGACTACCTACAGTATTGTCTCTCCTTCCCCGTTAATCCATCCAAAGGTTGTCTTTCACGCTGGGAACACACCTCCGCCACGAAACCATAGCAGCGAAACTGCAGTAGTTCAATTGTACTGGTTCGCGTCATCTTCCGCTACTCGAATCTGATGCGAGTAGCGGAACATGACGCAAACCAGTACAATTGAACTACTGCGGTTTCGCTGCTATGGTTTCGCGGCGGAGGTGTGCTATCAATGTTAGCAATAAGACCGCCCATTGTGTCACCCTTTGTAAAATTTCTACATTTATATAATCTATAATTTTTATGGTACGTACATAATTAAAGAGTATTCTATTCTATTTTTGTCGCAAAAAAAATAACCAAAATGCTACAGAATAGTTATATTTTCGATTAAAATAACGTTCGAAATTTTGAATTGACGTCGTGCGTTCGTGCTAGGACCTCGACATGTCGTTAACCCTTGGTACGCCTCTAATAACAGCAGGTTATAGTAACAACAAAACCATTAAGATACTCACGAACATCTCATTCATAAACATCTCAGAACTTGATAACTGTGATAAAGACAGCTTATTACGAGTAAAAGCGTCTACAAAATGCCAAGTTTTAACAATAAGCTGTTCGGATACGTCCATAACTTTGAAACTCTAATGAGGAAAACAGATCGATATCGTTCAAGAATTGCTAGGGTAACTGATATTTGCTCTTCGAGACCCCTCTGTGTGATGGAAGAGCACGTAATACTACTGTTGTGATAACTGATAAGGCTTTGCATAAACACGTTGAAAATATCGGTTGTATGCAAATAATCGTATGAGCTTGTATTTTACAGCTTCAAATTCAAAGCAGTTCCTGATATAAAAGTGAGTGCTAATTGATGCAGAGAAAAAACATGGCAGGTGCAACGTACGGGATAGATAGCTCGGAAATAACTATAAAATACAAGCATACATACAAATACATAGATAGATGTATACATATATACATAATATACCAAAATAAACTTTGTCAGGAGAAATAACGACCGGTAGCGAAGAAAACGACTCTAGCAAATCACCGCTGAGATGCTTCGGCCAACTTGTGACGAATATGTTCACGTGCCTTCACTTTAAATGATAACCGGCTGGTTGCCGAACTAACTAACTAACTAGTAACTTTTCATGAAGTTATCACAGAATTTGTGGTACTAGTGTCGTGCCTGTCTGCGGGAGGGAGGGGAAAGAGCCTTTACGGAATTACCCCGCTGTTCTTATCAAATTTCTCCTTATGATTTTAAACCTTAAAGATCTTTATCTTTAAGGCTTAAAATCATAAGGAGAAATTTGACAGTTTAACCTGATGTGTGTATAAAAAAAGTTATGAATGGTAAAACAAAAAAAAAACCATCTGTGCTCTGAGAAGACGGCAGATAGAGATTTTTGAGAATACGTATGATGATGGATGCTTTAACAATTCCAACAAAGCAATATAAAACTTGAAGATTTTTTCTAAAAGCTCTTAGCTAAACCGTATTTGATAAGAACAGCGGGGTAATTCCGTAAAGGCTCTTTCCCCTCCCTCCCGCAGACAGGCACGACACTAGTACCACAAATTCTGTGATAACTTCATGAAAAGTTACTAGTTAGTTAGTTAGTTCGGCAACCAGCCGGTTATCATTTAAAGTGAAGGCACGTGAACATATTCGTCACAAGTTGGCCGAAGCATCTCAGCGGTGATTTGCTAGAGTCGTTTTCTTCGCTACCGGTCGTTATTTCTCCTGACAAAGTTTATTTTGGTATATTATGTATATATGTATACATCTATCTATGTATTTGTATGTATGCTTGTATTTTATAGTTATTTCCGAGCTATCTATCCCGTACGTTGCACCTGCCATGTTTTGTCTCTGCATCACCCTAAGGTAGTCAATCTTAGGGTGAAGAAGAAAATGCCTCAGGCATTAAGTCCGCCTTTGTACAGTGTAGTTTTTACTTGTGCATAAAGTTTTAATAAATAAATAAAAGTGACGCGCTGCCTGTCGTGCCCGCGATATCGCGCCAGCCTGCACGAGCCTTAACACACATAATAAAATGACAATTGATCGCATTTTAACAGTTCAGCCACGTTCATTGCCTTATTTACCGTGTTGAGCAGACGAATTTTAACTATGCGCAATCCTTCAAAACGCTTGGATGGTGATTGAGACTGTATTACGCATATAAATATTAAAAACAGATTACGCAATTAGGTCGAGGGATGTGAAAGGGTAGGCAGCAAGGATGTAATTAGTTGTTAAAACATTGTCACAATGATTTGTTAAATTGCGTGAATAAACGAGTACATGTGTCTCACAGTAGGTACCTATAACTAGGTAGGTTGACAAGTGCCCTAGTACCTACTATGTAGTACAACTTGGAAAGTAATAGCAGAGTAATAGCAGAGCAATAATTAGGCAAAAAAAAACATCATGTCACAATTAATAGTTCTTTTTTTTTTTTTTGCATAGTTGCGTAAACAAACGTGTGTCTCACAATAATATGTACCTAGGTAGGTTGGCATGTGCTAGATACTAGCCTGGCGCGTGTTCACAGCTACAAAATAGTCTCCTGAACAATATGGAAAGTCTACAAACCCACAACGACTAGCAACAAGTAAGCAATATTCTTCTTGCATTGCGTAAAGACAATTTTTAAATGTAACTTATTTCGCGTCAGAACTGATAATAACCTAGCTATAAGCGAATACTTAAACGATAAATTTATAACTATATAATTGTATCTACAAATACTCACTATTATAGGTACGCCTACCTGCTAATAATAATAAATATGGAGCGTCCAATAAATAACTTACTCTAGGGACAATAAATATTAATTAAGTACTAAATAAAAATAATAATAAATAATGCAATAATGATTAATTTAATTAAATATTCAAATGTTACTAAATAAATAAATAAATGTACATAATTATAAAACAATAACAAATAAAAAAAATACAATATTAATTATAACAATTAAGTAGCCAAATAAAAGCCCTCATCCTCTCTCCTACTTTTGCTGTGCCCGATAGGGTCCACAATGATCATAATTCTGTAAAACCTACAACCTTTTTTTTTTTTTTGGGTGGGAAATTAGGGAGGGCGTGTCAGACTTTTACTGACTAAAACCCACCCGTGTTCCTTCATTTGCCTGTGTGCCAGGGCCACGATATCCCTTTCGGACAAACTCGCAACCCTGGCAGGCATTGGCCCTAATAGACCCCGTCAATTCGTGCTGACGTCTCTTTGAGCGTGTGGAACACGACGCGCCGTCGACCCGGGCCTGGTCCTTATCGGACGGCGAGCTACCCATCGCTCACCGTCCGCAAGCCCGCGCCTATGGTGGCTGTAAATCGGCTTGCGACTCCCGACGCCCAGGGCGTCTCGTGCGACGACTAGGGGCGTGAGGGCGCGAGCCTTGCCTCTCCCTCACGCGCTCCGCCTCCTCCTTTGCGAGCATTACTGCTTCGCAGAAGGAGGTGACGGCCTCCCATGCACTCTCGCTCCGAACCATGGCCTGTACCAGGGCCGGACGCGAGAGATCGCCGCCGCCGATCGCCTAAAACCTACCACCTAAGTTCACATGTGGAAGCAATAAATATATTGAGTATTGAGCTTTTGACGGCCGTTTTCTACCCAAAATTGGCAAGCCTGAATAACATATTTTTGGAAAAATGTCTGGTAATTTTCGTCTAGTTTTTTTTTTTTTTAATAGAATGTTGTATACCTCCGAGTTGGCAACTGTATTTGATTATTTTCAATAACAAAGGGTAGTCAACAAAAGGATACATTGGAATGCATGGAATTAGTATCTAATAGGTAGTACAACTTGTAAAATAATTTGGCGTAAAAAAATCATGTCACAATGACTAGTTCAATTGCGTCAACAAACGTACACACCTATCTGTACCTTGGTAGGTTGGTATGTGCTAGATACTAGTCTGGCGCTTATTCACAGCTACAATATGGGCCTATCCTGAACAATATGGAAAGCCTACAAACCTACAAGTAAGCAATATTCTTCTTTAGTTTAGCATTTTAGTTTTTTGACAACGACTTACGTAATTAAAGTTATTTTACTCTTTGTACCTAATGCTTTTGTTTGGAAGTCGGTTGATTTTTGTAAGTTTTTAGGGTTCCGTACCAAACTGGTAAAAAGGAACCCTTATGGTGAGACTAAGTCTGTCTGTCACAGCTGGATATCTCAAGGACTACTAATGCTATAAACTTGAAATTTGTAATAGTTTTAGATGACATTTACCCAACTACAAAGAATTTGCAAACAAGAAAGAAATTTAAAAATATTTATTTTTTGCAACAGGGCCTGAAAGGGGTCTTAAAAATTCTAAAACTAGGGCATGTGGGGTACCATATAAAAGAGCGCTGTTTGCACATTCTCAAACATTTTCTTGTTTTAGGCATCATAGTTTTCGACTTTTGATGAAAAATGTAAAAAAAAATCCCCCCCCCCCCCCTTATCTCCGAAGTTTGCATAGAAAGAAATCTGAAATTATTCTATGTGATAGAAGTTTATGTAAAGATTACAGTAAAAATAAAACTATGTCTCTAAATAGCACAGTTTTTCTGAAATCATCAACATCATAATATACATACGGAACGCTCCGTGCGCGAGTCCGACTTTTGACGGGTATTTTTTTAATTTTAAGTTGTGATAATGACACAAATTTGTATACTACTACTTGCAAAGGAAACAAAAGTGACAGGAACTTATAATAACATCATCAACATACGCAAAGTGGATTAAATACGTATTATTGAAGCTAACTCAAAAACGACAAAAAAAAAGTTAATGAAACTTATATGGGGCTACACTGCGAGGTTTTTCTACGAAATGGAAAATTATGCACGTAAATCGGTCCAGTGGTCACGAAGAAATGGGTGAAAAATACCCAATGGGTAAAACGGGAACCCTATTACTAAGGCTCCGCCGTCTGTCTGTCTGTCTGTCCGTCTGTCACCAGGCTGTATCTCATGAAACGTGATAGTTTGACAGTTGAAATTTTCACAGATGATGTATTTCTGTTGCCGCTATGACAACAAATACTAAAATACAGAATAAAATAAATATTTAAGGGGGCTCCCATACAACAAACGTGATTTTTTGCTCGTTTTAGCTCGATATTGATAACGGCAACTGGTAGACGCTTGACATATTCACAGAATATTTAGTTATATATTTACTTTAAAAATAAATAATTAAATTAAAATAAAACCAATATTTAAGGGGAGCTCCCATACAACAAACGTGATTTTTTTGCCGTTTTTATAGATAATGGTACGGAACCCTTCGTGCGCGAGTCCGACTCGCACTTGGCCGGTTTTATTTTGATCTCGTTTAAAAATTGGCCTTTCTTTAACCACGTCATAGGAAGCCTACACAGTGACTGACAACAAGATAGCAATATTCTTCTATTATCGAATAGAGAGAATTTAAAAAAGTAATTTATTTCGCGTCAGATCCGATAACCTAGCTTTTGACGGACGCTTCTGTCGCTAGCTCATGAAAATGTATGAGATTGAAGATTCAACAAACCTTTACTTGATATTCTATGTTAGATATAAACGAAGAGGAAAATATAAGTGACGTCACTAATTTTGTCATTGTTTGACCTTGACAGCTATTCATTCCGTTAAAGTATGTTGTTCGCGTAAAGTAATCATAAACTTGTGTAAATTATTTCATCACCGCCGCTCTCAAACTGGCATGTCCTAGAACCCAAAATTCGAAGACATATGACATCTACCAACTATTAGGGCCTAGATTATGGCCCACTCTCTGGCACTCTCACTCACAGAAAGGAGGCCTGTGTCCCAGAAGTGGGAATATTAAAAGCTGATTAAGCTATGTTGTTCGCGAGGATTTCTAGGGGCTGAGAAAACAAACCTAAAAGTCAAAATGTACATAAGCGATGTATAAGGATTTTTGGGTTGCGATGAGCCTTGAGTTTCTATACGTCATTTATGTCGCAATGCGATAAGCATCGGCTGCCTAAACACCAAAAATCGGTGCTTACTTACGATGGCCTTTTTGACCTACGTAGTTTTAATTATTTGTCAACTTAAAATTGTTAGTTATACTCCATTGATTTAGGTAGTTAACTATGGGTAAACAAATCATAAAACGGGTTTTTTATAGATTACACTTTTTGTTTAAAAAAAACGTAATTTTTACCCAATTTAATTTATTTTTACAATAGTTTCCTCTTATAATACTGTATGTTAAACTTTATCATTTATTCTTAACTACTCTTCGTAGATGTAATTGCTTGAGCACAATTTCTTTGTTTGGTTTATAATAATACTATAACATTTTGTAATCTGTCTGTTATAAAAAGCCCAAAAAGACCGGTTCTCTAAACGTCAACGAAATAAAACGTTGCTAAATTAAAGAGTAGGGTGACGTAGCATCACAACTGAAGTGACATATATTACGTTTAGTCGGTTACTTGACAGCTCTCTTGTCACGTGGATTTTTTTGTTTACCTTTTTTTTACTACCTAAACCAACGGAGTATAGGTGAATAATTTTATTACAGATTTTTTTTTCCTTGACACTATGTTATTTAGATGTATTGTTTATTAATTATGCACAATACAGTTAATGCATCAGGCAAGCGACCATTCCACAGACTGCCCAGTAGATTTTGCTTTGAATCTCGTGTGAACCCGACTCGCTCTTGGCCGAATTGTTTTACGCCATACAGAAACCAAGAAAAATATTTTTAAAGTACCTGTTCTTCAACATCAGCTACATCTCTTCCATTGGTGATGCTGCTCTTCAAAGACAGCGTGGTCTGTACGATGAGAGCTAGGATGGGAATGAATGGAAGGAGCAGCAGTCTCCAAAGCTGGCAGCGACGGCTTCTGCACCACCTCTGCAGCTTGGGAGTACAGCTTGATCTGTCTTCTACCTTGATGTTTGGGGGAGCTGGAAAGAAGTTTTGATTTTTAGTGAAATGGTGTATGGGCTGGTTTTTTTAATGCTGCTGCTGTAGTGAGCGTAGAAACCGATTCGCTATAATATTTTCAATGTTATTTTAATAAACGTAAGACTCCAATTTTAGCAATTCATGTGTTATGATTAAGTCACTTAAATATCACTGTTAAATGTTTTTGCTAAAGAACCCTCTTCGTTAGACGTCGCGTCGATGGAATTGACGCTTGACTGTAGGTTGTCCGATTTATTAATGATTCTCTATAAATGATTATTCACAATCATTACTGTTATTTGGTTAGTAATTTAATATCATAACCCTCTACTTGAGTGCACCAGATGTTTTTATTTTATTCCACTTAGTGCATTTGTTCACAATGGAAACATTAATTCATGCAATCGAGCGACTGTGTCAGTAGTACAGACTAAAGCTGTACTATAGCTGTCATTTATTTGTTTGGTTTCAAAACACCCTAATACATAAAGGTCATAAAACCACTGTATTTACAAGAGTATTCAACTAAGTCGTATAAATAAGTTTGATAACGGAGTTTGCATATACCATTGTACAGAAACAAGTATCAAGTGATACTAAGTATAATAGCACTTAATCCCGTATAACTAGTTTCGACCAATCAAATGGCTTGAATCTAGTTTTAAGTAATGCTTGAGTATTGGGTGACGTTCTGTAATACGGGCCTTAGACCTGTAAAAAGTAAGTGATCACAATCATGCAAAATACAGCTTTTATACAGCTTTAACGATAAACCAGATTAAAGTGTCTCAAAATACTTAAAGTTATATAGTAGAATTTTAATATTCTGTTTAAGCACCCTAAGCTTACGCGGATTCCTTAGTAATGATTTTATACAGTTTGAGCTGTATAATAACTCATAAATCACTATTACAAAGACAAAATCATTTTATACACTCTTGTGCATTTCTTAAAGAATTATAAAAATCAAATCAAATAACTTTATTGCAATCCATAGTATAATTATACAGGTGGTAAATAATGTTTATTAGGAACAATTATGGACCCTGTCGGGCACAGCAACGTTTTGATTAAGTAGGAGAGAGGAAGAGCGCTTAATGATTTTCCTTGTTACTAAATATTAAATTATTTCCTATCGGGTTTTTTACAATAGTATTAATCATTATAAATATATTATTATCACTCATTTATTTATCTAAATATAATAAGTGTCGGTCAATCAATTTATTTATTTTTGCATAAGATTTTAAATACCAAACAGCCAACAACAATGTTGGCTTAATAACTATAGTTATTAAGGAATTAGGGTTGCAATTAGTGTTTAATAATTCATTATACAAGTTATTGGTTTCCTTAGCCTGAGTACATTCTAATTGTTTCTGTAATTTCATAATTTGTACATTTGCATGAATTAATTCAGCTTCAAGGTCCCTAACCTTACATAAAGCCTCCTCATATATGTTACTGCAGTTGTTGAAACTATCCGTGACCACCCGCAGTTTGTCCCGACAACATCCAAGTATTGCTGATGTAGGTAATCAGCAAGACAATGGGCAATTTTCAGAAAAGAATGGCCAATAGATCCTGTTTCCTGTTGATCCTGTGTTGAGGATCAAAAAATTATATTAAACCAACTAAGGTTTGAGTACATACACGAGTCATAAATCGCAAAAACCTTTTCCTATACATTTCGTGTGAAATGAGACTACAAATTACTTTTTGGGGTTCCTTACCTCAAAAAGAACAAATGGAACCCTTATAGGATCACTTCGCTGTCCGCCCGTCCATTCATCTGTCTGCCAGTCAAGACCCTTTTTCTCAGGAACGCGTGGAGGTATTAAGTTGAGAAATTAATATCAATTACATAAGTCTACGGTCCCCTGGAGCTAAAAAAAACCTAGACTTCTAAGTCATAAAAAGGTAAAAATGAAACGCAAGCCGCGAAAAAAATTTGCGATGTTTATGGACCTAGTGCAGTGTCTGTGAGAGTAGCACAAATTTGGTTTAAGCGCTTTCAATCCGGAAATTTTGATGTCAATGATGCACGTCGCTCTGGTCGCCCTATTACGGATAAAATGGATGCCATTTTTGAAAAAGTGGAGCAAGATAGGCATATCAGTAGTTACGACGTAGCTGAAGAACTGGGAATTGACCACAAAACAGTTTTGGCACATTTGAAAAAAACTGGGTACACAAAAAAGCTCGATATTTGGGTACCTCACGAGCTCACTGAAAGAAACCTAATGAACCGTGTACTCATTTGTGATTCTTTATTACGACGTAATGAAACCGAACCATTTTTGAAGAAGCTGATAACTGGTGATGAAAAGTGGATCACGTACGACAAGAACGTGCGAAAAGGTCGTGGTCAAAGGCCGGTCAGGCTTCACAGACTGTGGCGAAACCCGGGTTAACTCGCAACAAGGTGATGCTGTGTGTGTGGTGGGATTGGAAGGGCATTATTCATTATGAGCTGTTACCACCAGGCAGGACCATCGATTCTGAACTCTACTGCGAACAACTGATGAGATTAAAGCAAGAAGTTGAGAGAAAGCGGCCGGAATTAATCAACAGAAGGGGTGTGGTTTTTCATCATGATAACACTAGACCTCACACATCTTTAGCCACTCAGCAAAAATTAAGAGAGTTTGGCTGAGAGGTGTTAATGCATCCGTCGTATAGTCCTGACCTTGCACCTTCAGATTTCCACCTGTTTCGGTCTCTTCAGTATTCTTTAGACAGTATCAGGTTAACATCACGAGAGGACTGCCAAAACCACTTGTCGCGGTACTTTGATCAGAAGTCCCAAAATTTCTATAGCAATGGGATCATGTCCCTACCTACAAAATGGCAAAAAGTAATCGAACAAAATGGTACCTACATACTTTAGTTAAATGTAAATAAACTATATTAAAAAATGTTTTAAATTTTCTTAAAAAATGCGAAGAAACTTTTTCCCAACCTATTATTTACGTTTTATAAAAATAAAATAGCATCACGTCTGTATTCTCCGAAGGATTTGGCAAAGGTGTACCTCCCTATTATACTACACCCACATTAAATTTCGTCAGTTATGTTTAGGTCCCATGTAATAGGGGGCGAGCCTATTGCCATTAACCGGGCACAAATTCTGATTTCAGACTGTAACTGAGAAATTTCGGATGGAAAATACAATAACACTTGCCTGACGCAGGAATCGAACCCAGGACCTCGTGCTCAACGGTAGCGCTTGCAACCAATAGCGAGGCAGTTTTTTACAAAAATGTGGCTGTTATTAGTATATTGTGGTGTCTTACGACTTCCACGCGAACAAAGTCGCGGGCAGAAGCTAGTGCTCTAATAAAATTGGTAAAGGAGAATTTACGAAAAAGGATGTACCTAAGTAAATATTTGTTCGGGAATTGGGTCAACATTGAGATTTGGTGGTTCTCCCACTCTCGATGCGAATAGGATGCAGATTATGTACTAACACGCTACGGTCTCAGATAATAACCCAAGCAACACGCAAGCGTTTTCAACATCAATATACCAGCCTATTTCAAATCTTATGCAAAAATAAATAAATTGATTGACCGACACTTATTATATTTAGATAAATAAATGAGTGATAATAATATATTTATAATGATTAATACTATTGTAAAAAACCCGATAGGAAATAAGGTATATATACCTTATAACCCAAGCAACACGCAAGCGTTTTCAACATCAATATACCAGCCTATTTAAAATCTTATGCAAAAATAAATAAATTGATTGACCGACACTTATTATATTTAGATAAATAAATGAGTGATAATAATATATTTATAATGATTAATACTATTGTAAAAAACCCGATAGGAAATAAGGTATATATACCTTACTAAGGATTCTTTATTGAAACATAATAATAGTCGTTATAAGGTAAGTCAAAATTATTTATTTATTTATTATTTTTATTTTTATTCAAAAGGAACAACAAACAGCTACAATATAAAACACAGAAACAAGAAATACACAAAACTTATAGACAACAAAAATAAGAAAAAAAAAAAAAAAAAAAAAAATTAAGATATATGCAAAACTAAATAAAATTATAAATAAATGCACTAAATTTAGGAAACAACAAAAACACAGTTCCAATAATATTAAACTAAGGAAAGAACGTGGTTTTCTTGTAAATAAATTACATAACTATCAAATTAAATTAGAAGACAGTAAGAACATATATGAGATTGACACTCAACGCTTACAGTCTGATATTCAGATACTAGAGGCATCATTACATTCACTCTAAACTAAGTATGTGACGTCTGAAAAACAAATTCAGGAGCACATACTCGCTGCAAATGAGTTAATGGCCATGTGCAACTGTAATGCAGACCAAGTGGACCCGCTGACTCTTAGCAGCTCTCAATCTTCATTGCATAGGAATTTCAGTCTTGGCACTCTCCAACCTGAGGCAACGGAGGATTCGTACCAGTTGGGAAGTGCTCAGGTCTCTATTCCCAATCAAGATACACCAGATAATGAACAAGTTCCATTGCAAGTAGTTCAGATGGAAGCTAGTCCATTATGTAGCTCCATTATGTTTTCTGATAGTTTTGGAAAAGGGTTAGGAAAATTACTTAGCAACAACCTGAGTCATTCTTCTCTAAACTATTGCATGCCTCAGACTTCCTACAAACAAATAATGTATTCAATAACTAGGAATGAATATGACCCTAACGCTATTATTACTGTACTAATAGGTAATAGTTTTAATGTTAAAAAAGATGATATCACTGATAGTGTGACCGAACTTTTGAAGGTAAATTGTAAGAAAATAATTTTGTGTGCTTTTCCGTACTTTGAGCACTTGTCAAACAGGCAAAACTGCTACATTCATATGTTAAATAATTACATGAATTTCTTAGTTAGTCACCATAGTGACAAGTTTATATTTTTTGACACCAACATTTTTGTTGATAAGCTAAGGAAATTATTTCATCAAAATATTCAAGGTTTTTCTTCCAAACAATTGGAAATCGAATTGTTTTTAGAAAAAACAATGTTTGACATTATTTGTTTAACTGAGCATTGGTTAAAAGATTATGAAATGTTAATTAATTATGAGAATTATAGTGTGGCCAGTTGTTTTAACCGGAAATCAATGCTGCGTGGTGGTTCACTGATCCTAATTAGAAGTTGTATTAAATCAAAAACTCGTAACGACATAGTTGCTTTGTCGGTTGAACATGGCATTGAACTGTACAGACCCCCAAACTATCAAAACTACTCTATATTTGAGTCTGTTATGGAAGATGTTTTGGCAAAACTTGTAACTGGGAATAAATCAGTAATTATCTGTGGTGACTTTAACATTAATATTTTAGAAAATAATTCAAATACCAGTAGATTGTTAAATTTGTTTGAATCATTTAATTTGTCAAATGTGTTTGTAGAACCAACCCGAATAACTACGACTACTGCTACATGTATTGATAATGTTTTTTGTTGCTGCGACTATTTAGATAAAGCTATAATTAATTATCTCCCTTCTGATCACAGCTGTCAAACCGTAACTTTTGAGTCCAACATACCAATACAGAAGGTGCAGATACAATTCAGACCAATAACATCTGTTAATTTAAATAAATTTAACAGCACTTTAATTTGTAAGTTAAGTGTTATGAACCTTACAATGAACAATGTTGACATTTCAACAAGGAGTTTTCCCGGATTTAATGAAATACAGTAAGGTAATACCACTTTTCAAATCCGGAGACAGTAAAGACACAAATAATTATAGACCCGTATCCGTTTTGCCGGTTTTCAGCAAGGTGTTTGAAAAGGTAATGCTTAATCAAATGCTCAATCATTTCAACGCGAATAAAATCCTTCACGATCAACAGTATGGATGTATGTTGCAGTGAGTATGTTCACCAAAGGACGTTGTACGACCAACGCCGGTGTAACCTTATTAAGACACATTTTTAACGTGTGGGAAGAGGCACAAGACGCCATAGGAATCTTTTGTGACCTTTCCAAGGCATTTGATTGCGTCGATCACGAAACCTTACTCTTGAAGCTTGAGCATTACGGACTTGGAAAACTTGCGCTTAGTTTAGTAAAATCTTATTTAAACGATAGACAACAGCTAGTTCAAATAAATGGTATCAATTCACTCGGTTTAAAAGTAAAAATGGGTGTTCCTCAAGGCTCGATATTGGGTCCTTTCCTCTTTTTAGTGTATATTAATGATCTTCTCCATTTATTAAAAAATCAACCACAAATGGTGTTATTTGCTGATGATACTTCCTTGATTTTTAAGGTAGACAGACGTGCTACAAATTTTGACGACGTAAATAACGCCCTACTGCAGGTCCAAAATTGGTTCACTGCCAATAATTTAGTATTAAATGGAAAAAAAAAAAGTGCATACGATTTTCTTTACCAAATGTAAAAAGTAGTGATTATGAGATAGTATTGAATCAAGAGAAACTAGAATTCGTAGATAAAACTGTTTTCCTGGGGATCACGCTCGACTCTAGGCTTCAATGGGGTCCTCATTTAACATCTCTTGCAGGACGGCTAAGTTCAGCAGCATAAGCTGTCAGAAAAATCCGTCAATTTACTGATGTAGATACCGCGAGGCTAGTCTATTTTAGTTACTTTCATAGTATCATGTCTTACGGTATATTACTTTGGGGACGGGCTGCAGACATCGAGTCTATTTTTATTCTGCAGAAAAGAGCCATCAGAGCCATATATAATCTCCGCAGGCGCGATTCTCTTAGGGAACTGTTTAAGAATATTAACATCATGACAGTGTCTTGTCAATATATCTATGAAAACATCATGTACGTAAGAAAAAAATTACATCTTTTTAGTAAAAGAGGCGAAAGACATAATTATAGTACTAGAAGTAGGGATCTATTAGCTCAACCAGGTTTCAGACTGGCTAAAGTAGACTCATCTTTCATGGGGTACTGTTTAAAATGTTATAATAAAATTCCTCCCCACATACTTCAACTGAATGAGACGAAATTCAAATCTTGTATAAAACGCACACTATGCAAGCAGGCATATTAAAGGCTGGGGGATTACATTGCTGATAGAAATGCTTGGCTCAATGCTGGTCCTGCTCCACAACGTCAACTAATTGATTAACATTTGAAAATACTGTTGGAGCTGCTGAAGATTGTAGGACTATCTTTTCATTGTATAAAATTCAATCACCTTTGTATTATATAATTACATAACACGGGTGTGAGTACTATGTACAATAGAGCTACCATTTACCGGGTAATATGTCTTTCATTGACTTGAATATGTCCTGGCAGCTGAGAGTATGTCATGCTTACTCAGATGTCTCGCTGATGGTGGCGTGTGTGTTGGATCATTTAGCTCCCTTCAAAATGGTTAAGCTGAATGATGCTGATCCATGCGTCATGTTCGTGAACGGGCGCTGTCAGTTGGGACTGGTCATCTCTTAGCTGCCACGGCTTATTTTTAATTATTTTAGTTTTGAATTGTTTTTTTTTTTATCACGGACGCTTCTGACGTTTTGCATCGTTCTCACGTGTATATTTTCAATAAAAATGATGTAACCAATACTTTGTATCAAATATTTTATTTTAAAAGAGTGTCTGTGGAGTGTCTTGCCCGTTCTTCTCCATAGGAACCTACTATTTGGAATGGGCAACTAACTTCATATTTGTAACTGACCGACTTGTTGACAATTCAAAAGTGCCTGTAAATGGTTTAATTGAAATAAATGCTTTGAGTTTGAGTTTGAGTTTGATTGATTTTTTTTAAACTGTATATGCAGATCAAGGACTTTAGATGGACTAAAACAGTCACAGCGTGGAGAGGGCCCACCGGTTACCGTCAAACTTCAGTCACCGTCAACTAATTGATTAACATTTGAAAATACTGTTGGAGCTGCTGAAGATTGTAGGACTATCTTTTTATTGTATAAAATTCAATCACCTTTGTATTATATAATTACATAACACGGGTGTGAGTACTATGTACATTAGAGCTACCATTTACCGGGTAATATGTCTTTCATTGACTTGAATATGTCCTGGCAGCTGAGAGTATGTCATGCTTATTCAGATGTCTCGCTGATGGTGGCGTGTGTGTTGGATCATTTAGCTCCCTTCAAAATGGTTAAGCTGAATGGTGCTGATCCATGCGTCATGTTCGTGAACGGGCGCTGTCAGTTGGGACTGGTCATCTCGTAGCTGCCACGGCTTATTTTTAATTATTTTAGTTTTGAATTGTTTTTTTTTTATCACGGACGCTTCTGACGTTTTGCATCGTTCTCACGTGTATATTTTCAATAAAAATGATGTAACCAATACTTTGTATCAAATATTTTATTTTAAAAGAGTGTCTGTGGAGTGTCTTGCCCGTTCTTCTCCATAGGAACCTACTATTTGGAATGGGCAACTAGCTTCATATTTGTAACTGACCGACTTGTTGACAATTCAAAAGTGCCTGTAAATGGTTTAATTGAAATAAATGCTTTGAGTTTGAGTTTGAGTTTGATTGATTTTTTTTAAACTGTATATGCAGATCAAGGACTTTAGATGGACTAAAACAGTCACAGCGTGGAGAGGGCCCACCGGTTACAGGCGCAGAGGTAGACCAAAGGCACGATGGAAGGACGAGTTAGAAGCGGTCGCTGGTAATAATTGGACTTTTACCGCATCAAATAGAGATGAATGGAAGGCTCTGGAGGAGGCCTTTAACCACAGCAGTTCATGCAACTTAATTTAAGAGTTATTTATTTACTTATTTAAAAATATCAAATTATTTATTATTACTTACAATTTATCTGGAATTATTTATTGATTATTATTATATGAATTTTAAAGACTAAATTATAACTATTAATAATATTTTTTACTTACTTTGGTAACAACGAAATATTGTATTATTCATAACTTAAATTATTTTATTTAATATTAACAGCTCTAATTGATTATTTATTTATCTATGGTTATGTCACTATGTCAAATGAGGCGTTTGAAACTTATGATTTATTCTATACTTAATAATAAATTATGTTCAAATTATGTTCCATAACCTAATGCATGACATTAGTTTAAATTAGTTTAATGAAAATCGAAATATTATATAAAAAAATATCTGCACTGTAACAAAGTTTGCATGAAATAAAGAGGCTTTTTTATTTTATTTTATTTATTTTATTATATGCAGATCAAAATGTCTCTAAAAGTTAAGGATATAGGAAGTTAAGGAAGTCTCTTAAGACCGATTTTATGTAGCTACAATGGTTAAGGTACCCTTACTGCCCCTATCTCAACAATCCACCCTGTATATTGTCATGATGATTGACAGCTTAGCCCCATAAAGTTATAGCGTGATGATTCAATCTCTAACTATCTGCAATGTTCTAATCGTTTGTCTCGTCTTTTTACAATTCACTGAAAACTATGGAGGAATACAAACATAATGCAATATTGCTCATCCCCATAGCATCCGCCTGACGCAGGTCCTCACCGGACACGGATGTTTCAGGAGGTTTCTGTTTAGGATAAAGCGAGAGGAAACGCCCGGGTGTCACCACTGTGTGGATCGCCCGGAGGACACGGTGGAGCATACGGTGGAGATCTGCCCGGCTTGGGCGGAGCACCGCCGTGTCGCCTCACGGAGGCGATTGGCGGCGGCGATCTCTCGCATCCGGCCCTGGTTCAGGCCATGGTTCGGAGCGAGAGTGCATGGGAGGCCGTCACCTCCTTCTGCGAAGCAGTAATGCTCGCGAAGGAGGATGCGGAACACGTGAGGGAGAGGCAAGGTTCGCGCCCTCGCACCCCTAGTCGCCGCAGGAGACGCCCCGGGCGTCGGGTGTCGCAAGCCGATTTCCGGCCACCGTAGGCGCGGGCCTGTGGACGGTGAGTGACGAGTAGCTCGCCATCCGATAAGGACCAGGCCCGGGTCGACGGTGCGTTGTGTTTCACGCACGCCTCAAAGAGACGTCAGCACCAACTAACGGGGTCCATTAGGACCAATGCCTGCCAGGGTTGCGAGTTTGTCCAAAAGGGATATCGTGGCCCTGGCACACAGGCAACGGAAGGAACACAGGTGGGATTTAGTCAGTAAAAGTTTGACACGCCCTCCCACTCCGCCCAGAGCGGGAGAAGTTATTTGATAATTTCCCACCAAAAAAAAAAAAATCCCCCATAGCAAATATCGTGATAATTTGACCAGACTTATAGGGAATATCTATGCACAATTTGAACAGAATCTATTGGGTAGAATTTGCGTGATGCTGGAACATGAATTCGTAGAGGAATACAAACATAATGCAATATTGGTAATCCCCCATAAAAAATTGCGTGATTATAAATGTATATAGCCTACCGTCTGACCAGGCCTTTAGGGAATATCTGTACAAAATTTGAACAGAATGTATTTGGTAGAATTTTCGTGATGCTGGACAATACATTCAGACAAATAGACATCAATTTAAAAAAAAAACATTTTCGGCATTGGACTTCTTTTCAAAAATATTCAATATACAATTTTGACTTCGCTACATTTTATTATAAGTACCGATAGGTCTACCAGTTTATTATGTCAGTAAGTTGCATTATCTAGACGAAAATAATTTATGTACCTACTTTATGTGATTGATTGATTGTAAAAAAATTATTGGCTGTTGGGACCGGATCTTATTCGGTTTTAGAGTAAGATTTATAGGGTTATTTGTCTAACTAAATGTTGCTGATTTTGGCATTTAAAATGCTGATATTTATGTTCATACAAGTTTTCTGAAAAACTAGTATTATTCTATACACAATCTAAGGCAAAATGTGCCCTATTTTTGATCTGTTTAACATAATTATTTCCTCTCGCTTTCTGTGGGAGTGATTTCATGAAAGGGGACGGAAATGTGTAACAGGAAGTGACGAATTGAGTATGGAATAAGTAAGTACTTTTTAATAGCATGGAATTAGTAAATACTACATAGATTGTAACTAGCAGCAGCGTTCTTTATGCATTTTAACACCCTATTGCGATCGCCAACCCGCCTGCCAAGCGTGGTGATTATGGCAAACCCGCCCTCCCCCAAATGTTGGGGGAGGCCTATGACCAGCAGTGGACGTCTTGAAATAACGATGACATAGATTGTAAGTAGAGGGGGTCGAATTTCGACCAGTGGTCGACCATTAATAATGAATATTTATTCAAATAAATATCTCATTAATAAGTACTATATAGATTGTAAGTAGAGGCCGTCGAATATCACTAGTGGGCGACCAGCGACCACTAGTGATATTTGAATAAATAATTCAGTATTTAGCTTTTTAAATTTTGAGGATAATTTTGCGTCGCTGCTCAGTTGCTTATTACCAAGATGTCACATCATATACAACTACTTTAAAGCTCACTCATCTTTTATAAACCTGTTCAATTAACTTTTTCTCAATTCTCATGTCACGTTACATGATCGATGAAAAGTTTAAGAGGCGATCAAAAAACGATAAATCTTGTAAAGAAGGGTCCACAAAGCTGTAATCGTAACGGATTGGGAAATGGAATATATTCGTAAAGGTCCCATGAACTCTTGAGTTTTACGAATTGTGGTTTTGCATCACAAAATTGATGCGTTAACTCAAAAGGTTTTGGTTTAGGTTGTACCAAGTAGGTACTTTGAGAGCAGTGGTGTGGTGCCCCACTGGTAACGGCCTCGACTTGCGAGTAGTAAGGTCGTGGGTTCGAAGCCAGACAGACACTTTTCTTTGTGTTAATTGTTTCATCACCACTGCTCTCAAAACGGTGAAGGAAAACATCGTGAGGAAACCGGCGTGTCCTAGAACTAAAAATTCGAAGACATATGACATCGACATTATGAGCCACTCCCTCTCACAGCGAGGAGGCCTGTGTCTCAGCAGTGGTCTGGATGTCTACTGCAGGTCTAACTAAAAATTCGAAGACACATGTGATATCTACCAACCCGCACTGGGCCCGCGTGGTGGATTATGGCCCACTTCGTCTCACAGAGAGGAGTTCTGTCTCCCAGCAGTTAAAATTATACGCTGATTATGTAAGTAGTTACATAGTACCTATAAGTAGGTACGTATGATTAGAGAGAGAGTAGAGATTATTTCTGGTTAGTTTTCTGTTTCGAGGTATGAATATTTGGTAAAAACGATTGTTTTTGACTAGTCAGTCCCCTGAAATTAAAAAAAAAAAGCACATTTTTAATTTTTTTTATAATTTATAATTTTTTTAGAAATAATTTTTATTTTTAAATCTTGACATTTGAAGTTTTTTACAGTTTGACTTTTACTATTTTATATTTGACATTTTAATTTTTGTAGATTCTGAGATTTTATATTTTATTTTGGAGATTTTTTATTAATTAATTATAGTTTTTTATTTTTTATTTTATTGGTCACAGTTTTATGTTAGTTTTAAAGTGTTGTTTGTGATTTGGATGTGTGAGTGCGGCTATGGTTTGTTTCTTTTTATTATTGTCAATGGGTCTGGGTCCTACCTGATGGGTCTTACCTGAAATAAATGAATTTATTTATTTATTTATTATAAAAGGCACTGCTGTAATTCAAAATTTACAAGGAAATTGAATTGATGCTAGTTCTTCCTTCCAAAAGGTACTTTCGTATGGAGAAGAACGAAACCACTCTAAAGACTCATATATTTCTAAAAAAATAACTTATATTCAATAGATCTGCCTCAATCATTACATTTATACCTTCTTATTTGTATACAGTTTACTTTCATGAGACACTTTCTCATGTTTATTCAATGCATTCGTAAAATTACTTAGTCCACCAAACTCGAGACAAACACGTTCATAAAACTATTACCAAGAATTTACCTAATCCAGGATTCGAGATAAACAAAAGACAGACGTAGATAGATAATAACGGTGATAATAATAATATGGCCCGACATAGCTTGCAGAGTAAGCAAGCTGAAGTGGCAGTGGGCCATGTTTGTCGATGGACCGATGGCCGATGGAGCAGACGAGTCCTGGAGAGGCGACCGCGTATCGGCAAGCGTAGTGTGGGACGTCCCCAGCTAGATGGACCGACGACCTTAAAAAGGTGGCTGGGACAGACTGAATGCAGAAGACGGAGAGCAGTGTGTTGTGGCGAAGCCTGGGAGAAACCTATTTCCAGTAGTGGACTGCGATAGGCTGAGTTAATTGTTGATTGAGGTCTATTTTGGGATGATTATTTTTGAAAGGTCAATGTTTTAAATAGCATGGTAAATGTTCATGATTCCTACACCGTCATCATTTCACGGAATAACCTACTGCTGGGTATGGACGTCCTCTTTCTTCTGTCACATTGCCTGATTCTCTACGTCCCTCGTCCAGGTGTTTCCGTCAGCTTTTACGATATCATCAACCCAACGCGCTTTTGGACGGCCCTGGTTTCTTTGGAGTCGTTGAGCTCCTTAAATCTTGAGTTGAGCTGCCTTACCGACAAATGCTGCTTGTTTCTGTGTTTTTCTTCTTTCCTCAAAATACCATTTCAGACACGGATCTATATGGTGTTCTCACGATCTGACCAAGATTATGTCTGGACTTTAAAAGAGACTTTGAACCCTGAGTTTGTTTCGCCATTTCTTCTCAGGGGTAGTCAGATAGGAAATAACGACTCCATCTACCTTATTTTTTTATATTTAATATGACGTGTAAAAGTGATTCCGATATCCTATATACAGAATAAATGATTTCATTTAATTTAGATTTTATGACCTTGGCCACCATTGGGTCAAAGCTGATTGAATGATTCCTGAATGATTCCTACGCGTTGCAAAAAGTTTAAATAAGAAGCTCGTGAAACTATTACTTATTCCCAATTAAACAAATCAATAATTCCTAAAATAGGCACAGAATACACTTTCCTACACAAATAAATAACCAATTACCCTAATGATTCATCAAGTGAGTAACTACAAATAATAAAAAACTCATCTGGAAGATTAAAGCTTGAGAAAATGTTCAATCTTCATAACTGTCGGTAAGTTTATTTGTTTCAGTAGATAAGACTGCTATTACTTTAATAACAGGGAGGCTAGCTGCGACACGCTTTGAAAATAAAATGATACGATAGCTTGTTTACCTAATTGTAGGGTTAGCAGTAAAGTGGCCTGACCAAAAATTTAAATCGTTTTATTCGCTCTACCGCGTCAAAAGATTATCTATTATTATTAGGTTTCCGTACCCGAAGGGTCCGAACGGAGCACTATTGCTGTCACTCACGTGTCCGTTCGTTGTTTGTCACACATGTTTTACAGCCAAACGGTTGGTACTACAATCTTAAAATTATCACAATAAGCATCTTTTTGACCCATGTTGAGCCATACAAATTGTCAAAAAATATTTTTATGTTTTTAATAAAAATAAAGGGTTGCGAAAAATAACCTACCCCATCGAGTGCAGTATAGTTGTCTAGAACTTGTTGAATAGATAAATACTGTATTTTTTGTTTTAAAAAATATTTGAAAACAAAGGAATGAGAAGCTACCAAAGTCAGCTTTTTATACAAAACTAGCTTTACCCGGCCCGGCGTCGCACGGGTAGCGCTAAGTATCTGCCCTACCTACCTACCCACTCTACCTGCCTACCCTACCTGCCTACCCTACCTGCCTACCCTACCTACCTACCTACTTACCTACCAACCTACCCTACCTGCCTAACCTACCTGCCTGCCTACCCTACCTGCTTACCCTACCTACCTACCCTACCTACCTACCCTACCTACCTACCCTACCTATCTACCTACCCTACCTACCTACCCTACCTACCTACCCTACCTACCTACCTACCCTACCTACCTACCCTACCTACCTACCCTACCTACCTACCCTACCTACCTACCTACCCTACCTACGTACCTACCTATCCTACCTACCTACCTACCTACTTACCTACCAACCTACCCTACCTGCCTAAACTACCTGCCTGCCTACCCTACCTGCTTACCCTACCTACCTACCCTAACTACCTACCCTACCTACCTACCTACCCTACCTACCTACCTACCCTACCTACCTACCTACCTATCCTACCTACCTACCCTACCTACCTACCCAACCTGCCTGAACTACCTACCTACCCTGCCTACTTACCTATCTACTTATCTACCGTACCTAGCTACCTACCCTACCTACTTACCCTACCTACTCTGTTTCTATCTAAGTTAGGTCGTCTTCTCCTTGGTATTTTAACACATTAACAGTAAATAAAGTTCTCACGCACTTAGAAACTGATGATAGATTTTAATAATCGTCTTGAAATTTATTTTCTTTTTTCGACAATAAACACTTTTACACTTTTTTATTTCTGAAACAGAACTGTTTTGTATTCCAACAAAACAGACCAAAGAGACCGGACCTCATACTACAGCTATGAAACAGACAAATTTCTGAACGCACCTATAAAATATTTGACAACCAGAACCAAGTGACAATTTGTATTTCTAAAAAGACAAAAGATATCAAATGTTTCACAGCTAGGAACAGTTTGTATTGGAAAATTAAATTGTCGTTTTTAGTATTTTCCTTTACTTATTATTTATGTTTCCCACCGTTTAAACCTTCCTTGAACTTCCACAAATATTTCAAGATCAAAATCAGCCAAATCGGTCCAGCCATTCTCGAGTTTTAGCGAGACAAACGAACAGCAATTCATTTTTATAATATAGATTTTGTTCCGAAGAATTTTTTAACTTCCCATCCATTCTTCCACTTTCCTTACCTATGAACTTGTAATTAGGTGATAATATTTATTATTACGTATATTTTACTGGCACATACCAATATGTTGATAAATCAGATTTGGAGCCTCACAAAATGTGTTACTAAGGTCACTCACCTACTGCTTATTAATGATTCTGCCATTCGGGCGGCTTATATTCACACATTTGGTACGGTACCCTAAATGTGCGAAGTCTGACACGCACTTGGCCGGTTTTTATACAGGGTGGCAACCCACATCGACGCGAAACCTGTTACCATGGATTAAGTACATCATACTTGACCCCCGTGCGTTAAAATTAAATCGTTAGTAATTTAAAAAAAAAACAGCTGTTTCCGACAGAAGTGCAATACCTACGCGGTCAAAATGTATGGAACAGCGAATTTTTTTTTTTTTAATAATCGACGAATCATTTTAAAGCAAGGGGATCAAGAATGATGTACTGAATCCATGGTAACAGTCGACAATAATACCTGTCGCGTTTCTGTTTCATTTTGACACCTCGTTTCTTTTCGTTTTGAAACACACAATGTCGCAGAGTCTTGACTTGATTGTCATGGGGCTAACATGACACACGCGACAATTACTCACTCCCGCGTGAGTAATTCTTGTCTATTTCTCATTATCTCGTTTTCTGACAGCGCTGCCATACAAAATACTCGACTCGTTCTGTCAAACTTGGTGTTTTCTCGACAAACCGTATCATAGCACATAGGCGTATGTTATCTCGAATTTTTACAATTCAACACGAGATAATCCCCGATTTTTGACGTTTAAACTTCTCTTAACTTTAATCATTGTCCATAAATAAACCCTTTAATATTAATCAAAAAAGTCTGCTACACAAAAAACCTAAACAAAAATTAATAGAGGTGGACGACAATCATTGTAGTACAAACTAATTCCATGCATATAATGGAATAAATAAGCCGATGTTGATATCAATCTATCACACTGACCTCTATTACAATGTATAATAGAGGTCAGTGATCTATCAATACTTGATTTGTTTTTAATAATTTGCTACATCGGTCTCTCGTCGCGAGATAAATAACTGTCAAAGGGCCTTTTGCGAGTTTACTCGAGCTTAGCACTTGGGCACGCCCATTATGCCTTTTGTTTAGGTATGTACGTTCTGTTTACGTTATTTCTGGTTGAGTATAGTTTTCGACGATTTTTATGTTTTTTTGTTGGTATAGTGGCGTGTGCTAGCTAACATAAGGCAAATAATTTAATTTAATGTTGTGGTCAATCAATCAATCAACTCAGCCTATCGCAGTCCACTGCTGGACATAGGCCTCTCCCTGGCTGCGCCACAACACCCTGTCCTCCGCCTTCCGCATCCAGTCTGACCCAGCCACCTTCTCAAGGTGTTGTGGTGCGTAATGCAAATTATTTTACATTAATTTTATTGTTTAAATTCAAGTTTTATATCTGAACAGACAGCTGTGCTGCTGGGGAGTTTGTTGCGCCATTTCTTCATCCCAGCTAAAGCACTAGGAAGTGGTGAAGGGTGGGCGTTTTTGGGGGACTGTCTTATGTAATTTTTGACGTTCGAAAAGTGCTGATTCTCAGCCTAGTTTGACTAAATGACTTTTGATTTGTTATTGATTTAGCCTTAGCGGTCATGTTAGTGTTTAGAAAGTTTTAGAATGACGTCATAATCGTCGACAAATTTCGACAAATCGAGAACGAGAGTTCTCGCGCCTGTCATGTTAGCCCTGATGGAAACAGCATTATTATTGTGTGAGCTCATTCTTCTCAGTATACAGACATTGGACACTTTATCGAGCGACTTAGTACTCAAGCTAAAGACTAAAATCTAACGATTTTAGTCTTTAGCCTGACAAGCATAGTAGACTTACTTCTTGGTTTAACGGACGCATTACTATCTACTAAAAATGTCATCATCAGCCTCCTGGTGTTACCCATTTTTCTTCCATAGTATACTTTCTATTACCCATCGTCTCAGCATTTACTTCAAAATGTATGCAGCTTCTCTTTGGTCTACCTTCTTCACATTTGACATACATACATAAAACTTGTCTTGTCACGCGCCTCATTTTTCCGCATCACATATCCATATATATTAGGACAATCGTTTCATTCATCATTTCCGTCACCGGCGTTATATTCAACCCTTTCCCGTCACCATGACTTGGCATATTAATATTACCTATATTTACCATTATGTTAATTCGTAGTCACGTGACATACGTTTTAGTTATATTTGCTGACTTTGGCTTACTGCTACAGTACAATTTGGCAAAACTTTCGTCATGAATAATTCAGAGATGTTTTTGCAACGACGCTAAATTAGTATATATGAGGAAACGCTGGCGTGATGATTTAGAGGCATTTATGGGTGGTTGGCCGGAGAAGGCAGCACACAAGTAAGAGTAGAATGTTGTGGAGGAGACTTTTTTCCAGCAGTGAAAAAAAACCGGTCAAGTGCGAGTCGGACCCGCGCACGAAGGGTTCTGTACCATTGTCTATAAAAATGGCAAAAAATCACGTTTATTGTATGGGAGCCCCCCTTAAATATTTGTTTTATTTTAATTTAATTATTTATTTTTAAAGTGAATACATTACTAAATATTCTGTGAATAATTCAAGCGCCTACCTGTTGCCGTTATCAATATCGAGCAAAAATGAGCATAAAAGTTACGTTTGTTGTATATGGGAGCCCCCTTAAATATTTATTTTATTCTGTTTTTTATAGCGGCAACAAAAATACATCATCTGTGAAAATTTCAACTGTCTAACTATCATGGTTCATGAGATACAGCCTGGTGACAGACGGACAGACAGACAGACAGACGGCGGAGCCATAGTAATTGGGTTCTCGTTTTACCCTTTGGGTACGGAACCCTAAAAAGTAATATAATAATCTCAATCCCCATAGGTACATACTTTCTGTCTTACTAGTTTATTTTTAAGACCCATTAAAACCTGAATTAGTTATAGGAATGTCGTTGCTGACTGTACATGTATTATCAGAGCCATAACAACCTTCTTTCTGGAGTACTAAATGTATGTCTTCCTATTTCTTACTGTCCTACCACAGGACAAAGGCCTAGGCCTGAGGCCTTCTCATACACAGAAGGAAAGAATATTGATCACTGCGCTTGGTGACGGTGTGTAGAAGATTTGAGATGGTCGCTCACTGTTAGCAATTAGTATATTTTGATCCATTGTAAATCAGCCGATTTATTCTGTAAAAAAATTTCACCGTCATTCAACGTGATGCTAGGGATTGACACTTTTGACAGCTCACTTTAAGTTCACTTCACTTAACCCTCGGTATGCCTGGTAGGGTCTGTCAGATCAAATTTGAATTTGAATTTCACGCCTAACCGCACTCAGTAGCTGCATGCCGTTATGAATCGCTAGACGCCGTCCGCCCGGTAGCTCAGTCCGGAGCACAGAGTACTTTATACTATACTAAAAGGTGGTCCGGAGCATGCTCTTGTAGTAGTAGGACCTGCGTATAGTTCGTGCAGTCTGTACTGTACTGTAAATGCATGTTATAAAAGTAAATTTTTTTTCTTAAAAAAGCTATCTGAATTTAATTAGAAAAATAATTAGTAATACCATTAGTACATTATAATAACTTATTTATCAAAAATTATTTGAGAAATAACAAGTTAAACATCCGGGCATACCGTGTAACTTTTTGCCTCCAGGCATGCCGAGGGTAATTAAATTAATTAATTACCTCAATATTAAAAGAAAACACATAAACATAACATCACGCCTATAATCCCCGAAGGGTTAGGCAGAGGTACACCCTATATTAGGTGCACCCACGTTTCGGTAGTTATGTTTAAGTCCCATGTAATAGGGGGCGAGCCTATTGCTATCAACCGGGCACAAATCCAGACTCCGGGCTGCTACTGAGAAATTCCTGGTGGAAAATCCAATATATAGATGTTGTCACATTTTAATTCAAATGGGATTTTACATAGTCGCCAGTTTGGTTTCCCGAAAGGTAGGTCGACGACTGACGCAGGAGTGAAACTCATCAGTCACATTTTGGAATCCTAGGAGAAATCCCAGGATGCCATTGGCATTTTCTGTGATCTCTCAAAAGCGTTTGACTGCGTTGACCACATTACACTAATCTGTAAATTACACCACTACGGAATTCGTGGACAAGCTGCTGATCTTGTTTTTTCGTATCTATCAAACAGGCAGCAAAAAGTAAACGCTAACGGGGCAACGTCCTTGGGGTCTCTAGTAAAGATGGGCGTCCCTCAAGGTTCAATTCTTGGCCCTTTCCTATTTCTAGTTTATATTAATGATCTGCCTTACATGATGGCTAACTTATCGAATATAATTCTATTCGCTGATGACACTTCCCGTATTTTTAAAATAGATAGAAAAGATACGGATGTCTTACATGTCAACGATAGTCTGGCTGTTCTTTCAAGATTAACTAAAACAAGCAAGTCATTTCTCATAAACAGTATCCGCTTCTATAACAAGTTGCCAAAGTCGGTTATAGAACTTAGCGATGGAAAGTTCAAAACCCACATCAAACGTGTCCTAATCAAAAAAGCATACTATAAGATTAAGGACTACGTTGAAGACAAGGAAGTTTGGCAATAATTCCTTCTGTACATGTGGCTTCCCTGGTACCTCATTAACGGCATAACTATGTGAACGTCTATTAACTGCTCCTAAATTACGATTTTTATTTCTTTTTTTTTACATACTTTGATATAACCTACAATTTTAATTTAAAATATTTATTAGTGACTTGTGGACAGAATATTTATTCAGTTTTTTTTTTAACAGTTGTAATGACAATGTTGTCATTTGGTTTAAATATGTAGGTTTTTATTTTTATTATTTTAGTAATATTTTATATAGATTCTTTTTAATTTGTGAATGTGAGAACGTTGTAGGTTTAATAGAGTGTAGCTTTGTAAACTATCTTTTATTTTGTTAATTGGTACTTGTTGACGGGCCTACACTGTCCTTCCATACCTATTAACACTGTAACTTATAACATTGTTAAAGCTCACTTTTTTTTTAAGAGTAACCGTGGAGTTTCTTGCCAGCTCTTCTCCATAGGAAACGACTAATTGGAACCGTGCACCTAGCTTCTGACGTTTCATAAGTGCCCATGTAGGTTTATGTGAAATAAAAAAAATCTCCGTGAGATTTTTGCAGAATAGCCTGGCAGTTATATATCCAACTACAATATTGTGATGACATTAAAATGTCAATTAATACCATGTTCATGGTTTAAATAGGTGCTCAAGTTCACTACTAGGCCAGGATTTAAACATAGGCTTGCCTTTGGCCAAGCCTAAATATTATAATTTACTATGAAGAGTATCAAACAAAAACGTTTTAGAAGAACCAGTAAAACCTTTTTACTAAATCCTCCTTTTTGTTTAGGAATTTTAAACTGTTGTCTTTTCTATTCGTCTGGATAAGGCGGGCTAAGGTAAAATATCAACGCTACCCTGTTTGCCAGATGCATGTATTAGCGTACCGTACCTGCACTGTCGTTTAATAAGCTTCAGACTAAACGAATAGGTAAACGCTTGATATTCTCCAAAGAATAATGAATAATAATGATGTCAGCGCACTCACACAAACATTAGGCTATCTAAGAACAAAAATTGAAGGGAGAAGGGAAATTTCGGCATTTAAGAGGACTCATAATTATGGGGTATGGAAACGTCATCATCATTATTCCCTACTTTACCTTACACACTGTCTTATTACTTGTTAAAAAATTATGTAAATTTTCTACTTTTACATTGTTTGTCAATATGTTAGCACCATGTATCTATCTCATAATTAATTGATATGCCATTGCTTCATTTTTAGGGTTCCGTACCCAAAGGGTAAAATGGGAACCCTATTACTAAGGCTCCGCCGTCTGTCTGTCTGTCCGTCAGTCACCAGGCTGTATCTCATTAACCGTGATAGTTAGACAGTTGAAATTTTCACAGATGATGTATTTCTGTTGCCGCTTTAACAACAAATACTAAAAAACAGAATAAAGTAAATATTTAAGGGGCTCCCATACAACGAACGTGATTTTTTGCCGTTTTTATAGATAATGGTACGGAACCCCTCGTGCGCGAGTCCGACTCGCACTTGGCCGGTTTTTAATTATTTTTACCTATTGTGATGTAGTAATTTTATTCTAGGTGCATCGTCTTAACATATAATAATATAAATTATGTATGTACAATATATTGTAAATTATTTTAAAAGAGTAACGGTGGAGTTTTTTGCCCATTCTTCTCCATACCAAACTACCTTTTGGAAGGGCCAACTAGAATCAGTTCTCATCATCATCATTTCAGCCGAAATACGCCCACTGTTGGACATAGGCCTCCCCCAAGCACCGCCACTTCGACTAGTCAGAATCAGTCGGAGTCGGAATCAGTACAATTTTTTTGTAAATTTTGATGTTCAAAGTGCTTTTTATGTGCCTCAAAGAGGTCAAATTTGTTTGTTTGTTTATATGTCGCGGGTAATCTCCGGAAATATAAAAAAAAAAATCTCTGGTAGAAAGCTACAACTCAACACAACAAAAACAATAAATCCGCACAAAATTCCAGTATGTAAAAATATATTACGTAACTTTTTACTTGATAAAGCATACTACGAGTACACAATCCAAGATTTCTTGAATTATTGATTGATTTGTTGATCATGTAATAATTTCACTATATTTTGATATTTCGAAATTTATTATAACTAAATTTGACATGTAAATAATTTTAAATTGAATGCCAATACATAATTATTGTACGCCTATTAGGCAGGACATATTGGAACTTCAATTTATTGTTGAGACCTGTAACAAACATAATATAAATAATAAAGATATTTTGAATTTTGAATTATATAGGGTGACTGGTAATTAGTGACCGATATTTATACACATGATTGTACTCATGATAACAAACAACTTTCCCAAAGAACCGATTTTTTTAAATTGATTTTTTAAAATTTTTCTTCTTTTCTCAGTTAGTTTTAATCATGGTCTGGCAGATCCTGAGTGCTATAGGCTATAAATTATATTTATATCAAGCATATTAGCTATTTATCACAATTTTTGTCATGCAAGTCGGAAAGAAATACCTCATAAAACAAAATTCACGCAAAGTTTACCGGAAAGAGTCTGTTCTAATTTTACATCTATATTCCTTATAAGTCTGCCGGTAGGCTATATATCATCACGCTATTTACTATGGGGGAAGAGCAATATTGCATTATGTTTGTTACTAGTCAGAATCAGTCGGAGTCGGAATCAGTACAATTTTTTTGTAAATTTTGATGTTCAAAGTGCTTTTTATGTGCCTCAGAGGTCAAATTTGTTTGTTTGTTTTATATGTCGGGGGTAATCTCCGGAAATATTAAAAAAAAAATCTCTGGTAGAAAGCTACAACTCAACACAACAACAACACCAAATCCGCAAAAAAAAATCCAGTATGTAAAAATATATTACGAAACTTTTTACTCGATAAAGCATACTACACAATCCAAGATTTCTTGAATTATTGATTGATTTGTGGACCATGTATTAATTTCACAGCATTTTAATATTTCGACATTTATAATAACTAAATTTGACATGTAAATAGTTTTAAATTTAATGCCAATACATAAATTGTACGCTTATTAGGCAGGACATATTGGAACTTCAATTTATTGTTAAGACCAAAGACCCCACAATAAAGATATTTTGAATTATATTATTTTAATTGTTGTGAATGTGAAGACTATGTGGGTTTATTGTGGGGTTTTTAATGGGGGGCTTTTTCTTTTATTCTCAGTTAGTTTTAATCATGATCTGGCAGTTTGAGTCATTTACGTGGCCTACCCAAATGTCCTTTCTTTGGTATTGATCGTCGCATCGTTGAGCTCCTTAAGTTCTGAGTTGAGCTGCACGATTACTGACAAATGCGTGCACGGACTGGTCAGGTCCACTCAATCTGTGTGGTTCTTTCCTCAAAAGAACATTTCAGACACCAATCTACATAACCTTCACATGATCTGACCAAGATTATGTCTGGACTTAAAAGAGACTGTGACCTCTGAGTTTGTTTCGGCCTTTCTTCTCAGAGTAGGTAGTCAGATAGAAAACGCCAACCTCATCTAGTTTTTAAAATATGATTGACGTGTCAAAGTGTTTGTAGAAACCTACTAACAGAAATGAAAATTATTTATCATCAGTATATAGGATGTTATCTTCGAAACTATGTATTTTTGGAACACTTGTTCCAGAACTTTTTGTATTATTTTTACATATAGTTGTTAGAGTTAGAGTTATTATAGACTTAGAGTTATTGGAAATCAATAAAAAGCACGTTGTATATAATTATATTGTTTAAATCGTTACGTTCCAACGCTCATTTCATAGATTAGGCAGGGTAGCTTATCTTATCTTTCGCTTAGCTTATCGGGTACATTCACAACCGGGAACCCGGCTGAATATACCGCTGGCGAACCGGTTACCGGAATGTGTGAAAACGGGCTTACATTGATATTGGCAGACAGGGCTTCAAAAGGACGTCACTGCCTATTCTCCTGACAAAATCAACGTTATTACAAAGTTGGTTTCTTAGGAAAGCGGTTCAGTCATGTTATAATGCCCGACATAAAATCTGTAATATTCACCAGTATTTGACATTAAAGTGTCAAAAAATGCTTTGTATTTGGACAGCCATTGTTGTACGATCGATCACTGCTTTCTTAAGGACTTTACACACCTAAGCCACCGACAGTCGACGACAAATGTCGGTGACCGTCGGCGGCTTAGGTGTATAGAGTCCTTTAGGAAATCAAAGCTTAACAAAGATAAAATATAAATTAATGGTATCTTCATTCACGCGAAAGATACTGTTGTCATTAAAAGCTACATAAAATCCCAGGTCTATCTGGGATTACCTACGTGTACACGAATTTTTTTATGGCGCTACGACACAGAATGTGTCAAGACTAAAAGAATTTACTTTGTTCGTAGGATAAAGATGAAACATAACATCACACCTGTTCCCCTAAGGGTGAAGCAGAAGTGTATATCTGTTGTACACCCACATTTCGCCAGTTATGTTTAAGTATCATGTAATGTTGCTATCAACCGGGCATAAATCCAGAACCCGGGCTGCTACTGAGAAATTCCAGATGGAAAATCTCAGCGACACTTTGCCTGACCTGGGACTCAAACCCAGGACCTCATGCTCAGCAGTAGCGCTTGCGACCACTAGACCGAAGAGGCAATCAATATAGACGTGTTTAAAGACGTGTTTGAGGATAAAAAAAGATATTTTCTTGACGCGAGGTCTGTCTTTTAGCCAGGTAGGTTTTACCTTTGTACCTTTTAGACGTTTTCGATAAAATAGTCCTCCATCAAGTTATCAAGTAGATACTTGAAATAGGAGACTGAGTATACCCTTAAGTAATTCGTCCATCTATTCGGGCCAAGTTCCAAGGATTATATATAAATGGGATATCAACGGAACAAGAAGATACACATTCATAGAACAAGATGTATAACAACCGTTTGGCCTGACTCCAAAGAATAAAAGTATCCAATTTGTTTTGACCGGTAGCTCTACCAAATCATAGTTAAAAAGGGTTGAAAGTATGGTTCATTAAATACTGGTCATACGAACGATAAATATGATGTCGATCCGGATTTTCATCATTTACTCTAGGCGCCATCTCTATGGACAATAGAATCTTGGCGATAGTTACGCTGCACCTTCAAATGATCGCCGCGACGATATCGCCATTGGAGATGGATTCATAGAGTTTATTTATTTTATTTTATTCTATTCAGGAAACTTACAGCTAACATATTCAGTGTTCTTATACAATATGAAATTAAAGGCCATTTACAAAATTCCACTGATAAACACGAAAAAAAATAAAAATAAAAGTCGGTACAAAATATCTGTAACATAAATTAGTAAATAAATAGTACACGATCAGCTGATACAAACTAAAAATCGTTTAGACTCAAACAATTACTTTTCCGTATACCGCCGAGAAACACTGGTATTGAATATATCCAAATCTTGGTCCCTAGAAAGTTCATTGAATCTTCTGCTCGCACGGATTAGAAACGAATTCTGCCTGTACGCGGACTTGGAATGAGGGACATGTAACAAGCTAGGTTTGCGAAATATTTTGCAGTATGTAACTAATCCTAAACTGCCTAACAGCTCAGGGCACAGCTCGGGGCTCAGTTTCTATTAAATTTGATGGCCCGGTGAGACTATCGCCGCGATTTTCTCGCCGGCGGCGCCTGAGAGTCCAAGGCTATTTCATAAAAGCCACGCGGTATTGGGCAAAGTAATGTCGTTGCAAAGATTCGGGATCAGTCTTTAGACACGACTGCCCAAAAAGGAGTGCTCAAAATTGTCATTGTAGTCAGTGGACACACACACAATCTTTTCAAAATTTCACATATAATCACATAATGAATGTACTCAAACAAAATATTGTAAAACATTTTTAAAAGAGTAACGGTGGAGTTTCTTGACCATTCTTCTCCATACGAAACTACCTTTTGGAAGGGGTAACCAGAATCAATTCTAATTTGACTTTGACTTTTGGACCTCTTTGATTAAAATGTGTTCCACAGAACGGTCCCCCGACTGCAATGACAATTTTATTTATTTGTTTAGTCAGCGTTTTGTAAACAAAGATTTTTTTTACTAGGTATTTAGTTCGTTTTTGTACGGGGCACAGTCGTGTTTTTTTTTTATAATACCCTATGGAAGTCTAGGGACGTAGCCATACTTATATTTTAGGAGAACTCGTCATCCTTAATCGAAACAAAGCAATGCTGTTTGGGTGTAGAAATATGTATGTTCATTTTCTCGGAATATTGTTTAAGCAAGGTGCTCTGCCATTTTTCATTGCAGTTTATACCGTATTGCTATAAAACTAGGTATACGCCAATCCTGTGTTTTGGATTTTCGAGTCAAAGAAATTAATTGATAAGCAAACTCCCTAAGTCGATGCCATTTCATATAACTGTCAAAGAATGACGGTTGTAATTTAAGAAGGCTTTATTTTTCTTCCACAAAGCAAAGGAAGGATTCTTGTTTTTTCTCTGTTTATGTTAATGCAAGTTCTAATATCTCTGTCTTATTTTCTTTTTCCGCGGTTGTGGGTGAGCTTTGTCCGTTTAGATAAGATAGGATAAGAAAAGAAAACAATATTATAACAAAACATTATTAACAAAAGATTTCATTTGTTCGGGGTGCCATGTCAACTTCAGGAGACACTTTCTATGTATCCTTAGGAAATATAACATAGCATAATATCACGCTTGTATGCCGAAGGGGTTGGCAGATGTGTGTAAAAAGGGTAAGCCATTTTGAGTTAGTGTAGTGTGAGTGGACTTAGACTGAAGTGCAAGTGCTGACAATACTCACGTGCAAGTGCTGACACATGAATCAAGTTTAGTGTCTTCCTCTTAAGATAAAGTTTATAAATAAAAAATCAGAAATCCCAACTGCGTAAAAAGTGGACTTAATAAATAAAAAAAATTCAACTGTCTAACTATCACGGTTCATGAGATACAGCCTGGTGACAGACGGGCAGACAGACAGACAGAGGGCGGAGCCTTAGCAATAGGGTTCCCGTTTTACCCTTTGGGTACGGAACCCAAAAAGTCACGTTTGTTGTGTGGGAGCACCCTTAAATAATTATTTTATCCTGTTTTTTAGTATTTGTTATTATAGTGACAACAGAAATACATCATCTGTGAAAATTTCAACTGTCTAAAAATCACGGTTCATGAGATGCAGCCTGGTGACAGACGGACAGACAGACAGACGGCAGAGCCTTAGTAATAGGGTTTCCGTTTTACCCTTTGGTACGGAACCCTAAAAATGACAATTATAGACCTACGTATAAAATAAATATAATTTATGTCAACTTACCTACTCAATGGCTCGATAATTACTATCTATACTACAACATTATACAAAGAATAGTGCAGTAGAGAAGTTTGTGAGTTTGTATGTACGGGGTAATCTTCAGAACTACTGATCCGATTCCGAAAATTCTTGCATATAATGGGAAGCTACAGAATTGCCGAGTGCCATAGGATCTTTTATGTCAAAACAAGTTTCACGCTGATGAATTCGCGGGCAGAAGTTAGCTCCAAATATTTATCTCAATAACGTACTATTTGTAACCTACATACATACATAAACTCACGCCTTCTTCCCATGGGGGTAGGCAGTAACTCTAGAACGCCACCTGCTACGCTCCTTACATACTCCTTTTGCTTCGTTTACGTTCATACAAACCCTACCAACCTCCTTATCCACCACCACCACCATTTGTAACCTACATAATTTCTCTAAAATCGCATCAAAAAGTTTTCACATCCCAGTAAATGTTACTTCAAGGGGCCAAGTCTGCTTTTTCAATGATTGGTCATTATGACGACCATACCAAGGCAACGCCATGACCATTGTGCCAATAGTTTGTAACCTCCTAAATTCATAATGGCGTGACAGTGGTCCATAGGGAAGGCAAAATAATAGGAGCTTTTCATTACGAGATTACCAAATACAGACAATTTTCCAATGGAGTATCAGTGGCACGTCATTGGAAAATCATAAAGACGCCTTTCAATTAGGAGATTAGAAAAACTGTCAAACTCTACAATTACGGTGCCAATTCGGACACAACTGCGTTAGCAGACTTGGCCTTGGCGTATTTCAATTTATTGCTCTTTTTAGGGTTCCGTACCCAAAGGGTAAAACGGGAACCCTATTACTAAGGCTCCGCCATCTGTCTGTCTGTCTCTCCGTCTTTCTGTCTGTCTGTCTGTAACCAGGCTGTATCTCATGAACCGTGATTGATAGTTAGGCAGTTGAAATTTTCACAGATAATGTATTTCTGTTTCCGCTATAACAACAAATACTAAAAAACAGAATAAAATAAATATTTAACGGGGCTCCCATACAACAAACGTGATTTTTTTCTCGTTTTTGCTCGATATTGTTAACGGCAACAGGTAGACGCTTGAAATATTCACAGAATATTTAGTTATATATTAACTTTAAAAATAAATAATTAAATTAAAATAAAACAAATATTTAAGGGGGGCTCCCATACAACAAACGTGATTTTTTGCCATTTTTATGGTACGGAACTCTTCGTGCGCCAGTCCGACTCGCACTTGGCCGGATTTTTTTTTAGTGTATTCCCCAAGCCGCTCTGTCTGGATGTAAGATGACATCTTAAGGCTCCTTGCACGAAAAAAACCCTTTTTTGTCAATGGCTTATCTAATGTGAGAATGATTAAAATAATTGAAACATTAGGTCTGTGAGACTATAAAAGTGCAGTTTTCGTGGCGGTAAACTGTTCGTGTCAGTCGAAAATATAGTTAATTTCGGCATTGATTTACCTAATGAAGGTATAATATTTTCATAAAATAAAAATTTGATTTAATTTTAAGAGTAGCTGAAAACTACTGTGTGATTTTTAATTTTCTTATTAATAGAAAAAAAAAACATAATAAGTAGACCGGACTTTGAATAATCCGTTTCAGCCACATGCAAAACAAAGAACTTGACTTTTCAAATCACAAACAATTATTTTTAAATACGTTTGCCCTTGCTCACAGCCAATTAACAAAATTGATCAAAATCAGTCGATTTTGTGCACGGCCCCTTAATTTGAACTTCTGACATAGAAATCTTTTTTATCGATTACCGATATTTGATTACTTTGTCAAGAATGATTGGCTTTTATACAACTGTTTCTATTCCGTTAGCTAATTTTTTAATTAAAAATTTTGACATTACATTTTATCAATAATTTGTGTGTGTTTATTGACTTTTTATTTATATTTATTTAAGTATTTGACATTATATAATTAGTAAATTTTGACATTTCATAAACAAAAAGAATTAAAATTGTACTTATAAAACTTGACATTGTATAAAAATTACGTATTTTCATTTCAAACTAATTTATAATTATATTAATTGCATTTCAATTTCAATTTTTTTACACCGGCAACGGTAGTTTAATATGTGAAGCTGTCTATTAATATTAAGATCTTACTGTACTTTATACTCAGAAATAAATTCTATTATTATTATTATTAAGTATACCTACTTATGAGAAACGATTAAGTAACTTAACTCTAGCGTACCTATCAGTACTTTAGTTTAACTCTTATCCTCACATAATATATTATAATAACGTACCTCCGTCTGTCTGACCGTTAGTGCGCTTATAACTCGAGAACTACTTACTTGTGCTATCCAAGTTTCCGAGTGCCTTTTATATTATGTGACTATTTTTTATTCATTGATATTATTATCTTCACTTTGGTTTAATAAGATGTAATAAATAGTATCAGTTTTGTATCATAAATAAAAAATTTAAAGATTTTATCATCTTACCTACACATTTGATAAAGAAATAAAACAGTATAAAAAACTGCCCATTTATAATACAGCATTTACTGTTCCAACCGACTACAGCTCTGAGCATACCGTATTCATTCGGTTACATAAGTCAAGCAGTATGCAGCTAACCGCTATAAAAATATAATTTCCCTCTTACCTCCCATTCTTTATTAAAACCTAACAGAAAATTCTAAAACATATCTATAAAATATCACTTCAATAACTCTCCCGGTGGTTTCATGCAAAAATAAAGAAACTTGCAGACTGAAATATGCTTGCAATTTAAATTTTTTAACGATCAAAATAATACATACCCATTGTTATTTAAGGCGCACAAAGGATTTTAATTTTCACAGTAATGATAACAGTTTAATAAAACACGATATTTTACGGGAGAAGGATTCTACGAACGCGACAACCACCCTCCGTGAGGGTGGGAAAACAACTGAAAAGCTCCTTACATGCGGGTGGAAAGCTCAAACTGTTGCTTACAACAATAATAGTAACTGAAAATTAATTCAACGCCCCTGTAAATTCTGAGAACATTCAATTTAAGTACGTAATGGAATGTATTGAAATGGTTATCTATATTTTTTTTCATACGCTTTGTACTCGTCACGGTATGCTATCAAAATGTAACATAATGGTTACTGTTTTGAGATAGCTGATAGGTACGCTTTCTTCATAATAAATCATATTTCTGTCTCTTAAGATACAGGTTTACCTAGTTTAAGAGGCAGGGTTATAATTATACTTGAGCTCAGATATTAACTTAGAACCAGATGTTACAAAGTACACTATTTATAATGAATCACGTATGTTCCTATCTGTATTTTTATGGCAAATAAATTTATCATTTATCATTTTATTATCTTCTTTTATTCTTTAATGTTGGAAAACAACAGCTCATGATATAGTATTAAATAGCCAGTGAGCAGAGATAACAGTGGAATTGGATTCGGACGTGTAAAGCTGCTATCCCACAGCCCGCTTTCTCACAGGCCCGATCTCGCCAGGCCAGGCCGACAGGCCGTGAGAACCGTCGCATCCGATGAAGAGTCGGTAAATTCAAAGACACGGCGTGGCTTGGTGCGAGGGCGGCTGTCGCGGCCTGTACGGGCACGTTTCTTCTCCTTTCTTTTCGCTTCGTTTATTAACTGTTGACCATTGAATAATACCATACAGGCAGCACACGCAGCCATGGGCTCCGTATCACTGTTAGAATTAAATATATTAACATATTTTGGAATAGCGGCCAACAGGACGCAACAGGCCGACACACGCCGTGGGAAAGCTCGGCACGGGCCTGTGAAGTAACGGGCCGTGGGACGGCAGCTCTAAACGTATGTATAAATACCTACTACCGTCCTCGTCTAGTTTTTAAAATATGATTGACGTGTAAAAGTGTATGTACAAACCTATTTACAGAAATATAATCATTTATCATTTACTACTGTAATTTGTGGAGGATCTTCTACATACATAATCACGCCGCTTTTCCAAGGGGGTAGATATAAAATGAAGAACGCTTACTGTTATAGCATTAATTGTACTCATCTTCTATATATACATAAAAATAAATAGCCTTGAAGTGTCTGTTTGTAATGTCAAAATAAAAGCATTTTACTAAATTCATAATATGAAAATTTAAACGGTACTTATAACAAAAATCAATTTTAAAATTTTTTGACTGTCTCGCTTTTTGTTCCGGGTAATCTCCGAAATAGATGCACTAATTTTGACGGGATAGCTGATGTTATAAGGAGTAACATAGGCTACATTTATTTCACAACTAGCTGCACCCCGCGGTTTCACCCGTGTAAGTCTCGATCCCGTGAGCATATCGGGATAAAAAGTCTTAATCCAGGGTGTCAGCTACCTCCATACAAAATTTTATCAAAATTGATCCAGCCGTTACAGCGTGAACAAGTAACAAACATACACACACACTCACAAACTTTCGCATTTATAATATTAGTGTGAAGCCACCAGTGACGACACCTAATAACTAAAAACCTTGCTTTGCTATTTTGATTGCGAATTAAAATCACTTATGCAATTATCGTTAATTAGACCAAATAAATGCAGTGTCTTTGCTGAAAAAGCCACGCAGGCAGCAGCTGGATGTAAAATAATTAAATCTATATCATAATTCATGACAGCCATTGTTATTTACTGGTTACAGAGTAAGAAATCTTGGTCAACCTACCCCAGGACGGGTAGGCTGACCACAAGACTGGGGTACATCGACTAAAACAGTCATTAAGTAATCTGAAATAGTGTAAGTGTAAAACCCTGAGAACGGATGATTAATTTATATCTGTTACGGCTAATACCCGAAGTGCGGCTACACCTAGTTTTAGCCGGTTAGAACTAGGTGTAGCCACTTACTCTTGGTTAAACCTAGTACGAGCCGATTGTTTTCGGGTAAAATCATTTGGGTTAGGTTAGGTTAGAACAGTAACCATTAACAAGCGAAGGCGAGCGAGCGAAGCGAGCGTGCCGCGGCAGCGGCCGCCGAGCGCCAGATCCCCTCTATTGTTGGTAAATTGGTTTTATCCAACAGGGATTGTCTGGACCTATAATTCTAACCGGCTAAAACTAGGTGTAGCCGCACTTCGGGTATTAGCCGTAACATATGCAATAAACCTCAAGAAACGAATAAACTTAAACCGATTGTAAAGTTAGAACAATTTATTAATTGACAGACTCATATTCTAATTTTTGTCTCATTTTCTCTTTTCAAGAAACTTGCACTGCTGACGAGTTTTTGACAGTAAGTCTACCTACCCCTTTAGACGACCAGCCCCAGTCGCCTCTAATCCTTTTGCTTTGTCCATCTTCATACATTTTTCAATCAATCAATGTGCCTATCCTTTTCCAAACTATGTTAGGTCGAACCAGTCTAACCGGATGCAGCTGAATACCAGTATTTTACATGGAGCGACTGCCTATCTTACCTCCATAACCCAGTAACTGGGCAATACGTTACATTACTTCGTAAGACTGGTTGCCAGACTTTTGGACTTCTGACTAACCCTAACGACTTTCAAAGGTCCACGAATGACAGCCGGGACTAACGGCTTAACATGCTTTCCGAGGCACGGAGGAGTCTCGGTATCTCAAAATTGTCACCCATCCATGGACTAACCCCGGCAAGCGTAGCTTTACCTGATGGATTGACCCGTGCGGCTGTTAATACTTACTTACTTGCTCCTCATACATTTTTGAGGCTCTTTAAATGCATACATAATGTTATAATAACTTTTAGAATAACTCTCTAAGAAAGACTTACGTAAGTTCCTTTCCAAGACACGTGGCACGTGTATCCAAAGAAATGCTATATAAGTGAAACCAACGTGCTCTATGACTGCCATATAAAAATAGAATATGTCAGGGGTGTTGCATTGTTAAGTATGCAACTTATGCCGTTGATGTCTTTTACAGCGGGTGCTTAGGCGTAATATTATATTATAATATGGAGAATCATATTATTTCTCCGAGCTCTTTAACTTTATAGCGTGATATGAATGATTTTTAGGGTTCCGTACCCAAAGCGTAAAACGGGAACCCTATTACTAAGGCTCCGCCGTCTGTCTGTCTGTCTCTCTGTCCGTCTGTCACCAGGCTGTCTCTCATGAACCGTGATAGTTAGGCAGATTAAATTTTTACAGATGATAACAGGTTGACGCTTGAAATATTTACAGAAAATTTAGTTATATAAGGTGCTAACAAATTAAGTACCAATATTTTAAGACGTGTTACATTGCATCAAAACAATTAACTTTAAATAGAAATTAAGAAAACTTTTTATATGATATTTTTGTTTTAATTTACGGAACAAAATAAATTAATTAAATTTTCGCCCAAACATAATCATCCTGTGCTTTTAACTGACAAGACACACTTTCTGTCAAGTGAACATCGTCGTTTGTGACTAACGTCAATGATTGTTGACTATCTATTAACAGGGTGTTTTTACGCAGTAACGTTGTTTCCCTAATTATCTCCAAAAAGTAACATAAAGTTTTCAATGTTTCATACTTAAGTCTACTCCTAGAGACGAGTACTATCAGCTCTAAAAGTATTGGTACCTAATTTGTTAACACCTTATATTCACTTTAAAAATAAATAATTCAATTAAAATAAAACAAATATTTAAGGGGGGCTCCCATACAACAAACGTGTTTTTTTTGCCGTTTTTATAGATATTGGCACGGAACCCTTCGTGCGCGAGTCCGACTCGCACTTGGCCGGTTTTTTATAGTATTGAAGCCAAGGAACTAAGATTCACGTAGGTGTATATTTTAACTTTTATGGGACACATTCCGATATAAGATTGTTTCAGTGCATAAAGGCTCGTGCAGACAGGTGCGAAGCGACGGCGCGGCGCGATATCCATAGATATTTTTCCGTGAAGTTTTCATAGAAATTGTTCCACATATATTGAGACTAGCCTAACTGTACAAGCCTTAATACGGGATTGCCGATTAGTTTCGGAGGGAACCTAATTGGGTTATGATAGGCATAGTTTAGAATGTTGTTCAAGTATTAAACTTACAAAGTTCGTAGTAATTTCTACTGAAATCTACTTAGATATAATAATTATCATAAACATAACATAAATCACGCCTGTATTCCCCGAAGGGGCAAGCAGAAGTGAGCCTATAGTAACACCTACATTTCGCCAGACACACACACACATTGCAGTGGTGGCCCAGTGGTAACGGTAGTAGGTAGGTCGTGGGTTCCAACCCTGACAGGCACTTTACTTTGTGTAAGTTCATCACCACTGCTCTCAAACTGGTGAAGGAAAACATGGTGAGGAAACATGCATGTCCTAGAACTAAACATTCGAAACATGTGACATCCACCAACCCGCACTGGGCCCGCGTGGTGGATTACAGCACTCGAAAAAAAAATCACACATTTCGTTATAATGTCAACACAAAATTAATATTTCTAGAAAACAGATTTATTTTTCTTTCTAATTTTATATATGAGTGCTTTTACTCCAGAGCCATACAATGTGACCTTTCTAAAATGAATGCGAAGAAGGTCGTCTGGTCTTTTCCAGACTTTTATCGGTATATCAAAACATAATTATTGTTTTTATCATTATTAAGTCATAGCCTTATAACGGTAGCTGGACATAAGAAAGGTAGGTCGGTAATAAAACAATAGTTATTACTCTTGAAATACCTTGGATTGTGCTTTTATGGCTTGTGGTATTTTTTTTGTGTGCACTGAATAAATGGTTCATATAAATACTATACACAACATTATTTTTAGTATAATTATGTGAAACCTGCAGTGCTATTCTGTAAAAATCTCACAGTGAAATCTTGCGTGGAGTGAGATGTCAGTGTCATCTCACTGATGCTAGGAATTGACCAAGCATTACATTTACAATCATTATCGCGATTCTAATAATATTTTTTTATACTAATTCTGTTGATCATTTTATATTATTTCAAAGCTAGTATTTAAGTGACAGAGAGAGAGAGAGAGAGAGTGAGAGTGTGTGTTTGAGTGTTTTAGTGTGTGCTAGTGTTTTAGTGTTTACGTATAGGTAATTGAAAAACGCCTTATGCCATAGTGAAGAGGAAGCCAATAAAAATATATAGTAGAAGTAGTAGTAGTTTCGGGTATTATGGTCTAGCCGGCCAATATGGCCTGCCTAGCTTTTTCTGAAACTAACCAACACTAGCGGCGTAAGTATCTGTCGAATAGTCGCGGCTCTTCCCTCGACCCCCTCAGTCGTTCCCTGAGTTGTGGCGACTGCGCGTATGTTCTGTGCGTGCGACGATCGAAAATTATCGAATTTGATGTTATTTTTTTGGTAAGTTTTACTCATTATATTTCGTCAAAAAATCGTTATGTTTATATTACTAGTGCATATTTTTGAAGGTTAACTTCTTGTCTATAGTGTGGTGACATTTTTGAAGCACATTATTAGCACTTTTTAGGTTAAATGTTTTATTAATCAAAACCGTCCCTGCGGCCATTGTGGACAATATGGACTATTAGGCCATATTGGCCTACCATAACGTTATTTTTTTTCTTTTAAGACAATGGCTGAAAAGGACAATCTGCTGAAAGGGCTTTAATAACTTGCGAGATAAGTATGAGCGCTAGAGGTTCATTTGTTCCACCCATGATTATATTCCCCAGAAAAAGAAGTCACCCGCTTTTAATGAAGGGTGCTCCTCCTGGTGCCATACACGAAAACCCTTCGGTTTCAACATTTTATTCAGCACATGAAACCCACTGAAGAATCTCCGGTATTGCTTATTTTAGATGGCCATACCAGTCACACCAGAAACCTTGAATTGATAGATCTCGCAAGAAAAAATCATGTCCACTTACTATCAATTCCTCCACATTCCAGCCACAAAATACAACCTATAGATAAGTAATTCATGGGACCACTACAAAAATATGTTTATGATGAAATAAGATCGTGGGTCACGAACAATTCACGCCCCCTAACCTATTATGATATGATGGTAGTATTTGGACAAGCGTATCTACGCACTCAAAGCGGTGTGACAGCTGTCAGTGGTTTTTGTACGACAGGGCTATCTATATTCGGTTGACAGAAATGTTTTTAAAAATCACGATTTCATTGATATGGATGACCAAGAATATAGAATCACCAATCAAGAAAATATCACACCAGAACCAACTTCTTCATCTTCTACTCCCGTAATAGAAAATTGATCTTTTGACATGATACCTTCCATAAACGAACCGAGGAAGAAAATGAAACTTTGTACAACGACAGTTCTGATGAAAGTCCAGATAAGAACAATGTTTCTGATGCAAAGTGTTAGTATTTTGAAGGTCTTTATTCTATGAATAACAAAGGCGAATCATGGATTCAATGCCTATGTTGTAAATTATGGGCTCATGAAGAATGCTCAGGACTGGAAACAGACTTTTTTTTTGCGAATTTTGTTCTACAAAGTAATACAAAGTTTCATTTTATTTTATTTGTTACGGTGGCCAATATGGCTCACTTCAATTGTGGCCAATATGGCCTTAGGCCATACTGACCTACCATGTTTAAATTTTAATGATTATTTAAGATTAAAAAAAACGTTAATTAAAGCTATATTTCGATGTTAATTATCTTAAATTTATAATTGTTGATTACTATTAAGTTCAAAGAACTGATTCAAGCAATAAAGACTGTTTGATCTCATAAATCTCAAAAAAAGCTTATGATGTGCCATATTACCCGAAGTTACTCTACAAGTAGGTACATTTTCCAGAACGTTGAAATAAAGAAAAAAATATATAAATTCCATACTCGTAGTTTGCAGAGGTTTTAATTGCGTACCTACTTACCATCGGTAAATAAAAGGATCCTTGCCCTATTTCATAAAAACTGTTTAGGTAACTTACATTTGCAAAAACCATAACATAACCATATCATCACGCCTGTGTTCCCCGAGGGGTTAGGCAGAATGCACCTATTATAATAGTAACCCAAATTTCACCAGTTATGTTTCAGTCCCATGTGAGGAGGCGAGCCTATTGTCATCAACCGGGCTTAAATCCAGACTCCGGGTTGCTACTGAGAAATTCCAGACGGAGAAACCCAATAACACTTTCGCCGACCTGGGAATCGAACCCAAGACCTGCGGCCACTGGACCAACGAGGCAGCAATGCAAGACACTTGGCCATACTAGCTTTGAAATAATTATAAAATGATCAACAGATTTAGCATAAAAAATATAATTAAAATCTCGATTATGATTGTAAATGTAATGCTTGGTCAATCCCTAGCATCAGTCAGATGACACTGACGGCTCACTCCACGCAAGATTTTACGGTAAGATATTTACAGAATAGCACTGCATTATTGCTATTCTGTCAATATCTCACCAGGAAAACTTACGTGAAGTGAGCTTTCAATAGTGTCAATCCCTAGCATCGGATGGGATGACGGTTCACTAGAAGCTCACTTCACCCAAGTTTTCACTGTGAGATTAATATACTAATGACTAATGAGATTAATATACTAATGACAGCTTTCACGGTGAGATCTTCGCAGAATAGACTGGCAGGTTTTTTTGTCTCCTTTACTTTGAAGGCTCCACAGCCAATAAATAGGTTATTTATTATTTTGATTCTATTATCTGTGTGCGTATTGTCTGTATATAAGGAGCTCGTTGCTAAGTAATAAACAGCCGCATGGGTCGATCCTCCTCCTCCTCCGATGTCCTCGAACCAAAAATTCAAAGACATTGTGACATCCAGCAATCCGCACTGGGCCTGCGTGGTGGATTATGGCCCACTCCCTCTCATGGTAAGGAGGCCTGTGTCCCAACAGTGGGAACATTATAGGCTGAATAAGTTGGGTCGATCCCTCAGGTTAAGCTACGCTTGCCGGGGTTGGTCTATGGATGGGTGACCATTTTTACATACCGAGACGCCTCGGAAAAGCGTGTTAAGCCGTTAGTCCCGGCTGTCATTCGTGGGTCTTTGACAGTGGTTACGGGTTGTCAGGAGCTCGAAAAACTCACCAAGGGCCTCACCAAGAGATACGTATTACCCAGTTGGGTTGTGGAGTTCAGATAGGCAGTCGCTCAATGTAAAATACTGGTATTCAGCTGCATCCGCTTAGATTGGAAGATAACATGGCAGGCAGATTGATTGTCTGTCTGTGTATACTTATTTTAAGCCACTGTCGCAAGTGGAGCCACAGTTAGGACGAATTTCACTAATAAAACTGAACTCGGTCAGCAGTCTAATTGCGTAAACAGTTTGAATCATAATCAGAATGATTTTGAAGTATATTGCTAATCCATTGCTTCAAATGTTCGAAAAATATGTCTGCTCAACAACGTAAATAACGCAATGAATGTTCTTAAACTGTCAAAATTAAACTCACTACTGATAGTGTGTTATACAACTACTCTGCTGGTCGTCTCGAACGCGCTTAAGAGCTCTCAGTGCCATCACTGTTGTGGAAAATTGATTGGCGCGGCGCCCACTATCGGTGAGCATCGATGCAGCTCGGTACGGCTCGGGCGCCTTACGGTGGCTTCGGGCACCTTACGGCGGCTTCGGGCACCTTACGGCGGCTTCGGGCACCTTACGGCGGCATCGGGCGCCTGAGAGCTGCTTCACGGCTTCGGGCTGCCTCGGCAGTCGGAAGACGCCGAGGCTGTCTTCGGGTAACTCGGGTGGCATTTTCGTAGCAGACACGTCGCAGAACAGTCATAACGTTCACCGCGCGCGCTTCCATTAGCTTGGCAACACTCAGAGGAATATAAAAGGCAACAGCCTCATTAATTACACGTATAGGTTCGTTTTATTTGACGATGACAGATGAAAAGTTGATTATTCTTGTGCAAGCTCACGAATGTCTGTATGACATAACATCGCGCAGTTTCTCGTCTTCTTCAGCAAGATGAACAATGAGCCCCAACTAAGTCCCAATCCATCATTATAAATACACACGCACAACTGTTTTCACATATCGTTACGACTGCTCTGCGACGTGTCTGCCACCCGAACAATTCTTAGTTTTGCCGAAGCTATCCGAAACCAGCCTCGGCGTCCTTATGTATGCTTACGACTGCCGAGGCACCTCAGGTGCCCGCCGAAGTCGCCCGAAGCAGCCCTCAGGCGCCCGAAGCCACCGTAAGGCGCCCGAGCTGTACTGAGCCGCACCGATGCCCACTGATAGTGGGCGCCGCGCCATACTGACAGCTCTTGAACGCGGTCTTTAAAATAATAATATGTGCTAATCGGGTTCAGACTAATTGGTGAAATTCGCTCTTACGCTTCTATTTAAACAGGACACTGGACCTAAAGCTCAAATAATAGGTATCATCTTCCTAGCCTTTCCCCAACTATGTTGGGGTCAGCTTCCAGTCTAACCGGATGCAGCTGAATACCAGTATTTTACATGGAGTGAGTGCCTATCTGACCTCCACAACCCAGTAGCTGAGTAACACGATACCCCTTGGTAAGACTAGTTGTCAGACTTTCGGACTTTTGACTACCCGTAACGACTGTCAAAGATCTACAAATGACAGCCGGTATCAACGGTTTATCGTGCTTTCCGAGGCACGGAGGGGTCTTGGTATGTAAAATTGGTCACCCATCCACGGACCAACCGCGGCAAGCGTAGCTTAACCTGATCGATCGACCCAAGCGGCTGTTTACTTAGCCGCAAGCCCCTCTACCTCAAATAATAATACACAACAAAACATAATCAAAGGGGAAAACAAACATGACCTCATTGACCTAAATCTGTAACGATTCCATTGAACAGAGCTCGCAAACTCCCCCTTAACTATCATTAAGTAGGGGTCTCATTATAGACAATTAAACCAAAATATTCCATCTGACTTAGTGCCTCAGTGGTAGGCAGCAACGTGACGGCTCGAGTTCGATTTCTAAAAACTGAAAATTAATAAAGAAACTCGCAGTAAATATATTAAAAATGCAATAGTGCCTCAAAAAGATGTATACATCGACAAGAATTCATTTAATTATCTAAGTACAATCTTTGTATAAATTTTTAGCCAATTGGGTACAAATTGATATTAACCTTACAATTTGTTTATTTATCCTCACTGGAACGCCATACAACAATTACACCAACGGAGCAAAAAAATTCTTTATGTGCTGCCATCCTGTGCGCGGTTGACATCGAACTCAAACTCAAAGCATTTACGAGAATTACAGGCACTTTTGAATTTTCAAGGGGTCGTCGGTCAGTCATAAAGATGAAGCTAGTTACCCATTCCAAAGCTTAGTAGGTAGGTACCTATGGAGACGAACGGGCAAGAAACTCCACGAACACTCTTTTAAATTGACTTATGGTTACAAAATATTGGTTACATCATTCGTGTTGAAATTATACATGATTGTGTCGAACGGGCGGCAATGGATCACTCCACACTCTCGCAACGTCTAGACACTTCTCCATATTTCCATAACTCCATCCTTAATAATAATACTTTATTTCATTCTTTGTCTTGCCGATAAATTGCTTTGCAGTTTGGCAGGTGTTATGTTAAACTAAAACTGTAAAATTATGGATCATAATAAACTAAAAACAAAAAAAAAAAAAAAAAAAAATATTGCTTTATAATTATTTGAGACTCAAAGATTGTTTCAAAATAAATACATTAAAATTTAAGAAAAAACCAGCCAAGTGCGAATCGGACTCGCGCACGAAGGGTTCCGTACCTTTCTATAAATCATCTATAAAAATGGCAAAAAAATCACGTTTGTTGTATGGGAGCCCTCTTAAATATTTTTTTTATTTTAATTTAATTATTTATTTTTAAAGAGAATATAGAACTAAATATATTGTGAATATTTCACGCGTCAACTACCTGTTACCGTTATCAATTTCGAGCAAAAACGAGCAAAAAAATCACGTTTGTTGTATGGGAGCCCCCTTAAATATTTATTTTATTCTGGTTTTAGTATTTGTTGTTATAGCGGCAACAGAAATACATCATCTGTGAAAATTTCAACTGTCTAACTATAACGGTTCATGAGATACAGCCTGGTGACAGACGGACAGACAGACGGCGAAAATTAAATAAATAATAAATAAATTAATTTGTTTATTTATTTCAGGTAAGAATCGACAAAAAGCGGCGAAGCCTTAGTAATAGGGTTCCCGTTTTACCCTATGAGTACGGAACCCTAAATATGGAAAATTTTGATGTGCCCGACAGATGACGATAAACACATTGGGTAATTAAGCATAGCTACAGATTGTAGACAATCAAATGCATTCTTGTCGGTGACTTTTTGAAGTTAAGTATACCAATCATTACATGGAAATACGCTGTTTTTCCTTAATGGCTCCCTCAGACAGGCGCGTTGCGACTAGTAGAACAATTTCTATGAAAACTTTGAAATGAAGAATTTGTTCTATCAGAATCGCGTAACATGGTCGCGTCGCGCCTGTTTGTGGGAAGTCTTTAAGTGGGATTTTCTCCCTTTTTAGGGTTCCATACCAAAATGGTAAAAAGGAACCCTTATGGTGAGACTAAGTCTGTCTTAAGAACTACTAACGCTATCAACTTGAAATTTGGAATAGTTTTAGATGACGTTTACCCAACTATTTTGCAAACAAGAAAGAAATTTTAAAAAATATACCATCCACCAAATAAACATCAATGGTCTTAAAAATTCTAACGTAGTCTACTAGGGCATGTGGGGTATCATATGAAAGAACGCTGTTTGCACATTCTCAAACATTTTTTGTTTTTTTTTTTAGGCGTCATAGTTTTCAACTTTTAATGAAAAGTGTAAAAAAAAATACCGTTCGAAATTATTCTATGTGATAGAAGTTTATGTAAAGATTACAGGAAAAATAAAACGATGTCTCTAAAATAGTACAGTTTTTCAAAATCATCAACATCATATATATACGAACGGAATCCTCGGTGCGCGAGTCCGACTCGCTCTTGACCAGTTTTTTGTCATACTGTGACCAATTTTTGAAATTATTTAGGTAAACTCGAAATAGGCTATTGACAGTGCTAGATAACTTCTTGGAATTTTAATGCTAACTAGCTTATTACGCGGTTTCACCCCTGTGGAGGTTGGAAATCAACCCACGGGAAATTACTACCGAAGTAAAAATTATTGTATGTTCTAACCCAGTCCCGACAAAGATAGCGACGCTGTCGCAAACTACCGATCGCTAAATAATAACGAAAAATTCGCTTGCCGTAACAATGCTAGCGACAAATGCAAGTCTCTGCATCCGAGATACCGTACATAATCGTACATAACCTTGACATAACGATGTCGGTATCCTAATGAAAAGGGTATTCATAGTTCGGTTTTTTCGAAGACAATTCATTGGCCGTAACAAAATCTCTATGATTTTTTTTTTTTTGAAATTGCAGAATCAGCCTGTAAATCATATCTTGAAAACACAATTTTTCAAGAAAAGTAAAAAGTAGCCATATCCGTTTTAAATAATTAAAATAACTTGTTACATATCTAAGGACATAAAAATTTGCCTCCTTGCAATCTATGTTTTCCCTATACCCTATTGGGAAAACATAACCCTAATAAACCTGTGGCGTGTTAGTCAAGTTTCCAGGAACTTAGCCAGGGTGTATTACTAGTTTCGTGATCGAACCCACACAAAACTCAATTTCAAAGTCCAGGCAACAATCTGGAGGGAATTTGGAATTAATCTCAACGGTAATCAACGGTCTTCCATACGCACGTCCATATAGAAGAACGTGCGATTGGAAGACCGTTGATTTAAGTAGTAAATAGAATAGGTTAAAGCAATAAAAAACACACTTTTTAAAATCATTGCCTATAAAATACTTTATCAAATTCAGGTAAAAAAACAATATTACTTATGTCTAAATTAAAAATAACTTATATCACAACGCTACCTGTAGCAATTATTCTAAATCATTGCGTTAAGGTGTCAATTATTATAAGGTTATAATAAGTAATAGGTTTATAGGGTCTGAATGCTATCTAAGGCCTACTATTAATAAGGCCTGTAGCTTCGGCAAACGGGTGCAATGTATAAAAATCCAAAAAATTTAAAAAAACTTAAAACAGTGGCTGTGTAATTTAATAACGTATCCCGACGTAGCCTGAGACATCGCTAAATTACGTATGGAATCATTTCATTTTTGTCTGACTTCTAAATCATACAAAATCGGTTATTTTCAACAAAGCAAACAGACCGATAATGAAAGTACCGCACGATATGTTTTTCTTCAAACACAATGTACCACAATTTTATTACGAACCGCCTACGACACGTACAGTTACGATTTTAAGCCTTATTTTAATGACTGAAAGCACTAATTTGTATGTAAATGAAGAGTAAGAAGGATACAAATTATCCTTTAAGGCTTTAGTGTAAAAGCATAAAGTTCAAAATCGCATGGTTTTAAATCTATATTCGCTGATACCTCTCGGAAAATGCAATTACCATAATCAAATCGTTCTAATTTGTGTTATTTCCACGGAGTGTTAAAAACTGATTTATAGCGTGGATGCAAGAGGGTGAATAGCCCTGACAATGGTGAAAAAAGTGGTATTCAAGTGGCTGTATAAGTAAAATAAAGCCACATTTCGTTTAAAGGATTCGTTCAGGCGTCAAAATATACAATAAATATACCCAAATAATATCTTGCGGACAGAAGTAACTAGAAGTCATAGAAAAAGCTTTTATTTAGCAGTGGGACGAAGCAAGCCTCGTTGTAAACATTTATGTGGGCTAGCGGACGATGCTGACGATGCTGGGGAGTTTGTTGCGCCACTTCATCTTCCCAGCTTAAAGCTGTACAGGGAACTGTCTTATGTAGTTTTGACGTTTGAAAAGTGTTGATTCTCAGCCTCGTTTGAATAAATGACTTTGATTTTGATGTATTTATTGAAATGGTGAAACATAGACATAAGAAATGGAGAACATCGTATGTTCAAAAATATTTTATTAGTGAAACATAGACATAAGAAATGGAGAACATCGTATGTTCAAAAATATTTTATTAGTGAAACATAGACAAAAGAAATGAAGAGCATCTTATGTCCAAAATATCTTATTAGTGAAACATAGACAAAAGAAATGGAGAACATCGTATGTCCAAAAATATCTTATTAGTCTGAGAACGATACTATTATTGTAATGTCGTGCTTTGGCGTTTCATCAAAAAACATATTCGCTTGGAAGGAGTCTGAGAGTTTGTAGAAGTTTATTAGGATTTGTAACAGCTGGAAGGGGACGCCTTAGAAGGACATGAAGTAACCTTATTGGTGATATTCTTCAGAAAGGTCAGGTGCGTAGTAATCGCAACCGGCGTGCGTGGAAGAATCAAAAAGAGTATTTAAGAATCGTAGTTGGTGGTGTAACTACCTACTACGTTTAAGTTTCTGCCGACCCCCATGAGAAGAAGGCGTTAGTTTATGTATGTAAATAAGTAACCATTTGTTTGAGACATTGGCGAGATATGAATAATAAATTGGACAGAAATGATAATAATACTTTCCGAAAAACATAATTTGCAGTGGGATAACACAGGCTGATTTATTAATTATAACAAAATATGGGTCCTTGAAAACCCTGCATAAACACTTATTTAAATAACGACACACAATTTTCTATTTGTTCTTACTCAAAATATTGCAGCTTTTGGGATTTGTGTACATCAAACAAACCGGAATATTCATTCCGAGTTTAGGTGTCTAGTACCCAGACTCGGAAAAACGGTCAACATAATATTTCCGGGTCTGGTTGCAGAAAAATCTTTCTATTTGTAAATTATTTTATTCTAAGCTGGTTATGAATTACAACTGGTGAGTCCAGGACCCATGCAGGCGGCATACGCAATGGCGTGAGGCAAAAAGTTCTGTTCATAGTTTCCTGTGAATAGATGGGCCCAGGGACCCTTGGCGAATACTGCCACATCTTCTCCTCCGTGTGTCTCTCGTGGCATCGGCACCAGCGCCGGGTACGTGTAGTTTAGATGAGCTGTAATAATAATAATAAATTAAATGGATACTAGTTTATCTTAAATAGGCAGAGGATCATCATCTGCCTAACCTAATCCCAACAATGTAAGGGTCTGCTTCCAGTCCAACCGGATGCAGCTGAATACCAGTATTTTACATGGAACAACTGCCTATCTGACCTCCACAACCCATTTACTGGGTATACGATACCCCTTGGTAAGACGTTGTCAGATTTTCGTGATTCTGACGACCCGTATCGTTACGGGTCGTCACAATCAAAGGTGGGTGGGTGGGTCAGAATCAAAGGGGGTGTCAAAGATCCACGAATGACAGCCGGGACCAACGGCTTAACGCATAAGTAGGCAGAGAATATTATAAGCTCTTTTAATATCAACATTATTTGATGATATTAAAAGAGCTTATATGGGTGACTGACAGGTGATCTGTCAGTCACCGTACCCAGTGTTTAAGTTGATAACAATATTCTTAATCGATTAATCAGTCTAGCTTATCGAAAATTACTTCTGGCTCCAGCCCTCAAAACATTTACGTCTAAGTTAATTATAGAATCTATCTATACACAACTAGCTTCTGCCCGCGACTTCGTCCTCGTCAATTTTTTTGTTCCCCCGACCAGCCGACCAGCCGACCAGCGTCGGCGGGCGATGCGATCCTCCACGCGAGCTAAGCCGGAGTCATAACTTAGTAAACTATAAATCATATTCATCCAGACTTGGCAAACCGAAAAGTGATCCAAAAGGAAGATGTATTTTGCTTTTTGCACACAGAAGAAATGATGTTACACAGCTTTTTAATTAGACAAGGCATAATTTGAATGCAATAATCGCCTTGGATTAAATGCCTTGGTGTAAACAAACACCGCATTTAACTAACGCTACTAGCACACCTCCGCCGCGGAACCGTAGCAGTGAAACCGCAGTAGTTCAATTGTACTGGTTCGCGTCATGTTCCGCTACTCGAATCGGGATGCAAGTAGCGGAACATGACGCGAACCAGTACAATTGAACTACTGCGGTTTCGCTGCTATGGTTTCGCGGCGTAGGTGTGCTATCAGCGTAATGAACGGCAAAACTTGCGTTCAATTATTGTCTTTTGCACAAGCCTGTCAGATATGAAGCCATGAACGTTTCTGCTGTGGAGTTGCGCCACTTTTTCTTCCCTGCTAAAGCATTAGGACTTTTACAATTTTTAGACATTTATTTTAATTATTATTGTTTGAATTTTGTTTTTATTAGATTATTGTTATTTGATTTGAATTTTTAATATTAATTTAATCTGTGACATTCTTATTATAATTTCTTATTTTTATTGCATTTTGAATGATTATATCATATTTTGATTAATATCTTGTACACACAAGAGATATGCAATAAACATTTGAATTGAATTGATTAAGAAATGGTGAAGAGAGGGCGTTTTTGGAGGACTGTCTTATTTAATTTTGACGTTCTAAAAGTGCTAATTTTCAGCCTATTTTTTTTTTTTTTAACTTTGCCCCACTCTAGGAATTTCTCCTGTATCGTGGGTGCATTTACAAACATTTAAACTCACATACACAAACAGCCAGACCCGGAACAACTACTTGTAGGTCATACAAATATTTGTTCCGTGCAGGAATCGAACCCGCGACACGCAGCGCAGCAGTCAATCGCTTAACCACTGCGCCAGCCTAGTTTCAATAAATGACTTTTGATTATGATTTTGAACAGAATTGTATTGTTTGAATCTCCGACTACATACTTACTAACCGTTCTGAAAATTCTCAAAAAAGAAGCGGTTAATTTTGCATTTCCCACCACGGTCATTAGTTTATACAAGAAAATACTTACTGAAGTTATCATCCATGGCTACGTTGTACCTCTTGTTATGTGCGTCCCGTACTTTGTACCCGGGTCCATTGGCGTAGCTTAGAGTCGTATAGGGAATGTGATCAGAAGTGTTCATCTAGAAGAAATAAAATACGTTAATAATAACATAACAGAAGCAGAATATTGGGCCACAAAAGGGACGAATGAAATCACATACAGCTGAGATGAGAATGCTAAGAGGGACGTAAAGGATAGTACCATCGTATTTCTTCTCGTGGGTGTCATGAAAGACGACTAAGGGCGAATTTCACCAATGAAACTGAACGCGATCAGCACATCTAAACCAAGTTCAAGAGCTGTCAGTGTCAATATTCCAAAGAAAATAATGACACTGACAGCTCTTAAACGTGGTTTATGTGCTGATCGCGTTCAGTTTCGTTGGTGAAATTGGCACTAAGGGAATTACTACAGAATGAGCAGCAGCGTTCTCTATGCATTTGAACACCATACTGCGATCGCCAACCTGCCTGCCAAGCCTGGCGACTATTGGAACCTCCCCCCCCCCCCCTTCTTGGGGGAGGCCTATGACCAGCAATGGACGTCTTTAGAAGTTTCAGTCATGTATTTGAACCTTTCGATTAAAATACGTACTTACCTTGTTAGTAAGCCCCAATATATCAGTTCCTCGTTTGCTGTACCCACTGTACGTCATAGTATGGCTGTGGTCTGACGTCACTACCACTAAAGTTTCTTGTAGGTCTACCATCCTTAAAGCCGCTTCCACCGCTTTCGCAAATTCAGCCGTCTCATCAAGCGCTTTACGGGCTTTCGTCTCGTGATGAGCGGTATCGATTCTTCCTCCTGTAATCATTCATTTGAATTGTTTTAGAAAAGTAATATTGGTAACCTCGTAGGCTGTTCTAGATCGGATTGGGTAAAGATGTAGAAAATATTTTACCTACGAAACAACCATCTTTATAAATATAATTGCAATCCAGAACAACGTTACGGGGTATAATAAGCCCTCTTTTTTTTCGGTGATTCTTCCCGTACACATTTACTAAACTGCATTAAAATTAAATAAAAACATTGTACATAAAAGCTTTATGAGTCTGTTTTACCTTGTCAACTATTTACCTCGAAAATTAAAAATAATCGAAACGAACTGAGTCACAACATCCGGCAATTTAATTACAGTTCTATAAATAATGAATATTAAAAAAATTACCTTCAACAAATAGGAAGAACCCATTCTTCTTCCTCTTCAACATTTGTATCGCTTTTTGGGTCATTTCACTGAGAGTTGGGTCATCGTTCCCAGCTTCCAGATGGTAAGGCATATGATCATGTGAGAACAGGCCTAAGACGCTATCATAGAGGTTCTCATCTAAGCTTAATAGACCTTGCTTATGGAACACGTATTTGTAGCTCTTTTTGAGTGCTTCCTTCTTTATTTTCCATTCCCTGATTAAGTCTGCACCGTCACTTCGATGGCCCTGGTTGCCTTCAGGATCTTTTTGAGTTATAGGGAAGAAGTTTTTACGTCCACCTCCTAATATGACCTGCGGGGAAGAAATCATGATAATTAAAGTTAGTCAGCTTAAAGCAGACTTTTATAACTTGCTATAAAAAAAACTATTCACTTTAAAAAAATCAACCGTCTTCCTCAAAAATTACTACAAGGTGAAAAATAACTTTAAAGTCGGTGTCTTTGGATCTGTTTTTTTTTGTTTTTTGCCACTGACTTCTGAAATTAAAGTTATTTTTCACTATACAGTGTGTTTTTTTAAGTCGGTTTTTTATTTTTCACTTTTTAGTGGGTCAGTTTGTAATGTATCTAAGTTACAATAGCCTAATCTCAACTGCTCATCACCTTTTACAAAATATTGCTTTCCCCGATGCAAGGGCGGTAATTGTTGAGGAGTTCTCCTGGTAAGAACCAGGTGAGCTGATGGTGACTTCACCATATGCATTGTGATGAGCATAAATTGCTTAGCAACCATATCAAAGTGCCTTATCGAATCGAAACTCTTGAAATACTTATTAAGTAGTTCCAGTAGCCATCTATGGGCCTCATCCTCAGTTTCACTTCACCAAATCTTTGTGCGTTCCGAGTGCAAATGCATTAGTAAAAAATACCCAAATTGTTAAAGGTGTGCCTATAAAACTTGAGGATTTTCCTCGATGGAAAACCCGTGGACGTGGTTTCAATGAGACCTCCTCGACAACATACCCTCTCAAATAAAAAAAAGAATTTTCAAAATCTGTCTACAATTTACGAACAGTTGTTGAAATTGTTGAAAACACATTAAAAAACAATCATAGAGACGAACATAACCTCCTCCTTTTTGGAAGTCGGTATAAGGATTACGATAACTAATTGACACGTTGCTTGCAAAAGGAAATTTTAGCCAACTAGTGTCGAAACGGGACTTGGAAATTGAAATTGTTGAAACTTAAGTCTGATTGTTTCATGAATGTGCACGCATCTCCAACTTTGTATATTGGGGTCAGTTTCCAGTCTAACCAAATGCAAATGAATATCAGAATGTTTAAATGAAGCGACTGTCAATCTGACCGCAATAACCCAGTTATTTGGTAACCCGATCAGACTCACATCGATCTTCTTGCCGACCCGTCCCCTGACGAGTTGCGTGGCTATGTCTTCGCAGCGGAGTCCCTTCTTCGGCAGGTCACTATCAGCCTCCCACCGCCTGTCCGCGGAGTGAGCGTATGATGCCGCCGGCGTAGCGTGGGTCACCCGCGTAGTAGTGACGAAACCTGGAAGAATTAGTTGTCTTGAGTTAGTAGTTGTTCCGTAGGAAACTTAATGAAACAAAAAAAATCTAGTGGGTACATGTTTTTGTTAAAAATCCAACAAAACCAAAAATAAATAGCAAAAAAAAAAGCAAGTGTATCATTTATTTTATGATTTGTTCTCGAAGTAACCCTGCAAGACGTTGTGTTTTCTATTATGTGAGAATTTCGTTGTGTTAGTTATTTGACGAATGATTTCCAGTCTAACCACAGGCATCTGCACTTAAACTTCTACGATCAAGTTTTTTTTTTACTTAATTTATCTTGGCCCACTGCTGGGCAAAGACCGGCCACGACCAGTGCATAAGCATAAAATTCTCTGCAGTTTGCCGGTCAAAAGTTGGCATGTTATTTCACAGATGTTAAATAGAGGAGAGGTCTATCCAAATTTGAGATCATGAGATCATAACTAAGCTTTCTTTCGATATGCTCTTAAATACAATACTCTCAGTTCTATGAAACGATATTAAAATCAATTAATATTCATGAACACAAATTCAATCTGACTTTGTCGTTACTCTGTTACTCTTACTTAATAAATCAAACAGTTCTAAGAATGGAGGATCAGAAAAAATGGTCACGTATCACCAGATATTATTTTCTACAAAAGAACCTCACGATACCTAAAGGACTATTTGGTGGCGTGGCAAATAATAACTAAGGCCATTATCATCGGCAATGGTACCTACGCATAATATTCAGAATAGTTCAAACTTTTTATTTCCAACGTCATCACACAGTTTGCAACAAATACGACAATTTGCTATAGCTTTGTGTACAGGTGGATACATCATAGAAGTTTTAGGGCCTTTCTCTGCTGCCACGTCTGATGCAAAATATTTTCTTTCTTTCTTTATTTTCTTTCTTTCAACTATTATGATACGTACAGTCAATAATTAGTGCGGCGTATTTAATTGGTTTTTCCAAGAAAATGACGTCATTATTCTTGACAGGGAAATTCAGAAGCAGGCGAAGAGAAGAGGAAAAATCAACCTTCAATGAGCTGTATTTTCACGTTGAATTAAATGGTATGCCTTAGGTATATCATTGCAATAACAAAACGTTTATAAAAAAATAAAACATGAAAAGTTTGAAAGTAATATCGTTTTTTATGCTTTGAGTAGACATTACTTCCTGAATTTATTTCATAAATACTACAATACTTAAATATTATAGAATTGATGTATGTATGCGTTCTAGTTTAACATACATTTTTTGCATAACTTACTTGCATTATAAGAAGGCGTAATAACAGATTTAAAAGTCACTTAATTCATATAATTATTCAATAATCAGAAAATTTGTTTACAAAAACGTAAGTTCTGAATTTCGCGGGGTACATTTAAAAAACCACTTTTAGTAAGAGTTTGATACGTTCTCAACTACAAATTCTCAATTCAGAAACCGTTTGTAAGTCCAATAAAATCGAAAGCTTGTCAATCTCACCAGTCCCTTTCCCAGCCGTCTGAGCCCAGTCCATCAGCCCAGTGACGGAGTGCACGCCATCCCTCTGTCCCTTGCAGTCCCCACGTTTGACAGCCGCGCTCAACCCCACAGTCCCACTGTTGGCCTTTACTCCTGACAGGTAGGCAGTTCCACTGCAAGCGGAGTCAGCGACATTGTGGTCCACGCAGTACGTCTAAAATAGGCATTGTCTTTGGTTAGCATGATTTGTGTTATACTCGAATCAAATGGAGGTTTCTGAACACTTATGCAATGATGTCAAGCCGATCGTGCTTTCAAAAAATTAACTAATCAAACGTTCAGCGTTTGATTAGTTAATTTTTAACCCTACTTCTGAAGCAGCAAATATATTACATATATACTTTTTTAGATAAGAATTTAGATTAAGTTAAGTTTTGTGTGACTAACGGTGCGTTGTACGAAACCAACATTAGTTTAACGGAGACTTTAAATCATGCCATCCCTTATATTTTGTATCTAAAAGAAAGTGACGGTATCAATTTAAAGTCTCCGTTAAACTAATGTTGGTTTCGTACAACGCACCGTTAGTCACACAAAACTTAACTTAATCTAAATTCTTATCTAAAAAAGTATATATGTAATATATTTGCTGCTTCAGAAGTAGGGTTAGCTAAAATTCCATGGAACATTCTAACATTCCATTCCAACACAATTCAATCATTTATTTACTTTGCAAGCGCATTAGTAGTTGGTGGGTAAATAAATCATTTGATTTGATTTAAATGCACATAGATGTTAACGTATAAAACAACCAAAACATGAATCGGTTATTAATGAATTGTAGTTTGAGATTGAGATAATATTTTTTAAAACAGCTAGAAGACTAGTCTTCTGCTTACAGGAATGTAATTCTATAGGTATAACTGGGTTTTTTGTCAATAAATTCTCAGTGGCAATCAAGAGTTAGAATCTGTATCATTCAATATAACCTATCAAAAAGAACAACTACGTACCTATGTTTGAAATAGCTGGCGAAACGCTCCTATAATACACCACTGCCTATCCCTCCGGGGAAAAAGCCGGGATGATAATAATTATGTATGTATATTCAAATTGGACAGGGCTATGCTCAGAGAATCTGCTGATTGCGGGAAGCGCAGGACCTGTAGTAGCGGCAATGCTTGGGGAGGCCTTTGTCCAACAGTGGACGTCTTTTGTCAGAGTCTTGATGATACATAAGTTACGTATATAATAAAATCTACGTACCTTAGCCAGACCCGTATAAGGGAAGGCTTCGAAGCTCAGCTTCAGTTCTTCACCGAGGTGGCCGTACTTCTGTCCCAAGTAGACCCTGGTGGCAGCCAACGTGGTGATGCTCATGCCATCTCCGAGAAATAGGATCACGTTCTTTGCAACCCTCGTGTTTAGTGGGCTGGCTAACTGGAATTTAGAATTAGGAATTACAATATTAGAATAATATTATCACGGAATAGGAAAAGCTCTATTTAAAAGTTTCTTGCATCCCATAGACTTGAAGCAATAAATGACTTGCATCTTCTAAACACTCGCAGGAGACGCCCCGGGCGTCGCAAGCCGATTTCCGGCCACCGTAGGCGCGGGCCTGCGGACGGTGAGCGATGGGTAGCTCGCCGTCCGATAAGGACTAGGCCCAGGTCGACGGCGCGTTGTGTTCCACGCGCGCCTCAAAGAGATGTCAGCACAAACTGACGTGGTTCGTTAGGTCCAATGCCTGCCGGGGTTGCGAGTTTGTCCGAAAGGGATATCGTGGCCCTGGCACACAGGCAACGGAAGGAACACGGGTGGGTTTTAGTCAGTAAAAGTCTGACACGCCCTCCCGCTCCGCCCAGAGCGGGAGAAGTTATTTGATGATTTCCCACCCAAAAAAAAAAAAAAAAAATCTTCTAAACACTGTTTAACAGTGTACACTGCAACTTTTATTATTGTTTCCACTGTTAAGCCACTGGAAATTAAATCGCACCGTGTAAATCAGGCCTAAAAGAGGTTGGTGTTCATAACGGCATTTATTAGTTTTAAATAAAAAGTTAGTTTTTGCGAGTGTGATTTAAGTTAGTTTGAGAGTGAGTATCGCCTTGTGCCATATTAACGCACTGTTAACAGGTTTGATGTTGTATTTTTAATAATCACACAATATCATATCGTTCATGTCACAGTCACGACTTGCAGCTGACGACTACTTTTCCCGTGCTTGTAATTATTATTTCCTATGTTTACTAAGTTTCGAGCTAACTGATATTATTATTTTCTTTCTAGCAAAACATTTTATCTCTCTCGATTAAAGTAATTTGAAGCCGTTCGAAATAGATAAAAATCCCGTAATGGGACGAAGGTAGGGACGAATAGTAGGACGAATCCCGGGATCCCGAATCTCGGGATCGCGGGATCCAGACCGTTTTCTGGCCCCGAAAATCCCGGGACTGTACTTGGCTAATCTCGGGATTTTCGGGATTGCCACAAACAAGTCTAGTTTGTATTCCGTAGTCCGTTGCGCCTTGAAAATAACCTTGCCTAGATTATTTTAATACATTACGACAAAAAGCAACTCCTACAATACGTAGGTACCCACTACACAGGTACAGTCCTAATAATATGTTTGTCGTAGAACTTAGAAGGGACTTCCCCACTCGGAATACTTTAATACAATACTCTTAAGGTAATTCCCCAACGAACCAACAGGGGAATCACCCGATCATCTCATATCATAATATTGTTGCGGGTATTTCCCGTCGGTCGGGGATTCCCTGTACGAAAGTATAAATATGCAAATCAGGTTTTATTTTTTTCATTTTTTGTTCTGTCAGTGACGGGTTACGTAGGCTACGTCAGTGACGACGGGTTACGTAGGCTACGTCATTAAAATTTAAAAGTCAATTATCTGAAATTAAGTATTTCAAATGGCGGGAGACTTTGTTAGACCTACTTTGACCCTATCTTTGTCATCGCCACCTGATATTGCAAAATCTTATACATGTATAAAAAACTGCTTATTCATATCTCCACATTGCTTATTAGGTTAGTACTAAAAGAAACTTAACCAACCATTCCTGGTTCCATAGCCTTAGCATGAGAACCGTAGAGAAGTGTTTTAAAGCAGATAAAAATTACGCTTCTGTGTAGACAGCTGACAGTTTTCTACGAAGAAAGATAGACAAGCGATTTCTATTCTACAATAGAGTAGAAATAGAAAACATCATGCTAAGCCTGCTTTTAGAGTTTTAATTTTGTGTAATAAATGAAAATCACCAATCTTTCAAAGAGCATGGGAGATGGGCTTCAAGTTAATCTTTGAGGATAATTGATGAAATTATTGTTGCTCTGCTATTATTACTAATATTCAGTTTGAAAAGCCTTATCAAATCCCCCTTAAAGTTTAAACTTTAAGTTAGCAATTACCCATATTTATGGGTCTTGAGATACTTAGCTCAAGACACCATCTTAAGATACTTAGCTCAAGATACCATCTTGAGATACTTAGCTCAAGACACCATCTTGAGATACTTAGCTCAAGATACCATCTTGATATACTTAGCTCAAGATACCATCTTGAGATACTTAGCTCAAGACACCGTCTTGAGATACCATTTATTATTTTATGCCTAGTATCTTGAGATAATGCTTGTGAAGCATTGATGTCCCAATCACCCGTACAAAGGTAATGGGTAAAACTGTGACATTAGAAGGTCACTAGGCAACTTAGAGAGATTTGATAATAACTTATTGAAGACTTACTGGACTTACTTATTGTCTGGAGTCTTGACTGGGACCAACAGGCATTATATAATACAAAAGTAATATACTGTGTACTGTAGGTAATTATATTATATATGTACAATGATATCCACGAACTCCTCCATTTTCGAACAGGCTCATTTCACGTCTAATACTATTTGCCAACCCCAATTCATTTTGTACTTGTACTTCAGGATCTGGGGATTTCATACTCTTGTAACCCAGCTCTAACTTTTCCTTTAATGTCAATTGGGGTTGGGAGGTCTTAGCTCAAGACACCGTCTTGAGATACTTAGCTCAAGACACCGTCTTGAGATACTTAGCTCAAGACACCGTCTTGAGATACTTAGCTCAAGACACCGTCTTGAGATACTTAGCTCAAGACACCGTCTTGAGATACTTAGCTCAAGACACCGTCTTGAGATATGACTGAAAATATGCGTACTAAAATCATTCGAAATATTGCAATGGTATAAAAAAAGGTTGCTAAAATTTGTTTGGGTAATGAAAATTTGGCAAAATCTTTTCGGCAAAACGGCAGGATCCCCATATTTATGGGTCTTGAGATACTCAGCTCAAGACACCGTCTTGAGATACTCAGCTCAAGACACCGTCTTGAGATACTCAGCTCAAGACACCGTCTTGAGATACTCAGCTCAAGACACCGTCTTGAGATACTCAGCTCAAGACACCGTCTTGAGATATGACTGAAAATATGCGTACTAAAATCATTCGAAATATTGCAATGGTATAAAAAAAGGTTGCTAAAATTTGTTTGGGTAATGAAAATTTGGCAAAATCTTTTCGGCAAAACGGCAGGATCTTGAGATACTTAGCTCAAGACACCGTCTTGAGATACTTAGCTCAAGATACCGTCTTGAGATACTTAGCTCAAGACACCGTCTTGAGATACTCAGCTCAAGACACCGTCTTGAGATACTCAGCTCAAGACACCGTCTTGAGATACTCAGCTCAAGACACCGTCTTGAGATACTCAGCTCAAGACACCGTCTTGAGATACCATTTATTATTTTATGCCTAGTATCTTGAGATAATGCTTGTGAAGCATTGATGTCCCAATCACCCGTACAAAGGTAATGGGTAAAACTGTGACATTAGAAGGTCACTAGGCAACTTAGAGAGATTAGATAATAACTTATTGAAGACTTACTGGACTTACTTATTGTCTGGAGTCTTGACTGGGACCAACAGGCCATTGCATTATATAATGCAAAAGTAATATACTGTGTTCTGTAGGTAATTATATTATATATGTACTATCGGCCAAAGTTCCGCATGCTCACCTTAAAGGCGATAATCGCATAGCACGACTCACGACTCGATCGCACAATGCACGAGTTTTGACCAATAGGATGCACAAAGCGTATTTTAGTGGTGTTCGTATGTATAATCATGTATAGAATGTGTGACACTCACACTAGGAGCGTACTATGCTCACTTGTTTCTGCTAAGAGACGAGTTTTTAATGGGCACGGCCAGCGCGGCGCGGCGGCGCGCGGCGGCGTGAGCTCTTTGTTATTGAATTGAATTGTTATTTTATTACTGACAAGAATTAATTTTAGTACTCATATTATCTTCTGTTTGTTTGGTTTAGAAAATGTATTATTGATATTGCAGTATTTACAAAAATAATTTGTAATAACTAATAAACTACAATTTATATGTATTAATCCACTTTAATATTTTCCTCTCTCTATCGGGTCTATAGATATAGGTTATTTATGAACACTTTCACTGCCTCTCCAATTTTCACCATATCCTATGTGATGCCGCATGCCGCAGCAACCGCACCATATTCCCTTCACAATAAGATAAGACATTGAAACGAACCGTTTTATTACAGTCCGTTCCACCGATTTTGACTTCTATTCCGTAGGCTTATGGATGGCATTAAAGGCAAAAAAGTGGTTACAATACCAACTGTTTACTGCAGCTGCCATTTGTCATGCCACCAACACAATAGCATTCAAAATCGATTGAACGGACATTTATGGTTTGTTTACCTTTTATCTCACGGCTCCCTGAATACGTTAGGTATAGGTGCGTTGACCGGCACTGCATGAAGGTATCAAATGTTTATATTGAAATTTTTTGTGTTTAATCGACTTTATTAAAAGTAAATAACTATCTAAATTTCTATGTGTTTGTTTATACTTGGGCAATTTGGGAATACTTGAAAATTACAGTAATATTTGAACCAATACTCTGCGCAGTTCATACAATGTTATCAGAGCTTTTTGTTTGTAGCTAACGCAAGGCCGCAAGCCGCACAACTCTTGCAACTGAAATAAAAATAAGTTCATTATCTAAGACCCATTGTTATTTAGTGGGAATGTCTGGAAATTCGGTTAAACAATAGAGGACGGCTTAATACAAGGGCCATACGTTTTTTTATTACCTTAGGATTATCTCAAATGTTTTGCAGTTGTTCCTTGTATTTGGTTTAATACTTTTAACAGTAGGTAATTGTAATATTACCTTTTATTCATTAAAATAATACAGGGTGAAATTGAATTCATGGGCATCCTTTTAAGGGGTCATTGTACTCATCATTATGAACAACTTCAACTATGAGACCATACCTGAAATCGCGAAAAAAAAATCAGCTGTTCCCTACATTTATGTTTGCATAACTCGACAAAATGTAGGGAACAGCAATTTTTTTTTCTCGATTTCATATTTGTTCCCATAGTCAAAGTTGTTCATAATGACGAGTACAATGACCCCTTAAGAGGATACCCATGAATTAAATTTCAGCCTGTATAACGAACAAGGTATCGTTGCAATTAAAATGCCCAGGCATGCCGTGCAGGATGAGCACTTTAAGACTGGATTATAATCAAACCAACACTTTACTCTTTTATAATTCATGCTCTAGTCAAAGTTTGACAATTCATGATTTTAAGCGAAATCAACGCTACAGGCGCGTTACCGGCATTGCATGTCAAGTTTTTTTTTGACAAATCTAACAATGATTCAGTTCCTACGCCACTTTAAAATTCAGAAGCTTATCAAGTAATTAAACTAAACTTTAATTTGTGCCTTGGCAGCAGTGAGAGTGAAAGGATTGAAATAAAATGTTGGGTACTAGTGAAATATATATTTTTAGTTTGTGTTCATTTAACATTATGCAGGATTAAAGATTTATTTAGGTTGATATTTAAATCTTATCTGTATAATAAAAGATGTATAGTAAGTGTTTTTTGTATGAAACTATCGGCTGTAATCTCAGTGTGAAAAAATAAACAGTTAGTTAAAATCTACTTGAGAACAATTTTAAGGATTTGCTGTTGTAGAAAAAAAAACAATATAAGTAACTTAATTTATTTTTAATAGACTTTTTCAAAACATTAAAGATTCATCCAGAAATTAACATATTATAACAAAAAATTACACAGAAATTATCATCAAAATGCAAAATATTATAAGTGAAAAGATTCTTACTCATAATATCATTTATAAACTGTATTTATCTACACTTATATCGTAAAGTTCAAAATATGAAATCAACACAACAATGACAAACAGACAACACAACAACAACAGGCAAAAAGCCTGTCAGTAAATAAGATTAGGAGAATATTGCTCGTGCAGTTCTAATGAAATTGAAAAGTTTTAAGATTAGTACAATTTAAGAATCTTAATAATTTTTATAATTTGCAATAATTACATTACACTACAGACTAGGTTTATCAAGCAAATGAGATCAATTATTTATGAGGTGGACGGATATGATGACACTACTGAATATGTAAAATAACAAACTAACGAGATCGGGGCTTACGACAACATTGATTGTAAATAAAACAACAAATCCACCAATAAAGGCAACATGACACTAAATTGACATCAATAATTTTACAAGAAGACTTCAAAATCGTTGGCAATATTTTAAACTATGATTACGGTCTACAGTCTACCCTGTGACATTAATCAACGAAGTAATATAATACAAATTGGAATAATAAAAATAAACCTAATAAAAATAGCTATACAGGGTTATTTGCAAGCCGCCGGAGTCGCGGGTTGTTCGAAAGAGATACCATGGCCCTGGCACAGGCTAGACCTAAAGCACTTTTCATCAGTAAATATGGCGTAAGAGAAATCGAAGTCCCTGTAGTCACGAGCGAATCGCACGCGAGCAGCTTTCTGCTCCTGCGTCAAAATAATTTTTTTTGCGGGACGTCTGTGATGGACTCCAGCTCGATGCAACTCGTTTCTAATAGTTTGCATCGAAACTTCGTATTCTTGTGCGAAACTGCGAGTGGGTGTGAACGGGTTCTCTTCATACGTGGCTATCATATTATTTAACTCGTTTTCGTTTATAGCCCGGGGTCGAGGTGCACGAACGCGTTCTGTAATTTCTCCTTCTTCATATCTTCGCACCCAGCGGCGCACCGTTGCTCTCTAACGAAAAAAAAAAAAAAAAAACAATCAGCATCGATTTTTTACATAATATAGGAACTAAGTATAATAATACGAGTACACTACAAAAGTCTTATTCAAAGGGCACAACTAGTACACTATAAATAAAAATTATAAGTATTGAAATACTTAAGATGTGCATTTTGGTTGACTTCATGATAAATAAACTCTTAACTTTTCTATAACTAATTTAAGTAGTTATAACATTCATAACTATATTTTAAAATACAAGTTGTAAATGCAATAACTGAAAATCTCTTAAGGGGTCATTACTCATCATTATAAACAATTTTTACTATGAGAACCAAACCTGAAATCGCGATAAAAAAGCAGCTGGTCCATACATTTTGACGAGTTACGCGAACATAAATGTAGGGAACAGCTGTTTTTTTTTCGCGATTTCAGGTTTGGTCCCGTAGTAAAAGTTGTTCATAATGATTAGTACAATGACCCCTTAAGAGGTTTTCAGATATTGCAATTTACACCTCGTATACCTATGAGTAAGAAAAATGGCATAGCGTTAATTCCAACATTGTATGAAACTGTCCCAAGCAAATTTGTGCTTTATCTCTACTATTTAAAAGTGTTTATCCCGTGCGGGCTGGCAACGTGGCATTTCTAAAGGTTTTTCGTGGTTAAATACCAACGATCTAGTGCTTGGCCGAAAAAATAGTAAGTACTTGCTATTTTATCGGCCAGCCAAGCACTAAATCGTTAGTATTTAAAACTATGTGTGCTATTTTTTTAAAGTTTTTTTGGTAAGTATTTACGAGCACTACTAACAAAAATTTACATTATTGTCAATTACTTTCCATCTGCAGTATTATGATAAAATAAATGTTAAAAATAATTATAAAAAACAATTATCTTGTGCTTGGGCGAAAAAAAATTGTAGTTTGAAATATAATGATCAAGCCTCTAGAAATGCGACGAATGCGCTCTGGTTTTTCTAATTAAAATGCGGCAACGACGCTGTGAGATAAGGCACCATTGTTTAGGTTGTTTTGGTTTAGGATTTATTATCGGGTCATAAAAGGCTCCAACAACGTCTTTGAAAGCAAAAATAAATAAAAATAACAATCTTATTTGAATGCATTACTATAAGTAGGTAATATCTTATGAGACTTTTAAAAATAATCCATCTGAAAGTTATAATAATTTTATTATTTTTATATATAAATCTGCCTAGCCTTTTCCCAACTATGTTGGGGTCGGCTTCCAGTCTAACCGGATGCAGCTGAATACCAATATTTTTCATGGAATTTGTTTTTAAATTGCAATATAAGGAAAAATGCAAACTATGAAATAATAATATTACTATCACTTTATTTATTTCTAAAGCCTCTAGAAATGCGACGAATGCGCTCTGGTTTTTCTAATTAAAATGCGGCAACGACGCTGTGAGATAAGGCACCATTGTTTAGGTTGTTTTGGTTTAGGATTTATTATCGGGTCATAAAAGGCTCCAACAACGTCTTTGAAAGCAAAAATAAATAAAAATAACAATCTTATTTGAATGCATTACTATAAGTAGGTAATATCTTATGAGACTTTTAAAAAGAATCCATCTGAAAGTTATAATAATTTTATTATTTTTATATATAAATCTGCCTAGCCTTTTCCCAACTATGTTGGGGTCGGCTTCCAGTCTAACCGGATGCAGCTGAATACCAATATTTTTCATGGAATTTGTTTTTAAATTGCAATATAAGGAAAAATGCAAACTATGAAATAATAATATTACTATCACTTTATTTATTTCTATATCTCTCCCTCTATCTGAATACAAAAACATAACTTACTTGCATGTTCAACTCCACTGCTATTTGGGATATATTTAACCCTTGTCTATGCAAAACAATAATTTGATTCCTTTCTTCCTGAATCAGGTTTCGGGTCGTCATGGTTGCACCACGTTAGTCACAGCCCACACACAATACACACACAGTCCAGGATACAAGCTAGGGTCAAGAAGAGGCTTTCGATCACAGTCCGGTATACAAGCAGAGGTCACAGTTAGGCAGGCAATCAGTCCGATAGAAATAAACAGGTCGTAAAATGAAATGGCGATAGGAATTTAAGGGAAGCGTCAACAATTAGCGAGAGCAAATTGGCACTGCCGCGCTCTAGCTAATGTTTGTTATTTTATGTTACTCGCTCATTACTCACACAAATGCATATTGTCTCTAATTGGGGGAAACTAGGAAGGGGTGTGGTTTGTCACTAGCTGCGCTCTCGCAGGAATATTTTCTTAAGTGAGCATGCTTAACTTGGGCCGATAGTACAATGATATCCACGAACTCCTCCATTTTCGAACAGGCTCATTTCACGTCTAATACTATTTGCCAACCCCAATTCATTTTGTACTTGTACTTCAGGATCTGGGGATTTCATACTCTTGTAACCCAGCTCTAACTTTTCCTTCAATGTCAATTGGGGTTGGGAGGTCTTAGCTCAAGACACCGTCTTGAGATACTTAGCTCAAGACACCATCTTGAGATACTTAGCTCAAGACACCGTCTTGAGATACTTAGCTCAAGACACCGTCTTGAGATACTTAGCTCAAGACACCGTCTTGAGATACTTAGCTCAAGACACCGTCTTGAGATACTTAGCTCAAGACACCGTCTTGAGATACTTAGCTCAAGACACCATCTCAAGATATCATTTATTATTTTATGTTATCGTGTTGCAGTTATTATCTTGAGATAATGCTTGTGAAGCATTGATGTCCCAATCACCCGTACAAAGGTAATGGGTAAAACTGTGACATTAGAAGGTCACTAGGCAACTTAGAGAGATTAGATAATAACTTATTGAAGACTTACTGGACTTACTTATTGTCTGGAGTCTTGACTGGGACCAACAGGCCATTGCATTATAAACATCACTGATCATAAATGCTCCTCCTAAATAGTTATTTTGTGCTGTTTTTTAATTTCTTGCAAAAGTATAGTATTTTTTGGTTTGTGTTTTTTCTTTTCTTATTATTATTCTGATTTGTGTTGTGCACAAACACAAATCACGCCATTTTTAATTACTTGTGTTTTTTTTATTTTAGCCCAATTAGAAACCACATAGTCTAATCCCGGGATGAGCCCGGGATCCCGGGTAAAGGCTTCAAAAATCCCGTAAGCCCGGGATTGAAAAACATGCTCGGGATTGTATTCTCTAGACGAAGGTCAACGATTAAGAGGCTGACAACTGGTAAACCGCTGTCATTGTCACATTGCATACAAAAGAAAGAGATGCGCGATGACACAACGTATTGTGTAAAAATAAAATGGTATAAAATAAGATATTATTTTATATTTTTATTATTTATTATTAACTAATTAATAAAAATTTATCCATCACCGGATGCAGTTTAGCATTTGCAATTTTATGGTAAACTTTTAATTATAATTAAAACTGCTAACGAAGGGATAAACTGCTTTTAAAAATAAATAAGAATTGTCTTTGAAGATTTTTTTGATGTATTAAATTATGTTTAATTATGTTTTGAGTTCCATAACCGTAAGCACAGAAGACTTGAAAATATCATAGGTACTGTTTTTGTTTTGTAAATTATATTTACGGTTTAAGAGATACACTAATATGCTTTAAAAACCACAATTTTGACCATTTACAAGAAATCTCCGCCTTAAATGCAAAACCTTAGGCCCGACACACACGCTCTTCTTGCCGTGAAAAATTACGGTTGATTCGCCGTGTGTAGGCACGGTCGTCCGTATTGTATGGATCACAATGGAAGCTTGTTGACAGACACGGCGGCACTACGGCGGCGCGGCGGCGGCGCCGTTGCCATAATTATGCGCCGTGTCTGTGCACGGCGAGATTCACATCAGTGGTGTATCGCAGTCTAGGGCAGTTTGCCGACGGCAATTAGGTATTTTCGTGATGGCTTACGTACGCTGATTTTGTTTTTAAATAGAGATAAATCAAGTATTATTAATAACATTGATTCTTGAAAGGCCTGATATGGGATAAGATGATCGGATGTATCCAAAACCTTCTTTTCCTTTTATGAGTTTTCTATAAGTCAATAAACAATGATGATCTTTTTCTCATAAAGATTCATGACGCAGATAAATCAAGAATTATTAATTATATGGATTCATGAAAGGCCTGTAATATGGGAGATCAAATTCTTCCGTTTTCTTTCTAAAATCGGATGTATCCAAAACCTTATTTACGTTTTTTTTGTTTTTGTGTTTTCTATACACGTAATAAGCAATAATGATATTTTTCCTACATTATGGATTCATGACGCACGTCTGCAGCTTGGCAAAAAAAAAAACAACTGAGACATACCTAGCCGTTGCCTCGTCCGGATTTTGCTGTGTCATTTATGATTACGGCACTGCAGTTAAGATGTCGTACCGTAATTATAGAATATAATAGAATAGCAAATATGGGTAATACATAATAGGTGACAAGATACATGAAAGCTCCGCCATATTTCACCATTCGGCATGCAAACATTTATATTTGTTTTGAAAACACAAACATTTATATTTGGTTGGTAAAAACCAATAATAATCAACCAAACCAACCAATTATTATTAACCAATAATTTTATAATCATAATCATTTATTTATTTGTAAAGAAACCATGCCGTGTATAACGGGTCTTAGTCGTCCTTTTTCTCAAACTTCGCCATTCAAACAGTATTTAGGAACCGGTTAAACAGGAGTAACTCCTACTCTTAAAGTATTAAAGAAAATGTAAAACTGGGGCACATCCAATGACTTACCCCAGTTTTAAATTTTGTTTAATACTTTACTAAAGCCAATGCTTTAGTTTAGCATAATCCTAAAAGAATTGATTTTTATTCCAAAAAACAACGGGTATTTTAAAGTTTTGAAAGTATACCTTTGCTCTCAATATCCATTGGGCTTGCAAATTCCAGTGATCCTTATTCCTCTCGTCAAATGTCGGCGTGTCACCAGCTGTAAAATAGAAGAAAAAAAAACTTAATTATATATTTCTTTCGGAGAGCAGAGTAATCGAGTTCGAACCCTGACTAGATGAGAAAAAAAAATATCATCCCCGTTTTACGTGCAAGGGAGGTACCTAAAAAAAAAAGTTTTTCATGGTTTTATTTTACGACTTTTTCGGCGTGATGAATATGTACACCCTTGCCAAATTACAGCTATCTAGGACTAAGCGTCTCCGAGCTAAGCCGGGGACAGACGGACGGACGGACAGACAGACAGACAGACGGACATGGCGAAACTATAAGGGTTCCTTGTTTACTACGGAACCCTAACAACCAAGTTCTGCATACAAATAATACGTTCTTGTTATTAATTAAATACCAACCGAACGTTGATATCTAACACAGATATTTTGAATTGAAAGTCAAAGTAAAGGGTTAGTTTAGCCAGGTTGAGAGGATGAATGAAAGGCGACTTACAAAAGATCACAAAGCAGAAGTGAGTAGAAACGCCGGGAGCAGATGCCCTAGGAGGACTTAAATAGTGACCTAATTGGTGACGTTTTTCTGAAAGGTCAAGCGCGTATTACTCGCAACCGGCGCGGCGTGCTTGTATAACCAGGGGGCCAAGTCTGCTGACGCAGTTCTGTCCGAATGGCCGATCATTGGCACCGTAATTGTAGAGTTTGACAGTTTTGCTAATCTCCTAATTGAAAGGCGTCTTTATGATTTTCCAATGACGTGCCACTGATACTCCATTGGAAAAATTGTCTGTATTTGGTAATCTCGTACTGACCAGCTCCTATTATTTTGACTTCCTTATGGACCACTGTGACGCCATTATGAATTTAGGAGGTTACAAACTATTGGCACAATGGTCATGGCGTTGCCTTGGTATGGTCGTCTTATTGACCAATCATTGAAAATAGCAGACTTGGCCCCCAGATATATGAACGTAAACGAAGCAAAAGGATTATGTAAGGAGCGTAGCAGGTGGCGTTCTATAGTTTCATCCTACCCCCATTGGAAGAAGGCGTGAGTTTATGTATGTTATTTATCACAAATAAAAATTTCTTATTGCTGAAGAAATCAGAAAACGGCCTACTGTACAAGAATGAGTGAAGATGATAGGAAGTCAAGCTATAGTAATGGTTTTTGATGGTGGTAAATAAAGTTACCACCATCAAAAACCATTTTTTTCACACAAAATTAAAATGTATTAATAAAAAATAAAGCTCTATAGGTAGTTTAAATACTGACGGAGAGGCTTGTGGCTAAGTAATAAAAGCCGCACGGGCCGATCGATCAGGTTAAGCTACGCTTGCCGCAGCTGGTACGTGGATGGGTGACCATCTTTACATTCCAAGACCCCTCCGTGCCTTGGAAAGCCCGTTAAGCCGTTGGTCCCGGCTGTAGTAAGTAGATCTTTGACAGTTATTACGGGTCGTCAGATGGCCGAAAGTCTGACAACCAGTCTTACCAGGGGTATCGTGTTACCCAGTGACTGGGTTGTGGAGGTCAGGTAGGCAGTCGCTCCATGTAAAATACTGGTATTCAGCTGCATTCGTTTAGACTGGAAGCTGACCCCAACATAGTTGGGAAAAAGCTAGGTAGATGATGGTGATAGTTGGTAAAATACTACAAAAGGCATCAAAGCACTCCTGCAGGACCAACATTTTGATTAGGTACTCATGAATCGTCGATGTAGACAAGTAACGTGGAATTTTGCATAAGGATTCCTTATACAATGTAGGGGAGCACTAAGAAGGGGTTCCTAGAAATTCTAAATTTAAGGGAGTGTAAAGGGGGATTTGGTTTAAATGAAAAAAAAAAGACATGAGTTATTAACTTGAAACTTGGCACGGATACTTATCTAAGTAAATTATGAAGTTTTTCATTTTTGTTTTTCTAAACTACCCCCTAAAGGATTAGGGATGTCAAAGTTTGTATGAAAGAATTTTAACGTGCGGTCCGATTAACTTGAAATTCAATATTTATACCTAAGACCGTAAATATAGAATAACGTGTATCAGGGTATTTTGAAAATCTATCGCTAGCGGGGTAAAGTGGTAGTCAATTTTACAGGGGACTAGTTTACTACGTGGCTTGGTTACCTCAAGAATTGGTATAAATAATCTTTAATTGATTGATTTGATTTAATGGGTGTAGGGTGTTGAACTTCTTAGGGTAAAGTACGAAATCCACGCGGAAGAAGTCGCGGACGAACAGCTAGTTTTCTATGTAATTATCGAATAACCAACAACTTACCAAAACAATCACCCGAGTCTAGCAATTGCCAATCGATAACTAACAATAGAAAATATTAGTATGTGGGAATCTAACTCTGGCCCTGTGCTGAAAAACCAGTCACTTGTCTATTTTGGGTCATCGTTACTCATCTAGACGGGCTCCTTGTATACTATTAACCCTTTTTTAGTTAACTAAGCACGGTAGAAAGATTGGTTCAGACGTATCGAGCGTGCGCAAAAGGTTAGTTTATAAAGATTTTAATTAATACCGTTCAACAGCGACTGATTAATACAGGTAGGTTCTTGGTATTATAATGACATGTCGTGACGGGTCGTTCGCTTCAGTAGACCTACCAGAGCCAAAGTCCCATATCATTAAAATTATAAGTTACCTGTAAATTATAATTCTGATGCCCTATTTTACACATTTTCTGTATCTCAATCAATTCAGTCTACTGCTGGACATATGCCTATACCAAGCTGCGCTCCAACAACCTGTCATCCGCCTTCAGGATCCAGTCTGTCCCAGCCGCCTTCTGACCCTATGCATCAAAAAGCTGTGGTCATATTTAAAAGAGGTGGAACTCACCATCAAACTGAACAACTTTCTCTATGGGGCCAACATCATAGCTATTTTAGCAAAAATCCCTCATATAAAACTTCAATACTAATCTATCTGCCCAGCCTTTTCCCAACTAATTAAGGTCGGCTTCCAGTCTAACCGGATTCAGCTGAATACCAGTATTTTACATGGAGCGACTGCCTATTTGACCTCCACAACCCAGTAACTGGGTAATATAATACCCCTTGGTAAGACTGGTCTGACGACCCGTAACGACTGTCAAAGATCCACGAATGACAGCCGGGACCAACGGTTTAACGTGTTTTCCGATGCACGAAGGAGTCTCGGTATGTAAAGATGGTCACCCATCCACGGACCAACCAAAAACTTAAAAAATATTAAACTTAAACTATAAAACTTCAATACTACTGGACCCAAATGTGGGATGGATTATTTTTTTTGCGATTACGATGTTGGTCCCGTGGAGAAAGTTGTTCAGTTTGATGGCCTGTACGACACCCTTAAATATGACCACTCCGACCTTTCTAATACCTACATACTGTATAGGTACCTTATTTTTAAGAATAATTTTAATATTTCGGGTTGACCCCTTTTGGTTGTGAGTCCCTTCTAGGTGAATTAAGCCTCTTTGGAGGCTAGCCTAGCCAATAAAAAGTTGATCACACGTGACCAACAACGAAGCTGAAGGAACGATGATTCAGAGAAAATGACGGCAGCGCAAGACAGAGTCTTCGATCCATGCCGTACAGGTACAGCAGGCCGTATGTCATGCTGAACTTGAGCTGGCCTAACGTAGTACGAAGTTCCAATAGAATGTGAGCCCAGCTTTTACTGGTTTTGTTACCGCTCACGTGCTGCTAATAACTACGGTTTCACACGGTAGTAGAATGTCAAACACGTTACTTATCAGATTTGTATTATAGCCATTAAACCTGGGAATCCCAAACAGTAAAACCGATATTGTTATCTTTAGACGTAATTGAGGAGTGTCTTTTTGTGGCAGATTTTGACAATTAGACTATTTATATTTTATTTTTTTATTTTATTAGACTGTTTTTTTTTTATTTCGATTTTTCGATACCAACAATAAAATTAAGCCACAGTCAAAAAAATGTTTTAATATCTCAAAAAATGCCAAAGTTGTATGCGTTTAGTCTATGACATCACAACACAGGAAAGTCATAGTAAGTTTGTGCCATTCAGTACAATTATCGTTTTGCGTGACAAGGATAGTAGAATCCTTTCAAAAGCGTGTAACTTCTCCATTTACCACTAATTTTATGATGATTTTCACAAATCGTCTTTTATAGTAACACCTATAAAAATATGCATCAATTCATATAATCTGGTATATATTTTTGATAGCAGTCAAATACCCTATTGTCTGGCGCGGTATTTTACCAAAAAACCGGTAACTAATACTAAACGTAATAGGCACACCGTTTTTGAGTGACTATTGTGTGTAAGACCTATATTCCGTTGGTTTAGGTAGTTAAATAAAGGTAAACAAAAAAACCACGTGACGAGAGAGCTGTCAAGTAACCGACTAAACGTAATACTTGGCACTTCAGTTGTCATGCTACGTCACAGTTGTACTCTTCAATTTAGCAACGTTTTATTTCGTTGACGTTTAGAGGACCTGTCTTTTTGGGCTCTTTAGAATAGACAGATTACAAAATATTATAGTTTTGTTATAAATCTAAAAAAAAAAATCGTGTTCAAGCAGTTACATCTACGAAGAGTAGTTTAAGAATATAATATAATATTATGTTAAAGTTTAACATACAGTAATACTATACGTAAAAATCAAAAATAAATTTAGTTAGGTTATAAGTTACAACGAATTTTTATACAAGAAAGTGTCATCTACAAAAACCCTTTTTATGATTTGTTTACCTTTATTTAACTACCTCAACCTATGGAATATAGGTAATAATATAATCATCTTTGTGGCAAAAATGTGTCATTCCTCGAGGGCGGTATTTCACACCTGTTTGTTCGTATTTCATAATAATTAGTAACGGAATGTTTTTTCATTATTTCTTTTTTACATTTTTTTGATGGGTTATTCGCACTTCGTCCAATTCGCACTTCGTACCGCGTTCGCAGTTGGTCCCATTCGTACTTGGTCCCATTCGGATTAGTAAGCAGACGCCCTTGATGTTATGCGGTTAACGCCACCTACAGCATAGGAAATTCCAATGCGCGACAGTGTGAAAAGTCTTTCGCCTATAATTTTACTTTTAATTTTTATTACTTAGTATGATTTTAATTCATTCATGTAGTGGGGAGCTGGGTTGCCTTGCACTAAAATATAATTATATTAATACGCAAAGCAAAAACTTTGTACCACTTTTTAAGAAAATTACTTTGTTAAAACTTTAATTGTTATGTCCGAAGCTATTTTAACCAGTGTTATTCTAATCAGGGACCGTACAGCCCCGGTTAAGAGTTAAGCCTTTCGAAGGGGTAACCCATTCAATGGGTTACCTTTATCATGATGTAACCCATTGAATGGGTTTTATACTAGAAACCCAGTGAAAGGGTTACATGATAACTAGAGATCGGATATTCGGATGCATATTTACCTAAAGTACGCTTTTTTCCCGGCAAAGGATACAAAGTATGGGAACGGCTTCTTAAAATATATTTTTATTCCGGGATCGCGGGGTTTCATTAATAACAGTGTGTAGGTATACAATTTTGTATTCCTAAGTATAACAAATATTTCTTATCTATTTAGAACTAGGCAAGAATTTTGTGGAAAATACACGTTTAAAAAAACACTATTAATATTTCTTCAAAACCTTTTATTCTAAAATGAAATATATTTATTCGAGGTTACACAGAACAAAAGAGTAGTTCTTAAAAACCTGTCAGTCCTGGAAATCGACACTTTTTCCCGTACCGAAGCGCACTCCATAATAGTCAACTCTCAAACTTTAGGTGAATATGCATCCGAATATCCGATCTCTAATGATAACCCATTCAATGGGTTTTATACTTGAAACCCAGTGAAAGGGTTACATGATAACCCATGCAATGGGTTCTATACCTACTTGAAACCCAGTGACATGAAAAAATCATAATATTATGTTATTTCGATATCCGCCCAGCACGCGTAGCATGACCAATTCTATCTCTATTCTACCCAGGGACAATTTTGGTTACTATTTTAGAAAAACCCTATCGAAAACCCTTTCAATGGAAAGGGTTTTCGATAGGGTTTTTCTAAGCAGTTAATCAAAAACCCATACGGTGTGGGTAACTTTGAATGGCTTAAACTAAGCCGTTCAAAAGGGTTACCCACACTGCATGGGTTTTTATCAAAAACCCTTTCAACGGGTAACCAAAATTTAATTTAAGCCTTTCAAAAGGGTTACCCATATCGTATGGATTTTTGATTAACTGCTTAGAAAAACCCTATCGAAAACCCTTTCAATGGGTAACCAAAATGATCCCTGATTCTAATCAGTAACATCAAATATCAATCTCAATCTGCTTAGCCTTTTCCCAACTATGTTGAGGTCGGCTTCCAGTCTAACCGGTTGCATTTGTTGAAGTTAGCTTCCAGTCTGACTAGAAGCTGTTAAGATCAGTATGTTACACATAGACCACGGAGAAAGCTGTCCTTTTTATACAGCAGGAAGAACTGATATCCGTAACAGATATAATACAATCAGAAAACTACGAAACTACCGAACTAAGAAAGTTGATGCATACTGCAAGCGTGAATAAAAATAAAGTCAAATTAATGTCATCGATTAAAGTGAATAAATTATACATAATTTTCTGGCAAATTAGCCAAGTAGTTTGCCACGAGCGAAATCAAAAGAAACACAGCTGCATGGAAAAACCCCAATATCTACTACACTGTAGTAGGGAAAAACCCAAAGTTAACTTCGTAAATGTGGGTTGTAAAAACCTATAACGTATAAATATTTACCTCGGTCAATTGAAAGTATTTACATAATTTAAAAACTAAACAAACTTAAAATAAAAATAATAATATGTACAAGTACCTATATAACAAAGGGGGGGAAAAAATCATAGGGCATCAAAAAATTCTTCCGCATCGCTTTCAGTGGGAAAAGTGCCCAAAAGGCTGGCAGCATTGCCACGTTGTATGGCAATGCTGATTCTTTGGCCGAAAAATAGGCCAGCCCTCTGGTCACGTGAGGAGTCGACCAACCGCTTGGCGATCTCTCGAAAAAATTAAATTATAGAAAATTATGTATCATTTATCATACTGGTACTTAATGAGTGTTACGAAAAAATCGGTCGCTCGGAAGTATTTAATCGGCTTAAAAAAGTTTAAAGTTATTCATGACGTAGGTCTTATAAAACCTATGACGCGCTATCATGATGTTTAACGTCAAAATCAGACAATTAATAACCTTTTTTGTTTTGTAAAAAAGAAAATAAGTTATTCATGACGTACTTTTTGAACTTTTAAAGCATTTTGTGACGTCATAATAATATCGTGATATTTAGCGTCGCATTTGAATAATTCATTTCCACTATTATTGTTATGTTACTTAATTGCTTTTTAACCGCCTTCAAAAAAGGAGGAGGTTCTATATTGTTCTGTATGTATTTTTTAAATTAATATGTTCATCGATGTTTTCATTAATTGTGAATCAATTTGGAAAATTCTTTTTTTTGTTTGAAAGAGTAGGTAGGTTCTCCTGAGGTGTGTCTGATGAGTGGTTTTTGAGTTAGCTTCAATAATACGTATTTACTCCACTTTGTGTATGTTGACGATGTTATTATAAGTTCCTTTCACTGTTGTTAACATAGCAAGTAGAGATATAGGTACTAATTTGTGCAGGGTACCTACCCACCACAACTAAAAAGTGAAAAGCAAAATCTTTTTTCAAACAACCGACTTCCAAAAAAAGCCGGCCAAGTGCGTGTCGGACCACGCAAAATGAAAGGGTTCCGTAGTTAGGATGAATTTATCCCAAAAACAAACTTAACATTGTAGTTGAAAAACATGCTCTCCCATACATCGATATACGTTACGGTCAATTCTTCAACTGCAAATTTAAGTTGGTGGACTATTACTCGTTAACTAGTAAACCCTACTTAGCTGTGATAGTTTTCCTTTTAATGTCGTTATATATACTACTGCCATGAATTTTTTCACATATCCAAAACCAACCATTTAGCTGGCAGGGGGGGGGGACACTAGACTCTAACAAAAAATAGCACTTTAAAGCTTAATATTACGCAAACGGATCTCAGAATTGAAAAATGGCTTTCACAGACCAACAATATTTTTAAACGGCCTATCCAACGATACCCCACACCATGTATTAGATGAGAAAAAAAATATCATCTCCGTTTTACGTGCAAGGGGAGGTACCCTAAACAAAAATGTTGTTCATGGTTTTATTTTACGACTTTTTCGGCGTGATGAATATGTACATCCTTGCCAAATTACAGCTTTCTAGGACTAAGCGTCTCCGAGCTAAGCCGGGGACAGACGGACGGATGGACAGGCAGACAGACAGACGGACATGGCGAAACTATAAGGGTGCCTTGTTTACTACGGAACCCTAAAAAACACACTGCAAAGCGGAAAATAACTATGACTTCAGAAATCGTGGCAAATAAAGTTATTTTCAAGTTAATAGTTTTTTTTTTTATTTGGAAGTCGGTTTTTTTTTTTTTTTTTATCGATCTTGATACCTCGTGGGTTATTAATAGATACTTACCTTTTATCTTGTAGTAAACGGGTAGGTAAGAGGAACAATTTCCCGATTCCCGGCCACCGTATGACGCGGGCTTGCGGACAGTAAGCGATGGGTAGCTCGCCATCGGATCAGGCCCGGGTCAGGCGTTGTTTTCCACACGCGCCTCAAAGAGATGTCTACACCAACTGACGAGGTGCGGTAGGACCAATGCCTGCCAGAGTTGCGAGTTTGTCCGAAAGGGATATCGTGGCCCTGGCACACAGGCAACGGAAGGAACACGGGTGGGTTTTAGTCATTAAAAGTCTGACACGCCCTCCGGAGAAGTTATTTGATAACCTAAATTTGGGTTTTCCCACCCAATAAAAAGGTTACATTGATAATTGATCGTTTGAGATAACAAATTTTGCCACAGAGTAACAGTAAATAATCAGAGCAAACTTAAAAAAACGCATTAGCTGGTTACATACTGATAGACTGGTAAACAAAGCAACATGAGTATGTAAGGATCGCAGCAGGTGGCGTTCTGCAGTTTCTGACTACCCCCATGGGAAGAAGGCGTGAGTTTGTGTATGTGTATAAGTAACGGAAAGCCCAACTTTTGTTTTTTTGGTCACCTGCGATTACGTAAGTTACTGTGCGTGGTTCGATTGCACTTACTACTTGATATGTTATAGTTGGTAATGTCCTAAACACAGAATATAATATACGTCCCAGCACTACAAACTGTATGCAGGTGCCGTTCGGGGACTTAAAGGAATATTAGAAAACTGTTCCACTGAACCGCACTCATCAAAATTTTGTTTCAGTGCGGTTAGTGGAAGTGCTCAGGTGCGGTTCGGTCAAGTGCTGTTGAAATCAGTGCTCTTAGTGGAATACCTCGATCCTACGTAGGAATTCCAAGGCGTCAATGACAATTGAAATTAAATAAGGTGACGTTTATTGCGGTGACAGTACGGTAACCTTTTAAGGAAAACCCTATAAGTAACTACGCTATTATAGGTACTAGGTACACGTCAAATGGATAAGGAAAAGCCAGAAAGAATAAAAAACCACGTAATTAATCATTACAGCACTGTATCCAAATATGGTAATACTTTGTTCACCTAACCAGGTATTTAATTGCATAATCAGCCTGTATTTTAAGTATTTTTTACTGTAAGGGGCTTGTAGCTAAGTAATAACAGTCACACGGGTCGGTCGATCAGGTTAGGCTACGCCTATCGCGGTTGGTGCGTCGATGGTTGAACGTCTTTACATACCCTGCCTGCCTGCCAGTATGGGAGAACATGTTTTTCAACTGTTTTGTAACTGTGTGTGTGTTTTGTTTATTGTCTTTGGCCTGCCTTGACAGTTGTCCTGCCTGTTGAGGGCCTGGGCTTGTCAGTTGACAAGCCCAGGCCCTGACAATGGACAACATTGTCAAACTTTTTACTTTTAAGGTTTGACAATGGACAACATTGTCAAACTTTTAACTTTTAAGGTTTTGAATACTAGGCTTTTGGCTATTTTTTTTCTTATTTTTATTTCTGGATATATTTACATCATTTAAAAGCTAATAGTCTTAAAATATGTACCTACTATTGGCTATTTTATATTTAGTGTGTATTTTGTCAATTTTTTTTTTTTGTAAAATGTGTCTTGTTTGTGCAGAATAAGCAAATTTTCTTTCTTTTCTTTTTTGTTTTTTTACAATGTCAAGTTTGTTTTTGGGATAAATTCATCCGAACTATGGAGCCATTCATTGTGCGTGGACCTACATACATTTTAACTGTTTTTAAATATGTATAATTATGTAGGTACCTATTGCTTCTGTCTTACTTGCTTCTAATTTTCCTCAGTGTACTATTTAGACTTTGCATAGAATCTGATGTACGTAAAGGGAAGTGCATAATACCTAAATAAGGGTTATCCCCTAAACGTCATCCTCACCTGTATGAGGTGTATCTATAAGGTACAGTCATCATGAAGGAAAACATCGTAAGGAAACCGGCATGTCTTAGAACCAAAGATTCGAAGACATGTGACATCTACCAATCCGCACTGGGTCGGCATGGTGGATTACTTTACTTTTGCTGTGACACAAACACATAAGCCTTCCGTAATGAATTCTATAAAATGATGGTGAAATCCGCATCAAAATCCGTTGTGGAGTTTAGAAGAATAACGAGACAAACGGACAGATACGAAAAGCGACTTCAATTTATATAATTGTCATTTTGTACGCACGTTTCTGTGATTAATAAACTTTTTTTTTTTCTTACTTATTTTTGTGTCACAATCTGTAAGATTGTGACAAAAAAGAAAAATTTAAAATAAAAAACCTTTAGGAATTGTACCGATTTTTTTAAAATCAACAAACCGTTTGCTCTTTGAAACTACACCGTAAATAATACCTTCAGTTAGTTTACGAAACACGATACTACTTGCTTCAAAGTTTTTAAACTGCTGTGTACGAGTAGGTACTCGTACATTACCTACATTTAAATAGATATTGGTACGACGATAAATTGAAAAGTTTAACGATTTTTTTTTAAGTTTTACTTGTTTACTGTGACTGTTGTGGTAATATTTTAAAAGTACACCAAGAAGTAAAATAATTTAAAAAAAGTACTTCGACGTTTGTGTCCTTTTTTTTCTTGTATTTTTTTTCTTGTTAGTCTAGTTAGTTGTGTGATCATAAAAACATCCAAAAAAAAAACATAATTTTAAAATATCATCATTTATGATTGTATACTTTTTTTTATATTTTCATCATTTTATCATATCTTTTTTAACAAATCGTTAAAATTTTCAATTTATATAAGCTATAAAGATTTCCCGATTGAATGAATGCTATTGAACATCAGATTTTATTTCTTAGACATACGAAGAGACTGTCCTCTCTCGTTTTGGAAGATTTAGACTTTATTATTTGAAATAAAAATGTTTGAATGCCTGAAGTTCTCTCGCGAAAGTGGAAAAGACCGCAAGAATGAAAAATTATAATTATTTATTAAGTCATAATTATAGGTAACTTGATTTATTTCACTTAACTTGATGGATATAAGTTTCAGTCTATACTAAACTTTTAGTTGATTTTTTCAAAGTTACAATTTTACTTGGGATCTCATCACACATAGAATCAATCTATGTCAGATTTATCCCCAACTCGCGTATCTATAAAGATCATGGCCGAGGCATCAAAGGCGAGAATGATTCACTTAAACATGACGTCTATGCTCAGCTCCGCATGACGTGAATATACGTCACACAGTCATACGAATACCGTTACTAACTGCCTCAACACTGAATGTAGGAAGCCTCGGTCGCCATGCACGCTTGTAGCACGTGGTATGAACAATACTTATAATATGCACTTACACAGTAGGTTAACAACTGTAGAGTAATTGGTGTATGACGTCAAGTCACGTTCTGCGGTTATATACACGCGAGTAAAGCAACGTGTCTGTTGCTAGTGCAAATAATAATAATGTGGATAGCTTATTCAGCCCAAAATGTTCCCACTGCTGGGAAAGAAAGAAAGAAAATACATTTATTTAGCACAGACTAAAAGGCATACACCAGATAAATACACACACAGGACATAGGCCTCCTCTTCGAGAGGGAGTGGGCTGTTATCTACCACGCGGGCCCAGTGCGGGTTGGTAGATGTCACAATGTCTTCGATTTTTTTTTTTTTGTTCTAGGTCATGCCGCTTTCCTCACGATGTTTTCCATCACCTTTTGAGAGCAGTGGTGATGAATTAATTTACACAAAGTAAAGCGCCTGGCTGGGTTCGAAACCACGACCTACAACTCGTAAGTCGGGGTCGTTGCCACTGGGCCACCACAGCTCTATATGTTAAAGAAAGAAGAAAGAAAAAATATTTATTATTTTTGTTGTTGAAGTGTCAAAATTAAACCCATTGCCACCGAAGTTAATACCATTGCAGTCGAAGGTTTTCCCCACGATCTTCTGTAGGTCGTCCACCCACCTAGCTATTGGTCTGCACTTCTTTAATGCGTCATGCTATAGTTTATACAGTCATTTGAATGTAAATATGCTAATAGTATGTGCGATAGAAACATTTCTCCGTACAATATATTATATTATGAATTTATGACGTATTTTATAATAGAGCTATTTCTCAACGTAATTACCGTTCGAACGCAACGTTTTTGGTTTTGGTTTAGCTGATGTAAGAAACGGTATCGCGCTATTTTTTCTGTGCGACAAAATCGTTGACGTTACCCAATACTGAAATTTCGATCGATCGTTCCTCCAACGTAACCTCCAAAGTAAAGCTAAATCGTTTCCGTTGAAATGATTAGTCTAACGTAACGTTTATGGTTATGGTTTAGCTTTGGTATTATCGTTCAAAATTAGCGCGATCGGCCCCCTGGCATCATTATATATTGCATTTTCGTCCATCTCATGTTGTTAGCGTTATTAAACCGACGCATGCGCAATTCTAATAAAATAGAAAATTAATGTTATTTATGTCAAAAAATATATAAAAAGGATTTACAAAAAACAATAAACCCGACTGCAAAAACACATAACACAATAATGAGGATGTCAAATCAAATCATTTATTTTTGCAAACATGGGTAATTAGTACATAGATGTTTTCTTAAAATGTAGTCCTCCATATTCTACCGTGTCATGGGCATGCAAATAATATTCAATTTCAAAATTAAACAAAAATTCTATTTATATCGTATAAATACAAATGTCAAATCATTAGAATTCAATAAAAAAAAAAGACTAATATCAGTAGTGACATTTTTACAGTAATGTCAAAAAAATTATAAAATATGTCAAAGTAATAAATAGGAACAAAAAATTTCATAGGAGATTAGAGATTTATAGGCAGAAGATGAGCAGTACTATGCACTTGTCTGCGAAGCTTTAAACTATGCTCACTAGTTCTACGATTTACGGCGTGATTTGGCTTATACAGGGTGAAATTTAATTAGCTAGCGGAACACCGCTGATCTGATGGGTAACGATATCTAAACGATAAAACAAACAGAAAAAAAAATATGTTTTTTTTCTGGTGTCTATGACCAATGTAGTGAAGTTACTTGATGGAGTTTTTTGTTTTGTTTTCGTGTTTAGATGTCGATACCCATCACGTCTGCGGAGTTTCGCTAGCTAATTCAATTTTACCCTTAATAACAACGGCCTCCTTGGAGCGTAGGCCTCCCAAATAGGAGGTTTACGTTCAAAAATGGACTTTAGTGAGCCAACCAGCACACAGTGGTAGGTACTACAATGATTGTGATGTATGGACAATGTTTTTTTTAGCAGAAAAGCACGTTGTTCCCTATTTCAGTGAAGGTGGAAATAATCTGTTTGTCAAATTCTTTATTTTGCTACTAACTTTCCACATACAGGTTAATTTGTCAAGCGAGATTTCGTTTTATGATGGCACAATACGTCACATGTAACTTTGCCCTTAATTAGCGCCCCACGGAGGGCATTATTCAGTAACCTGAATAATAACTAACGTACTGTGTTTTCCAATTAGGTAATTAACCTCTTTTATTAGCTGTTATTATTGTTCTAATTAACGCTAATAAAACCAGTAAGATAAGACACAAACTCGTACGCAGTTTTGTATAAATTAAAATCAATTTATTTTATTTAAATGCATGTTTTACCCCCAGAAGGAGGGTAATGTTTTTAATGTTTTCGGTTTTGTTTTGGGTATTATTTTGTATGTATATAATTATGTATGTATATTTCTTTGGCACGCTCTGTAGCCTAAACGGCTTGATGGATATTAACAAATGTATGAGGTGTCGTTAGATTCGTTTTAACTGTGAAAGTGACATAGGCTATAATATAACATTTATTTTATTGCATCCGCAAAAACAAAAAAAGGGAGCAGCAGGTGTTTTTTTAAAAATAAATTACAATAATATTGGTATCAAATAACAGCTAGTAACAAGTCAATTTCAAATACACAAATAAACCAAAAAGTTTGAAATAAAGCAAATTATTAAAAAAAACCAAAACTCGACTGCAAAAACACTTATCTGAAAAGAGAAAAACAAGCATTTATTATCTATGACCCCCCCATCTGCGATATCTTACAAAAAACAAAGGTCAATAGATAATAATCCTTTTCTCTTTTCAATTATGTATTTTTACAGTCGGATTTTTTGTAAATAATTTTTATATATTTTGTTGACATAAATAACGTTTTTCTATTTTATTAGATATGCGCATGCGTCGCTAAAAACATGAGATGAGCGTAAATGGAGTTAATAATTATGCCTGCTCTAGTATAAAATACGTTATAATTATGATAATATAATATTGTATGGAGAAATGTGTCTATCGGACATATAATTAACATACTTACATTTGAATAAATGTACAAACTGTAAAAGTTGTAGAAAGTTGTTACGGGTCGTCAGAAGCCCAAAAGTCTGACAACCAGTCTTACCAAGGGATATCGTGTTACCCAATAACTGGAGGTCAGATAGGCAGTCGCTCCATGTAAAATACTGGTATTCAGCTGCATCCAGTTAGACTGGAAGCCGACCCCAGCTTAGTTGGGAAAAGGCTAGGCAGGTAATGATGATGACTTACATTTGAATAAATATAAATTATAGCATGACGCATTAAAGCAGTGGCAGACCAATAGCTAGGTGGGTGGACGACCTACAGTCTGAGCGCGGGGCAAACCCGCGCGGTAATTGCGTTACACACTATCGGTAGCAATAGGTTTAATTTTGACAGTTCAAAAACATTCATTACTTTGAGCAGACAAATTTTTAAAAGTTATAGAAAGTTGTTACGGGTCGTCAGAAGCCCAAAAGTCTGACAACCAGTCTTACCAAGGGATATCGTGTTACCCAATAACTGGGTTGTGGAGGTCAGATAGGCAGTCGCTCCATGTAAAATACTGGTATTCAGCTGCATCCAGTTAGACTGGAAGCCGACCCCAGCTTAGTTGGGAAAAGGCTAGGCAGGTGATGATGATGACTTACATTTGAATAAATATAAATTATAGCATGACGCATTAAAGCAGTGGCAGACCAATAGCTAGGTGGGTGGACTACCTACAGTCTGAGCGCGGGGCAAACCCGCGCGGTAATTGCGTTACACACTATCGGTAGCAATAGGTTTAATTTTGACAGTTCAACAACATTCATTACTTTGAGCAGACAAATTTTTCGAACATAAAAAGCAATTAGCAATATACTTCGAAATCATTCAGAATGCGACTATTAGTGTGTTACGCAATTAGGGAGCTCGCTGAGACTCGCAGTGTCATAAAGTTTAGGGGGGGAGCAACCGGGGCGCCGCGCTGGAGGGGGCCGTTAGCCGAAGTTAAGCTGGCGCGTGCAGCGTCCTGTATGCCCATACAGGACGCTGCACGCGCCAGCTTAACTTATCCATCCGAATGAAAAAATGCAACCCTTTTAAGATCACTCGTGTGTCTGTCGGTCCGTCTGGCACAGCCCTTTTGCTCCGAATCGAATGGAATGATTAAGTTTAAATTTGGTACACATATATGAATTTATGAATTTCTGTGTCCCAATACGGACGAGTGCCGTAAAAAAATGAATTATGAATATGGGGGTTTACTTTTAAAATGGATGAAAATTTACCATTCGCCCCTTATTTTTATGAACTACTGAGCCTAAAATTATAATACCTACTTATAAATTACAGGAAACCCAATAAGAAGTCTATGTTCTTAAAATAACATAGTAAATCTCGCAATATTGTGCGTACAACCTGACATTTGCAGTTGGAATATATGAGGGATATTGTTATTCAACTACAATGTTAAGTTTTTTCTTGGTATAAATTCATCCTAACTACAGAACCCTTCATTCTGCGTGGTCCGACACGCAATTGACCAGTTTATTTTTGGATACCGCTGCCATAAAAGCGATGACGGAAAGTTTCGAAAGGAATTCAGCATGAATTTTAAAATTGTGAGGATGAACTTGGAACTGCGGACACTTGAACTTTCTTTGTCTGTGTGGTGCCGGATGTAAAGAATAGCACCACCTTATTTGTTCCCGTGGGTGTCGTAAATGGCTACTAAGGGACTTCCTAGAGAATTGGCAGCAGCGTTCTCTATGCATTTTAACATCATACTGCGGTCGCCAACCCGCCTGCCAAGCGTGGCGATTATGGCAAACCCCCCGTTGGTGGGAGGCCTATGTCCAGCAGTAGACGTCTTTCGGCTGAAATGATGATAAAGAATGATGAGAAGGACCTTCACATGTCTTTGATTTTAACTGTGCCTACCCCAAAAAGAATAACACATTACTCAGTCAGACGGTACACTAGACAAAATGATCATAGGTTTATTTACTGATATAAGTTAGCAATATGTACTTTCGTTTTTGTTTCGTTCGTGTCTAGCCTTCAACTAACGTGACCAGAATCTGAAATTCTAAATACACAGCCTTCAGAGACGGTTTGTGAATATCAAATTGTGTCTATAAATATCATAACGGAACAGTATTGTTTATATTGTGGATACGGCAAAAAGTTCACCAATCTTAAAACGTGAACGCCATACAAAGTTGTGGTTGTCTTTTTTTAAGTTTGTTTACGACGGTATAAGTACGCGTAGTTACAATGGCATGCAACCTTTTTGCATGCCGTTGTGCAATCAACAGGCGGGTACTTCCCGGTTTCATAGAAACAGCATGGGGCCTAGCATACCTCCTTTTTTAATCTCATTAAAACACAACAGCAATTACCCAACCGTATTTCAAACGGGGCCATTCAGGTCCAGGGCAACATTTTATGAGTGGCCCATAACTTGACGCCACACAAATGCGGATTATTGCATCTGAGTAAGGCCTACATCTAACATGACTAAAGTCAAATGCCAACTCAAGCGTCAGTGTCCGTGAAAAACCCCATTAAAAGTTATAATTATTACGTCAAAACTGCGATAAACTATAAATAAATACCCAGTCTTCACCTTCACTTACTCACGAACTGGTTATAAACAAGTTACTCTATCGTATCTTGACGTAACAAAGATGCTTCTTAGGCTCCTGTCCCACCGCGCGCTGACGAGGAAGCGACTAGCTATCAAAGATTTCCTCGCTCAAGAAACTTACAAAAGGTTATAGGTCCCGTGTAAGTAAAAGAGATACATATTATGTTAATAGTTGATCGCTGATTATTCACACCGCCCGGCGAGTACTCGTTTGTTGCAGTGGCAAGAGCTATGAAATAATGTACTCGCTCAGCGACGACCCTCGCTTGGCGAGCAGAACACTCGCTGCAAAATCAAAATATTTTATTTCACATAAACCTATATGGGTACATATGCAACGTGAGAAGCTAGGTGCACGTTTCCAATAATTGGTCGTTTCCTATGGAGAAGAGCCAGCAAGAAACTACACGGTAACCTTTTTTTTTAATAATTAGCTTTAACAATATTTACGGTTACTGTTTTAAAAATAATTGGCTTTTATAATTAAATAAATAAATAAAAATTATAGGACAGTGCAGGCCCGTCAACAAGTACCAGGTACTTAACAAAATAGAAAATGGTCTACAAAGCTACAGTATGCGAGGCTCACTTTTGGTACATTTGCATACCAGCGAGTAATCACTCGTCGCCGTCGAGCACTTGCTGCTCGTTTTTAGTTGCTAGATCTACCCGTTTCTCGTTAATCGCCAGCGGTGTAACTAGTGCCTTAAGCAGACAGTTACGTTGTGACGTCAGTAGACGTCACATGAATATAATATTATTATAATACATCCACAATATTACGTCAATCGTTAACGGTGAGAAAACAAGTTGTGTAGAAATAACTTTATGCAAAAACCTTAAGAATGTTAGCTGGGAAAACCCTCGTTATTATCAAATATACGTCTTTAAAAAGGTGTGTAAACATTTTTCTAAGACTGTTTCACGCTATGTGAAGAGTAATCTCTGAAAATGCTGTACCAGTTATGAAATTTCTTTGACAGGAACTGTCAAATAGTAATAGCCTGTTTAATTCTACTTAAATACATGGGTAGGAGGCGGAATAACCCGTGATTTCGTTTGCATGATTTGCAATCCGGTTTTTTGGGACGAAAAATACTCTATGTGCAAATCTAGAGCAGGTTCCACCTTTGCATATTTAAAAAATTCAAATCCTTTTAATAGAAAAACTCCCTTTCTCGCTGTAGTAGTAGCTAATAATGATCAGTAGGTATCTATTCTAATTATTATACAGGGTGGTTTTTTGAGACGGGGCAGTATGGGCAGGGCCATATGGACCTTAAACCATTTTAGCTACAGGAAAACGGTCTTAGGAGACTGTCCTTAACTGTTTGCCCACTTTACAATACCCTTCATTTTTAATGGATAATCATGATTAGCCACTGCTTCATTTTTGAAAAATTGATCTGCTACACAATATAAATAACGTAAATAATATTGTTATTTTTTTTTGTCAAGTTTTTGTAACGGTGACTGTTTTACGCTTGTAGGCTGCTGAGCTCACACTTATCCTACTTATAAATACATAACATACGTAATCAGCTTATAATAAACTGCTGGGACAGAGGGCTCCTCTCTGTGAGAGGGTGTGGACCGTAATCCACCACGCGAGCTCAGTGCGGGTTGATAGATGTCACATGTTTTCAAATTTTAAGTTCTAAGTCGTGCCAGTTTCCTGACGATGTTTTCCTTCATCGTTTTGAGAGCAGTGGTGATTAACGTACTTATACAGGCTGGAAGGGGCGCGCATCTTATTTTACCATGGATTCAGTTCATCATTATTTAGCCACCGGCGTTAAAAAATTTCGTCGGTTATTTAAAAAAAAATCGGTTTTCCATACATTTTGACCAAGTAGGTATTGCACTTCTGTAGGAAACAGCTGTTTTTTTTTTAATTAACGAAGAGAAATTTCAACGCTCGGGGGTCAAGTATGATGTACCGAATCCATGGGAACAGGTTTCGGGTCGATGTCCCTGCCACCCTGTATATAATTAATATAAAAAATGTAAAAGTTTTTATATTATTGTAACTCAATCACGCGATGCAATTTGGTTTACTGATAGTTTATAATAATATCCTGAATTAACACATAGGATACTTTTTAACCCAGTAGTAAGTTCCCGTGGGATAATTTCAGACCACCACCCAGGCGAAGCCGCGAGCAAAAGCTAATGTTTTCATAAGTGTGCATGATTATCATTAAACATAGATTCATCTTCTCCTAATTACTAAGCCCTACTCTCAAAATAAAATGTCGAGTGTTTAGGCTACTATCCTTAATTAAAAATGTTATTTTCTACCTAGTCAAAACAAATAAGCGTAATTATTTCTGGCTTAACCAGGGCCTCAAGTCTGCTATTACAATAGTGTCAGAATGGTCGATCATTGATTTCATAATTGTTGATTTTGACAAGTTTGGTAATCTACTATTATAATGGCGTCATTATGACTTTCCAATGGTCGGCCACTGACACTACATTGAAAGAAATTGCATATATTGGTAATCTCGTACATAATGAAAAATGAATGACATTTCTACTAATGGGTTTTATAATAATGGCAATACGACAATGCCATTATAATAACACAATTATATTACGAGAACATTGACCGACCAATGATCGACCATTATGAATTTACCAGATTATAAACTTTTAGCAAAATGACAATGGCATGACAATGGGATCGTGTTGGAATGACTGAATTTATAAAAATAGCAGACTTTGGCCTCTACCTATGGAACAAAACCTATTTTCATTATAATAAACATCCTAGTTGTAGGTTACATCAATAAAATCTGCCTAGCCTTTTTCCAACTATGTTGGGGTCGGCTTCCAGTCTAACCGGATGCAGCTGAATACCAGTATTTTACATGGAGCGACTGCCTATCTGACCACCACAACCCAGTAACTGGGTAATATTATGATAATTGTAGGTTACATATTATTACGAAAAAGACGTCACTAAAGTTACAATGAAAGGGAAAACGGTGTCCCTTGGATACTCACGTTCCTGTACGAATGTGGTTTTACAATAAATTAAATACGTCAAATGTTTTAATAACGGTCATAATTAATTACGAAACCACATTATTTTATAACCTACTTACTTACATATTTTCCGCTTGACACTAAGATATCCTGTAATTTATATGACCGGTTCTCTGTTCTCATAATATACAAAGAAAGAAAGTTTTTGCGCTGTCGTTCGTTAGAGAATTTCAACATCCATTGCTGTTTTTTTTTATTTTAGCTGTTTTATTTACATTAATGGAGTACTGCGTACAGAGAATTTTACATTGAAATAAAGAAATAGTAACTGAAAAAAAGGATAAAAAAATTAACATTTTCCTGAGAAATTTTTCAGTGGAATATAATTCAAAATAAGGAGCTGAATGCACCCTGTTAATTTGTGGAGGGATGTCCCTTAAACCCTGTATTAGTACCTAGATGTATGTTATACCTTGATATGTGTTATAAATAAGTAATAATTTGATGTAGTAGAAGCAAATTAATAAATCAAGTTATAGTATTGTCATTTCGTTTCTTTCTTTGCAAATGAATTCATTGATAAAGTTGGTTTGTAACTTCCTATCTCCCATCCCGTTTCTGTTATTGCCTATCATTCGCGTGACGGCTCCACAAAAGAAGAAAGTGGTGCCACCCCGCGCAATCTCATCGAAAACATTTTGGAACACGTATTGTAGTTGAAAAACATGTTCCGTCATACATTCCAATTGCAAATGTAAGTTTGTACGCACAATATTGAGAGATTTACCATGTTATTTTAGGATCATAAACTTCTCATAGGTTTCCCTGTAATCTTTAAGTAAAGATCTATTTTCTGTTTTTTTTTTTCAAAATTTTAGGCTCAATAGTTTCGGAGATAAGGGGAATGGTATTTTTTTAATCTATTTTCGTAAATAGTTTTAAAAGGATTAATTTTAAAATTATAAAATAAATATATCTGAAATTCTTACAACGATTTTCTAATTTTCCCCCCAAAAGTGACCCCCATGTTCAAAACTCATTTATTTACGTTACACGTCCGTGCTTGGGTCACAGAAGTCCATAAGTGTACCAAATTTCTACTTAATTGGTCCTGTAGATTCGGAGCAAATCGGCTGTGACAGACGAACAGACAGACAGGCAGACAGACACACGAGTGATCCTATAAGGAGAAGGGTTTCGTTTTTTCCTTATGAGGTACGAAACCTTAAAAAGACATAATTTTCGAATAAAAAATTTATTGAGAGAAAATATTACAATTACGTACCTAACTGTCTTCAACATGGAAAGAAAAAGATCCAATAAATCATATACTAAAGTTTCATTTTTATCAACATAAAAACAGGGAGCCTCCTCCTAAGGATGTGGTACAGACCATCAAACTGAACAACTTTCTCAATGGGATCACCAACGTAGTTAGCCGTCCATTTAGGTCGAGCAGGAATTGAAGTTTTGTATGGTATAGTTGCTACATGCTGTACACCTTATATCCAGAGAGCAGTGATGGCCCAGTGGTAACGAGTACGAGTTGTAGGTCGTGGGTTCGAACCCAGGCGGGCGCTTTACTTTGTGTGAATAATTTCATCACCCTGCTCTCAAAACGGTGGAGCAAAACATCGTGTCGACTGATTATGTGTACACCCTTTGTATAAACTTCAATCCATTTTGGAACCCTTCAGAAATTGGGTAATCCATAGTTCAAAAACCATAGTTTTGTATACCTACATTATTATCATAATTTTGTGAGTTCAGAGGTTTAGGCTACGCGTCGTCTATTAGTCAGTCACGGCACTGTCTTGTTTATATTAGTTCAATACCTAAGCACCACGAATTTACTGAATACGTTTAACGTTAAACGAATTAAAAATATCGTTCTGTCTCTTCCATCTTCAAACGAGTGTCGGAGAAAGAACGTTGTTTTAAATATACTCGTATTACACACAACACACACACACAACATAACATCACGCCTGTAATCCCTGAAGGGTTAGACAGAGGTGTACCGATAGTACAACCACAAATAAAAAACGCATAAATATAATACGTTTAGAAAGAAAGAAAGAAAGAAAATACGTTTATTTGCGGCAAACATGACGCAAAAAATAACATAAACACAAAAATAAGAAAAGGTTGAGGGAAACATGCGTCACATCCACGCAAAACTGCTATTTATTTATTTATTTATTTATTAAAACTTTATGCACAAGTAAAAAGTACACTGTACAAAGGCGGACTTAATGCCTGAGGCATTTTCTACCAGTCAACCTTAGGGTGATGCATAGACAAAACATGGCAGGTGCAACGTATGGGATAGATAGATCGGAAATAACTATAAAATACAAGCATACATACAAATACATAGATAGATATATACATATATACATAATATACCAAAATAAACTTTGTCAGGAGAAATAACGACCGGTAGCGAAGAAAACGACTCCAGCAAATCACCGCTGAGATGCTTCGGCCAACTTCTGACGAATATGTTCACGTGCCTTCACTTTAAATGATAGCCGGCTGGTTGCCGTCCTGATGTTCAGAGGGAGCGCATTCCAAAGAAAGACCGCCTGGACAAAGAAAGAAGAATGAATGAAGCCAGAACGGTGCGAAGGACATCGTAGAAGACGATTGTTGGTGGAGCGAAGATTTTTACTATGGGCAGAGCATAAGTATTTAATTTGGGAAGTCAGGTAAGAAGGAGAAGTGGGTTTGTCGAGAATAGAGAACAACATAGACAGAGCCCTCAACTCTCTGCGCTGACGAATGGGTAACCATTTCAAAAGCAGTCGGTGCGCGGATACATGGTCATACTTACGAAGATTGAAAACGAATCGAATACAGTTATTGAGAAGGCGGTCAAGTTTATTGAGGAGATCTGCATTCAGGTCATAGTAACACACATCACCATAGTCAATCATGGGAAATATTAGGGACTGTACAAGCATTGCCTTTATGTGTGATGGAAGAAGATTTTTCAACCGATAGAGCGACCGCAACGTTCCGGTGACTTTTTGACTTACAGTCGTGACCTGCTTTCGCCAGTCAAGACAACTGTCGACATGCACACCAAGATTCTTAACATCGGAGCTAAACGGGATGACTGAATTGTCGAAGATTACAGGTGGCACAGTTAAGCCATTCAGCTTCCTCATACTGTAGGGGCTCCCTACTATGATAATCTGGCACTTCTAACGTTGCTATCACTCAGCATTATGCTGCGACCCTATACAAGACAGAGCCCCAGCGCTGGTTTTTAGCCTAAAACGCATAGTGATTTGTGTGCAAGCGGATCATCATCATCACTAAGATATAATGGTGGCTGACATAATGATGATACGTACTCCAATCTTAATCTAATCTTATCTTAAACGTTACTCGCTAAACTTGACCCATTCAGTGAACCGTCGAATAAATTGTCATTTAACGACCGTTTCTGGCTAACTGCCGGATCCTACAACATCTTACAAGCTTTTTTTTAAATTGTATGTACACTCATGTTTGAGCAAATAAAGTTATCTGAATCTGCCTAGACTTTTCCCAACTATGTTGGGGTCAGCTTCCAGTCTTACCGGATCCAACTGAATACCAGTATTTTACATGGAGCGACTGCCTATCTGACCTCCCAGTAACTGGGTAATACGATACCCCTTGGTAAGACTGGTTGTTAGACTTTTGGGCTTCTGACGACCCACAACGACTGTCAAAGATCCATGAATGACAGCCAGGACCAATGGCTTGTTTTCCTAACGGTCACCCATCCACGGACCAACCCCAGCAATTTTAGCTTAACCTGATGGATTGACCCGTGCGGCTTTTATTACTTAGCCACGAGCTCCTCTTGTCATAGCTAAGTGGCTAAACTAAGTACGCCAGGCGCACCCTGCAAGTTTAGGCGCCTGTGTCATTACACAATGTCCAACTTATGTACGACAGTCAAATCAGTGCTAATTGCGACGAATGAACCTCCCCATGCAGCTCCTTATTTCCTCTTGGATATCATAGAATACACACAAGGGATTTAAGAAGCTAAGTACAGTCGGTGATTAGCATTAGCTGACCCTTCTTACAAGGAAGAATAATGGAAGAGGGGTCAGGTAATACTTGTCACCGACTGTACAACATCTTCCAACTTTTAAAAGTCCGTACATTGTTTCCCATTGATGAATCATGATTAGAGCAGTTATTGTGACTCAATATAAAAAATGTCGTTTAGTAGGAGGTCCAGTTAAGTTGATTATATTAATGATCACTGATTTAATGTAGAACTGCTGACATTAAGACGTCATGATTTGTGGTCTCTCTTGTGCATAAAACTGGTTTAACGCGTCATTGTTGAATTGTGAGCGGAAAGAGAATATGTTTGTTACTTTTTTAAGCATCCAAAAGCGTGAATAAGGTGCCATTTACCTATGGGAGTCTTAAATTGCAAAACTTTTTTTTATTGAATATACGTTCGCAACTTGAAAGTGACGCTTTTAAGATGACTCCTGCGCATGTGGTTTCAAACCATGACGTATTAAGACGTCAGCAGATTGACTTTAAATCTATACCTACTAATAATAAGCTGAATAGTTTTGTATATCTCACGACTACCACGCGAACGTAGTCGCGGGCAAAAGCTAGTCAATGTTATTTATTTAAATCTACTTTATCAGACCTCCGTCCTACACACCGCAAAGCGACATTTTTACGACTGAGTCATAGAAAACGCCTTGATAATGATGTTTCATCAACAGCTCAAGAATGTTCAAACATTGGAGGATGCCGCAGGCATTTCTCTAACGTCAAGGCTCCCGCAGACAGGCACGACGAGACTCTAGTACAGGGGTCTCCAAACTACGACCCGCGGGCCAAATCCGGCCCGTGACAGCTTAAGAGGAAGCTCCCTATTTTCATGTTAATTTGGATGAATATTCTAAAATAGTCACAAATACAAGCAAAATAAAACTTTAGTGTATGATTTATTGGATCTTTTTCTTTCCATGTTGAGGACAGTTACGTAATATTGTAATATTGTTTCTAGATACTGTAGAATATATAGTTATTATCCACCCGCCAGATATTTTTTTTGTAGATCAATTATTAGTTTAGTTATAAACGAAATGAGAATTGAGACTTACGCTATTTAGGTTCGGGCTCGAACACGATCAAAGAGCGCACGCGATATTCAACTTTATTACTGATGAACTGGTTTTAGAACTTCAGACATATCCAAACATTTTCCGCACAAGGACTGATAATGAATGATACAATTTAAGACTAATGGTTTTAAACCACCATTATTTTCTACAGCCTTTGACACAAGTTCGACAACTCAGGGATCGCACACCAATCAGGAAACTTATTTGCCTGCCACATGCTGAGCTGGACTCCCAACCTTGAGACGCACATTTGATATTGATTAGTTTGAAGTAGGTATGTCGTAATGTCACTATTTCTTTAAGTATGTCCTTCTTTTTTGCCTATTGTTTTTGACCCCTGAAAATCAGCACTGTGCTGTGGGTCCCCCATAGCACAACATCATGCTGAGTGCAAGCCTTCTTGTCACAGTCATGACGTGCAGCTGCCGACTATTTGTTTTACCAGTTTATGTTTTCATATATCTTGCACGTGTTTCTGTGACAAATTAAATTATTTTTCTTTCTTTCTTTCTTTATATAAATTCTTTTAAGTCGTTATCTATTATTTTATTGTATGTTGAGCTATGTCTTTTGTGTGCACTGAATAAATGTTTTATCTATCTATCTACTCCTTTATTTTTACCACACATATTTTTGCGTTCATCAGTTGTGATAGATTTCAAGTTTTTCCATCGAAGGTTCATTTTATTAATGGCATTTTCAGCTCCCTTCAAAATATCTGCCCCAGTTGTCGCCCCTACATGGGACTTAAACATAAATGGCGAAATGTGGGTGTCCTACAAGTACACCTCTAGGAACCTTCGGAGAAACAAGGCGTGATGATATGTTATGTTTTTATTCAAAAAGACCAAAGAAAGAAAAGAGAAAAGAAAAAAAAAGAGATTAGTCAAGACACCCCGTCACAAAAATCTCTGTTTCACCGTAGCATCGAGCAGACGCAATAAAATACCACAGTAAATAAGAACCAATTAATACAAGCTTCCGAATTAATTAATACATAATTCTACATACAAGTTTTGGAGTCAACGACACCACAACAGGGTCAAGGTTGCCTCACCAGTCAACCAACTTTCGTTCAATAAGATCACGTAACCGGAATTACCGTTTAGCAACCGCAACCCTGATTTGAATAAAGAATTGATGATGACCTTGCAGTGGGCTATAAAAACTAGTTTATGAAAACATCATGCTTGTTTTGTTGATGCAAAAAGTAATCTAGATTCGCGAATAATAATAAATGATCTAGATATTTAAAAAATAGTCTAGTAGAAAATTATTTCCAGTCATGGGGACTTGCGACAGAAATGTATACTTAAATTAGCATGTCGGTGACGCGAACCCATAAGATTTTCTACTACCAAAAATTTCTCAACGCGCCGAAAGAAAGTTTTCACTTCAATATAAGTTAAATGGGCAAAGTTTGTATTTTTTTCTCACTATTAATAAAAATCATTATTACAAGTACAGGTTGTACTTCTAATAATATCGCGATGCTATCGCGGGCGCGGCAGGGAGTGCGACTCTTGTCGGGCCCGCAGTCTGCACGAGCCTTGACGCGTGACGCGATTGGTAGCACTGAATTTTGCAGTCTTAGTTTCAATACTAATAGAGTTCAAAATGGCAACTGACATAACAGAACTACAAAATTCACAAGTGCTACCAATCGGGTCACAAGTCAAGTTATAGTGAACGCACTGTAAGTTCGATACTAGTTAAAACGACACTTCAGACTCAAATTCTCTCCTTGCCAAGAAAAAAGATAAGGTTCCTTTTTAGGGTTCGGTAGTAATTTGTAAACAATAAAAGATAGCAATAGGTACATTCGTTGTTTGTTTTATGTTGCAAAGCACAACAGACTACGTCATTATTATAACTAAGAGAGGAGATGTGATTTATCTTAAGATCGCCACACATTGGTCGTACGATCGCTCTCCGTTTAGGATAAAACCTTACCCTATAACGGGATTATGAGCCATATTGCGACCGGGTCGTATACAGAAGTGAGCTGAGATTATCAAGCTTAAAGCTGTGAACCGTGGATGATTCTCTTGAGCATACATGAAATGTGTGAGCTGTACCTACGTGTAACATTATTATTATATCCAAACTTTTTGAAGTAAAACTTCTTTACGCACGCTTGACTTGGGGAGTAAGCTTGTGAATGCGTACGCTTTCACGCCTAAAACGGCTAAACAGATTTGGATGAAATTAAGCACATGAGTAAACCATGACCTAGATTAGGACGTAGAATACTTTTTAACCCAATATTTCCACTAGATAGTGACTTATGCAGGTGAATCCGTGGGTGCAGCTAGTAGATATATAAATCTCCAAAGTTCATAATGACGTAACTGTTTCGTATCAATAATACAACATAATAGAGTTATTCAATAAATCTAGATTCAATTACCGTTAATGGTAAGCTGAACTGAAAACAATTTTGTAAAAACTGAAAACCCAAGAACATTGCTAAGTACCTAGTCAAAGTCAAAGTCAAATTATTTATTTCAAATAGGTACATAAAAGGCACTTTTGAACGACAAAAAACACAAAAAAATAGAATTGATTCTAGTTGCCCCTTCCAAAAGGTACTTTCCTATGGAGAAGAATGGGCAAGAAACTCCACCGTTACTCTTTTAAGTTGGTAGTAGTTGGCTGGCCTACACTGTCCTCCAATACCTATTAACACTGTTATTTTGAAATATTGTTAAAGCTAATTATAAAAAAAAAAGGTTACCGTGTAGTTTCTTGCTGGCTCTTCTCATAGAAAACGACCAATTGGAACCGTGCACCTAGCTTCTGACGTTTCATAAGTGCCCATGTATGTTTCAACATCATCATTTCAGCCGAAAAGCGGCCACTGCTTGACATAGGCCTCCCCCAAGAGGGGTGTTTGCCATAATCGCCATGCTTGGCAGGCGGGTTGGCGAATCGCAGTATGGTGTTAAAATGCATAGAGAACGCTGCTGCCCATTCTGTAGTAAGTCCCTTAGTCGCCTTTTACGACACCCACGGGAAGATATGGGATAGTGTATTCTTTACGGCCGAAAAAATAAATATAAAAATCAGAATGGAGTTTATTTTTTAGAATACGGGGCCGTTATGTTAAAGATAATGTTATTAATGACGTTTGTTACGTCAGTGGCTGTTAGGTTAACATGATGACAGTAAGTTTAGATGTTTGTGCCAACGAGAATACGGAAAACCCCCGTTACTAAGTAGCTAACTAAAAACACAATCACGTTTCTTCATGAAATCAATACGAAATTCCTTATTGATGGTAACGGGAGGAAAATCTACATTTATGACACATACTTGGGATTTTACGTTATTCAATCGGTCAGCTGGTCAAATACAGTAAAGTACTGAGAAATTATAGACCTACTTAAACCTACAGGTATGTGTAAAAACCTGCAGGGCCTACAGGAAATGTATATACCACCTAAAGGTGAGTACCTAAAAATAATGCATAATCAGTCTATAATGTTCCCACTGGCCTCCTCTATATGAGAGGGAATGGGCCCTAATCCACAACGTGGGCCCAGCGCGGTTTGGTGGATGGCACATCATGTCTTCGAATTTCTGGTTCTAGGATATTTGCTCACGATGTTTTCCTTTACCGTTTTGAGAGCAGTGTTGATGAATTAATTTACAATAAGAAAAGCGCCTGTCAGGGTTCGAACCTACGACCTACAACTCGTAAGTCACAGTCGTTACCACTGGGCCAGTACTGCTCTGCTAAGGTGAGTATTCACTGAGAATTTTCACAAGCATTTCCATGTAACGTAACCTTCCTTCGAATGCTCGACACGGTGTTCGAAGAAATTGTCAAAGTGTTTGAGCAAAGTGTTTTACCTGTAATATTTCTTTCTATTTTGAGTTTACTCGTCGTTGAAATGTCGGATCTGTTGGTGGTGTGTGTATGCTCGATGAAATATTACACGAATACCCGCGTTTGTCAGCAAAATCAAGTCGACAAAGCGTCGAGCATCGTGCTCATTGTTCGCTTCATGAAAGAGCGGCTCAATGTTTTGTTACAAGTAAATACTCTAGTGCCTAGTCCACATACTCACCTTAAGTAAAATTCCCTATTGCATATATAACGTCGTGATCTGATCGAGTCACTGATGAGTGTGTGAATGGTTGAATAATGTCCATATGTTAAATATATTATTAGGGCCTTCAAGTGGGTAAATACGAGGATATATTCTATTCTATTCTATAAAGACTCCAATGATACAAATGAACTACCAACATTTGGACAATGGAATCTACAGAAAAATAAGAAAAGACATCAAGGCACCTGTTCCCCGCTGACGAGGAAGCGACTAGCTATCAAAGGTTTCCTCGCTCAAGAAACGTACAATAGTAGGTCCCGTGTGTGTAGAGATACCATAATTATTTTATTTAATAGTGAAGAGAAGAGAAAAGAAGATGACATGTAGTGACAAAAATTGAAAAGAGTATGCTTAGATGGTTTGGTCATGTTGAGAGGATGAGTGAAAGGCGACTAACAAAAGGTATTTATAAAGTAGATGTGAGTAGAAACGCCGGACGCCCTAGGAGTATATAAATAGTGAGTTAATTGGTGATGTTCTTCAAAAAGGTCAGGTGCGTAGTACTCGCAACCGGCGTACGTGTTTAACCAGATGTATGACCGTAGGCGGAGGAAGAGGAGTATGTATGTAAAGAGCGTAGCAGGTGGCGTCTTTAATTTCTGCCTACCCCCATGGGAAGAAGGCGTGAGTTTATGTTATGTTATGATCGCTGTCTGTTCACCGCCGACGAGTATTTGTTTTTCGCAGCGAGTAATCGCTCGTACGCTTTTTGTAAATTGCCGGCGCGCGGCGGTGGAACAGGTGCTTAAACTCACTTAGAAAATTAATGAAGAAGAACCTTTTTTATAATATTTTTATGGCCTGGTTGCTGGGACCTTTTAGCCAAGTCTTTGTTTAGTTACAACCATACGTCACGTCATTTCGAACCATATTAAAATTGAAAAAGTTAATCGTCGTCATACGAAAAAAAATTTTTAAATAGGAACGCGTTGAATGAGAACCCCTCCTTTTTTCCGTCGGTTAAATTAAACTTTTCACACATATTATTTACTGAGTTTTAAGACTTAGTTCTTCTTGATTCTGTCTGTTATTGACCCTAACCCCTAAGGCAGGGGAACCAAACAGAAGGGGTGTGAGATGAGGACGGGACGCAGACGCGGTGTCCCTTTCAAGTATCTCCATTATTCTTCATACAAAATGTATTAACGCCTATAGGACGGATGCTCTTGTCATCCGCTTCCGATTCGTCGTTAGGTGGTGTTTTCTTCTAAATATTTACTTCTTTTTTTTTTCTTGCGTTCGTTTTCATATTCCGATGTCACTTCTTGGACAATAGTGTGGGTTATACGTTTTTTCGACTGTAATAAAACTACTTTTTGTAAATGCTGTAATGTAGGATATCTGTTTTTTATCCCATGTAAATAAAATAAAATATAAGGCGGTCTGGCTAAAAACATACAGAAAGGACAATCCGCAGCCGCGTCGCTATTCCATCTGCATTCTAATGCTGCGTCTGCGTCCCGTCCTCGACTCACGTCTCACATGTGAATTTTAAGTCACAATCATGTAACGTTTTTCCCATTGCCGTTAGTCACGATTATATTGGTGCTGTTATAATTTACTTCAGATTTGGCAAATTCTTTAACGGAGATGATTATTTTGCTTTAATGTTTGTGGTGTCCTTGGGATTTTGCAGCGTGAACTTTGCGGGTTTTGGTTTTTGAGCAGATGCATAATCACTAATCAGTCTACAATGTTCCCACTGCTGGGGCTCAGGCCTTCTCTCTTCGAGAGGGAGTGGGCTGTAATCTACCACGGGGGCCAGTGCGGGTTTGTAGATGTCAAATGTCTTAGAATTTTTGGTTCTAGGACATGCTGGTTTTCCTTCACCGTTTTGATAGAATGTTGATGAAATTATTTACACAAAGTAAAGCGCCTGCCTGGGTTCGAAGCCATGACATACAAATCGTAAATGGGGGCCGTTAACACTGGGCCACCACTGCTCTACAACAGACCCATATACATTTAGAAATATGCATATATGCCATATGCATATTTTTCAATGTGCTATGTGTATTGAAATATGACCCTTATTCTACTAGTGGCGATTAATCATATAGGTACTTTTGGCACACCCTGGATATTCAGTCCACGTTACTGACTGGTTAATCATTTTTTAAACATAAAGATCATTTTATTTGTCAAAACATGCGTATACATGCAAATTAAGCATGCAGGATGTCACAATATTAATATTTAGTACGTACATGTTTCACCCGTAAGGCGTACAAAATATAAAATTTACAAACTTAAATTACAAAATAAAAACTAAATTACTTAAGGCACTTTTCAATCCAAGTACACACAGTCAGTAATAAACATTGATATGTCAGTAAAATTAATTAATTACAAAATGTCACAAAAATAAAGATTAATAAAAAAAAATAGAAAAAATACCGCTGCATTTATTAGCTATCCTCATAGTTTGTGCTGATATGGGACATCAAACACTAACCAGGGGGTCTACTCCGTACATAAATCCGAAGTATCGGCATAATGTTCGGCCGTTGCTTGACGACGGCTAAGTATGGCTGACTACGGCGAAAAAAAAAATAACGACAGTCAAAGAGATAAGCCAAAGTCAAAAATGTGACTTTAAGTCGGGAAAAAGGAAACTATGGAAGTTTTAAACGGCCGAAGATTCGGTCGATACTACGGATTAACGCTTCAGAGTAGACCCCAAGAACAGGATTACCTCATTTTATACTCTACTAAACCAACTAACTAAATAAAGATTAAACCATTTAGATGAACCACAGGCCTCTCTTTGTACAGTACAGATGGTGCCATCCACAAAGACGCACCTCACTATTTTTTGGTCGAGGGGGCCACGGGATGTGGGGAGTTTGAGCCGAGCTGATTTATTTATCGTTGTGTACATACGCACTCAAAGGCAATTCTGTCGATACGTACCGACAGCACTACAACAGTAGCGTAAGTATGCACACTTGCGCTGTAAGTGATTAAGAAAAAGCGTGGAGCGCGTCTTCATGGATGGCACCAGCGCCGGCTTAAGGGAGAGCTGACCGGGGCGGCCGCCCGGGCGCCGCCGCCGGCGACTGGAGGACGCCACCCGGGGCTTACAAGGCGCAGCGCGCGCCAGCTTAACTTAAGGGGGATGCGCTAAGGTAGCCCGCGAAATTAAAATTTTATTACGTTTTTTGCAATTTGCAGGTCAGTAACAGGTTGTATGTTGATCTAAATATGATTCGCGGCCGTTACAAATATGGCTTTACAGAATTATAATCATTAGAATCAGCAGCGTATATTTGTTACGGCCGCGAATCATATTTAGATCAACACACAACCTGTTACTGACCTGCAAATTGCAAAAACGTAATAAAATTTTAATTTCGCGGGCTACCTTAGCGGATCCCCCTTTACCACTAAAATAATACCTATCTCTATCGATCTTTAGAAAAACTAAATGCAGCGTATTAACTATAATGAACTTATTTCTTAAGAGTGAGTATTCAGCATTTATCTACCTCGACCTGTCATTTTGCTTCTTGTCTTCTCGTATCTCTCACTAATTATGTAGGATGACAGAGAGACGCACTGAGCGACTGGCGGCATTGTTTTTCATTATAAGTTTCGTGACTCACAATATGTAGGTACGTACCTACATTGTTTAGATAATGAATGGGTAAAATATGTATTATTAATAATAATAAATACCTACGTGTTTGTAGTTTTCTATTAATTCAATAATAAAATTATGGTACATTAAGATAAACATAAAATTACAAACTTTATAATTTACTTAGGTAAGTATTCGTGCCAAGTTTCAAGTTTATTAGCTCTAGGAATAAGATTTTTTATGCAAACAAAATCCCCCTCTCCCCCCCCCTAAAAGTCAAATTTCCAAAAACCCCTTCTTAGCGGATGCCTTTGTCATAAGAACTGTCGGTTCGCCAAATTTCAGCCCAATCTGTTCAGTGGTTTGAGCTATGTGTTGACAGACCAATCAGTTACGGTTTCCTTTTATATATAAGGCTAGATAATAATATTGAGAACCTTCTCCTTTTTAGAAGTCGGTTAAAAACCATTTATCGCCAGAGTGCATCTCATGACAATTCCAATAAGACCAAACACGGGTAGGATATATTGTTTAATTACGGAGTTCCAGTGCCTAACTTCCGTCTATCATCTATCATCAGATCAGTTTGATGGTACTATTTTGATCAGAACCATTTAATTAAATTTGCTTCGCTTAACTATCTTAATCCAGATATCTTATCGCCACCCGTGAAATACTTATCGTTGAGAAGTTCCGGTGGCCATCTGTGGCCTTCTTCATCAGTTAGATACACTTCACCAAATTATACTTTCTGAATGCAAATGATTGACTTGTTGATGAAAATATAAACATCGGTATATGTATGCCTATAATATTTGAGTAGTTCCTTCAGTTACTTATGGATCCCAACATCAGAACTGGATTTTAATGAAAATGGGACCAATGTGGAAGTATATCCTTTCAAATAAAAAAAGAATTTTCTAAATCGGTTCATAAACGACGGAGTTCTGAGGTAACAAACATTAAATAAATAATTAAATAACATTATATACATTATTTATATACACATTAAATTTTAATTATTCATTCATTCATTAAACATTATTAATATATACATTAAATAAATAACATTATATAAAAATACAAACAACTTGAGAACCTCCTCCTTTTTGTGAAGTCGGTTAAAAACTGAAAATAAGTTTTTTTAATTTTATTGAAATATATAAAAGGGCGCCAAATGTATGACTCGCCTGGGCCGCCTAGATAATTAACGCTGGACCTGGATGGCACTATTTAAAATCTACCAATAAGTAAGCCAATCATAAAATATTCCAGCCAGAATTTCGTGGAAATTAGGTGGTAATACCACCGGGTGAAGTCATCGGGTCATCGGGTGAAGTTTACCAAACTGACCTAAATACAATGTGCTTCCCCTTTGGCACCTACAAAATATGTATAGTTGTTATACAGAAATATGACGTATTTATTGCGGTTCAAATGTGCATTTTGGGTTTTCCTGATGCAAGGGTGACGTGGCCACGTGAAAAATAGGTCCCTATTTTACCCTCTACAATTTTCTCGTCAAGATATTGTAAAGAGAACAAGAGAGAGCCAATCACAATCGTGGCTTGAAAGAAAGGAGACACAGCAGTTTCAGTTAACTAATACTTTACACTCAATAAATATGTTAACATCAGAATTATTCATCACCAAGCACCGCCACGTCGGTATCTATCCAGCGGATATCTGCGGCCTTCACAAGGTTACCGGTCTACCTTGTAGGAGGCCTTCCAACGCTACGTCTTCCGATACGCGGTCGCCACTCCAGAACCTGTCGGCTCCATCGGCCATCTGCTCTGAGAGAAATGTGTCCTGCCTACTGCCACTTAAGTTTGGCAATACTGAACTATTACGCAATTATAAATAAATATTTTGTAAAACGTGTCAATTCTACTAAATAACACTGTCCTTCAAGATACAGGATTTTCCTAGTTTGAAGGGCAGGGTCTTACCCATTTGTAATAGCCATACCTATCCCTTATTGATACAAAGCTGATGTTATCTAGGCTAAGATTTTGGTGAATAAATGATTATTGACTTACTTACTTAGTGATCAGTATGACAAAACTGAGAAAGAACCAAGGTTTGTAATGGACGTTTAAAGCATAAAGCATTGCTATTTTTTTCTACCACAGACATTGATGTGCACATTCATGAGTTCTCGAACCACAAAAATGGGACCTGTAAATCGAGATACTAAAATCTAATCGCTCTGAGAAGACTTCAGTATTTCTAAATTATTAGATTTAAAAAATACTTATGAAACAAAACGAACGCTTTGCTCGTTTTTTCGTGTTTGTACGCTTATCGCTGTTAAGGAAAAACAGTTTCTATACCATGATTTTAAGCAACTAAATAGTATTCTATTAGAAAGAAAGAAAGAAAAAATATTTACTGGGACTCAACACAGCAGATCACAAATTAAACTAAAACACACTCTTAAACATAAAAAATTAAAACAATAAAGAAAATAAAGTAAAATGAAAATTAAAACAAAGTCCTGTACGAGGCTAAAAGGCCAAAACGCTATTCTATTCTATTCTTAAAAATATTTAATTTTAAATTGCTGTGATATGACCACATTTTGACACTAAATAAAGGTCTAAGGTCTTAAATAAAGCTGTATAGTTTGTTTTTTCCTGTGCTTGTTTGTTTAAGCGCGCTAACCTCTATAACGTCGTGAGTAGTGTATTTGTTAATTCTATTAGTTTAGTACTCCTATCATGTGTAATATTTAATATACTGCTGTTTGTTGTCCCTAATAAATAAAATATAATAAAACTACCAGTCGGAATTGAAAAAATATTTTTGCATTTGATAACCTGTTGATAAAATCTTGGGGTGTTTTAATTTTAATATCACAGTAGGACACTAAGGAGCAAAAAAGATAAAAACTTTTTACAAAAAAAAAAACGACTTCCAACAAAACATTACAAAATGAAAAATAACTTTAATTTCGGAAGTCGGTGTCTTTGATCTGTATTTTAGTTTTTTTGCCACCGACTTTCGTAAATTAAAGTTATTTTTCAGTTTTTAGTATTTTTTTGTTTCTGTTAAAAGTATTTTATTTATCACTTTTTAGTGAGAGTTTGTAATTTATCTAACTAAGTAATTTTTGCATTTGATAACCTGTTGATAAATTCTTGAGGAAGGCTATAAGCTATTTAATTTTAACATCACGCTAGGAAACTAAGGACCAAAAAGATAAAAACTTTTCTTAAAAAAAAAACGACTTCCAACAAAACATTACAAAATGAAAAATAACTTTAATATCGGAAGTCGGTGTCTTAAAAACTGTATTTTAGTATTTTTGCCACCGACTATCGTAAATTAAAGTTATTTTTCAGTTTGTAGTATTTTTTGTGTCTGTTAAAAGTATTTTATTTATCACTTTTTAGTGAGTCAGTTTGTAATTTATCTAACTAAGTACAACAGCCTAATGTCAACTGCTCATCACCTTTTACAAAATATTGCTTTTCCATCGGCAGGGTCGTTAATTGTTGAGGAGTTCTCCTGGTAAGAACCAGGAGAACTGCCACTCACCATAAATGCATTGTGACGAGCATAAATTGCTTAGCAAACATATTGAAATACATCGAATCGCAACCCGTTAAATACTTATTAATAAGTAGATCTGGCGGCCATCTGCAGGTTACTTTAAAAAATAACCAAATTGCAATGGGTGTGCTTATAAAATTTGAGGATTTCCCTCGATTTTCATGGGATCTGGCTTTGAACCTTTCAAACAAAAAAAGAATTTTCAATATTTATCCACAATTGACGGAGAAATCGGTGAACAGAAATACATATAGACGAACATAATAACCTCTTCCTTTTGGAAGTCGGTTAAAAAGTAAGAAATACCACTAAGCGGGATCCAAGATTGCCCGGAAGAGATCGCAGTAAGCGATAAGGCCGCCCATTGTATATTTTTTTTATTTTTTGTAATGTGTAATCTGGTGTACGATAACTTTAAATAAATAAATAAGTGAAAACGAAGTAATAGCACGGACAGGCGATGGGATGCGATGGGTTGAGGGAACAAGAAATTTCACGCGGGTGAAGTCGCGGGCTGAATCTAATAACTTATAGGTACCATGGAACCTTGGCCTCCAAATATCAGAAGCTATAATTAATTTTCAACAACTCTCGTGAAATCTGTTCCTCACAACAGCTGATTACACACAATAATTATTAAACGTTATTGTCATTTGCAAGTACCCACGTTTCTTGCTGATTGCCCGACTCAATGATGAGAATGTCATTTATTGTGACACGATATACACACTAATTACAATCAGATTATAAGTACATTCCCATAACAATTTTAGTGATTGTTAATATTTATTATATTTTGTCGCTCAAATACGAGTATTGAAATCTTTGGCCAACGCACTGACAGTCAGAGACACTCATTATCTCAATAACTGATCAAACCTTTGCTCTATTGTTTGAAAAATCATTATTTTCGACCACAAGACATGCGTCAGTATTTTTACTATTTACTCACGGGGGGTCACGTAATAGGGTCTGTGACTGACACACATTTTCATTACCAGCATGCTTCCTACTAAGGAGGGTGTCTGACACAGCTCTCCGGCTTAATACGAGTATTAGCCGCTGGGCTCATTTTTAGACAAATGTTGTCCGACTTGCAGCGGCGAACCCACTGGAACCGGGCTTTGGTATGTAGACACCTCATGTGTGGAAGCCTAGCTAGATAAAAGCATTTGAAGCACGCTAAAAATTCAACAGTTGTATGCGTTTCCAACATTTTTTTTTTTATAGTTTGAGCGAGCATGCTACCTGACACTCTGTTTATTATTACGGGTGATTAAGAGGAGGCTCCCTATTTTTATGTTAATTTGCATGAATATTGTGAAACAGTCACACATACAAGCAAAATGAAACATTAGTATATGATTTATTGGATCTTTTTCTTTCCATGTTGAAGACAGTTACTTAATTGATTTTTTCTAAACATCATGTCTTTTTTAAGGATTATTCTAAAAAACAAACAAGATTATTTAGCTTTTATGTCTAAAATAACTATTCACAGCAAGAAAAAGAGCGACGGCACGGTTGGCGCAGTGGTTAAGCAATTGACTGCTGCGCTACGTGTCGCGGGCTCGATTCCCGCACGGAACAAATACCTATTTGTAAGACCTACTAGTAGTTGTTCCGGGTCTGGCTGTTTGTGTATGTGAGTTTAAATGTTTGTAAACGCACCCACGATACAGGAGAAATTCCTAGTGTGGGGCAAAATTAAAAAAAAAAAAAAAAAATATGTTATTATCCCGTCACATGATATTTTTTCTCTAGATCAATTATTACTTTAGTTATAAACGAAATAAGAATTGAGACTTACGCTATTTAGTTTCGTGCTGGAACACAATCAAAGAGCGCACGCGATATTCAACTTTATTACTGATGTATTAGCGTTTAGCACATAACGGAGTGGCGGGGAGCGGGAGGCGGAGCTTGCGTTCGAAATTTGATTTAGACTGCCTGCTCTTAAGCATGCTAAGCTACGACATGTCCTAGAACTAAAAATTCGAAGATATGTGACATCTACCAACCCGCACTGGGCCCGCGTGGTGGATTATGGCCCACTCCCTCTCACAGAGAGAAGGCGTGTGTCCCATCAGTGGGAACATTATGGGCTGATTATGATGAGAATGCTAAGCTTAGGTATTGCTAAGAAATGTGAATAGTTGTTAAGCGCTTGCTTATTTTAAGCATGTTATATTAATAGGCATGTAAATGAATAAATATGATCATTGTAATATTATTAACTAGCCAAATCGAGAGACAACTCCGACATAAGTACTATTGTAACTTACTGGGGCTGCCTCAATTTATGTATGACACAATAAAAACAATTTAAAAAATGTATTTCGTATTTTTGTATTTCGTACTTTTGTATTTTGTATTATTTTTTTGTATTTCGTATTTTAAAATCATTGCGAAAGTATTTATTACTTACGGTATAAAGGTTTTTTAAAGGTTCTTTTTGTTGAGTCAGGTCGAGACAGCTTTTAATTTCTACTTAAGAATGTGTCACTATTTTCTGGCCCATTGATGTCGTTAGAGACGACAATAGCATAGTTTAATTATTATTATGTCTAGACTCAAGATGAGTAAGTAACATTGCCCTATTGTCTGCTTATAACGAAACCGTCTACTAATTTGGAAATGATGGCAGTTTAAGGGCCAATTTCACCATACTCTGTTGCTAATTAATTAATATGTTAAGCATTTTGACGGACTGTTTTAATTATACATGTAATTATGTTAAATTATACATGTTTTTGTTAATTCGTATCTGTTTTAATTACACATGTATATGTTAAATTCTTAGTTATACATGGTATAATAATATGTTAAATTATACCTGCATGTACCTATATGTTAAATTCCTAATTATACATGTTTATGTCAAACTCTTAACAGGACGTTAAATAATCAACAGAAGCCCAATTCCATACTTAAAAATCGTTCAAGTTCATGTCGCAACTGTAGTAGAAGGATTTCTATGAACACTCCATGGATTTTCTTCTACCAGAATCGCGTCGCGCCAGCGTCGGAGCGTCGCTCCTGTCTGCGGGAGCTTTAGGTATTTTATTGACATTGACTTTCTGTTTTTTTGACAGGTTGAGATTGAATTTAAAACGCCAACGTTCTTTAAAATACAGGAATAATTTTAAATACTTTGAGGGCTGAGTATGGCAGCTGGCCCTAACCCTTTAAACTGTTCATTGAAGAATTAGTTACGGGAGTTTTGCTTATGATAAATAATAACCTGATTAATTATATGATAAGTTATACAACATGTAAATGGATCACCTGTCACGACTACTAAAATATACTACCTACCTACCTACTAATTATTCTAACACAAACAAAAGTGACCTACCCAGACACGAATATCTGTAAAATCATTACTTCAAGTTGAATTTTAGGTCACTTTAATTGACATTCAGGTCTATTAAAGTGCGGCCGCTGAGAGAACGCGTTCCTAACACCTGTTAGTTTCATACAAACGAATATGTGTTTTACGAATTTAGACTTTATTAGTTCCTAATCTTGTACAACTGACAGTATTCGCTCGATGGCCGTAATATAAGCAGTATATTGTATGTAGATCCACCCACCCCACAACAAGGGACCCATCCCCAAGACCTACCACCCGACCGGGGGGGGTCCGGTCGGGGGGGACCTATCTACAAGAAGGTAACACATTATAATAACTGGTACCTAGTTTATTTCTACACATTTCCTAAACTTTGTCTTATTTTTCTATGGAGGTAGGTATACGAGTACTTAGATTGTTTTGTAAAGCTCATCAGACAAATCTACTGATAAAAAATAATGATGATCGAGAAAGATATTTTTTGCCACAATAACCACCAAATCTGGAAAATTTTCAGCAATCTAAGCAACTTGATTTGGACTTAATTGCGTTGCGACGAATGTGTTGGATTCCTTTTCACAAACTATCGTATCTAATTATTTTTATAACAGCAGGAATATTGTACTTTTACTGTACTATGTTGGTTACAGAAAGTTGATTTCAATGTGTGACAAACTTATTTAATTAATTATTACTTTCCTTTTAAAACTTGGATTGAATTCATATATTATTTAATAAATCCAAATAAATTTGAGATCACGTAACCAAAAGAATTATAGGTACATAATATTTAAGTTTGAGGTAACGGTACAAATATGTAGGTACATTAGCGAATACAAAATAAACTACTGATTCATACCCTCAACCAACGACCGATCATTGCATTACTACTTAATATTTACTTAAATAGATAAAGCACTCACTTTTGTGTATACTTCTCGTACTAACGAAAATTAATGTCACCAACAACAGATACGAAAATGTCAAAAACCGCGCCATTTCTATAACAATAAAAAAAAAACACTTCAAAAATAGAACGCCACTGGCAACCGAATTATTCAAACACTCGAATTTGACATTTTAAAAACGGAATTCTTTTTTCATTAAGACCCAATGATCACGGCGCTACTGTCTTTACAACACTGTTCAGAAATTACTTTTAGTAATGATTTAAAAAGTGCAATTCGGACAAGACATTGAGTGGCGTGGAGTGTTCTGTGCTAAATTTTTTTCTGCCTTGAACTGAACCTTGACAGTGCGTGTAGAAAATGCATTCCTGTTCATATTAGACCCTTTACGATAATAGCTTTAAATTGTATTGAGTAATTTAAAACGTGTTAGTAATTTGTGTCAGTAAAATAATTGTGCAGTATGTAGTACGTACTTACGTGTTATTATAAAACCGTGACTTGAATTATGGCGAATGATATCACGAATTCGTTTTGCTGTTTCTCTTTTTTATTCTGTGACAAATTGGCCGGTTTGTTTAGGATCGACTTAACAAACAAACTAATAAACATTTGATGATTAATAATTTAATACCTAGTTATGTAATTGAACAAGGTAGGTATCTAATGCAATATTATGTGATGAAACATAAGCAGCTGTGAAATATATGCATTCACACACAATAGTTATAATTTCATAGAAAATTAATAGCTTCTATAAATGTAACATGTCCCCAATAATCCCCTCAAGCCTACACACCCTCTCAGGCACAGATTCTCAAGGTTCATGTAATGTCGTCCTTCAGAATAACAATAAAATTAAGATGTTACTTACTTATATATGTTTTATTGCCCGTAAACGTAATGACGGCATAAATGTACTCAGACTCACACGGGCTATTTAGGGCAATTTATTGCCCGGTGATATACCTATCCACACCGAGAGTTTGGGGGCAATTTAGTATTGAATTTTGATCAATAGAAATTACGGCGACTGTTGTGCAACAGTTAAAACCCTTTGTCCACTGACCTGTTATTGTATGTGCATATGGCCGTGATGGCTAGGTCATTAAGACGCTGACAACAGCTAAACCACGGTCACTGTCAGACTGCATACAAAAGAAAGAAAAGCTCGATGACACAAAGCTTGTAATTTATTGCAAAATATGAAGCAATTATCTATTTACTCAAAAATGAGTAATCGAAAATAAAAAACAACAAAATTCTGCATAATAAGACATTCTTGTTATTAATTAAATACCAACCGTACGGTGATATTTAATACAGATATTTTGGATTGAAACTCAAAGTAAAGGGTTAGTTTACCGTTAATTTGTATCGATTTTTTTTTTCTAAACATGTTTTGGTAACAACCATGTTCTGCGAAATATGTTCAAGAATAGCACATATTTATTCTGCTACCACAAACTATGTAGATTTGGCAATTTTGTTTCCTACTTTTATCATTTGGTTCTTGTCAGCGCCTTTATTTGGTTGTGTTTTTGTTGGTATAGTGGCGTGGCGTGTGCTAGCTAACTTATAGCAAATAATTTATTTAATGTTTTGTGTTGCGTAATGTAAATATGTAAATTTTTCTAACTGAACAGATAGCTGCGCTGTCGGGGACTTTGTTGAGCAAATTCTTCTTTCCAGCTAAACCACTAGGAAGTGGTGAAGAGCTGGCATTTTAAGGGGACTGTCTAATGTAATGTTTTGATTCTCAACCTAGTTTCAATAAATGACTTTTGATTTTTTTGAGAAAAAAAAAACTAAAATTTTTGAATGTCTGTCCAAGACTACCGTTTTGAATATCTTACGTAAGTATATTATGTGTAGGCATGTATGTATAGTTTTTTTTAAATAAAATCTAAGTATTTTATTTAAGGAGGATGCGCTAAGGTAGACAGTTGTATTGATGATTTTAAAGGTAATAATTCTGTAAATGTTACTTTAGCAAATCATATTTTGATCAATATACAACCTGCAAATTTCAAAAAAGGTAATTAAATTTGAATTTTGCGAACTACTCTGGCGCTTTCGCCTGAAGTGTAGTGCTTTTTTTAACAATAACTACTTATGTGGACTTATTTTAAGTCATCTCTGGTGAGGCTGATATTTGAATACATCGTATTATTTTAACAAGTGAAGACCCCTCCAGACAAAGTCACTTCCAGTGAACATTAGGGCTTAGAAGCCACTGAAATGTTAATCAATTTGTGTCAATTTTGTAACATACTTATTTAGTTGGATTCTACGCATGGAAGCTTATAGCTTTTTCTAAAGTATTCATCGAATGTAACAATGAATAGTCAGCGCTATCATTGAAAAAGTATGATCGATGCTTTAACATTTAGAAAAAAACCGGCCAAGTGCATGTCGGACCACGCACAATGAAGGGTTCCGTTGTTGGGATGAATTTATCCCAAGAACAAACTTAAAATTGTAGTTGAAAAACATGGTCTCCACATATACGCCGTATACATCGATATACGCCATGGTCAATTTTCCAACTGAAAATTTAAGTTTGTAAACGCAAAAAATGATTTTTTTATGTGATAAAACTACAAATTAACAATTTCCGAACTTTCTCCTTTACTTGTGCTATGAGACCTTGCTTCTGCCCAAATTTCATGATTCTAGGTCAACGGGAAGTTCCCTATAGGTTTTGATTTATGTGCGAGATATTCGCAATTTTATTTATGTGATAAAAGTACAAATTTACAATTTTAGGACTTTTTCTATTCTTGTGCTGTAAGACCTTTCTTCTTGCCAAATTTCATGATTCTAGGTTAACGGGAAGTACCATATAGGTTTTTGATTTATTTGAAAGTATCGAAATAATGTCGCCATAATGTCGCTTATATCGCCGTATTTTTTTAATTCGTTGACTTGGAAGATTCATTTTTTTAAAGCTTCAAGGGACCATAGACTTACGTATTTGATATTAATTTAAACTTGATACCTCTACGCGTTCCTGAGAAAAATGGTCTTGACAGACTGACAGACGGACAGACAGACAGACGGACAACGAAGTGATCCTATAAGGGTTCCGCTTTTTCTTTTTAGGTACGGAACCCTAAAAACGCATATTGTACAAGTAGATACGTACCTACATGCTTACTGTGTATAGTATATTGTGCTAATGTAGTTATTTTATGGTTCTGCCCCGATGTTCTTCCTCTTAGTAGTGTACAGATATTATTACTGAGCTGTTCATAGAAATAATATAATTGTGCTCGTGACTGTGCAATAAAGATATTCATATTAATCTGTCTTGTTTAAATGCTGTAATCAACCTATCAATAAAATCATTAAAACTCCATTAAATGGGGATAGACAAAGGCGTAAAATCTCAATTTAGGACAGTACCTGCATATTATAACTCAATGAAAATACCTATTTGTGGTTTCCCAGCTATCACTCTTCTGTTATTCCTCTTCAGTTAATTGAATATCACGGAAATGTCAAACCCACAGATATTTAATAGAACGCAGTAGTGATTCTAGTTAATGATAAATTGTTATAGGGGCTATATATAGGAAAATGACGTATTATTATTATTAAGACACTATTTTTGATGTAATATTCATTCGATAATATTAAAATGAAAAATGAAATAACTTCTACCTATACTAAGTATACAATAAATACAACAATTTATATAAAAATAGGTAGGTAAGTACCTAATTGCGTATCTGTTGTCAATATGACCTGAATCAATTAAACCTAAGGTCCTAATTAATGTTTTATTATCATTGCAAAAAGCGTGTGATTTAGGATTTAATTATGATTAAAAGGTAGAACCAATAAAATTACAAATATTATTTATCACAAAAAACAACAAAGAAAAAACTAGATCATTGAAAACTGTGTAAAATAAATCTAAGTAGTTCACATAAAAAGTTTTAGTAAATACTTGAATGCGTCTCCACGGCCGTCGCTATTCGGCTATCACACACACGTATCAATCTGTGTGCGTTGTGATTGTATTTTATTTTACTTTTATATACTATGCCCACTGACTTTGTAAGAGATAGGAGCCGTCGTTCCTTCCCACGAGACAATTTAGATAGTCGGTAATACCTATCACTAGTTCAAAATGTCTTTCTTCGAATCTAAACAGTCCTAAAATATTTTTTTGTCTATATGTTGATTGTCAAACAAGCAAAACAGTGGTCGCCGCCGGCTATGATCATCTGAAATACTAGAAGTATCAAAGGCACGTTGCCAGGCCAGAAACCATGTCTCATAATCAGCCTGTAATGTTCCCACTGCTGGGACACAGACCTCCTCTCTTCGGGAGGGAGTGGGCCGTAATCCACCACCGGGCTCAATGCGGGTTGGTAGATGTCACGTCATGTCTTCGAATTCTTGGTTCTGGGACATACCGGTTTCCTGACGATGTTTTCCTTCACCGTTTTGAGAGCAGTGGTGATGATTATTTACACAAAGTAAGGCGCCTGCCTGAGTTTGAACCCACGACCTACAACTAGTAAGTCGGAGTCGTAACTACTGGGCCACTGTAGTGATTCCAGAGCATGTTTCATGAGCTTTTTATTACACCAGCTAGGCTTGATGGCGATGATCTTTGCAGAGTGCCTAATAGTGGCTAGATGAGTTACCGAGGATCGCATGGCGTGCGTTTGGACAGGCCTATGTCCAGCTGTGGCCTGATTATGAGTATCTAAATAGAGTAAGCCCAGAATTAGACTTCGATGTTGGCAACTTCAGTAGCGTCCTGCAACGTGCAAGCAACATGGTGACACGATATTCAGTGTCTCATTGTTTGTGGTACACAGGGCTCGGAAACTGGTTAATTTTCTAACCGTTATTATAAAGGTTTTCGAACATGTTTCGTTAATTATTTAATATTTTGTTACAAAATCAATGCTGAACTAATGATTACATTAAGATGATGACACCAGCATTAAATAACATTACATTTAACCTGTACCCATCCCTCCCGCTCTGCTAAGCCTTGTGATAAAACTTAACATTTTATTTTTTACGCAAAATCATCATTTTATATAATTTTATATACAGTCATATTGGCATTACTGAATATTATATATGTTACGGCTAATACCCGAAGTGCGGCTACATTTAGTTTTAGCCGGTTAGAATTATAGGTCCCAGACAATCCCTGTTGGATAAAACCAATTTACCAACAATAGAGGGGATCTGGCGCTCGGCGGCCGCTCCCGCGGCACGCTCGCTTCGCTCGCTCGCCTTCGCTTGTTAATGGTTACTGTTCACGCTGAGATATGCATTACGCATGCCCGCTCGTGGGGGACAAGTCGGGGTATGTGGGACTCCTGTCACTACAGTATACCCACTAAAACTCAGCGGTGTTTCCACATCGCCGTGTTGGGAGGGCCATGGGATAACGGCTCAGCCTTTTCTTCCACAACCCTCCCGGCGCATGCCCGCCTAGCTGGCGGGCCCCTCATGCCCCCCCGTTACTGGGGGGCTACGGGAATGGCCGGGAACACCTGGCCATTCCCGTCCGACACTGGTGGAGGCCTGTGCAATACAGGTAAGGGTTCCCCCGCACCCGTTGCCTGCTGGCCTCCACCTGGGAGGAGTCGGAGATGACGTTCAAACTGACGTCTTCTTCGACCCCTCCGCCGCCTTCGGAGCGGCGCCGCGGCAGGATCGTCCTCCCGCGTGCGCTCTGCCGCCTCCTTCTGGGACATGACGTGTTCGCAGAAGGAGGCGACTGCCGCCCAGGACCCCTCATCCCTCAGCATGGCGTTAACCAAGCCGGGGAGTGAGAGGTCCGATCCAATCACCGCGTTCAGACTGTGGCGCGGCTCGGACCACGACGGGCACACCTCGAGGGTGTGCTGCGCCGTGTCCTCCGCCGCGCCACAGTGGTGGCACGACGGCGTCTCCTCCCGTCCGATTCGATGCAGGTACGATCCGAAACAACCGTGTCCGGACAGCACCTGCACAAGACGGAACGAGAGGAACCCGTGCGACCGCTCGAGCCAGTCTCGCAGGACTGGCCCAATCGCGTCGAAGGTTCGGCGGCCGAAGGCTGTAGTGGCGAGTTCCCCCGTCCAATGGACGACGATGGCGTCTTTCGCCTCCCGCCGGACTGCAGCCCGCTCTTCCGGGGCTGGGCGTTCTCCTCTCGCCCTCCGCCCCGCCGTCCATTCATACACTCTGGCGAGCACCCACGCCTCGAGTTCCCAAGGAGGGGTGCTGGCCAGAGCGCATGCTGCCGCAAAGCCCACTGTGCGATGGGCCCGCACCACACGCTGTGCTATAGCCCGTTGGGGTGCCCGCAAGGCCGCGGCGTTCTCCTTCCTGTGGAGGGAGTCCTCCCAGATGGGAGCTCCGTAGAGGGCTATACCCTTCCCAACTTGGGGGGGCTAGGCCCCCCCAAGTTGGGAAGCAGCCACGAGAGGGCGCCCGCGGCCTTCAGCAGGCGCGACGACAGCCCGCTAAAATGCGGACCGAAGCGCCACCTGCTGTCGAGTACAAGGCCCAGATATTTCATCTGGGCCTTCACCTCAATTCTGGCGCCCTCCACAAATATGTGGGCGTCAGGTTGGGGGCGCTGCCGAGGGCCGTGGAAGTACACGGCCTCGGTCTTGTGCAGCGCCACCGTTAAGCCTAGACGGTGGATCCTCCCTGCAACCAAGGATCCGCCCGCCGATGCTAAATTGGCCGCCTCCCTGAAACTCCCCCCCCGGGCGGTGAGGAGAGTGTCGTCCGCATAGCAGACAACACTCGTACCTCGGAGGAGAGTTCCCCGCAAGAGCCAATCGTAGCCGACGTTCCAAAGGAGAGGTCCCAAGACTGACCCTTGCGGAACGCCGGCCTCAACGGCGTACCGCCGGACTTGGCCAGTCCTATCCACCAGGAGGATCGCCCGATCCTCCAGGTAGCTGGCCAGCAGACTGCGCATGTGTCGAGGCACTCCGTGGAATCGGAGCGCCTCTAGGATGGTGGAGTGGGGAACGGAGTTGAAGGCGTTGGCTATGTTGAATGACACAGCCAACAATCCGTCCCTCGCTTCCATCGCCTCCTTGACCTGGCCCTTAAGACAGGCCAGCGCGTCCACCGTGGAATGCTCAGCCCGAAAACCGAACTGAGCGTCCGACAAGTCCGGTCCGATACTCCGCAGATGGCCCTTTAGGCGGGCAGCGACAATCCCCTCGAACATTTTGCCGACCTCATCGAGCAGAACGATGGGCCGGTATGCCGAGGGGGAGTCTGCTGGGCGGCCCTCCTTGCGAAGGAGGCACAACTGTTCCCTCCTTCCACGGTTTCGGGAACCTTCCAGACGCAACGCATGCGCTGAAGAGTTCCCGAAACCTCTCCTCCATTTGAGTGGCAGCGATCGCCACCACTCTCGCCGGAACACCGTCGGGGCCCGGAGCTGTCTTCTTGGCGCGGATATGGAGAATCGCCGCGCCAAGTTCCGACTCCGTGACAGGAGGGGCCTCCTCTTCTTCCTCAGCTGGCGGAGCTATCCCCTGCGGTGGGCCCATCACTGGTGGGGTGAAGTTGTCGTCCCTGCACGGGAACAGGGACTGAACCACCCCATCTAGAAAGGAGGGCTCCAGGGTCTCGGTGACCGGGGGACCAAAGGGACGCAATTTGTTGCGCGCCGCCTTGTATGGTCTCCCGTAGGGGTCGTTGTCGAGACCCTCCAGCAGCTCTGCTCTCGCCGAGTCTCTGGCGGCGGCGATGGCCCCACCGAGGACCATTTTTGCCTCCAAATATACCTCATAGAGGTGGTCCTCGTTGGCCCGGTCCCGTAGACGCCGCCGCCGACTCCGCGAGTAGGCCCTCCTTGCCACCACACACGCTGCTCGAAGCCCCGCCAGCTCCACCGACCACCAGTACACGGCGCGATTGGGCAGTGGCCGGCGAGACCGAGGCATGCTGGAGTTGCATACCTCGGTCAGAGACTCCCTCAGGTGCCCCGCCACGGTGTCCACATCTAGGCCGGCGGAAGGCGGCGAAAGCCAGTCCTGGACGAACGCCGCCTCCGCCGCCGCCTCCCTGTCCAGGCGGGCGAGAGCCCACCGTGGAAACGGTGATCGCCTCGAGAGGGGCCGCGTCCCTCCGGGGCCACTGGTGGAGATGTCAAACCGCACGTAGCGGTGGTCCGACATAGTCGTGGAGACTATGTCGGACCACCGCAGGTCCACCCGCCAGTTCAGCACGCGCGCGGCTAACGCAGAGGTGGCGAAAGTGACGTCCACTATTGAGCCATCCTGCCGCCGCACGCATGTCTGGACGCTTCCTCTGTTCAAGAGGGAGAGTCCAGAGGAGGCTGCCCACATCTCCACTGCCCGCCCACGTGCGTCGGTGGCCGGGTTGCCCCAGGTCACCGACTTGGCATTCAGGTCTCCCAGTACGGAGACCTGACGCGGCGCCACCCTACCGACCACGGCCGCCAAGACTCCGAGATAGTTCTCGAAGTCCTGAAGAGGGCAGTTTGGGGAGAAATAGACCCCCACAAGGGCCAAGTCTCCCCACGCGGCGGCCACGTATCCCGGTCCCCTCTCTAATAGCGAGACGGGAGGGGAGTCTGTGGAAGACCGCGCCGCTAGTGCCACCAAGCCGTCCTCGTCACCCAGCCAGCTGCCGGCGATCGAGTAGGGCTCGGCGACCACCGCCACGTTCACCAACCACTCGGCCATGACCTGCACTACCAGGTCCTGGGCCGCTCTGCAGTGGTTGGTGTTCGCCTGGAGGATGCGATAGTCGGAAACCATTATTCCGACATCGCACCAGTCTCCTCAGCTGCCGCCGCTGGACCTACAGCGGCGACGACGGCGGCGGCGGTAGCAACAGGGCGAACCTGCGCCGGCACCACGCCCTTCCTCACGGGGGGCTTGCAGTTCCTGCCCGCCATCTTGTGAGCCGCGGGGCGGCCACTGGCAGCACACGCCACGCAGTGTGGCGAAGCGGTGGAGCGGCAAGCGGCACTCCTGTGTCCCTCCTGACCGCATTGGAAGCAGGCGCCTCCCCAGTCAAATTTGGAGGGACACGTGGCTCGGGTGTGGCCGAACGCGAAGCACTTGAAACAGCGCACGGGCTGTTCTTCGAGTGGCCGGACCACAGCCGAGCTGAAGCCCACAAGCAGCCGTCCCTTGGTCGCGGCAAGGACGGCCCCAGCCGCGGCGACTGAGCACTCGACGCGGATGATGCCCATGCCGCGGCGGCCGAGCCTGATGGCTCCACTTTTCACTGCGCCAGCGTCGCAGCCTCCAGCCGCCGCAACGGCCGCCACCACATCCTCTTTGGTGACCGAATCGTCCAGATCGGCCACCTCCAAGGCTGCGGTCTTAACAGGCCTGACGACCGTTGCCGCATCCGCGATGACCTCTTGCAACTTTGTTGCGAAGAGGTCTGCGTTTGTGCCGCGCCGTTCCTCCGAGAACTCGAAAATTCGAGCCCCAGTTAGGGTTCGGCGGCACGTGATATTGCTGATCCCCAGCTGGGAGGGATCAGCGATGGGACGAACCCGTTTTAGGACGGACTCGTAAGTTTTGCCCCGCTCCGCGGCCTCCGGGGTGATGGTCACCACGACGGCCGCGGTTTTGGGAGGAACCTTCCTCCCGCCGGCTGGAGCCCTTTTGGCTGCAGGAGCAGTCGCAGCGGGCTTGGGGGCCGACTTTTTCTTTCCTTTCTTGACCACTTCCGTCCACGACTGGTTGGACAGGGTGGTGGAGGGAAGAAGGGCGTTTTCCTCCTGCGAGTTCTGGGAGGCTGCTGGAGTGGCAGACGACCCAGACGCTCCCTCCGCAGTTGAGGTGAGGGCATGAGGAGCCGCCTTGGTCCTCTTGCCCTTACCCTTGCCCTTGGAGGGCTTCGCACCCGATACCGGGCCTGCTAGAGGCGCAGGTTCCGGCTCCCTCGGCGGTGGCCTCTTGTCCGCTGCTAGCGGCGGGCGGAGCCGCTTTTCAGGCAAGAGCCGGTCCTCGATGCCTGCGAAGCAGGCCCTGGTGAAGGTCCTCTCCTCCATGACAACCCTGCGGAACATTTCCTCAAGGCTGGCAGGGGAGGAGGAGGAGCCTGTCGCCACCGGACCCGGGGCAGATTGGGCAGGCCTCACCGTGACCTCAGCCAGCTTCTGGTGTAGCTGGCTGACCTCCGCTTGCAGGCGATCCACTTTCGCCTGCAGCTGCCGCGTCTCGTCCGTGGCCGTCCTCTTCACCAGCTCCAACACAATGCCGTGCATGCTGGCAGCCCGGCATTTGAGGGCCTTCTGGAAGGTCCCCTTTAAATTTGAAGACTTGGAGGCGACCTCCAGGACCTCCTCCTTATCTTCAAGCGCCATGCGCTCCAATTCTGCCAGGGAGTGGTCAGCATACAGCACATTGGATGCACCATACCCAGCCCTCGACCTGGCGACTTGCGCCTGCCGCTCCTTGGCGGCGACCCTCTCCTCCAGGTCTAACTGGAGTTGCGCCCTTTTCGCCAGATTTAGCTGGCGCTCAGCGTCCATCAAGCCCACATCGTGGGTATGAGCCGCAGCAGAAGTCGAAGCCTTTTTCGACTTCGACTTCTTCTTACCCACGGCCGACTCCGAGGAGCCCTCGGACCTCTTTCGCTTGAAGCGGTCACTTTCGGCCGCCGACGTGTCCATGTTGGACTCGTCGGAGTCCGACAGCTCGTCCGGCCTACAAAACAAGCTGGCCGCAGATGGTGCGCGGTCAGCTTCCGACGCAAAAGCGCCGCCGGCATGGCCCTGAGAAGGGCCTTTTGGTTGGCCCTGAGAAGAGCCGTTGGGTTGGCCTTGAGAAAGGCCGTTGGGTTGGCCCTGAGAAGGGCCGTTTGAATCGTACTGTTCTAACCTAACCTAACCCAAATGATTTTACCCGAAAACAATCGGCTCGTACTAGGTTTAACCAAGAGTAAGTGGCTACACCTAGTTCTAACCGGCTAAAACTAGGTGTAGCCGCACTTCGGGTATTAGCCGTAACATATACATTACATGAATATTTACTTTGAACAATATTATGTTTTTTTTATTTTTTTTTATAAATAAAAAATTGCCGCACACTAGGAATTTCTCCTGTATTGTGGGTGCGTTTACAAACATTTAAACTCACATACACAGACAGCCAGACCCGGAATAACTACTTGTAGGTCATACAAATATTTGTTTCGAGCGGGAATCGAACCCGCGACATGCAGCGCAGCAGTCAATCGCTTAACCACTGCGCCAACCGTGCCGTCACGAACGACAACGTCACGTCAACTTGAATTATTGTGAATGTGAGCACTATGTGTGTCATTTTTTTTTTCTATTTCATTTAAGTTTAATGATGGTCTGGCATTTTGAGCACTTTATGCGGCCTACCCAAATGTCCTTTCTTTGGTATTCGTATCGTTGAGCTGAACTGAAAGACTATTGACAAATGCTTGCACTGACTGGACAGATCCACGCGTGTGGAAGAACCACACGCGTGGATCTGTCCAGTCAGTCCTCAAAAGACGGATCTACATGATTTTCAAATGATTTCACCAAGATTATGTCTGGACTTAAAAAGAGACTGACCCCTGAGTTTGTTTCGCCATTTCTTCTCAGGGTAGTCAGATAAAAATGTCGACTCCATCTAGCTTATTGTTTTAATATGACGTGTAAAAGTGATTCCGATATCCTATTTATTCACAGAATAAACGATTTCATTTCACTTAATTTCATTTTATTTTAAACCCAAACATAACTACGCAGGCTAAGCTGCATAGTGGCAGAATTTTTCTCATTTCCCTTGAATATAAATGATGTAATTTTTAGGGTTCCGTACCCAAAGGGTAAAACGGGAACCCTATTACTAAGGCTCCGCCGTCTGGTTGTCTGTCCGTCTGTCACCAGGCTGTATCTCATGAACCGTGATAGTTAGACAGTTAAAATTTTCACAGATGATGTATTTCTGTTGCCGCTATAACAACAAATACTAAAAAACAGAATAAAATAAATATTTAAGGGGGCTTCCATACAACAAACGTGATTTTTTTGCCATTTTTATAGATTTGTATATGCGTATAATGGTACGGAACCCTTGGCTCGCACACGGTTTTTTATATATTATATAATATCATTGAATATATATATATATATATATATTAAGAATACTTAACTATAAGAAAAGTTTTTTGGATTTACAACCGCCAATTCTGGAAACTGTAGATATCAATAGTTATTAAAATTACGTTAAACAAAAAGTCTGCCACCAAGCAGCGTACACCATGTTCAGCTTTGAAGAGTATGGGTGCCGGTGTAATTCATCCTCATCATCAGTTTATAGCAGTCCGCTGCTGGACATATACTTAGTTCTCCAATCAAACGCCTTTAAGCTCGATCCTCGGCAACTCTCGTCCAGCTGCCGCCAAGCACACTGCAAAGTTCTTTGCTCCATCTGGCCTCAATCAACTCAGCCTATCGTAGTCCAGTGCTGGACATAGGCCTCTCCCAGGCTGCGCCACAACACCCTGTCCTCCGCTTTCCGCATCCAGTCTGATCAAGCCACCTTCTTAAGGTCGTCGGTTCATCTAGCTGGGGAGCGTCCCACACTACGCTTGCCGATACACGGTCTCCACTCCAGGACTCGTCTGCCCCGTCGGCCATCGACAAACATGGGCCCTTAAATATTTTTTTTTTAAATTAATTTAGTTATTTATTTTTAAAGTGAATATTTAACTTATTCTTATTCTGTGAATATTTCAAGCATCTACTTGTTGCCGTTATCAATATCGAGCCAAAACGAGCAAAAAAAAACACGTTTGTTGTATGGGAGCCCCTTAAATATTTATTTTATATAAAAGTATTTGTATTTGTTGTTATAGCGGCAACAGAAATACATCATCTGTAAATTTCAACTGTCTAACAATCACGGTTCATGAGATACAGCCTGGTGACAGATGCAGACGGACAGACAGACAGACAGACAGACGGGCAAAAAAAAGGTTCCCGTTTTACCGTTTGGGTACGGAACCCTAAAAACTGGCTAAGTGCGTGTCGGATCACGCACAATGAAGGGTTCCGTAGTTGGGATGAATTTATTCCATGAAAAAACTTAACGTTGTACTTGAAAAACATGTTCTCGCTTATGTCGATGTACGTTATGGTCAATTCTCTAACCACAAATGATTATAATCCTGTAAAGCCATATTTGTTACGGCCGCTAATCATATTTAGATCAACATACAACCTGTTATTGACCTGCAAATTGCAAAAAACCTAATAAAATTTGAATTTCGCGGGCTACCTTAGCGCATCCCCCTTAAGGTGCAGCGCAGACGACAGACTTTTTGTGCGAAGGAGTGCGGCACACACCAATGTGATTACATTTTATTAGCTCACAAGCTTTCATTAATCACTCGATCCGGTGCAGCGCAGACAACAGACTTTTTGTGCGAAGGATCGAGTGATTTAATGAAAGCTTGTGAGCTAATAAAATGTAATCACATTGGTGTGTGCCGCACTCCTTCGCACAAAAAGTCTGTCGTCTGCGCTGCACCTAAAGCTCAATATTACGCAAACGAATCTCTGAATTGAATAATGATCTTTACGGACCCACAATATTTATGAACAGCTTATCCAACGATACCTCAAATCGTGGCAGAGACGAGAAAAAAAATATCATTCCCACTTTACGTGTAAGGTGAGACTTGTTTTTTTTTTTTTAAAGTTTTTGTTTAATGACTTTGTTGGCGTGTACTAAGAGTCTCTGAGCTAAGCCGGGGACAGAAAGACAGACGGACATGGCGAAACTATAAGGGTTCCTTGTTGACTACGATACCCCAAAAAGAGCCAGATCTACCAATGACCTAAGTTTCAAGCGCGCGTCGTGAGTACTTGAAAACGTCTTAAAGTTGTCAAAAAATAACAGGCCTGTTTTGACATTTAACTTGATGGGTTTAACGAGATGGTCAATCACGACGTAACTAGTGAAGTAACCATACGACTAGGTACTCGATACTCACACGATAAATCGATTCAACTTAAATGTCAAAACGGGCCTATTATTTTTTGACAACTATAATAATATTAGCGCAAGAACCTTTCGCGGAAATGTCTTTTGCAATAATTGTCCTGCTTCAATAGGTACCTAAATAGGCAGTATATTGTAAATTTAATTAATTTATATTGAACCTAATTAGTGACTCGTTTTTCAGGAGTAATAGATTATGATAATAGCTTTTATTTTCATATACGTAACGTGTATTGCCATCTAGCGGATTATTGGAGAACTTTTTGAGGACTAAGTGATCGGTTCGGCTGTTATTTATTACTTGGAACAGCAGCTCAACTGTTTTTGCAACATGTAACGTAGATGGCGGTAGTTGTAGCATTAATACGAACTACTATTTCAGGTTTTTTCGGTCTGTATTTATTTTGTTGTTTTGTTCCTAGCTGTTAAAATACTTAGGTATATACTAAACGTTAATTTAATAGATACTGTTACATTAGGTCACCATCATCATCTCAGCCGAAAGACGTCCACTGCTTGACATAGGCCTCCCCCAAGCACCGCCAGTTTGACCGGTTCTGTGCTTCCCGTATCTAGCAGATTCCTGTAGCCTTCACAAGGTAACTATGTTGTGTCTCTGTATCTATAAAGTACGTAAAAATTCAAGATAATTGGGTACACAATTTTAGACTTTCCGACTGTGCTGCCATCTAAATTAAGTTTGAAACATTACAGTCCTTAGCATAGTTCGCACTCCAATCAGGTCGCTAATCCTATACCAGCCTGGATAAAAAGACATCCACGTATGGTCAGGGATTCGATCTAGAAAGCTCATCAATGAAACTATCTTCAGCCCGCGACTTGAACTCGTGAATTTTTTTGTTTACTGTGGCTTCCCATTAGTGAAAGAATTTTTGTTTACAAAGTATACCTACTTTTAATATGAGTTTAAAATTTTCTTTTTTACTGTTGTGTAAGTGTAATATTAATAATTTATTATACAAAGCACGCATGTTGGATATAATCCTCCAATTTGTAATATAATACCTATGCTTGTTTACAAAGTGTACCTACTTTTAATGAGTTTAAAATTTTCTTATAAACAGTTGTGTAAGTCTAATATTAATAATTTATCATACAAAGCCTGCTAAGCCGAAGCTCCGGCTGTCATTTGTAGATCTTTGGCCGACATTATGGGTAGTTGAAGCCCAAAAATCCGACAACCAGTCTTACCAAGGAGTATCCTGTTACCCAGTAACTGGGTTGTGGAGGTCAGATAGGTAGTCGCTCCATGTAAAATACTGGTATTCAGCTACATCCGGTTAGACTGGAAGCCGATCCCAACATAGTTGGGAAAAGGCTAGGCAGATGATGATGAGTTCCGAAGATTATCACCTACTGAAAAACTCAAAAATGTTACCTACTTTATTATTAAGTCTGAAAGTGGCACCGGTGACTAAAAAGTTGTGCGGAAATCGGTTGTCATGGTATGGGCATGTGATGTGGAGGAATGAGGAAAATGTCGTGAGGAAAGTTTTCAGTATGAATATCGATGACTATAGGAGTGGAAAGACCAAAAAAACGATGGAAGGACAGTGTGAAAGATGATATTATGGCTAGAAAGGGAGTGACTACCGAGAGGACACGACTAATAGAGAAGTATGGAAGAAAGGGACATGTTGCGCCGACCCCAAAGGGCAGGAGAATGAGAATGATATATACTACCTAATAGTTTCTAAGTTTGTATGTAGGAGTAATCTCTGGAACTACCAGTAAAATTAGAAAAAAATCTTTTTGCAATTGATAGCCCAATGCTTGAGGAAGGTTATAGGCTATTTAATATCACGCTATGACCCTTAGGGGTTGAATAAAATCAAAATATTTGATTTCACATAAACCTACATGGGCACTTATGAAACGTCAGAAGCTAAAAACAATGGGCTTTTACAATTTTTTTAAGTTACAGTGTTAATAGATGTGGGAGGACAGTGTAGGCCCGTCAACAAGTATCAAGTATTTAATTAAATAGAAAATGGTTTACAAAGCTACAGTCTATTAAGCCTACAATGTTCTCACATTAACAAAACATTACAAAAAAAAAACGATATAAAATATTATTATAATAATAAAAGTTATAACCTTGTTTAAATTAAAATTGTAGGTAGGTATAATGTCAAAATAAAAAAATGATTATGTCAAGGAAGTATTTAAAAAAAATAAAAATAAACATCGTAATTTGGGAGCAGACATTTACATATTTTTGGCGTTAATGAGGTACCAGGGAAGCCACATGTGCAGAAGGAATTAATGCCAAACTTCCTTGTCTTCAACAAAGTCTTTAATCTTATAATATGCTTTTTTGATAAGGACACGTTTGATGTGGGTTTTGAATTTTCCATCGCTAAGTTCTGTAACAGACTTTGGCAACTTGTTATAAAAGCGGATATTGTTTATATGAAATGACTTGCTTGTTTTAGTTGGGTATCACAATTTCATGTTTATTACGTGTATTTATATTATGGAAATCACTTCTTATTTTAAAATGGCCTGAGTTTTTGCGAACTTATAAAATACTTTCTAAGATATAAAGAGAAGGCAGAGTTAGTACATCAATTTCTTTGAATTTCTTTCTAAGGGACTCAAGAGGACCCATTGTATAGACTGCGCGGATTGCCCTCTTTTATAAAAAAAAAAAAGCAAAGAAAAAAAAGTCAGAAAGAACGATAAGCGAAAACGAAATAATAGCGCGGACGGGCGATGCAACGCGGCACAGTGGGTCGGGGAACAAGAAATTTCACGTGGACGAAGTCACAGGCAGAAGCTAGTAATATTATATAATAGAGGTATAGGGAGTATAGAAAATAGATGTTTTATTTTACTGCACCAATACTTTTAAAGAGAGCGTAGTAAGCCAGAAAAAAATCAAAACCAGTTTCAGTCGAGCCTCCTTGCCTGCCCCTCTCAGCAAACACGACGAAAACAAAACACAATCCCTTCCCGCCAGCAGAAACTTTATGCCCGGCGTTTATCTATTTATTTGAATTTGAATCTCGAAATCTCGAATTCGAAATCTGTACCAGTGTACCTAGTACCTAAGTATGCGCAAAATAATCAGATGAAACGGCTCAATTTAATGTATGATCGCTGTCATGTGTACAAGTAGGTATAATATTCAATGTTATTGCATGTAAAATCAATTTAAAGGTAGGCTATTTTGGTTACTCGTTAACTTCATCAGGTTGGACGCTTCTTGAAAATTCATTAAAAAAAATCGAAGCGTTCGGTTTACCACACCCTAACTAGAGCCTGTCATACTTTGTGATTGATATCATTATATTATTTTAATATTATTGCATGTAAAATCAATTTAAATGTAGGCTATTTTGGTTACTCTTAACTTGATCAGGTTGGACGCTTCTTAAAAATTCATTTAAAAAAAATCGAAGCGTTCGGTTTACCACACCCTACCTAGAGCCTGTCAAACTTTGTGATTGATATCATTAAGACATTATGTAACTACTAGAATAATGGCTTAATGATAGCAATCACAAACTATTCAAGAGCATGCATGCACTAAATTCCTTTTTATGTTATTTTAATTTTATTGCATTTATTGTTATTGATCCAAAAACAGGGGAAGACACTGACTCCTGTAACACAGGTACCACCTAGCACAGGAGTCAGGGCTTCAAATTAAAATGTAACTCCTTAATTTATGTCAATAAAATATTTTTATTTATTTATTTTATCAATAACTAGGCATGGATAGTTAGATCATTAGGTTTGACCTCGTAGGCAGTAGAATAAAAGTCCAAAGAAAAAAAACGGCAACAACCTTATGCATCACTTTTACTGAAAAACAAACATGAACAGACCATACTGTCCCGATGCTGAGCGATGGCTTCTTCTGATAATGAGAAGTATGAAGCTTGGCTTTTGCCGATAACTTTTACCAAAACAGTAGGTACCTAACTATTTCGGTAATGGTAATTATGACATGAATCAACTCCACCACCGCCACAGTATCACTACCTGTCTACCTACTACCAACCCCACCACCGTGTTGACTACTACCTGTCCATAGATCTACGTGACAATGAGTGTCTACTTGTCTATGGATTTGAACCTCAAAGTTGAGTGTTACAAATATAAGATCTATTATTTGTTGATGATAAGTTCGTCCGAAGTCACAGCATTTTGCTGAGTATTACTCAGCAAAATGCTGTGACCTGTCCTGGCACAGATGCGATACACGGCTTTTTTTACTTGTAATTGTTGTTTGTTACAAACGTAGATCATTTCCACTCGGCAATCGGCATCTTGTTTTGTGTGTTTAATTGTTGTCATTTACCAATACCGCAGTCGCAACTCGTAATATTTATTGTCTTTGGCCTGCAGATCCCATGGCGGCAGTCCGGCAAGGAGGCTCGCCGCCTCACGGGAGACCGTGCGGTAACCCCGTACCATCCTGATGGCCATGACCCTTTGGGACGCGTTCAACCGCTGCGCTGGTCGCAGCCTCAGAGAACGCGCCCACACCGGTGCCCCGTAAAGGGCCATGGACCGCACGATCCCCGCGTAGAGCCTCCGGCAGGAGGCGTTTGGACCCCCCAGATTGGGCAGGAGCCGCTTCAAGGCAGCCCCGGCCCGCTCCAGTCTGGGAGCCAAACGTCGGAAGTGCTCGACGAAGTTCCACCGGCTGTCGAGGACGAGTCCCAGGTACTTCATCGTCGACTCGACGCCGATGTGAACCCCTCCCGCCGTTATCTGGGAACCCGACAGTGGTGCGTTCCGAGGACCATAAAAACACATGGCCTCGGACTTGTGCAATGCCACCTCGAGTCCCAATTGCCGGATCCTATCGACGATTGTCGCAACCCCACGTGCCGCCAGTTCGGCCGCCGCCTGATGCGAACTCCCTTGTGCCAGGACTAGCGTGTCGTCAGCGTAGCAGACTACGCTGACGCCACTAGGGAGGTCGGCGCGCAGCACCCGGTCGTACCCGATGTCCTACAGATGCGGCCCCAGGACCGATCCCTGTGGGACACCGCACGACATCTCTCGCCGGTTCCACTCTCCTTGGTGACCGGGGTAGATGACGGCCCTGTCCGTCAGATATGCCTCGACTACGCGACAGAGGTAGGTGATATCGGAGTGCCTCCCTGATGCAACTCCAGGGCAGGGTATTGAAGGCATTGGCGATGTCAAGAGACACCGCCAAGACGACCCCACCCCGGGCCACAGCATCCCCCGTCGTGAGGGCTCGAACGCGCATGATGGCGTCCACCGTAGAGCGACCCTTGCGGAAACCAAACTGGCTCTCCGCCAAATCCGGCCCCACCCGTACCAGCCGCCCGACAAGGCGGTCTGCAATAACTCTTTCAAAGAGCTTTCCCACCTCGTCGAGCAGTACGATGGGCCGGTAAGCGGACGGAGAGTCCGCTGGGCGCCCCGGCTTCTTAATGAGGACCAGTTTCCCCGTCTTCCAACGAAGTGGAAACTGGCCCCTCTCCAAGCATGCGCTTAGGAGCCCTCTTAGTCGAGGCCCGAGAGCCTCCAAGGCCAGAACCCAGGCTTTTCCAGGCAAGCCGTCGGGTCCTGGGGCGGTATTCTTGGCATTCAGCTTACGTACCGCCACTCTCAGGTCTACCTCGGTCACCTCCGAAGAATCGTCGTCGTCGTCGTTGGCGGTGTGGTCCGCATCGGGCACCGCAGGAGGCGGAGCCATGGGCGGGGGAGTATGTTCCCCTCGCGAAGGGAACAGAGCGCTCACCACGTCCTCCACGAGCTGGGGCCGGAGACTCTGCGTCAGTGGGGGAGCCCATGGGCGGAGTTTATCCCGCACCCCTTTGTAGGGGCGTCCCCACGGGTCTCCGTTGAGAGTCTCCAGCGACTCCTCGCGGGCCAGTCCTCTGGCCCGCTGGATCTCCGCTCGGAGGGCGTTCTTAGCCTCTCTGTACCCCTCGTACAGCTCCACCTGAATGGCTTCCGTATCTGGAGGGCGGATACGGAGCCTGCGGTGCCTGGAATACCGGCGCCGCGCAGCAACACACGCCTCGCGTAACGCGGTCAGCTCGCGCGACCACCAGTACACCTGGCGCCGGGCACGTCCGGGCTGGACCCGGGGCATTGCCACGTCACAAATTTTGGACATGGCCTCCCGGAACCACTCCGCCTCGTCGTTGATGTTGGCAGGCCTGTCCGATGATGACACCCAGGCCTGCACGATCGAGGCTTCCAGGAGGAGCTCCCGGTCCAGCTGCTTCAGCGCCCACCGCGGACCACTCGGGGCCTGTCGGACCGGCGCGCTCAAGGTCGGGGCGGAGACGTCAAACCGGATGTACCGGTGATCGGAATAGGTCTCCACCCCCTCCATGACGTGCCAGTCGATGACACGCGGCGACAGAGCGGGGCTGGCGAACGAGATGTCCACCACTGATTCACCCCGCATCCGCACACACGTGGGGACAGAACCCCGGTTTAGGACGACCAGGCCAGTCTCCAGGGCCCAGTCCTCCACCATCCTGCCCCTCGTGTCCGTATACCGGGAACCCCGACACCGACATCAAGCAATGGACAACATTGTCAAACTTTTAACTTTGAAGGTTTTCAATACTAGGCTTTTAGTAATAAGAGTGTGTGTTTTTGTAAATTTTTATTTTATTTTTGTAAAATGTGTCTTGTTTGTGCAGAATAAACAATTTTTCTTTCTTTCTTTATTTTAACGTGTCTGTCCATAGTGCATGATTTTCAAAACAAATCTTGTCAGACGTGTTTCTCCCTATTAGAACCGTCTTGTGTGAATATAAATTCTGCACATAGAATCCAGTTTTCTAAAATATGAATCTAAACACGATGAAAGAACAAAAATAATCTTTTATATTTGCGAAAGTTTTGGAAAGTGGTCAGTTTGGTTTAAGAATAAAATGTTCGCATTGCTCTGATAGCAGTCTAGTAGTAATCAACTGTCAACATGAAGCTCTTCATCTTGTTCGTGGTTGTCGCGTTACTCGCCGCTGTGTGTTCCGCGCAACCGGTTGACAGCTCAGCACCCGATCAACCAGACGCTTCAGCAGGCCGACGAAATTTCAATAGATATATTATAGGAGAAGTAAAGTGTCGCTGCCCAGAAGATCTCGTTCTGCTAGTAATTAAATGCGTCCCTTGTGCTGAGTAAGTAGTGAAAAAATTTAAATATTTTATTTTAGGAAACTATTGCACTCCTGAGATTCTAGTGTTAGTTACCTAATATACGTCAAGTTTTTCGTTACCACTGGTTTTGCAATATTAACAATAAATTTTATTCATGAAACTAGTTTGCTTGTGGTCTGGTGACCTATTTATTCCAAATAGAATCAAGGAAACAGTTAAAAAACCGGCCAAGTGCATGTCGGACTATGCACAATGAAGGGTTCTGTAGTTGGGATGAATTTATCCCACAAACAAACTTAGCTTTGTAGTTGAAAAACATGTTCCCACATACATTCCAACTACAAATGTAAGTTTCTACGCACAATATTGAGTGATTTACCATGTAATTTTAAGACCATAGACTTCATATAGGTTTTCCTGTAATCTATAAGTAAATAATTATATTCTGATTTTTTTTCAAAACTTTAGAGTTAGTAGTTTCGGAGATATAGGGGGGAATGGTAAATTTTCATCGATTTTTTTAGTCTGATTTCTGATTTTCTTACATCAAGCCCTTTTATTTGATGTCATATGGTATGATTGCAAAACTTGTTTTTTAATTTTCTAATTTGCCCCCCAAAAGTGACCCTCAATGGGGGTCACTTTTCAATTCAAATTCCCCCATGTTCATAATTCATTTATTTACGTTAAACGTCCGTGTTTGGGTCACAGATATTCATATGTGTAGGTACCAAGATTCAATTTAATCGTCAGTGGATTCGGAGTAAATTGGCTGTGACAGACGGACAAACAGACAGACACACAAGTGACCCTAATCTCCTTTGTATTATATATTTGCATAGCACAGGTGTGAGTACTATGTACAATAGAGCTACCATTTACCGGGTAATATGTCTTTCATTGACTTGAATGTGCCCCCGGCGGCTGAGAGTATATCATGCTCACTCAGATGTCTCACTGATGGTGGCGCGTGTGTTGGATCATTTAGCTCCCTTCAAAATGGTTGAGCTGAATGGTGCTGATCCATGCGTCATGTTCGTGAACAGTTGGGACTCATCTCTTAGCTGCCACGGCTTATTATAATTATTTTAGTTTTGAATTGTTTTTTTTTAAATCTTTTTATCACGGACGCTCCTGACGTTTTGCATCATCATCACATGTATAATTTCAACATGAATGATGTAACGAATACTTTGTATCAATATTTTAATTTAAAAGAGTTTCCATGGAGTTTCTTGGCCGTTCTTCTCCATAGGAACCTACTACTCTTTGGAATGGGCAACTAGCTTCATATTTCTAACTGACCGACTCCTTGACAATTCAAAAGTGCCTGTAAATGGTTTAATTGAAATAAATGCTTTGAGTTTGCCAGATTTCATCCAAATCCGTTCAGTCGTTTTAGCATGAAAGCGTAACAAACAAACTCAGTTTCACATTTATAATATTACTAGTTTCTGCCCGCGGCTTCGCCCGAGTTTATGTCGAAAATTATTCCACGGGAACATACTACGGGGATAAAAAGTGCCCTATGTAACCAGGTCGCGGTTTGACAGCACGGTTGGCGCAGTGGTTGAACGATTGACTGCTGCGCTGCGTATCGCGGGTTCGATTCCCGCACGGACCAAATATTTGTATGACCTACAAGTAGTTGTTCCGGGTCTGGCTGTTTGTGTATGTGAGTTTAAATGTTTGTAAACGCACCCACGATACAGGAGAAATTCCTAGTGTGGGGCAACGTTTTTAAAAAAGAGAAAAGAAGAGGTCATGGCCTATTTCGTGTACCTATCATCCAAATCCATTCAGCCGTTAAAGCGTGAAAGGGTAATCGACAGACAGACAGATAATAAACGCAAATAATCTTCTTATTTTAAATTAAACAGGTTTTTATGATTCTAAGCGTCATACATAAAAAAAAACCATTGTGTGGTGCCTTAGGCACTCTAGATCTTCTCCATCCATACTCTGGAAAGCTGCTATCAGATCTCATCTGAAACGTTACCTGATGGAGAACCGAGGCTTCGAAATGACCTCGTTTGTAGGAAAATGTTGCCTTGGGTACTTAGCTTTTAACTAATTCTAATTATGACAATTATGAAAGGCTATAAATAAAGAATCCAAGGGTCAAAACACCGCATTTGTCTTTTAACAGTCGACTATAAAGCACGTGTCAATATGAAGTTATTTTGTATTTTCGTGACTGTAGTGTTACTCGCTGCGTTGTGTTCGGCGCAACCGGCTGACAGTTTTACATACGAGCAACCAGAAATTCCACTTATTTCACGATTCAAAAGACAGGCGATTTTCGGAAGGGTTAAATGCGCTTGCCCAGAAGGACAAGCTCTTGTGAAAATAAAGTGCGTTCCTTGTGCTAAGTAAGTGGTTTAAGTTTTTTTTATATTTTTAACCGACTTCTAAAAAAGGAGGAGGTTCTCAATTCGGATGTTTGTTTTTTTTTATGTTTGTTCGCGCATTACTCCGTTGCTTGCCAACCGATTTGAAAAATTATTTTTTTGTTGTAAAGGGTATACTTCCTAAATGGTCCCATGAAAATTTTATCGAAATCGGACAAGCAGTTTTTGAAAAATCAACAAACATGTAAAAATGTATCTACATTGTCTACATAACGATCTTTTCATATACTCTGCATTGCGTTTTTTGTTCGCGCATAACTCCGTCATTTACGAACCGATTTGGAAAATTCTTTTTCGGCACTAAAAAGTGAAAAATAAAAAACTTTTTACAAAAAAAAAATAACCGACTTCCAAAAAAACATTACAGTGAAAAATAACTTTAATTTCGGAAGTCGGTGGCATAAAACTAAAATACAGATCCAAAGACACCGACTTCCGAAATTAAAGTTATTTTTCACTGTAATGTTTTTTTGGAAGTCGGTTATTTTTTTTTTGTAAAAAGATTTTTATAATATATAAGTGGAAGGGCTAGCTGTGGGCCAGCTAGCCCTTCCACTCTCTACTTTCACTCTATAGATAATGCTGTTTTGCAACTATTTTTACTCACTTAAGGCGCAGTTCAAAATCAAAATCGCTTGAAATAAGGAAGAGTCTCAGTTCGAAGGTATCTTTTTATTTTTTAGGGTTCCGTACCCAAAGAATAAAACGGGAACCCTATTACTAAGGCTCCGCCGTCTGTCTGTCTGTCACCAGGCTGTATCTCATGAATCGTGATAGTTAGACAGTTGAAATTTTCACAGATGATGTATTTCTACGTGATATTTTTGCTCGATTTTGATAACGACAACAGGTAGATGCTTGAAATATTCACAGAATATTTAGTTATATATTCACTTTAAAAATAAATAATTAAATTAAAATAAAACAAATATTTAAGGGGGGCTCCCATACAACAAACGTATTTTTTTTGCCGTTTTTATAGATAATGGTACGGAACCCTTCGTGCGCGAGTTCGACTCGCACTTGGCCGGTTTTTTTTTATTTTAGTTAGGTCACCGATCACGAAGACCGTCTCGAAGACGGTTGGACTAATTTAGAAAATTATTGTTTTGTTTGGAAGGGTAAACTACCTAGGTAGTTCCATACAATTAACTTTGGTTAGTTAGTTTTTGAGTAAGCTTCAATAATACGTATTTTTCGGTTTTGTTCTATGTGCACGATGTTATAATAACTTCCCGTCAATGTTATTTACATGGCAGGTAGTGGTATTCGAATTTGTATGGGGCACCACAACTAAAAAATGAAAAGTAAAAACTTTTTATAAAAAAAAAACCAATTTATATTTGGGATGGTGGTGTCTTTTATTTTATATTTTCGTTATTTGCTACCGACTTCCGAAATTAAAGTTATTTTCCAGTTTGTAGTGTTTTTTTTTTATAGAAGTAAAAAAGGTTTTTTAAGTAAATTATCGCCGATTGTTCTAATTCACTTCAACAACACCGTTTAAATCTTGAAATTATGTATAGACAATAACACTACTGATCATAACCATTATCTACACCCCTCTTCCAACTTCAGCCCTCATACCTTACCCTTATACCCCTTTTCAGGAGTTTGATTGACACGTACCTACCTAGATTTGTTTGTATTTTTAGGTTTCTTTTTTTTTGTTCTAGGCACGGTATGTAAGTTTATTATTATTTAATGCTGCCAGTCTTCTGGTCACATTTCCGATGCGGACGAGAACTTTGACGCTTAAGTGTTTTTTTTTTGTTGTACTTTATTATTTTTATAATAGAATAGTCACTTTATAAGTTTTAACTTATATTACATTTTTAGGTTAATTATAGAGTTTTGTTTATGGAATATACCATCAGTTCGGTAACCTTTGGCATTTACAAGTGGTCTTGTTGGTTTTGTTTACCTAGTTGTCTCATCATTCACATTGACTATAAGGACGAATAATCAGTGTCCATATTACACAAAATTGAAAGGTGACTGTTAAATCACTGGCATTGGGGCCAGTTTCTCGAACGAAAATGATCGCAAAATTAATGTAACATATTGTCAAACGCGCGTTCGAGAAACTGGCCGTCAATAGGACATGCAGCCAAGCTCCTGCTGGAAGAGAGTAATTTGTATATCTTTACATATTTTAAATTAAACTCGTTCTTTTCTGTCTGTCTGTGTGACTTCGTTGTTCTTCTAAACTGCTCAAAGAATTCTGATGGAGTTGTCACCATCATTAGAAAATTTATTCCGAAAGGTTTATATGTACCTACCTATCAATCGATCTGCCTTCTCTTTAAGGCTCTTACACACTCACGCGATATCGCGGACGCGACAGGCACCGACAAAGACAATTTCTTTGTCGGTGCATGTCGCGCCCGCGATATCGCGTGTGTTTGTAAGAGCCTTTATCCCAACTATGTTAGGGTCTGCTTTCAGTTTAACCGGATGCAGCTGAATACCAGTATTTTACATGGAGCGACTACCTATCTGACCTCCACAACCCAGTTACTGGGTAACAAGATACTCCTTGATAAGACTGGTTGTCGCATTTTTGGGCTTCAACTGCCCATAATGTCGGCCAAAGATCTACGAATGACAGCCGAAGCATCGGCTTAGCGTGCTTTGTATAATAAATTATTAATATTAGACTTACACAACTGTATAAAAGAAAATTTTAAACTCATTAAAAGTAGGTACACTTTGTAAACGGGAATATATTACAAATCGGAGGATTATATCCAAGATAAGAATGCTTTGAAGCTTCATATGATTATCTAGAGTCTAGACAAAATCAATCAGGTTGCTATTTTAATTGTATAATTTATTATGTATGTTATGTTATCTAGGTGCATCGTCTTCTGATATAATTAATGTACCTATACAAAATATTGTAAACCATTTTAAAAGAGTAACGGTGTAGTTTCTTGTCCATTCTTCTCCATACGAACCTACCCTTTGGAAGGGGCTACTTAACGACTAGAATCAATTCTATTTTTTTTGTAAATTTTGACGTTCATAAGTGCCATAAAAGTGCCTATTTGAAATAATTGATTTGACTTTGACTTCGATGTTTTATCAAGTCGTGAAAACCGTGCAAAGCAGGTCGGTTAGCTAGTGATTAATAAAATTGAACAAATCTTACAAAAAGCTCAAATGTTATCTATTAAAATAAAAAATGTAGTGAATCTTTAGCTGACATTTTATTTGTCAGGTTTTGTGATTTTAAGCAGGCAAAAAGTGTGTTACAAATGTCACGCTCAATAACAATCGTAAAAGGTTAATAGGGACCAGTTTTAGTGGTTTTGGTGAAAAATAGTGCATTCTATTCCACACTAGCTAATGCCGCAGTGCCTTATTTAGGGTTCTGTACCTCAAAAGGAAAAAAACAGAACCCTTATAGGATCTCTCGTATGTCTGTCTGGCTTTCTGTCTGTCTGACCTTTTGTCACAGCCGATTTGCTCCGAATCTACTGGGCCGATTATGTTGAAATTTGGTACACATATGAACTTCTGTGACCCAAACACGAATGTCTATCGTTAAATAAATTAATTTTTAAAATGGGGGGCACTTTTGGGAGGCAAATAAGAAATTAAAAAAAAAAGTTTAGCAAACTGTACAGTGTGACATATCAAATGAAAAGGCTTATTGTAAGAATTTCAGATATATTTTTTTTTTATAATTCTAAAATGAACCATTTTCTCCGAAACTACTGAGCCTAAAACTAAGAGATAAAATACAGAATATAGTTATTTACTTATAGGTTACAGAAAAACCTATAAGAAGTCTTAAAATAACATGGTCAATCTCTCAAAATTGTGCACAAAAACTTATATTTGCAGTTAGAATGTATGAAATTAAAATGTATGAAATTAAAATGTATGAAAAACATGTTCCATGTTTTTCAACTTCAAAGTTAAGTATGTTCTTAGGATAAATTAATCACCACTACGGAACCCTTCATTGTTCGTAGTCCAACTCGCACTTGGCAGGTTTTTTTATGATTGATGCATTGATTTTTATATATATAGACTACATTTCGAACAAACAAGCTCGCGCCACAAGTGTGATATCATCAAGGTCAAAATGTCGCTTGCACCTGTTTATTTGCAAAGCCTCAATAACATCTTTAAATACCACTTAGTTCAATCGGTAAATAGTAATTTTCCTTAAAAATAACATCACATCACGCCTCTAATCCCGAAAGGGTTAGGCAGAGGTGTACCTGTACATCAACATTTCACCAGTTATGTTTAAGTCCCATGTAATAGGGGGCGAGCCTATTGCCATCAACGGGGAACAAATCCAGACTCCGGGCTGCTACTGAGAAATTTCATATAGAAACAGGCACGAAGTTCCTTACGTGATACTTGCACACATACTCGTTTATAAATAGAAAGAAAAAGAGAGAGAGTCACATGAAGAGGGCATAACGCTTTTCCCTAACGTAACGATTTGTACCAGTCCACTCTTACCGCAGGCCGCATTAATGTACTTTGTTCCAAAACTCAATAGCACTTTTGGCGACCTGGGAGTGGAACCCAGGAACCCAGGAACCCAGTACCGCTTGTGATCACTAGACTAGCGAAGACTACTACTACTTTACTTAAACATGGTTTCCTTTTTTACAGATATACCGAAATAACAGGAGATGATTGTCCAGTTTGCAAGATTTAGAAGTAATCAATATCATGAGAAGTGTGTTAATATAATTGTACTTAAATAACTGAAAAAAATGATTAAACTTAAAAGTTAACTAGTCCAAGCACTCACACACATCCTCAACCACACACACACCGTCACTCACAAACACCCTCACGCACACTCCACTCCACACCTACCAGCGTAGTCATGTCTTTTATTTTTATTTTTGCATGTTTACGATTTTATTTAAACACCAAAGATAGCTCAACTGTTTCCATGTCACAACTAATGTCTGGAATAATGTGTTTCAGTACCCCAAGTGTAAGTTTGCAAGAGAGTAAACGTAACTATTTCGTTTGCGTTAAAATTTGACCGATAGATCATAATGCTAAGACTATAAGGGTGAGAATAAAAATCGCAAACGCAAACGCGCTAGTTACGTTTACTCTCTTGCAAACATACACTTGGGGTTGTTTAGACGGGCGTTGATAGCTAGGACACAGTTTTGAATTGTTGTATCTATCAACATTTCTATTGTAATTATCTCAATTTGTTGTTTTTCCAAAATAAAACTTTCACTTTACTTTACTTGATTTTATTAAAAAGTTTTTACTGTTCAAGAAAAGTAATCGAGTTATCAATTTGACTTTGACATCGCCTCTATGCCGAGGCAGTAAGTCTTCGGTCACCTGGACCCGCTCGCTACTGGACCCGCGGGTCCAGTTGACCACATAATTTATTTTATGTATTACATACTCCTTTTGAGCGCTCCTTTTGGCTAAATAGCGTAGCAGGTGGCGTTCCACAATTTCTGCTTACCCCCATGGGAAGAAGGCGTGAGTTTATGTATGTATGTAAAATCTAAAACCTTTTTAAATTAGGTATATGTAAGTAAAATCAAGACAAACCTTTTTACAACAGCGAAGTCAAAAATGTATTTTGAATATTTTTGAAAAAAAGTAATTGCTACGAAGTCTGGGATCCAGTGCCGAAAATATAATTTTTAGAATTTTTGTATGTTTGTCTGAATGTATGTTCCAGCATAACGCAAATTCTACCGGATAGATTCTGTTCAAATTTTTGATACATATTCCATAGAAGCCTGGACAATTATTGATAGGTTATTTATTATTACACTATTTGCATTTGCTATAGGGGATGAGCAATATTGCATTATGTTTGTATTCTTCTATGAATGCATGTTCCAGCATCACGAAAATTCTACCGGATAGATTCTGTTCAAATTTTGCAAAGATATTACCTATAAGTGTGATCAGTTGCTAGGTTATATATTATCACGCTATTTGCTATGGGGGATGAGCAATATTGCATTATGTTTGTAATCCTCTATAGTTTACAGTAAATTGTAAAAAGACGAGCCCAACGGTTAGAACATTGCAGATCTAATTACAGATTTAATCATCACGCTTTATCTTGCTGTCAATCATCATCATATACAGGGTGGCAGGGGCATCGACGCGAAACCTGTTACCATGGACTCAGTACATCATACTTGACCCCCGTGTGTTGAAATGTTTCGTCGGTAATTATAAAAAGAAAACAGCTGTTTCCTACAGAAGTACAATACCTACTCGGTCAAAATGTATGGAGCAGCGATTTATTTTTTAATAACCGACGAAAAATTTTAACGCAGGGGGGTCAAGAATGATGTACTGAATCCATGGTAACAGGATGCGCGTCGATATCCCTTCCCTTGTATACAGGGTGGATTTTTGAGATGGGGCAATAAGGATACCTTAACCGTTGTAACGAGGTATTCCATATTGGGCACCCGCTTAAATGGCACCTGAGCAAATGGCACCTGAGTTATTCCACATACGGCAGCTATCGATATTTTTCGCAGGTGCCATTAGTAGAATAATTTGTTATTTAAAATTTTATTTCACAAATGGCACCTACGGATCAGTACGTACTAAGTATTGTGACGTTTTTGACCTCAAAATCAAAAATTCGATTAAAGTTTGTGGAGAGTTTAATAACATAATAAAAACATCAACAACTTCTTTGTTTTTAATCATTTATATCACAATTAGTTTCCTTAATCACATGTATTGCATAATCAGCCTTGAGTACCAATAGAATTAAGAAACAAATACTTTTTAGGTTTGTTTAGGATTATTTCTCTTCTTAGTAAACTTTGTCATCTTAATGTTTTTTTTAACATGACACCCAATCAATTATTGGCATTTCTATTGTAAAATCAGTCTTGAGTTATTTCTTATGTACTATATAAGTAAAGAACAATGGGCAGAATGGGCCCAGTGTTGTAGCATTTTCTTACCTATCTTAAAATGAAGATATGAATAATCTCAACATTTTGTTCTATGGCAGCATTACTCTAAATATTCAAATAAAAAAGTTACAGCGGTTCCAAAAGTCCAATAATTTACCGTTACAAATGCTAATATTATGACCTAATGATGCCCGTATATAATTATTATACATTTACGTTGTGTTATTTAATTATGATTAGCATAAATGAACTATTAAAAGGAGACAAAGTACTCAGGGAGCAGGACAGAACATGCACTCGTGTTGTTAAAAACCGGTTAGCGCAAGTGCAGGTAGCGATCTTTATCGATAGTACAGGAGCGAGCGGGACATACTCATTATCGGAGCGTGAGAGAGTGAGTGAGATAGCACATAACCATCGCGCTTCCTTGATCGCACTTGCGCCCTTGTCAGTCGTAACGGAGCCATTTTGCAGTGCGCGTGTTTTCTTTCTTTCTCCACCATTCTTGCTACCTACGACTAACTACTTTGGACTTAATAACGGATTCTTGTGTTTGCCTTACGATTGGACAAGTTGAATAGTTTCATCAAAATGGAACATCATGAAAGGTGTATAACGTGTTCTCGGTCGGTATTTCAAGACAGGAATCGACGTACTTTAACTCGCGAACATATGGAAGCGCATCCAGGCTTCACTAATTATGTTTTGGAGCGGATCAACATAGAAGAGGTCAGTAAAACAGGTTCATTAAATAAATAATTGTCATAATAATTATAAGTACCTTTGTTGTAAATATCAGCTTATTTATTCCCGAATCGGGTTGCTTTGTAAGTAATTGTATGTATGTACAACTGTACAGGTACGACATAAAACCAACCAGCAGGGTTTAATCAACATAATATATATAACAACTGAATAAAACAGATTATTCGTTAGTATTTTTCATACTTAAAATGTCATCGATGTCATTTTCCCGTCTAACGGGCGCTGTCAAAAAGCCGTTGTATGCCATGCGATCGTGACACGGGCGCTCTTCCCGCACGTCATATTTGAGTCATAAGCAGAATAGCTTTCGATTTACTGGCACGTCGAGCCAATAGACATTCGATGGATCAGGACTATCGTTGAAATGGCTTTTTGGCACAACGGACGCTTGATCTAATGACTATTTGAAATTGTGATAAGTACATCGATGCTATGGATTTTCGGCAATTAGGACGTTCGATTTGTTGACTTCGGGGAATTAGCCATCGGGCATAATTATGACATTCGAAATCAAGCAGTAAAATCAAATCTGATAGTTGCCAAATGACACGTTTTTCTGCATATAAACTATCATTCACTTATATGGGAATATGCACTGTATTTGATCAAAGGACTTTGTATTGGCTTATTCAGGTTCAACAACTATTTTATTTTCTTTTTTTCAGGGCACCCTGAATGGAAATCAATACATGTGCTATCGTTGTTGGGTGGCAGCAAATCGCCAAGAAGCCAGGCACGTAGAACAAGTAAATGATGAACAATCGCGTCCTACTACAGTACCAACTTATAAACGGTTAGCAAATACCTCTCGTCGATGCTTATTTCATGGATGCCTTAATGAAGATCGTCACAGAGTGCCCCATTTCATTAAAATATATTTATTGACAGAACATAACGTATATGTTCCTCAGGATGCACGAATATGTCAAGACCACATACGTTCAAATGAATGGAGCGAATTATATGACCATGCTGAGACGGTATTTACGTCAGATCAATTGAAAGATATCATTGATACTTTAAAAGACGCTTACAACAAAAAATCCGGCATAGATTTTGATAACATTGAGTCAATTTCTCCCAATGAACTATATTATCGAACGGGATTGACGCACGATCAATTCGATATTGTTCTCAAAGAGACTCCATCTCTAACTGAGCAAACAAAACGTCCAAAAACTGTGTTGGGATCTTACTTGATGAAAATAAGATCGGGTGAGCCAGATGACAGAATTGCGTGCCATTTAAATGTTAGTAGGAGAACACTGTAGCGTTATTTTAAAATAACACGTGACTGTTTGACCAGAGAGTTTGTTTTGCGGCATCTGGGTTACGACCACATAAGCCGCGATGAGATTATTGCACACAATCTGACAGTACCAACAGCATTATTTGGACAAACCGTAGACCCAAAAGCCATAATACTGAATGGAAAAGTAAAAACTTCTTGTTCCAAAAAAGAACGTATAGCCTACATAAGTATAAAAACTTACTAAAACCATTTCTTTTGGTCTGTTCAGATGGTTGCATTATTGACATCCTTGGACCCTATGCCGCAACTACCTCAGATAGTCAAATAATGACTCCAATAATGGACAATGAAATATCCCCCGTTCATTACCTTCAACATGAAAGAGACACATTTATATTGGATAGAAGCTTTCGAGACTCAATACCCAATATTTAAACCTGTGGTTATGAGCCACATATGCCACCAAGCAAAGACAGAAGTGCGACTCAACTTACAAATGAGCAAGCTAATAAATCAAGATTAATAACGATTGTACGTTGGGTCATAGAGGTAATAAACGGATGGTTTAAACGGGACTTTAAAATATTTCGTAACCAATTATTTAATAAGTCATTGCCACATTTATTTACTGATTTTCGGATTGCTGGAGCACTGTTGAATGCATTTAGAGAGCCTTTGCGTGACAGTACTTATGCCGCCGCCTTTTCTGAACGAATACATAGCCGAATGAGTAACGATAATACATTGGGCAACTATATAGTTGAGCATAACGTAAACCGGCAGCGAGCGTCGTTTGTGACATTGACGGATGAGTCAATAAATATGCCGTTCCCAATACTCACAGATGAAGACATTATTTTATTCAGTCTGGGAACATACCATTTAAGTCTGGCACGTTCTTACGTCGGCGAACACTTGCGAGGTGGCGTTTACAATATTCAGGTGTGTGTAACTCCAAGTCCAAGGATGACAGAATATGGATTAGCAACGGACACCTGCACGCTAATGAGAGGTCGTATTTTATCACGACACAGGTCAAATACGACATATTATACTTATATATTGATGAACTCCAATGTTCAGGACATTAATGCTATCCACGCATATTATTGTTCATGCTTAACAGGAATGAGGACTGTTGGAGCATGCGCCCATGTCATCAGTATTATATGGTACTTCGGTATTGGAAGGCAATTAGAAAACTTTGTTGGCCCCGCAAGTGCCTAGGACGGATTATTATTGAGAGCAACAACACTCATTAGGACAATTCTTTATAGTTTAGTAAGAACTAACGCCTTATCCTTGTCTTTCTGAGTTTCGACGGTACCCATTAGTGGGATACTAATCGGCTGATTATGCATGAATATGTTATATTTTAGTAAATAAAGATGTTTCATTTTCATAATCAAAGGTATTTTTTAATTATAGTCCTATCCCAATACCGAAATAAAGAATATTTTTACACTACTTATTCTTAAACTGAATTGTTCAAGGTGTCATATAAAAGAGAATAATGCATTCCAACTGGCAACATGTAGACACAATTTTGTATGCGCATCATTAGGCCAAACTATTAGCATTCGCTACGGAAATTATTGATTATTTAGAACAGCTGTAACTTGTTTTTTTAATGCATTAGAGCTGTGCTGCTTTATAGTAAAATGTTGAGATTACTCGGATCTGTATTTTAAGGTAGGTAAGAAAGTGCTACAACACTGGGCCCACGGTCCATATAAAGTTGCCCATTGTTCTTTAAAAATATAAAATACTGAAACATAGATTACGCATCACAAATATGTATAATTTTTAAAGGTCTAATTATGACTTACAATAATAATTGGTACTTCTATTGTAAAATCAGTCTTGAGTTATTTCTTATGTACAGACCCCAGCACATCAAGCTACTACAATCTGTCAAATTTCTATAATAGATTTGCAACTTTATCTCTACAGCATAAGGTTTAAGGTTGATTAAATTTGACAGTTTCAGGTAGCTGAGACAGACCTGCTAGCGTCTGTAGGTACTACAAACATTTAAAAATACAAAATACTTTAAAATAGATTACGCGATTTCACAATTTATAATCCCTGAAATTCTTTCTATAAGCTAGCCACGAGTTTAAAAGCCTGTTAAAAATTACTAAAAACAAAGAAGTTATGTTTTTATCATGTTATTACTCTCCACAGATTTTAATCAAATTTTTGATATTGAGGTCCTAAAAAGACAAAAAACGTCCCAACCTACGGATTAGTATGTACTAGACATACTAATCCGTAGGTGCCATTTGTGGAAAAAAAATTAATAACAAATTATTCCACTAATGGCACCTGCGAAAAATATCGATAGGTGCCGTATGTGAAATACCTCAGGTGCTATTTGCTCGGGTGCCCTACATGGAATACGTTGTTATAGCTACATAAAATCGGTCTTAGGAAACTATCCTTAACTTATTGAGACATTTTGATCTGCATACCTACATATAATAGATTTTAAAAAAATGTTGTAAGCAAAAAATTGCTTCCAGTAAATTCTGTTTCGTATGATAATAATAATTAAAAAAAATACTCTACTGAGGTTTGAGTACTAGAAGAGTCAGAAATCACAAAAAAACCTTTTCCCATACATTTCGTGGGAAATGAGACTCCAACGTACTTTTTAGAGTTCCGTACCTTAAAAGGAAAAAACAGAACCCTTATAGGATCACATCGTTGACCACCCATCCGTTTTCAAGAACGCGTAGAGGTATCAAGTAAGTCCAGCCATTTATGCGAAACATTTTAATACTCGCAAATTAATACAAACCTATAGACCGTTATTTGTATAATGTGGTGTCTTGCGATTTCTACGCGAACAAAGTCGCGGCCAGAAGTTAGTATTAACTAAATGTAATACTCAAATAACACAGAAAAAAAACTACTATTTAAATATCACAGACAGATAAAAGAACATTTCTGAATAAAATTATACAAATCAACGTAGTAGTTGCATAAATCAACTATTAACGGTGCTCGTGCACTTAATTCAGGTATTAATACAGTAAAAAAAATATATAGTTTTAGTGATTATGTGAAAGAAATCAAATATTAAAAGATTCGGCTTTACTCCGTGACTGAACTAATAATGAAATTGGGCAGTGGGTCCAGTCGACCTATTCAAAATGAAGTGCATCATTTTGTTTCAACTTATTTTTTATATGTAACACTAACTGATAAACTATTGAATGTTTTTTTTTTTTTTTGTGAACTTTCAACTTCAGCAAAGTAAAGATATAAATATCATCAATTCGTTTTATTATATAGGTAGGTACTTATGTGATTGGGTTGAGTGATCCCGCGGGTATAGTTTTTCTATAAATATAAATTATCCGCTTCTAATACTTGTCAAGACAGCGCCATCGCTGTCTGCACAAACATTTGAACAGGATATTTTTTTTTAATACTTAAGATGGTAGGAATCTTCCCACAATCTGTCATTATGTCTTTCTTCCGTTGACAAAACCCGTTTATATGGTGGTCATACTACGCGTGCTGGAGAGAATACGTATTATTAAAAATATAATTTTAGTATGCATTTATGACGACATCGCGGCAGGCCGTGACGAAGATGGTGCGGCAGGACGACCTTGATCTACCAGAAGGCCTGGCTAGGAAAAGACAAAATTGTGTGGAAAAGGGAGAGGGACGCCTCTGCCCTGGAGTAGTACAATACAGGGTAGTTAGATTGGTCTGGCCAGTACTCGAGCTCTGGCTCGGGAGGAGCGCGGCTCCCTGTCGTTTCGGGTGATGCAGGTGCTTCCGGAGCATGGTTGCTTCGGGAAGTACCTGTGTCGCATACACAGGGAGCTGGACGCCCAGTGTCACCACTGCGTCGCCCGGGAGGACACTGCGCAGCTTACGCTGGCAGAGTGTGCCGCATGGGAGGAGCCACACCGTGCCCTCATCTCAGGTGTAGGCAGTGACTTGTCGCTGCCGGCCCTAGTCAAGTCGATGGTCAGCAGCGAGGAGTCCTGGGACGCGGTGGTATCCTTCTGCAGTCTTGTCACAGAATGAGGCTGCGGAATGGGAGCGGGAGATCTCTTCCGCTCACCCGGCCTGCAGCAGTCGCACCGAGCATCGGCAGAGGGCAGACAATGCCCACTTCTGCCCCCATAAACTTCACAAGTTATTTCTAATACTAGGTTCTCGAGTATGTAGGCGTCTCTAGTTTATTGACGTGTCCTTGATTAGCGAGTCTTCGTAACAACGAGATCGAGTAATGAAGTATTTTTGCTTGATGGATTATTAACGTCTATTAGACTACGCGTAGGTATTCGTATCTTTTCTATATTTTAAGATCCCATGCGATACTTCTCTGCGGAGCCATTGTTAACTTAAATTTAGAATTAGATAAATATAACATTATTTACAAATCAGGTAATAGTTCACAACACTTAAACACCATATAACACACTTCAATAAATCAAACAAAAGTAGTTCTATAATATATACACCAAAAGACTCAAGAGAGTTCTAATCTTAAAACGCGTTCACGTAAACAATAGGTACCATTCCTGTGACGTATTGTGACATACGCCCATAGGCGTCATAACAATAAAACTTCTATTGTCTCGTTATATGATAAATTATTTATTTCTGTAAGTAGGTTTGTACAAACACTTTTACACGTCAATCATATTAAAAAAAGAAAACTAGATTAGGTCGGCGTTTCGTATCCGACTACTCTGAGAAGAAAGGCCGAAACCAACTCAGAGGTCAAGTCTCTTTTAAAGTCCAGACATAATCTTGGTCAGATCATGTGAAGGCCATGTAGATTGGTGCCTGAAATGCTGATGAAAGAACCACACAGATTGAGGGTACCTGTCCAGTCAGTGCACGCATTTGTCAGTAATCGTGCAGCTCGACTAAGAACTTAAGGAGCTCAAGGATTCAACGAACAATACCAAAGAAAGGACATTTGGGTAGGCCGCATAAATTACTCAAACTGCCAGACCATGATAAAAATAACTGAGAAAAAGAAAAATAAACAATAACCCACATTAGTCTTCACATTTACAATACTTAATTAAAACAATATAATACTTTATAAAGTAATGTCATTGCATAAATAAAATTAATCAATGTCAATGTGTATATAAAATACGGATATAATCTTGGTCAGATCATTTGAGGACCATTTAGATTGGTGTCTGACATGGTCTTTTGACGAAAGAACCACACAGATTTGAGTGGACCTGTCCAGTCAGTGCACGCATTTGTCAGTTATCGTAAGGAGCTCAGCGAATCGACGACCAATACCAAATAAAGGACATTTGGTTGGCCGCATAAAGTACTCAAACTGCCAGACCAGCATTAAAACTAAGAGAATATAAAAAACAATGCACAGCTACAATGTTCGGTGTCCTTGAGCTGTTAAAAACAAATATTTTTACAAAATATTGTTTTGGTAAGTCCTTACCAAACGCGAACAAATAATGCACGCTGCTTACAAGCTTTTGTAATAGTGATTTTATTAATGCTACTGAAGACTGCGGAGTCGACCTCAGGACTAACTGTTTCTCAGATGGACGACTGTACGTCGCTTGCTCGTCACCAGTCCTGAGTCTCTGTATAGTTTGTCCGAAAGGGATATCGTGACCCTGGCACACAGGCAACGAAAGGAACATGGGTGGGTTTTAGTCAGTCGAAGTCTGACACGCCCTCCCGCTCCGCCCAGAGCGGGAGAAGTTATTTGATAATTTCCCAACCAAAAAAAAAAAAAGTATACAGGGCAGTTTTATAAAGAGTAAATGCGGGAAATAAAGTGAATTGTGCTGTACATGCGATTGTGACTAACCAGTCGATAAGCACGACAGTAGAATCAATGCTGTGGAATATATGTTCCTTTCGAAGCATGTGTGGCGTGACTATGAATGATAACCTGAAAAATTATGTGATAAGGCAACGGTGCGGTTTAAAAGAAGATATACCTTCAGTTGCACGTAAGTCCATTAAATTTAATTCCCCATTAAAAATAATGCTATCACTTTCAGATGCTTTCGGTTAGAGAAAGACAGCATTGCTTTTAATCGGGAATAATAATTATTAATGCACTTACGTGCAACTAGCGGATAGTGAATTTTTTTAAAAAGAGTATGCTTAGATGGTTTAGTCATGTTGAAAAGATGAATGAAAGGCCACTAACAAAAGGTATTTACAAGGCAGATGTGAGTAGAAACGCCGAGAGGGGACGCCCTAGGAGGACATAATAGTGACCTAGTGACATAATAGTAAGTAGCGTAGCAGGTGGCGTTCTATAGTTTCTGCCTACCCCCATGGGAAGAAGTCATGAGTTTGTGTATTTTTTTATTTGTTTTGTAAAAATAACAAAGCATCACGTCTGTATTCCCCGAAGGTTTAGGCAGAGGTGTACATACCCATAGTGTACCCACAATAAATTCCGCCAGGTGTTTTTGTATTTTTGTGTTTCCATTCCATTTCCACCAATAATTCAATGTTTAGGTCCTATGTAATAGGGGCCAAGCCTATTGCCACTAACAGGCCACAAATTCAGACTTCGGACTACAACTGAGAATTACCTGATGGAAAACCCAATAACACTTTGCCTGACCGGTGTATCGATCTCAGAACCTCGGGAAACGTTTCCCGAGCCTGAAAAAAACTTCCTCGTTTTTTTTTATAAAAATAAAGGAGGCAGTTTTTTTTGTAAAAATGTGGCTGTTATTTGTATATTGTGGTGTCTTACGACTTCCTCGCGAACCAAGTCGCGGGCAGTACATAATAAACGCGGAGCGAAGACAAAATTGTACATTGAATATTTTTGAAACAAAAGTAAATGTTGCGACGTCTGGGAATGATTCTTATTCCAAAAATATAGGTTATAGAATTTTTGACTTTCCTGTGAACGAAGTTGCAGGCAGAAGCTTGTATAACCTGCGACTGCATGAGATTGTTGATAGTATTAATAGAACTGGCCACTTGTAAACGATATAATAAAAAAATAAGTTTAAATTTTGAAAATGGAACTCTTTGTCCTTTTTTTTTTTTTTTAATGTTGCCCCGCACTAGGAATTTCTTCTGTATCGTCACAAACAGCCAGACCCGGAATAACTACTTATAGGTCATACAAATATTTGTTCCGTGCGGGAATCGAACCCGCGACACGCAGCGCAGCAGTCAATCGCTTAACCACTGCGCCAACCGTGCCGTCGGATATTATTGTGTATGTATTTTATTCATTTGTCATTTGTTTATGAATTGGCGACAAATTGAAAATTGTCTGTTTCGCGTCAGCATGAGTTTAACGCGAGAACATTTTCGTACAATTTCTTATGACTTTCGATGTAATTTAAGTCAACAAGAAAGTTATGATAGACTTCGATTGGCCTTTCACGATGAAGCCCCATCTCGTGCAACTGTTACAACTGGTTTCATGAGTTTATGTCGTATGTCGTTGTCAGTCTAGTTTACCTTGTTCTGGAGCTATCACTGTGTACATTGTTTTGGTAAAGGCTCTTACAAACACACGCGATATCGCGGCCGCGACATGTACCGACAAAGGAATTGTCTTTTACAAGCCTTAATAGGGTGGGCATAAATGGGACAAAATATATACGGTGGATACAATGTTATGGAACAAAGGTTGTTAACAATGAAATGGTTCCTTGTCCGTGTATAGGTACATATTTTTGGGGCTGACTGTATCCATACCTAAGTACCTAATGGTAATTCAGCATTAAATTGAAAATTTATGGTAATTATTAATAGGTACATAAAAAAAGTGCTGATTTCAATATAATCAAGTAGTTTTATTTAAGCGTAATATAATTTTATATAATCTTTTATACAAGCATGCAAGCAAGCAATTAGAAAAAGTTAAAAAATAAAAAAAACACCACTTTCTCTAATAAACGCGGCCTGGCAATATTAGATATATATCTCAGGATCCGTAGTCAGCTGCAAGAAGGTAGTCAGTTGGCAGAGTTTTCTTGTGTGTTGGTATATTTATGATGAGATAGCATTTTTGAGATATATCGTTTGTCCATTTCTACACACTGGACAATAATCTTCAGCGGTGAGATCTAATACCTAAAATATAAAAATAAAAAAGTGCTTTGGTGACTGTAACAAAATTCCTCCTTCATAGGTGTCTTTTTATAAGTTGTTTGCGACTCTACATAAAATGCTGTTAAGAGCATATACGCCGTACGGTATTTCATACAAACTTTCAAGCCCTTGTTTTTCGAAATGACTCAACCGATTTTAATGAAACTTCATAAGCATAAGCAGGAAACAAAGGTCTAAAAAGTTAGTTAAGAACATTTTCGAAAAATAGTGGTACAGCCAAATTAGAACGATTTTAAAATTTCCATGGAAACGGAGATTTCCAGTTATCTGTAAAATTAAACATAGAAAATAAATTGCAGATAGGTACTTACGATTCGCAGGTAATGCATTTACTCCTCAGCCAAACTTCACCGTTGGCGCACTTGCATGGAATGATTATAAAATTTTGTCTCTTGACCCTTACAATAGATACAGTTTCTGGTTGACCGGGAGCTGGTTTGTCAGCAGGTCGTGCCGAGCACAATGCAGCGAGAATAAGAACAACACACGAAAGAGTAACAAACAACTTCATGGTGACACGTGCTGTCTACTCCTGTGGGCGGTAATAAATAACAATTAGTTTTTTTTTTTGTATGGCATCTCGCAGTTGACCTTGAGAGGCCGTGACTGCTTAACCGGTCCGATAACAATTCGACTCTGTGCTCACTTATATAGGACATCTGTAGGACGCACACATACACTCTGACACATGATCACACACACACACACCCCCACACACACACACACCCCCACACACACATACACTCTGACCTCCACGTATACGCCACATATACTTAACAATCCATAATACCTCAGCGCCACCTCACTCCTTAGTGCTAACTAAAAGTGTAAATTATAAAAGTAAATAAAAAAAAACGACCGAGTCAAAAGTGAAGCATAAAAACAATGGAAACAAGATTTGTTTAACTTAATACGAGGGTGACATTGAAAGTTCTTAGAAAATCAAAAACTGAACAAACAAGCAAGTTATTAGTTTTATTATAAATAAATAAATAAAATAAAATACATTTATTTCGAGCAACTTTGACTCATAAGTGGAGTACACAGAAATACAGAAAACACAATAAAAATAAAACTAAAACAAACTAAAAGACTTAATAACTAACCGGCCCTGCTGACGGCAACATGCCTATCACAGCCGTGCCGTATGTATGAGCAGTCCATCCGGTCTGCGATCATCACCAGGACGACATTGGTGCTGCCCCACACCCTACGCACCAGCGACGCGCCCCGCTTACGCATGGTCGCGTGGAAGCAATCGGTACGTGCCTCAGCAAACATACCTGAGGCGCTGCAGTAGCGAGGCAGCCCCAATACAGCCCTGAACGCGTTGTTGAACTGGACGCGGAGGGCTCCGTATGATGCACACGTGTACCTCGCCCACAGACTGCACGTGTAGAGAGACGTGCAGTACGCCCTAAAGAGCGTTATCTTCACCTCTCTCGAACAGCGCGCAAACCTGCGTGCGAGCATGTTCGCCCGCACCGACAAAGCCCTCCGTTCCCGCTCCATGTCAGCATTGTCCTTGAGGTCGGTCGTAACTAAATGCCCTAAGTATTTAAATTGATCCACCCTTTCGAGTGGTACCCCATTTAGAAAAACGGGTGGATAGTTGTGTGAACGTTTCGCACCGGTCTCAAAGACCATGCATTGACTTTTGGTCACATTGTACTTCAACCCATGACCAAGGGCATACTCTTCACAGGTCCGCACCAGCTTTCTGAGGCCACCGACTGACGCGCTCAACAGCACCATGTCGTCAGCATAACTGAGGTTATTGACACATACTCCACCGACATGGCAGCCGACATGCTGGCTGCTGAGCGCGGTGATCAAGGCATTTATGTACAGATTAAAAAGGGAGGGGGAAGTCAACCCCCCCTGTCTCACCCCGCACTCCAGCCGATACGGCTCCGACATTGTACCCGCCCACTTAACGCTGTTGATCTGATGACTGTACCAGTATTTAATGACACTGACAAGTTCACGTGGTAGGTTTATACCCTCGAGTTTAGCCCACAGGATGTCGTATGAGACCAGGTCAAAAGCTTTGGACAGGTCGAGGAAGCAGGCGTGCACTGGAGTCTTTCGATCTGTGTAATATCTGACGGTATGCTTAAGACACAGTATTGCACTTTCAGTTGACAGTCGAGGTCGAAACCCAAACTGATTATCGTGCAGATCCAGGTACTTGTCTAACTGTGTATTAAGCAAACCGTCAAAGACTTTTGCAATGATCGTTGCAAGAGAAATCGGTCTGTAGTTACTTTTGTCGGCAACATCTCCCGTCTTATTTTTAACTACAGGGACTACTACAGTTTTCATAAACTCAGATGGTAGGTATGAATGGCTCACGCATAGTGTGTAAAACATTGCCAGGAGTCTATTAATATGTGGGCCAGCGTGAACTAGGTGCTCGATGCTGAGTCCATCGTGGCCCGGGGACTTGCCTTTAGATATAGCTTTTATAGCTTGAGCCACATCTTTGGCAACGAAGCCAGTCCCCGCGTCCTCGACTGGCATCTCAACATCGAGCACCGCCCCCGTCAGTCCCCGTGGGGACAGTACACGAAAATGGTCCCTGAAAATATCAGCAACATTTTTAGGGTCACTCTCACCCTCGACACTCACCGGAAGTCCAGGACGAACGTTTAATTTGTTGGTGCTCTTCCAAAAACTACGGAAGTGCCCCCTCTTATGCTTTTCAGCAAGGGCATCCATTTTGATTTGGTCCTGATGGTTCTGACACCATTTAAGTCTGGACTTAAATATCTTTCGACTTTCATACATTTCGTCATATAAACACCCAGATCTTGGCTTGCCACACATCACCCACTCTTCAAACTTCGTCCTAGCCACCCGGTGAGCCCCGCTAACATGTATGTTCCACCCAGCAATGCGTGGGCCATTCCCACCTCTCCGCGCGCGAATGCCTCCCCGCGCCGACGCCGCCCCTCGTAAGGCAGTCACAATGTCAGAATAAAGCTTATCAAGAATACGCCCATGGTCCGAGTTATTACAGTATCTGTCTCCACAGCATGCAAACTCCGCAGGGAAATCAATACATCTTAACCTACTATGACATTCCTTCGCATATAACGCAATTTGTTCATCAGTTCTGTCCCCCCACAACACATCGCTGCTTAGTACGCCTTTATCAGGTAGCTTTGGTGTTAATAAGTTTAAATTACACTCGACAATAAGCGGAAAATGATCAGACCAAAAAGTGTTATAGTCTACATATGCATTAAGGACAGAATGTTTTGCCGATTGCGTAACAATACAGTGATCCAACCAACTGCACGTTCCATGTGCCTCACTAATAAAAGTATAAGTATCAGAGCGAAGTCCCAGTAACTCAACATCTACACAAGTCCATACCTGTTCTCTACAGAATTGTACAAGTTCGTTATAGAATAGTCCACATGGATCGGCATTAAAATCGCCTAACACAAAAACTGATTCTACACCATACTTATCTATTATAGCACTCACCGTCCCTAGACAATCCGTAAATTCCGGTAGGTTTTCCGTCACATTTGTAGGCATGTATACACTCATTACAATCACAGGTCGATCATTTGTAACGATTTTTATTGCACACACCCGAGTGTTATCGCACCGTAGCACTGACACATTTAGGAAAACACTGCTCCTCCAAAGCAAGGCGACGCCACCGAACGGCCTCCCGCGTAATATTCCCGCCGAGGTGTCTACCGCTGAGGTACCTGTGTACCCGAACTCACAATCGACCGTGCTTAAGTACGGCACCTCATCCGGTAGAAGCCATGTTTCCTGCAGGGCGATCAAATCGCTTGAGCGACATAGGTCCCTGATGCCGTCCACAGAACGTTTAATGTTTTTACAATTAAAACTAGCTAACCTATAAGGGCGTTTATCCATTGTTGTTGTAAATCGAGCCGGATACAGAAATAGCTCTGTTCATATTTTTGTGACTAAAATTCACAAATCTCCTGAAAATTATACCTTCAGGCCATAGTTTTTCATCCAAGTACATAGATAATTTCGCCTCGGATACAAAAAATTTAAATGCACTATGATCTGTCTGCTTTTTAATATTAATTCTCTGTAACGACACAGACTCATGTGTTTTCGAGCGAATATATTTAATAATCTCCTCTTTCGTAGTTTCACTGTGAACATTCGTAATAAACATAGGTATTTTCTTTTCGGCGGCCCTAAAGTTAAACTCCAGGTCTCTCGCCACACCTGACTTGCCCGAGTACCTATATTTCAAATGTTTCCGGCGACGTTCTACGGATTATATAAGGTGCTAACAAATTAGGTACCAATACTTTTAGAGCTGATAGTACTCGTCTCTAGGAGTAGACATTGAAAAGTTTATGTTACTTTTTGGAGATAATTAGGGAAACAACGTTACTGCGTAAAAACACCCTGTTAATAGATAGTCAACAATCATTGACGTTAGTCACAAACGACGTTGTTCACTTGACAGAAAGTGTGTCTTGTCAGTTAAAAGCACAGGATGATTATGTTTGGGCGAAATTTTAATTTATTTATTTTGTTCCGTAAATTAAAACAAAAATATCATATAAAAAGTTTTCTTAATTTCTATTTGAAGTTAATTGTTTTGATGTAATGTAACACCTCTTAAAATATTGGTACTTAATTTGTTAGCACCTTATATATTTTCAAAATAGTGTCCATTTACATCAATTTTTTGAAAATAAATAAAAATCGCTAGGTAGGTGCGAGGTCGGGGCTAAAGGGTGGGTGACCCAGTAATTCCACGTCTGACGTCGCCAAGTAGTCGATTGTTAGCTTGGCGGTGTGCGACGAGGCGTGGTCGTGGTGAAGGAGGATCCTACTGCGAGGTTGTTTCTCCCGAACTTTTTCCAAGACAAGTGGCAAACAATTGTTAGTGTACCACTCTGCAGTAACTGTTTTTCGATCCTCTAAAACAATCGTTGCGTAATAACTTGTCCTTCCGAAGAACGAAGCCACCATAAGTCGAAGACACATCTTTAAATTCGTTTAACCTAGAAGAATAATAAAAAAAAATAATTTCATGCATAACGTCACTGACGTGTCATTTGTTTTTAGCTTTTTGATTTGAAATACTAATAGGTAAATCATAAATGTTCATAACGAATGTTGCATGGGCTTTTTATGGTGGTCATTCACCGGGTATTCGTGTATAATCAATATTCCATGATATGATTTTGAGCAATGTTTTACAATACTGCGTCAGCTCGACACACTGACTAAGGAGCATTCGCTTTTGTAACGCCTCGAACTATTAGTATTCGTACATGTTACATCGATTCATGTGTAATGCTCGGCTCAGCTGCAATGTTACGAATTGATTCATTACAGGTACGCCCTGTACTCGCCAGGCTTGCCTGGACGAACTCACTGATGAAATACTCGAATCTGTACTTGTATAATTACTCGCAAATGCTCCTGATGATTACTATTGTAACCTTAAGATTTGTGTTCGTTGTCTTGACAATAATAAAATGTCAGTCTGATACGTTAGGGGGAATGGTATTGTTAATGAGATCGTATTTTCAACTAAATAGTAATTTCTAGCAACTCATCTCGAAGTTTTTCTTTTCTTTTTATTCTATTTTATTTAGGGACTTTTGTAATCGCAATGCGTTTGACGTCCCATCATACCCTAATTACTTATATAATTAAAAAATACACGTTGCTATGTATTATATTCGGGCCATGAACCTAAACAGACTCTTCGCATCATCACCATTTGGTTGAGACAAAATTATATGGAATGTGCCTTTTTTTTTTTTTTTTTTTTTTTGACGCTGGGAAAAATGCATTACGCATACCCACCCATTGGGGGATGGGAGGGGTATGTGGGACTCCCCAGAAGATCCGGTATACCCACTAAACGATGTGCCTAAATCAAGTCGGTTCAACCTCAACGAAGTTGAACTTTTGAATTGAAAGAACTTTAAGATTTGTTCACCTAGTTATTGAATGATTACTGTATACATATTTTTGAGACTTATGTACATTACCAAAATTTTTTTAACCGACTTCAAAAAGGAAAGGGGCTATCAATTCGCATGTTTATATATTTTATTTTATGTATTTTTTTTTGTTCGGGCTTAACTCCGTCATAAATAGACGGATTTAAAAATTATTTTTATGTTCGGAGGGTATGTTCTCTTGGTAGTTCTATTGTTACCAAGTCTGATTCTGATGAGGGGATCCCATGGAAATCGAGGGAACTCCTCAAATTTTATAGGCACATATATAGCGATTTGGGTATTTCTTATAGTAACTCATGCATTTGCACTCAAAAAAGACCATTTGATGAAGTGTAATTGATGATGAAGACCACAGATGGCCACCGGAACTACTTAATAATAAGTATGTCACGGTTACGATTTGATTAGGCACTTTAATATGGTTGCTAAGCAATTTATGCTCATCACAATGCATAGGTGAAGTCACCATCAGTTCCAGTTCTCCTGGTTCTTACCAGGAGAACTCGTCAACAATTAACGCCCCTGCACCGGAAAAAGCAATATTTTGTAAAAAGGTAACGAGCATTTGACATTAGGCTATTGTAACTTAACTTACAAACTGACCCACTAAAAAGTGAAAAATAAATAACTTTATACAATACAAAAACAACCGATTTCCAAAAAAAACACTGCACAGTGAAAAATATCATTAATTTCGGAAGACGGTGGCAATAAACTTAAATACAGATCCAAACGGCTTTAGTTCTCCCTATACACAAGGGAGGGGCACAGAGGCAGTGTCGGTAACTATAGACCCATTTCTATACTACCTACTATCTCGAAAATTTTAGAGAAATTTTTGAACAACCGTCTGCTGTCTTACCTCCAAGCAAATAACCTTTTATCCGAAAACCAATACGGCTTCAGAGCTGGAATCGCTACAGAAGATGCGGTTATTGCGTTCTCTGAAAAGGTGACAAAACATATGGATAGCAAACGGAGATGTCTTGGTTTATTTCTAGATATATCGAAAGCGTTCGACACTGTCTCTGCGCCCATACTCTTATCAAAACTGGAACGTATGGGGATACGTGGTATTGCACTGGATATTTTCTCAAGTTATCGGGAAAGTCGACACCAGCATGCTAAAATAGGTGAGGTAATGAGTGACAAGGCTAAAATTGATTATGGTGTTCCACAAGGAAGCATTCTAGGCCCAACCTTATTCCTCATCTATATAAACGACCTGTGTTCGCTTTCATTAACTAACTGCTCGATGTTTACCTACGCTGATGATACAGCTCTACTTATTCACGGTAATGATTGGAGTGAAACAGAAAAATATGCTCAGGTAGCACTAGACACTATTATGGATTGACTAACCAAAAACCTGTTGACCCTAAATGCAGAGAAAACTAAATTAGTCTCGTTCTCTTTAAGAAACCAATCTTAGCCAAGCACATCACTCACTATTCAAGCCCACACCGGTCATGGGCCCCAAATGCATCTTGTGTGTGTCCTCCTTTAATAATCACACCTAACATTAAATACCTAGGAGTGCTGATTGACAAACATCTCAATTGGTATAGCCACATTGAGAACCTGATAGCCCGAACGCGTAGTATTTTCAAAAAACTTCGCTGCTCAGCAGAAACAGATACACTAAAGTTGGTGTATTTTTCACTTTGCCAATCTCTCCTCTTATATTGTTTGCCAGCATGGGGTGGCGCTTGCAAATCACACTTTCTAAAATTAGAAAGGGCCCAGAGGGCTGTTCTCAAAGTTATGTTTTGCAAGCCCTTCAGATACTCAACAATGGAACTTTATAGGGATAGCAAAGTATTGTCAGTGAGAGGACTATATGTGTTACAGTGTGTACTAAGAAGACATCGACTGCCATTACAAATAAGTACCAAACGTCGTGCAGATATTGTTATCCCACCAGTAAGACATAAGACCTCCTTCGCAAAACGTCAATTTAACTGCCTCAGTTATAGTTTATTATAATCAAATTAATAAATTTCTCCAGGTGCAATTGAATTATCATCAATGTAAAAATACGGTGAAGGTATGGCTGATGGAACAATCTTATGATGAAACAGAAAAATTGCTTCTCACCCAATCCTAAGCAACTTGAGACATATATAAACGCCACTATCCTCGCACACACACTCACACACACACCACACACACACACTCACATACACACACACACACACACGCGCGCACACACCCTCACACATATACACACATTTCTTTTCTCTTATATTTTCCTAATGTTTTTGTAAATTAGTTAATAAGTAACCATAAACATAATAATATGATAAATCTATTGGTGTATGGACGCAGTTTATGTTAGCATAAGTTTTGGAATCACTGACTCCCAAGTCACAGGCAATAAACCTAGTTTGGGAGCCAGGAGATTAATTAGTCTTACATCTCTGTACCAAATTATTGTTAAATTGTTTTTGTCACCAAGTTATAGATAATAAATAAATTAAAAAAAGAAGAAAAGAAAAGAAGAGACTTCCGAAATTAAAGTTATTTTTCACTTTGTAGTGTTTTTTTTGAAATGCGGTTGTTTTTTTTTTTTTAATAAGTATGTTTATTTATTTAATACTTTAAGCACACAAATGTACGGAGGTCGACTTAATACCATAGGCATTTTCTAAGGTTGTGCAGACACAACCAGTGGTTGGCGCAATAACAACAACTATGGAATAAATATTTGTTTAAATATAATTTTAAAAAAAATATCTAAAAATTAACAAATATTTTTTTTTTAAATAGTTAATTAATTAATAATTGTACTGTATTTTAATAATCTATTTTCTTTTTTTTTTTCTTTTTTTTTATATAATATATCTGAGTAGGTAATGCTACTCTAGTGGCACTTTTTACATAATCTTATTAATTATATAAAAAAATATAAACCTATTTTAAACTTACATAAACACATAAACTTAAACACACATAAATGACATAAATTTTACTTTCATTTTGGTAAAATAAATTTTATACTATGTTTTGGTAAGGTGGATACGATGTTATGGACAATGGTTGTAGACAATCAATCAATCGGGTAAGTAATATATGATATCATTACAAAATCTCTAATATTTACAAGATATAACAACTGAATCTATAATTTTATTTGATATAATGATCAGTTAATATAATAAACGATTGATATAATTTTAAAGTAACAAATTTTTATAAGCATAACATACATTGAATATAAAATCGTTTGATATACCACTCAAAAGACATAAAACCTATTTAGTCTAATATTATGATAAAACGCCTAGTAAAAAACACAAAGCAAAATTTCAGATATACACATTATAACATTTTTTTTTTTTTTTAAAACGTTGCCTCACACTAGGAATTTCTCCTGTATCGTGGGTGCGTTTACAAACATTTAAACTCACATACACAAACAGCCAGACCCGGACCAACTACTTGTAGGTCATACAAATATTTGTTCCGTGCGGGAATCGAACCCGCGACACGCAGCGCAGCAGTCAATCGCTTAACGACTGCGCCAACCGTGCCGTCGACATTGTCTACAATAGAATGTAAAATAATTTGCATTACGCAACACAAAACATTAAATTAAATTAGTTGCCATAGGTAAACGCCACTCAACTAATAAAAAAAAAATCGTCAAAACTATACGCAGAAATAAAAAAAAAACCTAAAAAAAATTATGCCGTAGCAGATCTTTTTTAAGTAGGAGCATCTCCAGTTTTTTGAAAGCTTGTAAAAACAATGCACTCATTATTTAAAACTAATTTGAAGTCGGTTAAAAGAATGATAAGGAACTTGAGTGTCCTCAAATATAAGCATTTTTTTATCGTACAGAAGCCAGCAGGTCAAGCTACCCAAAACTGTAAAATTTTCCCAACCAACCTTGAACCTTATAGCTGTAGGGATAAAGTTGAAAATCTATTAAATAAATTTGACAGATTTGAAAAAAAGAAGTGTACAGTAATTACTTAGAAACAATTGATTAAAAATGCCTACGATTGGAAAAGAGGGTGCACAGTGGATCGAAAGACGTTATTACTAAGCTATCTGTTGACATAACTAGTAGTTTTGTTGCTGGATCAAGCTTTAATAAAAAAATTACAAATTCAAATATGATACGGAAATATGGCCACTACCATAATCTATGTCAGCTACTTCAAAGCCAAAGTCCTTCATATATATATTATTATCTACTACTTTGCAGCCTGTGAGTACCTCCATAATAATTATAATGATTCAAACCACAAACGAATAACTTTCTGAGTAATGAGTCACCTCGCGAACAAAGTACCTTCGATTTTGTTTACCTTATTTACGTTAATTTCGAGGTTTATTCCGAACTGTATTTCGTAAATAATAGGTTGGGGAAAAAGTTTCTTCGCATTTTTTAAGAAAATTCAAAACATTTTTTAATATAGTTTATTTACATTTAACTTAAGTATGTAGGTACCATTTTGTTCGATATCTTTTTGCTATCTTGTAGGTAGGGACATGATCCCATTGCTATAGAAGTTTTGGGACTTCTGATCAAAATACCGCGACAAGTGGTTTTGGCAGTCCTCTCGTGATGTTAACCTGACACTGCCTAAAGAATTCTGAAGAGACCGAAACAGGTGAAAATCTGAAGGTGCAAGGTGAGGAATATACGGCGGATGCATTAACACCTCCCAGCCAAACTCTCTTAATTTTTGCTGAGTGGCTAAAGATGTGTGAGGTCTAGCGTTATCATGATGAAAAACCACACCCCTTCTGTTGATTAATTCCGGCCGCTTTCTCTCAACTTCTTGCTTTAATCTCATCAGTTGTTCGCAGTAGAGTTCAGAATCGATGGTCCTGCCTGGTGGTAACAGCTCATAATGAATAATGTCCTTCCAATCCCTCCACACACACAGCATCACCTTGTTGCGAGTTAACCCGGGTTTCGCCACAGTCTGTGAAGCCTGACCGGTCTTTGACCACAACCTTTTTCGCACGTTCTTGTCGTACGTGATCCACTTTTCATCACCAGTTATCAGCTTCTTCAAAAATGGTTCGGTTTTATTACGTCGTAATAAAGAATCACAAAGAGGTACCCAAAAATCGAGCTTTTTTGTGTACCCAGTTTTCTTCAAATGTACCAAAACTGTTTTGTCGGCAATTCCCAGTTCTTCAGCTTCGTCATAACTACTGATATCTTGCTCCACTTTTTCAAAAATGGCATCCATATTATCCGTAATAGGGCGACCAGAGCGACGTGCATCTTTGACATCAAAATTTCCGGATTGAAAACGCTTGAACCAAATTTGTGCTACTCTTACAGACACTGCACTAGGTCCATAAACATCGCAAAATTTTTTTTTTTTTCGCGGCTTCCGTTGCATTTTTACCTTTTTTGTAGTAAAAATTTAAAATGTATCGAATTTCTTCATTAGATTCACTCATCTTGACAGTACGAAAAACAAATGATAATCACACATTTTCCTAATTTGAATTTGGAATTATGTTCTTTAAAATTTAAACTTTCAATGATACCAAAACCAGCCAGATACAATAGATTTTATTGCCAAAGAGATTTTATTACAAGTTCATACATACTATAATGCGAAAAGACTTTTTCCCCAACCTAATATTATTTCAGCCTGTAACCACAATTTGTGACACGGACAAAGTAGATAGGTACCTAATAATAATGAATTCAGTAAGTATTAAGTTCTAAACCTTGCCCAAGATTCTGAATTGTATCGAAAACCATCATATAATTAACTATTACAAATAAAAAGTGTCCGTTTGTAATGACAAAATAACAGCTTTTTACTAAATGCATTTAGGAAAGTATATACGGTAGGTACTTATAACAAAAGAAAATTTTTGAAAAATTTAGTCTGTTTGTTCCGACTAATTTCCGAAACGGCTAGACCAATTATGATGGGACTTTCACTGGCAAATAGCTGATGTTCTACGGGGTGACGTAGGTTACTTTTATTTTAGAAAAAAAATGTAGGACGAAGGGCCGCGGTCAGCAACAGTTCCATAAACGCCTATGATGCCCAGGATGGGCACTCTTGCAAAGAAAAATAAATAAGCTGACTCCTAATGTGGAAAAGCGAACGTAGAGTTGCGCTTTTTTTGTTGTATTTCGAACCTTATTCCAAAATAAGTAAAGTTAATTTTCATATAGATATTAATTTAAACTCTTGTTGAATATACATACCTGACTAATCGAACGAAAATATTCATGGTACAAACCCACGCAGCTATGGTCCTGCGCCACAAAGGCAGAAATGGCGTTTAAAATTTCGGTATCTATCCAGCGGGCCACTGCGTTAATCTATTGAGTAGCTGAGACTGCTAGCTTGTTGAATGTACCTACATTTCACAAGCTAACAGTCTACTAGACACCAGTTTCGATGCTGTGGCTCAGGGGGCCAGCTAGATAGAAACACATCTCGATGGTTTAAACTAAACCGGGACATACAGTTAAACCGTATTTTGTAATTAGGCCAGTCAATAATCTTGATAGTTTTCTGACTAAGGAATAAGCAGTAGTTCTAATAAAAGTCGTAACAAAACTCTTCAAAGATCTCAATAAATTTTCGCTATTATCCACAGTAATATTTAATTTAAAAGTCAAACATTAATACACTGTACCTATATGTACTAATTGTCCTTTTAGGAATTCTAATTAAGTAATAAAATTACGAATTTTCCTTCATGGCAATTGTGGTATTTATCATAGTTTTTATCACCAAGCGCAAAATGATACTGGCCACATTAACTTTGCTGAAAATCGATTAAAAAAAAAAAAAAAAGAATGAACTAGTGAAAATCGCGCGCGCGTAGCTTACTTTTGTTTTATTTATCTGAATTTTCAATTTGTGTTTACGATCTACTCGAAATTCCGTCTAGTACCGATAGTGAATATTTGATGACACCGCCAGAATTATAAGGAACTGCCCAAGCTATTATTGAGTACTTATTGCCCCAGAAATCCAGTAATAAGGTATAACAAGACATAATATGCACATTTTTTACAATGGAAACGCAAGAAAAATGCGTCTTCTTTTTCTGAAATTTTTTATTGTCTTATTTTAGTCAAAAAGCGCAAAAATATAAGCCCTTGTGGTCTTTGTATTCTATGTTAAAAAAACTTTTTACAAAAAAAAAAATCAACCGGCTTCCAAAAAAAAACACTACAAAGTGAAAAATAACTTTAATTTCGGAAGTCGGTGTCTTTGGACCTGTATTTTAGTATTTTGCCACCGACTTCCGAAATTAAAGTTATTTTTCACTTTGTAGTGTTTTTTTTGGAAAAAGTTTTTTATTTTTCACTTTTTAGTGGGTCAGTTTGCAATTTATCTAATTAACAATAGCCTAATGTCAAATGCTCATCACCTTTTACAAAATATTGGTATTCCCGATGCTGGGGCGTTAATTGTTGAGGAGTTCTCCTGGTAAGAACCAGGAGAACTGATGGCGAATTAACCATATGCATTTTGACGAGCATAAATTGCTTTTCAGCCATATTAAAGTGCCTAATCGAATCGCAACGGTGAAATACTTCTTATTAAGTAGTTCCGGTGGCCATCTGTGGTCTTCATCATCAGTTTCACTTCACCAAATGGTGCTTTCCGAGAGCAAATGCACGAGTTACTAGAAAAAATACTCAAATCGCTATAGGTATGCCTATAAAATTTGAGGATTTCGCCTGATCCCCTCATCGGATTCTGATTTGGTGGCAATGGGACCACCTCGGAAGCATACCCTTCCAAACAAAAAAAGACTTTCAAAATCTGTCCGCAATTGACGGAATAATCAGTGAACATACGTAAAAAAAAAAAAAAAACAAACATACAGCCGAACATTATAACCTCCTCCTTTTTGGAAGTCGGTTAAAAAGTACTAGATATTGGCAAGAAACGACATCCATATTATGGAATACAAAAAACTTTCAGCATTTCTGAAAAGAAAATCCGGGGTATTCATTAGTACTCGTAAGAAATCAAAAGTTCTTACTACTAAATATGTATAGGTAGTCCTTTTTGCAAAATGCTCCAGATGACAAAAATTTGTTGATCAAGGTTAGGTTTATGAACAAACATACTGTGTATAATATAATTGAACCTACACTACTAGGTTTTCATGTTTGACCACAATAAAACGTAAAAAAATAATTCAGTTGAATACAAAGTACAAATAAATAAGCAAATAGCAGACCGATATTCATCTCCTCTACCATTAACAAGCGCGGCATCGTCAGTAGCACCTTGGGAACCAGGTGCCGCTTTGCCACCACAGCCTTCCACTAGCGCAGTGCCAATAGCACAGGCACAGCATGTAATCTCTTCTGCATTTTCTCAAACATCTCCAACCAATATTAATCTCACTGGCAAAAGTATTACATTGAGTTTTAATAACTGCAACAATTTTAATATAAACTGCACTAAAAAATGTCTTTTATTTTCCTCGTAGGTATATAGTACAAAACACTTTGTATCACTTGGAAGAAAGTGCGATTCCGAACTCGCGCGTATTAAGGCCCTCGGCTGAGCCTCAAACTATACCCGGTAAGTAATCGGTCACTTTCTCCCCTCGGTGAACAATGTACTATTCCACCAATTAGGGAAAATCTCCTCTACTACTTTACTTAATATCTACATACAGCCTAATTCTTAAGCTGTTCAGTTAAAGTTGCATTGGGGTTGCGATCAAGCTCCACGAAACAGCGGAAAGACTAAGCAAAGAAATGCCACAATCTAGCGGATCCCGCGCGGGAAGAGGGACGTGACTGCGTGCGTTGTTTGTTTGTTTGAATGATTTAGAAGTCACGCGACATTTCGCGCCAGTTTTAACAACCCCATACAAGTATGTTGGCACAGTCGGTGCGAGTCATTTTCGTCCAGCATCCCGCGCGGGATTCGCTTCAGTTTGGCCAGAGTTTCATGTCAGATCCGACTCCACGGGATCACTAGTTGTGGTGATTTTCGGGGGACCGCTATGAAGAAGAAAGAGAAAAAAGATGAAAGAGATATTTAATAAAACAAAACAGAACATGAAATAAATTTTATTTCAGTTTCACAGTGCAATAGTTAGGACCGAATGAGCAACTCCATGAGGTTATTGTGGTAGTCTTGCAGCTGCGGGCCGCGGGGGCTTTCGCTCCGGAAGCCGCCCACCTTGCCCACCAGCCAGTACGTCTCCATGCAACCCTTGCCCTGGAGACCACACAAAAGAAACATGAAGGTAAATGTAACTACTCACTATACATTACACATATTATAAAATGTCTCCAGAGGTGCAAATACCATATATACGCCGACGATGTACAACTTTATATATCCTTTAGGCCAGACGAGTATGATAGTGCCATTAAGGATCTTAACGATGATCTTCAAAGAATCGCCGCCTGGTCTGAGGAGCTGCCTGTCGTTAAATCCAAAAAAAAACAAATATATGGTATTTGGCACCAGACCGCAGTTGGCTCGACTACCAGTGACCTTTGACTTGATACTTATGAGTGAACCAATTGAACGAGTGAATGAAGCACGAAATCTAGGTGTTATTATGGATAAAGACCTTCGTTTTGAGAAACACGTAGCAGACTCGGTTAGAAACTGTTTCTATCGCCTTAAGGTTTTATACAATGTGAGGCCTTATTTATCCGAAAGACTACGGGAACAGCTAATGGAAACCCTGGTTCTGTCTAGGTTGAATTGTGCTGACACGGTTTACGGCCCGCGTTTATTAGCTCGTACCGACCACCTCATCCAAAGGGTACAAAACACCTGTGCTCGTTTCTGTTACAATATTCCTCGCAGAAGCCATGTAACACCTTATCTAAACAAACACTTCACACTAAAAATGAAGTCCAGACGCAAACTACATTTGGCTTGCCTTCTGTTCGGTGTGGTTAAATGTCAGAAACCGGATTACCTATACGACAAGCTAAGCTGGATTGCGAGTAGACGAGAGTGCGGGAGAAGGCAATGCTCGCAACAACTCTCGACTCAGTCTCAGGGTACAGCCGCTTTTAGAGGCAGCTTTCGTTATGCGGCTTCCAAAGTATGGAATAACATCGCACCACCGATTAGAATAATTAACCAGATAGACACCTTTAGACGACACTTACGGCAGTATCTCATAGAGGCGCAGCGGAAGTTGGACATGGTCACACTGAATGTCTCAATTATTTGATGCACACCTACCGACTTACGTATGCGTCAGTGTTTGAATGTAACACGAAAATGCAAATAGCCGCTGTTATACAACAATTATACAACTACAACGAACTGTTGTTATACAATTTCATTGCTGGGAATTGCTTATTGCTTTTGCTCATGCTCGCGCTCGGCTCAGCTCACTGGCTTTTTGTTTTGTTTTTGGTATTTTACAAAAAATCACACTGTTTATGTACTTATTCGTTATTATTTTTCATCTGACCCACATTGATTCTATTTATGTATGCATACACACGTTGCAGTATAAAACTGATTTACATCCGTCACCTCACACTTTCAGGTCCAGTTGAAAACCAGCGTCAGGCACTAGTTGTCTGGCAGTTTTTTGCTGAACTGGGCCTTTTTGGCGCAGCCGTGAGGCGCACTTTACTGCTAATTTCTTACACCGCATTTTACACTTTTTTACTTGTTTGATTTTTATTATATTTTTTTTTTTTTTTTTAATCTGCTGTATATTAAATTGTGTGCCTTTTAGTCTGTGCTAAATAAATGTATTTTCATTCTTTCTTTCTTTCTTTACATAGTATTAAACAAGGTCGCGTTTTTAGGGTTCCGTACCTCAAAAGGAAAACACGGAACCCTTGTCTCGTGTGTCTGTCTGTCACAGCCGATTTGCTCCGAATCTACTGGACCGATAAAATTGAAATTTAGTACACATTATGAATTTCTGTGACCCAAACACGGACGTGTAACGTAAATAAATGAATTTTGAATAAAAGGGTCACTTTTGGAGGCAAATAATTAGAAAATTTTAAGAAAAAAGTTTAGCTTACTATACTGTGTGACATATGAAATGAAAGGGCTTGTTGGGAGGGTCTCAGTTTTTTTTCATAAGTTTTAAATAAATAGTTTTAAAGTTATTTAAGAAAATATGAAAATTTACCATTCCCCCAACTAAGCTCCGAAACTACTGGGATTAAAATTTTAATCTTAAATTATAGATTACAAGAAAATCTATTAGAAGTGTTATGGTAAATCTCTGGGTACAAAGTTACATTTGCAGTTGGAATGTATGGGAGAACATGTTTTTCAACTACAATGTTAAGTTTATTCTTGGGATAAAAAACATGGTAAATGACATATTCATTGAACGGAAAGTTCAACTCGCACTTGTCCGGTTTTTTTTATCTGTGTCCCTCAGAACACATAAAAAAGGTAGACGGAGCGCGGCGCTCTCCAGAGTGAAGCAGGGTAAAGGAAGCCAAATTTGAAATAAGAAGTCGACCGTGTTCCAGAGCGACGCGCAACACCGAACGCGCTAGACATCATAACCTTGAAAACGAGGCTTCACTTATTTCAACGCTATTGTTGGCGTACGCTCCGTCTACCTCTTTTATATGGTCTGAGCTGTGTTCTTAGTTCTTCTAAACTAAACAATGCATTTTGATACCTACCGAGTTTCACCATCATTGAGAAAATTGATTCTGGAATGTTTATGTGTAACATCATAAATATTTAAATCAGAAATAGTTCTGCAGAATTCTCGATGTTTTGAGCCACATCAGCGGAGCACGGGCGTGCCAAGACGTTTGTAACGAGACATGATAAATGATGTCATGTCAATTTGTACTAGCATTTTATGACAAAACTGTTTTATCGCTCAAACTGTGATAAAATTTGTGATTCAAGTCATGTCACAGTAGGCCGTGCTCGCCCCGCAGTAGACTGCATGCGTGTGAGCAGGGGCGGGCCGCTAGTACCTAGACTAGGTATTCGATGCGCTGCCACCGACGATACGATGCCGTGGAAGTGGCGATGCTTAGGGTCAACAAAATGTAATACACTGTCGTACCATCGTCACGACAAAGAAGAACTCTAATGAAGGACTGTGCTGAAAATGTAGAGATGAAAAACATGAATTATGATAAAATTGTATTCTTACCGCAACATTGACGGGACCTCTCGTTTCGAACTCATAGTTCCCGATCTCATCGAGTGCTAATTTCGTTGTATAAGAGATGTGGATTTTCATAGCTGTGGACAAAAAAATAGCTCGTTAGTAATTATACAGCGTAACTATGGAGTTTCTAGCCCATTCTTCTTTGACTTTGACTTTACCTTCGCCAGTGCTCTCCATGCGGCTGGCAGTATTGATGGTGTCTCCGAAGAGACAGTAGCGCGGCATGGTGGTGCCGACAACGCCGGCCACGCAGGGGCCCGTGTTGACCCCCGCGCGGATCATGAGCGGCGCGCCCGGCCGGTGCGGCACGCACGCGCCCTCCAGGCTGCGCAGCAGAGACAGCGACATGTCCGCTATCTCTGAGGCGTGGCGGTTGCCTAGGAACAGCAGACTATGAGCATAAACAATATAGCATAGTGCAGCAAGCTTACATGGACCAGTGGTTTATATAGGAACTAACGAAATCAGTATGAAAATGTACAAGTTCCGTAAATTTTTTGTTCATCAACATCGCTGCTATCATCCAGCTTGCTGCAGTACGATAAGATAAGATAAGATAATTTTTATTTGTTCAAACATGAGTATACACACGGAAAAAATCAGCATGCAAGTTTTTAAAAGTATTATAAATAGGTCTTTATGCTTGCCTTATACAATGGCATACAAATATTTAAGTCGATAAGTAGGTACAAGCAAAAATTTTAACTTATTCAAATTAAGTACAAAAGCTAAGAAAATTATTTAAATAATACAACCACAATTCAGTTATCCAAATTAAAATATAACACTCACAGTTAACATAGAAACAAATATATAAATTAAGTAGTCAAAACAAATAAGTCAGAATAATAAGTCATTCAAAATATTTTTCAAATAAAAAATCATTTATGGTATAATAAGCTCTTTCTGCTAAATTTTTTTTTACTTTCACTTTAAACTGCACGTCACTTAAAAGCTTCCAACTTTTTGGCAATTTATTATAGATTATTGGAGCCATGCAAAAGACACTCTTCCGCATAAGAGTAGTTCTGGCTTTTTGTACGCAAATCTGAGTGTTGTCACGTCTGTTGCGTGGAAACACCTTAGCCATGCAAGGAAACAGATTAGGATTGGACCTTTCAAACATTGCATTTTCTAGTATGTAAATGGACGGTAATGTCAAAATTTTATATTTTTCAAAATAAAGCCTACAACTCTAAGTGGTTTCGACTTTGAACATGGACCTAATACATTTTTTTTGTGCTTTGAATATAGTGTCCTTATCAGTTGAGTTACCCCAAAAGATAATCCCGTATCTGAAGACAGATTCCACCAACCCGTAGTATGCGGTAAGCAACGCATCCACACTAGTTATTTCAGCCAGTGTGTACAGAGCATAAGCTGAGGAACAAATTTTCTTAGTTACGGTCTCTATATGTGCTTTCCAATTTAATTTCGTGTCAATAATTAATCCTAAAAATTTTGTTGTATCAACCGAGTCAATGTTAGTATTGTTGTATTTTACGTCCAGTTTATTACTTAATGTCAATGGCCGTTGCTTGAAGTGCATGATTTTAGTCTTAGTTAAATTCATTTTATGTTATTATTATTTAACCATTTTATTATTGAAATTAGGGATTCATTAATATCTTCCTCATATTGATTACTATTTTTACATGGAATCGTCACAACACTGTCATCAGCAAATAGGCTCATGGGTTGTTCTGTGGACTTAGGCAAGTCATTTATATATAATGTAAAAAGGGGAGGGCCTAATACACTTCCCTGTGGAACACCATATACTACTTCAAGTTCTAGGGATATATGGATTTCTTCTCGTTTCGTAGTCAAATTTATCCTACTAACTTCCGTAATTTGCGTTCTTTTCTGTAGGTATGACTCAAATAATATTAGAACATTTCCTCTAACTCCATAAGCTTCGAGTTTCTTAATCAAAATGTTGTGATGAACATAATCGAAAGCCTGCGTCATATCACAGAATATAGCAGAAACTGGGATATTATGGTCCATATTTGTCATCACCGTTTGTAAAAAATCATAAATTGCCATATTTATCGTCTTTTTTTCTCTGAAGCCTTTTTGTTCATTGCAAATAATATTATTTTTTTCTACATATGAGTTAAGTTGCCTATAGATATATTTTTCAAATATTTTAGAAATTATGGAGATCAATGATATTGGTCTGTAATTTTGCATTAGTTCCCTATTTTACTTTTTAAACAGTGGCTTCACTACTGATTTTTTTAACGCCTCTGGTAATATACCAGCAGTAATGCTCAAGTTTATTATGTAACTTAGGGGAGTACTTATCTCGTAAGCTACAGCTTTGAGAATTCTCGTGGAGATTCCATCATATCCCACAGTATTAGTATTTCTAAGCGTTTTTACAATTTGAATTACATCATGTGGTGTACTCGGGGCCATAAACATTGAATCTTTTTTGTTCAAAATATGTTCCGTTACTCCAGATCCCGCATTTTTGATGGATTCAATTTTATCAATGAAATAATTATTAAACAGATCCGCTATGTGGTTTGGCTCTGTGACGGTTTTATTATTAACTTTATTTTTTTCTATGAATGGTTTTGGTAAATTTAATTTGTTTTGATTAATGATTTGCCAAATAGTTTTGGACTTATTCTCCGCAGTTTTTACTTTATAGCTATTTTAGGCACGCCGTGTCAACTTGATATTTTTTTTATATTTCTTAGCGTAGTTTTTAAGTCACGTTTTATTTGATGGGGTAGGTTTTACCCTATATTGCCACAGTAGTTGTCGTTTCTTTCTACTGCAAATCTTAATACCACGTGATATCCATTTTAGCTTTTTTTTTAATCTTTACAGTTATACCAATATAGGGAAAGCATAGGTCATAAAGTAATGTAAACAACTCAATGAAATAATTATATATATTTTATATTATATATAACTATAATAGTATACCCAGGCGTAAATTAAATATGCCACATTGAGCTTTAGACAGAGACTTTTACACACAGGTATCACCGTCCTGTGTACACAGCACCTACTACATAGGTAGTAACCGAGAAGAACCTCTACGAAATTGGGCTCTTTTTGCCATATCTAATGCCCTGGCACTGTAAAAACATCAATCCAAAAGTAACTAGTGAGTCTACATTAAGAGGATCGGAGGAAAACAAAAAAGGAAAAGCAAGTTAGTCAAAAAAAGTTTTCGGTTAGAGTTTGGATGGCTATAGAATAGAGGAAGGTCAAAGAAACATCCCCCTTTTCTACAGTCCATCCAACTGTAGAAAGGGGTGAATAAGGGGCTGATAGAGATTTATAGAAGAAGTACATATTATACAAACTGGAATAAGAGCAAGAGCGCAAATTGTGCAACGCGAAAGAAAACGAACTCTAAAATCTAAAATATTGCAGGATAAATGTCTTAGACCCACTGAAAAAAAAACACGATGATCGCATTAGATCATTATGTCCCTACTGTTAACCAATTACTTATGATGCATCAATTATTGCACTAAACCTAGCACGGGACAGTTACACACTTACCTTACAGACTAGCTTATATTTTTATTATGTCAGGAACTATTCTGAGAAGGCAGAAAATAATCTACATAAAAACTTACCGTTTCTCTGCGGCAGGCCGGATACGACCATGTACGCGTCGCCGATAGTCTCCACTTTGTACACGTCATAATGAGTAATCTTCTCATCAAACAACCTGAACAAATACATCAATATTAATAACAATGGTTACGCCATTACATGATTATACTCATACATATTACATAATTTCCCTGTCTTTAGCATCTTGTTATCTTGAATTTTTAAGTTACTACTTAAGTACACATTGTGGAAAGCAATTAATTATGTTATTTTGCATTATTATTATTTCCTCTAAATCAGAGCACCCGCCATCTTATCTCTTCACCACCCTTGGTTGACTGTCCGAGAAAATGACTAAGGCATTAAGTCCACCTTTGTACCTTATTCTCTGCGAGAAGTTTAAATAAATAAATAATGATGGAGTATTAAAATACAATTTTCATGGATAACTATGAAAACTGTATTTTAACACTCCGCAGGATACTCTGATGTGCTAAGATATGGGCGGTGGCCACACTGCCTTGCCTACATGGGAAGGGCTAATGGATATACATACTAATATAAAAAAGGAAATTTAAATGTTCATAACTAACTTTTTAGAATTTTGTATCCTGCTTATGCGTATGAAGTTTCATTAAAATTGGTTCATTCATTTCGAAAAACAAGGAGAACAAGTTTGCATGAAATGCCGTACGTTGTAAACGCTCTTAATATGAACAAGCATCTCCAGATCCCGCAGGAGATATTTACACCCTAGATTTAAGTTTAGATGAGCTGTTAAGGAACGAATCCTTTGTTTGTTTAACCTATGAATCGAATAAGTTTCAATCTTAGTTATTTTTTTATTTACTGGGAGTTGTAGCCAAAACTGATAAAGCACTTACGAAGGGGACTATATCTATTTAATAAAAAAGATTATTATGAATTGAAAGGACGGAAACATTTGGGAACCATCATCTATTTCTGTCATGAGTACACTACATTTCTACTGACCACAACAACTGACGTTGTCAGTAGAACCTCTTGTGTATTTTATTTCCTCTTAAAGTTTTACCAAGCTCATCAAAATGAGCTCAATACACCATTTTTCTAATACTTATGCTTTCTTACCGAATGTTATGTAAGGACGTTTTTTACATCGGAATCGACAAATTTAAATTATGACACCATTAGTGTCCAATCATTTACCCCAACATTTTCCCAACTATGTTGGGGTCGGCTTAACATAAAAATATAACCTAGTCTGCGATCCACGGTCTGCTTTATTTTCGAGCGCGGCTTTTAAACTCATGTAACTTCTACGTTATCCTAACTCGTATTTCATAGTCAATCAAAAACATATATACTTCTAGTCCGAACATAAAGCTACTATAATCCGGGTGTTGTTTGATATAAGTGAACTATGTAAAGAAGCTACTGATGCCGCGATTAAAGTGGCCTCTTACTGGGGCCAAGTAACAGAAATACCAACGATCCGGAAAGAACAAGTCAATAAGGAATCGGTTGCCTTTGATATAACAATTAACAAGATTGATGGAACGTGGATTAGCCAACGGACCTGTACAGCATATTGAGCATGTTTATCACCTCCATGGGAGTACTACTGGCCGATATGTTGGTGAACCCGACGATATCGCTGAAGAATATGGTGACGGCGTCGAAGGCTTCAGCCGGCACCGCCTTTTGTGCTCGTAACCTCCTCAACACAGGTAGAGGCAGCATTCTGGACAAGAGCAGATCACTCTTCTGTTTTTCTGCTACCAACTTCTGTGTGCTCTGTTCTATTGAGTCAGTGAACGTCTGAAATGAAGAAAAAAAAGGTTTTATTTAATGAGATAAGTTGTCTCTTACTTTAGTTTGCTATACCAAAACGACAGCTGCGATCGACCTTTTTAAAAAATAACCAGATAACTTTTAGTGATTAATATTACAAAGACAACACGACAACATTGAAGGTCCTCCTGTAGATAATGATTCAGTGGTCCTTGGTGAGAGCGACTCGATTACTAGATTATTTACTAAGTCATTTTTATGTCATTTTAAACTACCAAATTAAAAATCAGAGTACAACTACCTATTTCATATTAAAACGTAATTATTTGATTTATGAAATAGGTAGGTATTTAGGCTTTTTCTGTTGAGCCGACGAAGGTTAATAAGAAGGTATGTATCATGTAGGTACTTCGTAGACAGACTGACAATGCAACATATTTGTCAAAAAAAAGACAAAATGGACACATTTTCATGACAGCTGTTATTAACTAACTAATAATATTTTTAAAAAACGTACAATTTTTGAATTGTCGCCTGTCACCTGTCGCCTGTTGGTTTAATTCAGTAGGCTCCAGGTAGTTTCAATTATTTTACAGTGGACTTTATTCGAGTGATAACCGTTTTTGACGAAAAGTTCCATGCTTACATGACTTGGGTATTTACCACGAAAGAAAATCATGAAATTAAAATAACATTATTTTGCGGTGACTGATTAAATGTATCAGTCAACCCCACGATCGCCTTACTAGCTGTCATATCTATAAAACAAAGACATTAAATTATTTACTTAACAATAGATAGGACGTAGCGACCAAAATCGTAATCCGATACATTTGTCCTAGTGGGCAAAAGTCGCTCCGTCTAGTGTGGTACGCCTGCATGTCAAGTCGCATTCATGTCCATCAAAAGAAAATTATTTTCGAAGTATATGCCTAATTATGCAATGTGGTATTGCAAATCTCGTAGTGATAAAACGACAAGACTTATTTACTAGTTTGGTATTGTTACTGGTTTATTTTCGTTAATATTTTTTAATTTACCTAGAATTTTGTTAAAGTAAATAATTTTCTTAGATGTTTCAAACTATTTGTCGGTTCGTATCAAAGGTTGGTGTCGTTAAAAATGTAACGTGTGAAACTTGCTAGATGGCGTCACTGAGACATGGGATCACATTTTTCTTTAAACGATTCGTCGTGAACGTCGCGAAAAGTGAGTGTACCGCCTTGCTACCACAGATGCGACGCTCCGTCAAAATGGCCGTTTGTCAATTGTCACTCTAATCCAACGTATACGACAGCGAATATCATTTATCACTGCATGTTGCGCCGACATATTTATTTAACAGTTTACGTACACAAATAATATAAACAGACAAGAAGAAAGGAACAAAAATATACATACAAAAGTGATACTTATTTCTAAAGAAATCTCTTCCAGTTTACCTGCGATAAGAAACTGATAAAGAGATGTAAACAACGTGTATACGAATGAATAGAAGAGAAAACAAAATTCATAAAATCAAAAAACTATTCACTAATTTAAATATAAACATACTTTAAAAGAATATAATTACATATATACACACTTCTTAAATAAATCTAACTAAAATATATAATAATTATAATGTAGTACAAAATAATAAATACATAATATTATGCAACTATGACGAAGTGGAAGGATTAATTATGTCCTTTCGCTGTTCTTTTAGTAACGCTTTGGCAGTCCCTAATGTAAGGTGAACGTGAATTCCACAACCGAATCGCGTGCACAGTGGTAGGAGTAGGAGTTGAAGCCGGTAGAGATAGGATGGCCTTCTAGGGTTGTGCAGGATGGTAAATTGCAGACACAATATCCGAGAGTTCTTGCGAAGTCGAATAAGCAGTCACGTGAGTATATTATGTGAAATTTTGACAGACATTGTATTGAAAATATAAGATGGCAGCGTTGAGAATGATTTTGGCCACGCGCCAAAAGAACCTTGTAGCGTTGTAGTCACAAAATTCCATAAAACACAATAAAATCATAATTATCATAAATAAATGGTCGATGTACACACATTGTTTCTGCAGAGCATTTAGTCCGGCGCTGTACATTTCTGTGCTTGAAGTATTAAATAATCAAATAGGACCCCTTAATCTTTATATAAGATTGTTTCGGTATTATTTCTCGCAGTAGTCGGATAGGAAACACCGACGACATCTAGCGAAAAATTCGTATTTAATTTGAAAAAGATTCTTAACCTACTTTCAAAATAAATATAATTTTATCATTATTTTATCGTTCATTGATAATGCTTTTCCTTTTTTTTTAAGAAACGTTGCCCCACACTAGGAATTTCTCCTGTATCGTGGGTGCGTTTACAAACATTTTAACTCACATACACAAACAGCCAGACCCGGAACAACTACTTGTAGGTCATACAAATATTTGTTCCGTGCGGGAATCGAACCCGCGAGACGCAGTGCGGCCGTCAATCGCTTAATCACTGCGCCAACCGTGTCGTCTAAATTATGCATATAATCTGAGAAAGAAGTCTAAACCTGAAAGGCATTGACTTTGGCTTATCAGACAAAACAATAACGTATCTTGGTGACCCAAACACTACACAAAGTTAATAATTTAAAGGGTTCGCTTGTGCAAGATCGAAAATTTACAATAATGTGAGTACAAAGAAAATAAATAACATAGATTATACATACAAAAACAGTTAAGGTGAGTACGTGTGTGGTGTAAGTGTGAGTGAGGGTATGTATTCTATCAGAGAGTGTATTAACATGTGCTGCAAAGTAAACTTTCTGCTTCTTCGTAAGTTCGGCCCAGCAACCATTCTTTTAAGTTTTGGCCTCAGAGTAGTTGTTTGGTACAGTGAAATTTTAGCTTAAAGCATTAAACACTCTTATGCATGGGTCAGGATACGAAACGGGGGGGCACTATGAAAAAAAAATCACCAAAAACTATCGCCTAATCAAGCCTTCGGGACCTGGTGGGACGTTGAAGTAGTAGGGTGGGGTAACACCATGGAACACCTGAAGGGCATTGACCTTGACCGTAGAGTCCTTTGGACCAAGGTCAACATTCCGAATGTCAAGATCTGCGATTCTTCTTAGGTCACAGACCTTGACGGCAAGGTCAACATTCCAAAAATCAAGATCTGCGATTCTCAGGAGCAGTAACAGGTTAATATTTATAGTTAGTGACCTTGTGGTCAAGGTCAAGAGACCGTAGGGTCAAGGAAAAATCACTTTGAGATCAAGGTCAAGTGATCCTGGAGGACAACATCGTGTGACGTTGGAGGCCATGGTCAAGTGACCTTGACTATGGGTGAGAAATCATCAAATAACTTGTCCCACTCTGGGCGTAGTGAAAGGGCGGACACTAAGGGTCAAAGACAAGTGACTTTGAGGTCAAAGTCAAGCGATCCTGGATGTCAGCTTCGAGCGACCTTGGAGGCCATGGTCAAGTGACCTTGACCCAGTTGGTCAAGACTACGGTGATTTGGTCAACAAAGACTCGCTTTTTTGGAAGAGAGATTCTTTCAGTTATTTTTCTATCCCTCTTAGGCCATTACGAGTAACACACGGCACCGCGCACCGCCGCGGTAGGCGGTGAAGCGGATTTCATGTCGCATTGGCCTCTTATAAATCCGTTGATGCCTAGCACACGTATACCGCCTGACCGCGCGGTCGAGCGATGCTCTCACCCTCTCCGACCGCGGCGGCGGTGTGCGGTGTCGTGTGTTAATCGCCTTACTGCATCTAGAGCGTTTTGTATAGACTTTTACGAGGTTTAGAAGTATGGGTGGGAAATTATCAACTAACTTGTCCCGCTCTGGGCCTAGCGGGAGGGCGGACCCTAGGATGAACAGCTGACGTACGCGTAAAACTACAGATTGGGTCCGTTTCCTAAACCTACGTTATTTTGAAATTATCAGATACTACAATTCGCAATCATCGTGATAATGTCAAAGATAATAAGACCACTGCATTGATGACACCATTCATGTTAATTACAATTTCTTGTAGGCCTTAAACGACATAAACATCTAGCTATTTTCTCATTACACTTGTGTTGTTCACTCATGTTTAAAAAAATAAAAATATCTTTATCTTCAATAACTACCCAAACAAGGCAAATTGCACAGATAATCAAAGATGATATCATTAATTTCCGGATCACGGACCATTCACTGTTGAGTCGTAGAATGAGAAAGTCGTGTTTACTTAATATGCATCGTTTGATAAATCTTGTTATGTTGTGCGCGTGCGCAAGTGTGAGCGTATCTCACGTGTTGATTCATACTACTAACGACCTTGTCGATACAGCCTCCGGCGGAATTTCCGACAGTGCCAATGAAGAATCGGACGTTAAAATCAGTTCATTAGACGTTATTATTGAGTACACAGCATCAATAAGTTCAAGTAGTGTTGTGGGTGTAAGCAGGCACAGAAGGAGTTTTATTGGCACGTCTAACTGTCCTCGAGATTATGTGCGACTGTCAAACAAGTGCGTTACATGTCCAGAGTAAGTAGTTCATACTGCATTGTGCCTATCCTTTTAACTTCCTAACTAATATTATAAATGCGAAAGTAAGGTTGTTTGTTTGTTTGTTACCTTTTCACGCCTAAACCACTGCACTGATCATCCTGAAATTTTGCATATACGTTGTCAGGTGTACAGAAACGGACATAGGGTACCTTTCATCCCGAAAAAAAATACTGTTCACGAGGAAAACAACAATAACGTTCTTATGATAATAGATGGCGCCAAGTGTCTTTCGAATCATGTTTTAATTGTATTATTATAGAAACTTTAGTAGTGTGTTAGGAGTTTTTATTATTTTTTATTTAAGTACCTAATACATTTTGTGAGTCTAGAGTGTCGATAGACCGGTTTTTCATCCTCCTAACTACATTATTATAGATGCGAAACTAAGTGTGTTTGCTTGATACCTTTTCAAGCCCTAAACCGCTGAATCGATCATCATGATATTACGGAAGGCATGGTAATTTAACAGGCTGGTGACTTCCGACAAACTCTACCGGTGATCCAGAGAGGCACACCTGCAGATGAACTCAAAGCCTGTCTCAATACTTAAGGCCAAAAGTAAAAAAAATAAGTTTTCAACGAATATGAGAGTGCATCTTTATAATGACGCAGATTCGAGACAAAACGCAGAGACAATGTTTAAAATTGGCGATGAATGTTTGGACACGGATACTGATGGTTGTATTTTACTGACGGGGGAATTCTGTAATTTGGTTGAAAACAGTGTGGAACTCATTGCTAAAGTTTACCCAGACTTACAAGTAAACTTAAATTGTGATTAGTGGCTATCTGCGAGAGCAATCCATGCACACCTAAAAACAAAACATTTTTTTTTTTAATCTTTATTTATTCATGGGGGTTTGTTCATATTTGAACATGTCACTCCCGTAAGAATAAACATGAAAATATCAACAAACTATACAGTTAACTTAAATAACAAATCATACAGTTAACTTATGGTGATCTATTCCTAACACCTATAATGTCTTAGCCTATATAGCAACTTGGCCTCCTCCGAAAGAGGAAAAGACAAAACTAATGATGCATTACACCATTCAACATTGAAAGGGGACACTGCTTTTTGAATGACTAAATATCTAAATGCTTTCGTTACGAACACACTCCAAGATGTGATATACGTCCTCTATAACATCACATTCAGTACAATTCAAAGAGTTGACTTTTCCCAGGATCAGGAAACCAAAAGTTATTTAATGGAATGTGCCCTGAGCGAAGTCTAAAACTCCTCACAATGTCATACCTTCCCATATTGCATTTTTCAAACCAAGGGACTCGAGGCAAAGCTGGTTGCAAAGTTCTGTACCAAATTCCCTTGGTAAGTGACCTTTTGTCAAAATATTCAGACCACAATTTGGCAGAACACTCTTTAACAGTACCAATTAAGTTTGTGTAGTAAGCAAGCAATTGAAATTAATACCATCAACCGCAGCTTCTCTGGCCAATTTATCTACAGTTTCATTACCAATTAAACCAATATGGGAAGGTATCCACTGCAATATTACTTTCTTATTCATAGTGTTAAGTTCGGATAAGGTACTTAATATGTAATAAGCCAAGGGAATGCTCCTGGTCATTTGAGTACATCGCACTAAATTATGAAGTGCACTTTAAAAAAAAAAAAATCTTTATTTCAGACCTAAGCAGTCCATACGTAGTTAGTGGTTAAAACAAACTGTGCTTACATGCTATGTTATTGTTGTTAGTACTTAAATCTATTTAACATAAACCTATACCTAATTCTACCCAGTGCCTTTGCATGGGGCAGTCCACTCTGCTAACAATCATTTTCAGGATGCCGTTCTGAGTGCTACGCAAACGTTGCAGTAGGGAAGCCGCTTTCGTACGCATGATGGCGTGCAAGCCATCCGTACGTGCTTCAGCAAACATTCCCGACGCACTGCAACGTCGCGGCAACCGCAACAGCATCCTGAAGACATTGTTGTATTGCACGCGCAGGACGTTGTAGGCTCGGCTCGTATATGACACCCATAGGCCGCTCGTGTAGAAGGACTGACAGAACGCTTTAAATAAACTGACTTTGACGGCTACCGTGCAGCGAGTAAACCTACGGGCGAGCATATTGCTTCTCACCGCCAACGCCCTGTGCTCGCGTTCTATGTCAAAAAAAAAACAGTAAATATTACAAAATTAATATCTTTATTAATTGATCCAATGTATGACAGTGATTCTGCAATACCGATGAGCTCAGCGTGCATAATAGATATTTGAAGATTATTTATGTTGAGCTTTATGAACTCCTTTGTTTGTACATCTAGAGAAGCAGCGCCTATCCTGTTTGTCATATTTTGTAAAAGTCTGAATATGTTTCGTGTAAGAATTTACTACAAATGAGCAATAAATTCTGCATTTTAAATTGACGTTTAGGTTTATCCACGTTAGGAATTTCAAAACTTATAAAGCTACTTGTATCTAATTTATTAATCCAGGTATCTAAAGCAAACATCTTCAGTTGCTTGCTAGCAGTGATTTTAAAAACATGTGAATCGTCACTAACAATGGTGTTTTCTTGCATCTCCAATATAAATTTTGACTACAATTTTTTAGATCTTCTAATAACGAAATTATAAAATAAAATAAAAACGAAACTATTAGCCAAATAAACATTGACAATAAGGTGCAGGGAGATAGATATAAAGGAGTATTTGTCAATAGATACATTTATCACTTTATAACCCGCTGCATTTTTAAATTTTCTAGAGCTGTCAGGTGTACCCTCGCATAAACTTCAATTAAAAGTACCAGTTATGATTATGCGCAATTTAGTAACGGGACGAGGCTACGGATTGCACAATTAGGACAAAATATAGTCGGTGCCACTATTTTAACTGGTGTGGAAAAAGGGGAAAGTGTAATTATACATCGAATCTCAATAATCCCTTACTGACCTACCATTTCAATTTAAAAGACTCCAGTTTCCAATAAAACTAAGTTTGGTTATTACAATTAATAAAGCGCAAGTGCAAACATTGCAAGTAGCAGGGGTACATTTGGAAAAGCCATGCTTTTCCCATGTCCAATGTCCAGAATTTATACGTAGTAGCGCCAAATAGAAGGGAATATATAGAACGGAAATACGAAACGGAATAGAACGGAACATTTTTCTAGGACGCTCCTCATGTAGGAGCGTCCTAGAATAATGTTCCGTTCTGAGCCCATGATTGCAACGGCCAAACAACAAGCAGAGTACAACCTGAATTGATTGACAAATTCAACATTAACGCGAGCGAAGCCGCGGGCAAACCTAGTAATATTATAAATGCGAAAGTGAGTTTGTTTGTTTGTTTGTTACGCTTTGACGCCAAAACGGCTGAACTGATTTGGATGAAATTTGGCACGAAGGTAGACCATAATCTGGGAGTGTAGGTACGACTTAACGCCGACAGACATTACGCCGACAGACTGAACGCCGAAAAGACTTTACTTCGATGGGACTATTCGCCGACAGGACACTTCGCCGACAGGACTCTTCGCCGTAAGGGCTCATCAGGGACGCAACTTATCTCCGATAATCAGTCGTACACTCAGCTTAACAATCATAATCAAATAGTTAGTTTTAATTTAAACTGGCATCGAGTTTTTGTTTTGGTAACTGAATTTACCAACAATAGAGGGGATCTGGCGTTAATGGTCACTGTTCTAACCTAACCTAACCCAAATGATTCGATACAATGTTGTAATTATAAATTGCGTCGCTGATGAGCCCTGTCGGCGAAGAGTCCTGTCGGCGAAGTGTCCTGTCGGCGAAGAGTCCCGTCGAAGTAAAGTCTTGTCGGTGTTCAGTCTGTCGGCGTAGTGTCTGTCGGCGTTTAGTCGTACACTGATAATCTGGAGAAGGACCTAAGCTTCTTTATATCTTGGATCGCAGACGAAGTATAGGATATTTACTGACAAAGTTTAAGAAATTATGGATCAATTTTTTTGACTTATGTATCTTGACGAACAGGTTTACTTGTTATTGAATCTTAATAGCGACAGCATCGACCGTTTCCATTTAACCTTTTGTTGATTGAATTGTAAACTTATTCCCTTGTCAGATCTGTGTGGTACTCTTTTATATTTTCCGTCATAATGCTACCCGTCTAACCGGCTCCAGTGCAAGCACCTGATACCAGAGTACCTACAAGTTACAATGAGTGATTGCCCCTTCAAATAACAGAACGTAAAGGTGGTTTCCCACGATGCGTCTTTTACGAATGACACTACGCGAACCCCGGTCAGCCACGTACCGCACCGAGATTCATACAATACTTTGTTTCCGTCTGTGGGTGGCTGCTCAATTCATTACTAATTTGTCTTCCAAAACACCAAGTGAAAGATGATAACGTATCGCGGAAACTACCACTCCTGCGGAAGTATTGAGCCATAATCATTATTTTGTTTGACATGCTCGTCTGTTACCGATACGTATGACCTCCGACCACCCCGCACGTGCTCGTACCAGTTTTGAAGTTGCGCACCATGGGGCAAAATTAATGCTTTAATATTATTATCTGAATATTTCACACAGTTATTCACACCTGTGCCATCAACGTAGAGTTTCTTGGCGACGATACACTAACATTCCGTAAAAATTAAGAACTGTATTGCTTTTTTTTCATTGAACGTTGTCAATTATTCACTCTTAAAGTCTCAAGAACGAGGAATACGTAAATGTAAAGGCCATTATCTTGCATTTGAGAACGGACATTTTTTAACATCGACACCGAAATCAAAATCAAAAGTAATTTATTCAAACTAGGCTGAGAATCAGCACTTTTCAAACGTCAAAAATAACATGAGACTGTCCCCCAAAAACGCCCACCGTTTTTATAAGTTGTGAATGCAGGGATAAAACTATATAATTATATTCTCAATTTTATTTATATCTAAACATATAATAAAATAGTAATGAAATCAAAACTGTACATTAAATATTCTTGAAAAAAAAGTAATCGCTAGGTATGACAACGATTCTGATGTTCTAGACTGACGTAAAAACTTAGATTCTGTACAAATTTTGCAAAAATATTCCATAAAGGTTTGGTCATCGAATAGGCTACATTTAAAAACACGGTTAAGCATAAGCATAGGGTAAACCTGGCAATCGTGCCCCACCATTCGAAGAATTAAAATAAAAAACGTTATTATTATGAACATGTTTATTAAAGGTCTAATTATTAGTCTTAACCTCTGACTTAATTTGTATAACAGATTTTTTTTCTAAAATATAATTAAAACAACTGAGATCAAGAATTTCTTATAATCTAAATTCACGGATATATAAGTATTATGTGCACCAGTAAAAATCTCATTTGTTTTGTCTTTTTCCTTTACTTTTGCCACCGCACTTGTTGCATTTCTCTGAAAAGTACTCAGTAAAGTTTCATAAGTGCCGCTCCAAGGGCACCCCAGCCAGTCTTACTGGTGGAACCTCCGCCGGACACATAGAACCCGCACTGAAAACCACAAGCTCGCTCTTTTTCACGTTTTAATTTAGGCCATGTGTATGAGCGTACGTTTCGCAGATGCTTATTTGCTCTCTGAGTCCCCCTATTGACACGCTTAGTAGCACCATATCATCAGCGCAGCTGATGTTGTTAAAGCAAACACCATCAACATGGCGGCTGCTGAGCCCGGCAACAAGTCCATCGATATACAGATTGATGAGCGTTGGTGAGCTCAATCCTACACTTCACTCCGCACTCCAACCTGCACGAGTCCGACAGGGCTCCCGACCATTTAACATTATTGACCTGGTTCCCTTACCAGTGTAAGATTTTAACTACTTCAGGAGCAACTTCCCCCACAGCACTTTGTACGAAACCAGGTCAAACGCTCTGGACAGGTCGAGGAAGCAGGCGTAAACAGGTGTGCTCCGATCCCTGTAATATCTGACAACATGCTTTAAACTCAGTATAGCACTATCTGTGGACAGATTGGGCCTGAACCCAAACCGGTTATCGTACAAAGTTATTGTATTGTTTAACTGAGAATTAAGCATGCTGTCAAATACCTTCGCCATGACTGTCCCTAATGATATCGGTCTGTAATTGTTTTTATCTGATATTATAATACCTGTTTTGTTTTTAACAATTGGTACTACGACCGTCCTCAGTTCGTCCATCAAGTACGAATGGCAAAGGCAGAACGTGAACCGCGTGGCCAAAACACGTGGCAGGTGGCCCTGCATGCTGTTGTAGGTGGTCGATGCTGAGTTCGTCATACCTGGAGACTTACCCCTGGTCATACACCCTATGGTCTTAGCTATGTCTGCAGCTGAGAACTTAACTCTTGGTTCCAGGACAGTACACTGTGACTCAGTATCGACCACCTCAGAAGGTGGAATACTGCTTGGCTCGACACAAAACTGGGATTTAAAAACATTGGCAATATTCCTTCCAGCAGACACGCCATCGACGCTCACCGGCAAACCAGGCCTAAGGTTGTGCTTTTTTGTAGACTTCCAGAAGCCCCGAAAATCTTTTTTAGTGTGCAACTCGGCTAGGTTGTCCATCTGGATTTGGTCTTGGTGGTTCTGACACCACCTTAATTTAGATTTAAAGATCTTACGGGTGTCACAGTGTCACACATTTCCTCATAAATCACGCCAGACGTAGGTTTGCCACAGTTAAACCACTCATTAAACTTAAGCCTAGCGTACGAGTGAGCCTCGCTGACATACATAATAATAATTAAATTAGAAATTTATAAAAAATATGATTTAAAAAAGTCCACAGATGGGGCACATTACCCGAAACAAATCAGGGCACATCAACCAATGTAATGTGCCCACTTGAATACGACAAAAAAGTTTATCAAAAACGAAACGTAATTGTAGGCATACAAAAGTAATTAAAAAAAAAAAATTCGTAATATACTTAAACCAAAGACGTCTCTACAAACAACTTTTTTAGTTTAAATTTACAAAATCAATCGATGTCGTAGAGCAGCCATACTCAAAGTATGCTCCACGGAGCTCTAGGGCTCTGCAAAGCTTCTGTGCTCCGCGAAAATACTGGTCATAATAAAAAAAACGTAAGTAAAATAAAATCTATCTATATTCCAACACAAAGTAAAAAAATATGCAAATGTTAATGTAAAGTAATATGATTATTAATAAAGAATACATAATTATAAAACTATTTTTGATTATTTTAGGGCTCCGTCAAATATTTAGTTTTCCAAAAGGGTTCTGTCGCCAAAAATGAATGAGAGCCACTGTTGTAGAGGATATTACTTCATGTTTCGATTAATTTATAATGCCAATACAATACACAGTCACGTGAGCGAAACCGCAGGCACTAGTCTCCAATAAAACTGTAGGTACCTAAAACCATTTTTGAACGGCCACACTAGTCGTGGTCGCGGGTGCGAGAATGTCCCATGCTGCAGTATGAAAACGCGATTCTTTCACAAAAAATTCTCAATAGATATCTCATATTTACGTATTATTAATACTCGTATACAAACTAAGACAAAGAGGCATTTATTTACAAATGTTTTCACATGTTTTAACTTTTCCAAAGATAAAATTGTTTGCACATTTCAAAGTGAAGATATACTTGTTTTCCTACTAATTGTATTTATGCTGCTTCATTTCCTTTCATAGTAATCTGTAATTTAGCCAAGTCTGCGCAATAAAATTAGTTCTTTAACGATTGGAGCGATGAGTTTTGCTTATAGGATGGCTGGTAGCAGCTTACCTATATGTAAAAGTGGCATGCTGCTAACGAGTTAGATGGCGAGCGTGTGGAAGGACCTATGTCCAGTAGTGGACTGCTAGTGGTCTCTAGGTATGATAAGAATCATTCATTAGGTATCATTCACCTGGTTTGTTCAGGAAATTCACTATCATCTTTCCACCACCGTACAAGACTCGCAAAACGCCTGCCACTTCGCTGTTGCGCTCGAAACGTTTCGGGATTAGTTTATTTTGCGTACAGCTTAAGACTGGAATCCCCCTGCCAGGGTCTGTGTTTCTGGTTTACTTCACAATAAAAAAGTCTCAACCGAATGGGTTACTTTTATATAAGCATGCACCATCGTCCACCGCATAGTCGCTTATGCGTACCATCAGGCAAGATAGTGGTAAAAAGTCTTAGTTCTAATTATAAAATGTGTGAAAATTGTGTATTTTATTGGTTGGCCCAGTACTGACATTATGTAGGTTATTTAGGGAGTAAATATATATAGATTCAGTTTTCATACTAAGCTAACCTAAATAAAAGCTTACTTATATTAGTGATTAGAACGATGCAAGAACGAAGCCTCTCGTTGGCAATTGACGTTTCTAAATTAGTTTTGTTTTTTGCAGGTACGAACGCGTCACAGAAGAACATTGTCCTCTTTAACAATGACAACACCACGGGCTGTCTTGTAGCAGCCAACAGAACTTTTGTTATATCGGAAAACTATATACCGCAGTGTCGTACCTTGTGGTTCGAGTACTACATATACGTGTTTTAAGAGTACTTAAATATTAATGTTTGTGAATTTGTGTCACAGCGTAAGGGACAGGAAAATCTTAAAGGCCCTATCCACCAGAAATGTGCGGTGAAGCGCTATCTTATGTGCTATCTTCTGCGAGATGACTCAAGCATTTGACTACGTAAATCATGACATTTTAATAAAACAAATTGACGCATATGGTATAAGCGGTGATGTTCTTAATTTAATTAAATCCTATTTAGACAATAGAGAGCAGAAGACAGAAATCAGTAGAAATAATATAATCACTAAAAAGGAAGAGATATACTTATCAGATGAATCTTATATATTGGGACTCGCACAGATCACTAATTAAAATAAAACACATAGACTCATAGAAACAACAACACCCTTGGTGTTCCACAAGGTAGTGTATTGGGACCTCCACTTTTCACACTATACTTACATTAATGACTTGCCAAAATCAATTCCACACCCTATGACTTTATTACCCAACTGCTCCAGAAGGAGGGTTATGTTTTTCGAGTGTATGTATGTATGTATGTCTATTTCTTTGGCGCGCTCTGTAGGCTAAACGGCTTGATGGATTTTAACATAATTATAAGGTATCCTTAGATTCGTTTTAATTGTGGAAGTGACATAGGCTATCAAATTATAATGTGGCATCTGCGAATCAAAAACGAGAGAGGGAATAAAAAAAAAATATTTTGTGATTATATTAATATGGGTGCGTCGTTGGTCTAGTGGTCGCAAGCGCTACTGCCGAGCACGAGGTCCTGGGTTCGATTCCCAGGTCGGGCAAAGTGTTATTGGGCTTTTCCAACAGGAATTTCTCAGTAGCAGCCCGGAGTCTGGATTTGTGCCCGGTTGATGGCAATAGGCTCGCCCCCTATTACATGGGACTTAAACATAACTGGCGAAACGTGGGTGTACTATAGGTACACCTCTGCCTAACCCTTCGGGGATTACAGGCGTGATGTTATGTATGTATGTATTAATAAGGGTATCAAATAAAAGCTAGTAAATAGCCAATTCCAAATATATATATTGTATAACACTTTTAACCTACTATTTTGACACAAACTACAAAAAAGTACATTTTCTTTAATAACAAAATTGAAGCGAAGTTAAATTTGTATATTAAATATTTTTGAAAACAATAATTTGTTTGAGGTCTGAGATCGTTTTAATGCCGAAAATATAGTTTTTAGAATTTTTGTCTGTTTTTGTGAATGTATGTTCTAGCATCACGCAAATTCTATTCGGATAAATCCTGTTCAAATTTTGCATATACATTCCCTATAAGTCTGGTCAACCAATAGGTTATAATTATATTATCACGCTATTTACTATGGGGGATCAGCAATATTGCCATAAGATATTCGAAAGGGCGATAAAATGATAAAAATGAACAGAACCTATTCTGAATTCAGTTAAAAAAACTACAGCAAGTTTTTGATACCACAGTTAGTTTCGAAGTCGGTTGTTTTTTTTATTGCTAAAAGTTTTTTTTTACCCGATTGCGGTGAAACCAAAAAAGGAGGGTTATGTGTTTGGCCTGTATGTATGTCCGTCACTATGTTCTCTTGTAACTAAACGGCTGAACCGATTTTGATGAATGATATGTCGTTAGATTCGTCTATATTGCGCAAGTGTCATAGGCCATATTAGGTCCTGACTGACAGACTCATCAATGCCCAACCCAAACCCTTGTACCTAGAAAGCTGAAATTTTATACAGAGGTTCTCTTTATAATGTAGACAAGGAATAAGAAAGGCTTTTTGGGATTGCACCCCTCAAGGGGTAAAATAGGGGATGGAAGTGTATATGAAAGTCCGTCAGTTTTGAAGTTAGGATTTTCAAATTTTGTGTTTAAGCTGACGATTGAAAATATTTATTTTATATTAATTTATACGTGTTTCAGTGTTTTTGATATATCCTCCCCCGAAGGGTTAAAAAGAGGGATGAACTTGTGTATTGAAAGTCCTTCATTTTAGAATGTAAATATCACTAAATTTATTATCTAGGCTTATGGTCGGAAGCTAACGCAACGGTGTTGTTAGAATTTCAACCCTTGAGGCATGAAAAGAGGGATGAAATTTTGTTTTTAATTAAAGTACTTTATTTTTTAAGTTAAAATCACTAATAGTTCCGCTTATGGTTGACTTATACAACGTAAGTCGTTGTTTTTTTTTAATTTCAACCCACAAGGGGTGAAAAGGGGGGATAAAGTTTTGTATTGAAGTTGTTTATTCGCAAAATTTTGTATTCAAGTAAAAATAATAAAGTTGATAAACTTGAGACTTGGCACGAATACTTACCTAAGTAAATCATAAAGTTTTCCATTTTTAGTTTTTTTCAAAGTTCCCGCCGAAGGGGGATTGGGTGATTTCAAAGTTTGTATAGAAGAATTTTAACTCGCAGTCCGATTAACTCGAAACTCAGTATTTATACTTTGTTTTTTTTTTGGGTGGAAAATTATCAAATAACTTCTCCCGCTCTGGGCGGAGCTGGAGGGCGTGTCAGACTTTTACTGACTAAAACCCACCCGTGTTCCTTCATTTGCCTGTGTGCCAGGGCCACGATATCCCTTTCGGACAAACTCGCAACCCTGGCAGGCATTGGCCCTAATGGACCCCGTCAATTCGTGCTGACGTCTCTTTGAGGCGTGCGTGGAACACGACGCGCCGTCGACACGGGCCTGGTCCTTATCAGACGGCGAGCTACCCATCGCTCACCGACCGCAAGCCCGCGCCTACGGTGGTCGGAAATCGGCTTGCGACTCTCGACGCCCAGGGCGTTTCCTGCGGCGACTAGGGGCGTGAGGGCGCGAACCCTGCCTCCCCCTCACGCGCTCCGCCTCCTCCTTCGCGAGCATTACTGCTTCGCAGAAGGAGGTGACGGCCTCCCATGCACTCTCGCTCCGAACCATGGCCTGAACCAGGGCCGGACGCGAGAGATTGCCGCCGCCGATCGCCTCCGTTAGGACACGGCGGTGCTCCGCCCAAGCTGGGCAAACCTCCACCGTATGCTCCACCGTGTCCTCCGGGCGATCCATGCAGTGGTGACACCCGGGCGTTTCCTCCCGCTTTATCCTGAACAGGAACCTCCCGAAACAACCGTGTCCGGTGAGGACCTGCGTCAGGCGGAAGGTGAGGACGCCGTGGCGCCTCTCTAGCCACTCCTCAAAGAGGGGACTTATCGCCACAATTGTGGCGTGCCCAACGCTGGGTTGCAACAATCGCACTCTCCATGTCGCCATGAGATCCCGCCGGAGCTCTGTCCGCTGTGCCATGATTTCTCGCGGCAGCGGAGTTTCACCCCTGCGTTTCGCCTCCTCGCGCCACTCCCAGATGTGCGCGAGGACTTTTGCCTCGAGATCCCATGGTGGCAGTCCAGCAAGGAGGCTCGCCGCCTCACGGGAGATCGTGCGGTAACCCCGTACCAGCCTGATGGCCATGACCCTTTGGGACGCGTTCAACCGCTTGGCTGGTCGCAGCCTTAAAGAACGCGCCCACACCGGTGCCCTGTAAAGGGCCATGGACCGCACGATCCCCGCGTAAAGCCTCCGGCAGGAGGCGTTTGGACCCCCTAGATTGGGCAGGAGCCGCTTCAAAGCAGCCCCGGCCCGCTCCAGTCTGGGAGCCAAACGTCGAAAATGCTCCACGAAGTTCCACCGGCAGTCGAGGACGAGTCCCAGATACTTCATCGTCGACTCGACGCCGATGTGAACCCCTCCCGCCATTATCTGGGAACCTGACAGTGGCGCGTTCCGAGGACCATAAAAACACATGGCCTCGGACTTGTGCAAAGCCACCTCGAGTCCCAATTGCCGAATCCTATCGACGATTGTCGCAACCCCACGTGCCGCCAGTTCGGCCGCCGCCTGATGCGACCTCCCCTGCGCTAGGACCAGCGTGTCGTCAGCGTAGCAGACTACGCTGACGCCGCTAGGGAGGTCGGCACGCAGCACCCAGTCGTACCCAATGTCCCACAGATGCGGCCCCAGGACCGATCCCTGTGGGACACCGCACGACATCTCTCGCCGGTTCCAATCTCCGTGGTGACCGGGGTAGATGACGGCCCTGTCCGTCAAATAGGCCTCGACCACGCGACACAGGTAGGTCGGCATCCTGTGATACCGAAGTGCCTCCTTAATGCATCTCCAGGGCAGGGTATTAAAGGCATTGGCGATGTCAAGAGACACCGCCAAGACAACCCCACCCCGGGCAACAGCATCCCCCGTCGTGAGGGCTCGAACGCGCATGATGGCATCCACCGTAGAGCGCCCCTTGCGGAAACCAAACTGGCTCTCCGCCAAACCCGGCCCCACCCGCACCAGTCGCCCGACAAGGTGGTCTGCAATTACTCTTTCAAAGAGCTTGCCCACCTCGTCGAGCAGCACGATGGGCCGGTAAGCCGACGGAGAGTCCGCCGGGCGCCCTGGCTTCTTTATGAGGACCAGTTTCCCCGTCTTCCAACGAAGTGGGAACTGGCCCCTCAGTATTTATACTTAAAACCAAAAATATAGAATATCGTGTATCAGGGTTTTTCAAAAATCTACCCCTAACGGGGTGAAAGATAATTAAAGAGGAAGCCGGGACTCAAAATATCAATCAAAATCAAAATATTTTATTTCACATAAATAAAATCTTATTACTTGAGTTAATAAATCTGAAACTTGGCACGAATACTAACCTAAGTAAATTATAGTTAGTAATTTTTTGTTTTTTTTTTTTTTTTTTTAAAGGGGGATTGGGATTAGGGGAGTTGATGTTAAAGTTTGTATCGAAGAATTTTAACGTGCGGTCCGATTTACTCGAAACTGGGTATTTTATATATACCTAATGCTCACAGAATATAAAGCCTTACATGGTTTTGGGTTTATTCAAATGTAACCCTTACGGGGCAAAAGGGGGTTTTTAAGTTTTAGGATACGATTTTACTGTGTGTCTTGATAAACTCCAAAGTAATTGAATAACACATGATTGAATATTTTTAAAAAATAAACTCCTATTGGGGTGAAAAGGGGGACACAGTTTATATCAAAATTATGTTTCCTTTGATCAATAAACTTGAAAATTGACCCGTATATTTTCTTAATAAATAAAACGACCATAAACATACATTTCCGAAAACAACCTTTTAAAGGGGGTGTTGAATTTTGTGGGGGAAACTAACTCTATGGAAAGATATATCGCGCGGTTCGATTAACTTGAAACTCGGTATATATTTAAGATCGGAAATAAATGAAAAGGTGTATCAGGGTTGTCAAAAAATCTACCTCTAACGGGCTGGAAAGGGGTAGTCAATTTTAAAGGGGATGATTTTATGTTTCGGATTGGCGCAAAAATGGCTTAACGGATTTAGATGAAATTTGGTAACATAGTTGTTTATAATCTGCATTAACACATAGCGTACTTTTAATTCCGGTAGTATGTTCTCGTGACATTTTTTTCGAGATCCACGCCGGCGAAGCCGCGGGCAAAAGCTAGTGTGTAAATAAAAAATAAAGCATTTATTAAACTGGCCTTCCATTTAATAGAAAACTTTTTGTCGCAAAGTCATCCTTGTAGTTCGGGTCGGTATATTTGTTTCGTTAATCACTCATTCCCGTCACAAGAAAATAGTATTATTTAGGGTTAGTGTGCCTATTGTTTAGTTGTTGTTTGTTGTAGTTATATAAATGACAAATTTATTTAGCACAGACTAAAAGACACACAATATAATATACACTGATAATGATCACTGTGACGCAAAATCAGAGTTAAATAACTGTAAAAAGACTAATGCCCATATTCACTAACACTAGGCGACACGTAAATTTATGCCTAAATAAAAGCGCGCTGTTGGATTTGCAACGTCAGGCTCAGTACCGAAAGTTGAAAATCCAACAGACCGTTTTATGTAGGCAGTGATTTTATAGTGTTAGTCAAAACGGGCATAAATAAATCTACTGAGCTTAAGACGATTCGCTCACTGCACCGCATTACGTAACATAGCGCAGGAGTGCGTGTTCTTACGTTGCTTGAAAGTATGTCTCTTTACTTTGAAAACACGCGTAGTGCAACACACAGAAAACGTATTCACGCGCAGTGTTGCAGGTCACGCGCCTACATGCAGAGAAACACGCGCCCTTGGGCGTGGTGCGGGGCAAGACGCAAGGTATGGCACACAGAGTTCTGCAGTATGGTGCGTGATTTTGACAGAGCTAGACGTGAAGTAATATTTTGAAATGGATCTCGCTGTGAAATGAGGCCTCTGGGCCACCGTATACTATACTGTAGTTCCGCGTGTTTGTGCGAAGAAATCTGCATGATGGTGCAAATCTGTCCCGCAACCACGCGCGTGACTTCGTCGCCACGCTCCCCGCGGCGTATAGCGCGCCAGTGTGTGAATCGCCTAAGTATTGCCTTATTCGTGGAGAATTATCAGTTTTCCTGCATGAACCTGGCAGGCGACGTGATCCGGAACTCATTTAATTCCATAGTAGACTGAATTGGTACTGAGTAGTAGGATTAATTAACAAACAAAAATACTTACTTATTTTGAATGCAATTATAATATTGTTTTATTTACCATAAAATATCCGCTATTTAATACATTTCTTATTGATACATCGTTAGTATATTTAAATGTCTTTATTGATACATATCTTATTGAGTTGCTACACAAACAATAATTAGAAGGAAATAGGTGAGTAGTTAAAAAAAATAGGTACTTACAACACAAATAAACACGTATTGCCCTACTGCTTACACTGACTAAGGAATACATACAAGGCATAATCACATCACATCACACTAATATTATAACGGCGAAAGTTTGTGAGTGTGTGTGTGTGTGAATGTCTGTTACTTCTTCACGCTCAAACGGCTGAACCAATTTTGATAAAATTTTGTATGTAGGTAGCTGACACCCTGGATTGAGACATATGCTACTTTTTAGCCCGATATTCCCACGGGAGAGAGACTTACGCGGGTGAAACCGCCGGGCGCAGCTAGTAATTACATAAAATTACAAAGTACTAAATGTTTTGAAATAGCACAATACATGTATCGTTAATATTACTGAATTGTGAATGGAAAACACAACTTTCCTGTAATATAGGTGAATATTCGTTAAATTATATGCGAAACTCTGTCAATTTGTATTTGTGTGCCAAATTAAACACTCCAATTAAGTCTATTCATATTATTTTCTTTCCAGTCTTACCAAGGGGTATCGTGTAGTTGGGCACAGGCTGGCAGATTTATTTATTTATTTATTCTTCAGAAGATGATGGATGGAGTCTTTAATTTCAACATTTAGTGCGAAATGGTATTTCATTTCATTAAATGATGCTTCCAGGCTTAGGTCCTGCAGTCACGAGCATAAATACCTTACATTTTCGTAAGATTCAAACGCAATTTTCTCCTAAAATATCCGTTCATATTTTTGGTGTTACGAATACGATATTCTATAAACCACATTATAATAAAATAGATATTTTCTCAAAATTGCAATTTTTATTACACTAAAAAAACGTTTTTGCATGTTGAGTACCTAACTGTAAGGTATTAATGGTAGTGACTGTACAGACACAACCTGAGTTTAGGAAAGCTGTAATAAAAATGTAAATGATATTGAAGTGACGGGCATCGTACAGATTTCCTAAACGGAGGTAGTACCTAATCTTAGTGTATCCGTGGTAGAGAAAAGTCGGTTGCCATAGTTTCTTTAAACGATGACATTATTAAATTTAAACACCATTTTTCTGGCCTGTGCCCATCAGTGGATGAAGTATCTATGGATGATAATGATTATCTGATTGTTTTCCTTTTTTTAATCCGCTGGCACGAGGCGGGCATACTGGACAAGATTCTTTCGCCGTGAGATCCAAATACCTAAAAAATAATAGGAACATTAAAATATAATTATGTGACTTTTTACACGACAGGAAAGACAGGGTTATGTTTTTACGCGTATCTTTGTTATACCATCCTTTGTGCCAATATGGAATATTATAAAAAAATGTACAATGATTATTTGGGGTATCAAAATAACGGGCTCGAGACGATTTCAAAAATATAAAGGTTGAAACTAAAAATAATAATATATTTTTTTATTTAAATTATTAGCAGTTTTTTTTCATACCTTTTTCAGGCTGTTAATGTTATTTATTTAGTTTTAAATAGAACAGCCTAAATTAATTAACAATTTAAACTTATTTAGAAAAATAAATAAAATACAATTAGTAAACAGAATTATGTCGCTTAGAATGCATTCTTCTCACAAAACTTAAGAAATTCAGACAATGTCGTCTTCCAGACTTCCATTCTTCCATAAAAAAATAATATGTTTGAATCCAACAAGTAAGAACCAACTTGTCTATGTAAATATTTGTAGGGTTCCGTACATCCATTCCGTATATCATGAAAAAACGGAACCCACATAGGATCACTCGTGTCTGTCTGTCTGTCTCTCTGTACGTCGGTCACAGCCAATTTGCTCCGAGTCTAATGGACCGATTAAGTACAAATTTGGTATACATAATTATTAATTTCTATGACCGAAACACGGACGTGTAACGTCAACATGAATTTTTAATATGGGTGTTACTTTTAGGGCATAAATTATTTAAAAAAAAATGTTTTACAAACTGTACCAAATGTTGGCTTACTGTGAGGGTCTCAAATATATATTTTTTTTACAATTTTAAAATATATTGTTTTAATGTTATCTAAGCTAAGTTATGAAAATGTACCCCTTATCTCCGAAACTACAGAGACAACATTTTTGAAAAAATGCAGAAAGTACCTAGCCTAGTCTACTAATAGATTACAGAAAAACCTATATGAAGTTTAAGGTCTTAAAATACATAGGAAATCTGTCAATATTGTGCATACAAACTTACATTTGCAGTTGGAAGCAACCTTAATAAGTGATTTTGACAGTGATACAACATCATAGGCAAAATAACTGTGAAACGACTGTACGTAGTCGGGTCATAAACACTGCCATAGGTTCCGAATTTTGAATTTGGAATATAGACGAAAAAAATAATAAATCACGTTCTAATTTTGAATGGAGTGGACACAAAAAGAGGACAGACTCGCTGTAAATGCGTTGCATCTTGTGGATACGCTGAAAGTAAAATTTTCAAACTTCTGAAAAACTTGAAAATAACACAAAGATTCGCTTATCGCACTATTAAATCGATACGAGGAAGATTCAAGAATAGACGACAGAGAGACGAGTGGTCGATCCCGTACGGTTCGCAATCCAGCGGTGATCAAAGCCATCAATTCGCGAATTCAAAGAAATCCCGAGCGAAAGCAAAAACTGTTAGCTGTTCAGATGGCTATAGACAAAACCATGGTGAACAGGGTGTTGCATGAAGACCTCGGGCTATGAACTTACCGTAAAAGAACAGCACACCTGGGGCCCAAGTCTGCTATTTTTATAAATTCAGTCATTCCAACACGATCCCATTGTCATGCCATTGTCATTTTGCTAAAAGTTTGTAATCTGGTAAATTCATAATGGTCGATCATTGGTCGGTCAATGTTCTCGTAATATAATTGTGTTATTATAATGGCATTGTCGTATTGCCATTATTATAAAACCCATTAGTAGAAATGTCATTCATTTGTCATTATGTACGAGATTACCAATATATGCAATTTCTTTCAATGTAGTGTCAGTGGCCGACCATTGGAAAGTCATAATGACGCCATTATAATAGTACGAGTAGATTACCAAACTTGTCAAAATCAACAATTATGAAATCAATGATCGACCATTCTGACACTATTGTAATAGCAGGCTTGAGGCTTGCTTGTTTGAAAAAAATAGGCTTCAACGATCACGCGTTTTGTTGACACAGTACGCGGGAAAAAAAAACCGTGAAATCTTATTTTCAGATGAACTAATTTTTACAGTCGAAGAGAACTTCAATAAGTAAAATGAAAAAGTGTATGCTCACAACAGTAATATAGCGAGCAGGCGTGTTACGCGCGTTCGATGTGGTCAATGTGGTCATCATCCCTCATCAGTGATGGTTTGACTTGGAGTGTCGTATTTGGGCCCCACTAAGATGTTTTTTTTTTGTGAAAAAGGTGTGAAAACTGTGCTCTGGTATACTAAAATACGGTTCTGAAAATCCTCGTAAAGCCTCTTAAACGAACAATGTTTGCAAATCGCCACTGGGTATTCCAACAAGATTCTGCACCGGCTCATAAAGCCAAGCGTACCTACGCAAAACTGGTTGGACGCCCATGAAATTGATTTCATCAGGCACGAAGATTGGCCGTTCTCTAGTCCCTCACCTTAATCCGTTGTATTTTGAGGGAAAAAGCTTGCTCAAAACCCATACGGGTTTGGAGTCGCTGAAGCTATCTCTGATCAAAGTAGTGGCCGAAATGGACCTCAATGTCGTGCGTGATTCTATCGATGACTCTCCTCGCAGATTACGGACTCGTATCGAAAATCAAGGAGGTAATTTCGAATAAACTAATATACATGTAAAACTGTGTATTTTTGCCTATCGTCCCTTATATAAATTATTATAATAAAATTGAAAATGTGTAATTTATTTCACACTTGATAAGTGACAAAACTTATGACCCGATGACGTAGGTTGAGATCTATATTGCTGTCATTTTGAGAGAACTAGTGATTATATTAACGTAACAGCTGGAAACATGATCCATTCACACGGTACATTTCACACAATTTAAAACGATCACTCACTTACGACATGACAAATACACTTTATATAAAGAAAAAAAAGTTATGCTTACACTTCACAGGTGACACATTTCGGACCCAGCTTAACTTCATTTCCTGGGCACGGACATCCAGGTTTAATAATAGATTGTCTCTTAACCCGAATATTAGCTGAAGTATCTCGTTGGCCGGGTTCTGAACTGCCAACTGGTTGCGCTGAACACAACGCAGCGAGTAACGCGACGACCACGACAAATATACGAATATTATCAAAGAACTTCATGGTGACAATCACAAATGCTGTTGCGCTTACTGCTCAACTGATGTCAACGGAATGAGTAACGAAAATAATTACAGCCGTTTAAATACCTTTTTTGACGTTGGGGAAAACACCGGGTGATTAATTGGATCTCAATCACCCGTAATAGTTAGTATGTATAACAAGACGCAACGGCCATTCAAGATTTTGATGATCACCTCTGCTGTCGTGATAACACTCAACAACGCGTTCTAGACGTTCAGCATGACAGTGTTCGAACGAACACTTCGAAAATCGTGAAACCACTTATGAATAAACAAAAAAATGAAGGTGTGTCAGTGAGTGTGTGTTGAATGGTTATTTTTTTTTTTTACTTGTGTGCAATATCTAAATGTAATTATGTTTATTGTGAGGACTGGTACGAATCCCTTACCAATCAATGAATCCTAGTCCCCTAGTAGTAACCTAGTCATTCAAAAAATAAGCTAGTGTCACTCGTATTAAGGCTGCTCAGTGTTTCCGACCTCTATAGCGTAACATGTCAATTCTCGTGTTTAAAAACGATCAAAAATCTATTCGAATCTCATCTCGGCTACAATCAATGCCAAAAACTTGTCAAAAAAATAGTAATGAAATTTGAAGAAGAATAAACTAAATAAACTAAATCAATTTAGAAAAAACACAGTTTATGACTTTTGAACAAAGAAAATAAAAACTAAATTTAAATATAAAATATGCAGACCAAAAAATACCGGAAACTACCAGTGCCAGATTTCTAGGGCTTTACTTGGATAGTCATCTTAATTGGAAATATCATGTAGAAACTGTGTGTAAAAAAACTAAGCCAGTATTCGTATGCGCTTTACAATCTTGCGAAAATATCAAATGAGTCTGTAGTTTTGATAGCATACAAAGCGTTATGTCTCATCAACCCTACGTTTTGGAATTCTATCAGTGGAATTTCCCCAATATATTATTATTGGGGAAATTCAACTGATAGAAATACTGCGTTCAAAGCTCAAAAGATGTGTGTGCGTGCTGTGTTTAAGCTGAATAAGACTGATAGTTGTAGGCCATTATTTAGTCAATATAAACTTCTCACTTTGACCTGTATGTACATCTACGAGACAGCAGTATTCGCAAAATCAAACTTGCATTTATTTCAAACATTTCGATCGAAACGACGTTTTTTGTGAATAATTGTTTTATATAATCTAATTTAATTTTAATGTTTAGTTATCTCATCAAAGTTATTGTTATTTTAATTAATGAGTGTAACAGTTTTTTTTTAATACTTTTGTTTTTTTAATTGTTATGCTTAATTGAGTTTAATAATTAATTTGATTGTTTTAATTATTTTTAACCAATTAGTCATAAGAAATAATAATTAGAACATTTCTACACCGTTGACGGCAAGACATGGCGCTCATTGTATTAATACTGACATCTATATTTTGTTTTACCTATGTTCTGTTCTACAAATAAAAATATTTTTTGAATTTGGGGTATTTTTGACAGATGAGACAGATTAGAATACATATAGATTAGAATAGTATTTAATCGCAAAATAAACAAATCTTATAGGAAGTATTGTTTTTATTTTTATTACATGACTGCCCAAAAAGGAGTGTAATGTGTTTATTACACGACTGCCCAAAAGAGAGTGTAATGTGTTTAGGGTTCATGCATGTATTGAGTTTATTTGTTTATTTGCTTGTAAATGCCACTGAACAGTTTTAGATGTATGGGGTATAATTAGAATACTTACATCACCCCGAGTAACATGGGCTATACATAGGTATTTAAAAAAAATATTAATATTGCGGCAGTATGGCTCTATTTTCTATTGTGAAAAAAAAAAGTTTCAATTATTACAATATGGGTCTCAAATTGAAGGCCTTGATGAGCACAAGTCAAAACTCTAAAATTTATTGGCATACATTTTACATGTAGGGTGTTCATGCAAAACATACATTTCATCCCCTCGCCATCCACGCCTCGCATCGCCGCGAGAGTATACAACCTCCTGTAGTAAGCCTGTATTGCTTAAAATTAAAAATACCAACTCTTATGATTACATGTTTTAAAATATAATTTGTCAGTAAAATGTATAAAATAAATAATTTAAAAAAATTTAAACACGGGTGCCTTGCCAAAGAACTAACTAAAAAGTAAAAAAAACAAGTTGTATTAGTTAATCTGTTTATATAAAGTGAAAGGTCACTCAGTTACTCGCTGACTAAACAGATAAGCCGCTGGAAGCCGCGGTTACTAGCAGTGCCACACGCACGAACAACTTGTTCAGCAAAGTGCCACTGACGCACTCAATGACCCGGCTCATTTTCCTGCTCTATGAATGAATTCACAAAATTAATATTGTATGTGTTCATTAAGGACCACGCTACCGCATTAGGAAGTTCCTGTAATGATAAATAAATAAAATTGTCAATACTGTCGGGCCATTCTGTGGACCACTTTTTAATCTAAGGGGCCGCCTCCACGACCGAGAGAATCGCGGTGATATTATCGTCGTGCCACGTATTTCTATACACTCTTTTAGGGGCCGTCTCCACGAGCGAGAGAATCGCGGCGATGCGTCGAGTGGCTGAGTGCGAGCGAAACCTCATCGTATCGCCGCGCGTTCGTCACCACTGGCAGCGCGCCTGCCGCGTTCACGCCGCGGGACGTGGCGCTCTCGTAACGAGAGCGCGGTGAACGCGCTGTCTACGCAGGCGTCGTTTTATAAAAAAGAAAAAGAAGGAAAAGAAATGCGGCGATTCCCTTACGACTCGTCGCGGCTACACGGCGATTCCGTTACGAGTCGCCAGACAGGGTCTCGATAGAGACCCGTATGGAAGACTATACAAGGTGGCGCGGGATAAACTGCGCCCCTTTGCTTTGATCAGAACTACTATTTTGTCCAAAGTTCCTACTCGACCGACTCAGCTCGTAGTCAGATCTAGAATTATAAGAATAAATAAAATTAATAAAAATAACTTCCCAATTAGCATAACCTAAACCTATTAACAATAAAATGCAATGCCAAAATAATATCTATAGAAGTCATGAAAGTAATAAATTAATGACAACCCATTCTCTAAAATTCATTCTTTAGTCATTAGAGCATAAAGACCAGGATAGTATTGACATTGGGTCGTAATAGCCAATAGTGACATTTAAATACATTAAAAAAAATACTCATTAGGGCGTAAAAGTGATTGCAGCTGTAGTCACTCACTATAGCAGTCGGGTCGTAAAAGGCACGAGTGTCATCGAAATATCAATTACTAGATTAATCACTAGGTCGTAAAAGCCAGTACGAGTATAGCATTGCAGTTGGGCCGTAAAAGCCACAAGTTTCATCAAAACATTTAGTAAACTATTATTTATAAGGGGGTAAAAGCCACGAAATATGATAGTTACTCGTATATAATCTCGTCGTATCTGAATGCCATGGCCGGCTTCAAATTCATTTAAAACATTTATTTTGTCATGCATTTATTGATTCTTTACTAAACAACAAAGGGAACTTAGTTTATAAATTAAGAAATAAAACTGCATACAATTAAAACGAAGAAATTTAATGGCCATTTGTAGGACTGAAAGAAAATTGTGAATAATCTTACCATGACTTCTGCCGTGCAGTACCGGGTAAAACGGGGTGAATACGAGGGCGGCACTGAAAATTTCGGGAATCAAGGAAGTGACACAACATTACTATTTAAAAATGTATTTATTGCTTTTCGAAGTATTCTCCGCGAAATTTGACACATTTTTCCATACGATGGAACCAATCATTGAAGCAACCATTCCATTCGGAAGTTGGGGTCTCCAAAATGGCCGTTTTGTAGGCGTCCACAGCTTCTTCAGGTGATAAAAATCTCTGTCCACGCAATTTATTCTTTATTTTAGGGAAAGTATAGAAATCATTAGGGCTTAGGTCGGGGCTGTACGGCGGATGGTCTAATAATTCTATGTTTTCTTGCTCTAAAAACTCTTTTGTTCTGTGCGCGGTGTGAGAACTCGCATTGTCGTGATGGAGGATGATGCGGCGGTTGCAGTTCTCTTTACGGAGTTCAGAAACGACCTGTGGCAAACAAATGCTAGCATACCATTCTGCATTAACCGTTCTTTGTCCCTCAAGAGGAATAGTCGTAACATGGCCGGTTTTGGAGACAAACGTGGCCACCATTTTTTTTACAACACTCCGTGAACGAACAATTTTTGTTGGCTTTAACTCATTTTCGAACACCCAAACTCGTGACTGGTTTTTTGTTTCGGGTTCGTACGCGTATATCCAGGATTCGTCACCTGATACAATGTTGTATACAGCATTTGAGGATCCTGCGTGGAATCTTTCGAGAGTTCTGACGCACCAAGTAACGCGAGCCGCTTTTTGCTCTTCACAGAGCGAATGCGGTATCCATCGGGAAAACAACTTTTTTACACCTAATTGTTCATGCAAGATTATTTGTATTTGACTCATGCCAATGTCTAAAGTTGCCTGAATTTCGCGGTATGTCACATGTCGATCTTCCTCAATCAGCTTACGCACAGCATCAACGTTTTCTTGGGTGACTGCAGTTTTTGGACGACCTTGACGGGGATCATCACTGAGCTTGACACGTCCACGTTGAAATTCAGCAAACCAGCGATAAATTGTGGTTTTGGATGGGGCTTCATCACCAAATGCAGAAATCATCCGGTCAACACACTGTTTTTGTGTTAAACCAGTTCGAAAGTCATAATAAATCATCGCTCTTGAATTTTCTCGAGTCAATTCCATTTTCTCAACGACTAAACAAGTTTGACAAAACCTTGTGACAAGACCGTGAATCTTTTTAAAAAAAAAAAAATGGTATTCGATTTTTAAAACCAAGGAGTTTTCAATTAAAAAGATTTTAATATGACAGGAACAGTGGAAATATTCCATTCCCGATACTTTTAGTGCAGCCCTCGTAGAAATGCAGGGGTGAATCGAGACGCAACTTTAAAATGGATTTTAACCTTGAAATAATATAGTTTGTTGCCAAAGCACTTAATCGTTAATTATAGTACAGGTAACAAACTCATTATAGTCCTTTTTGGCAACAAACGTTTTTATTTCAAGGTTAAAATCCATTCTAAAGTTGCATCTCGATTCACCCCTGCATTTCTTTTCACCCCGTTTTACGGTAGGTACTTATTGCGCTTAAATTTTAATGCACTCAAGATATTACAAAAGAAACACGAATATCTTTGAAGAATCATCGTACTATGTCGAAGCAGTTTGGACAAAGAATAATATAAGACTATTACAGTCGGTCATCATCTGCCTAACCTTTTCTCAACTATGTTGGGGTCAGCTTCCAGTCTGTGCCTGCTCCATCGGCCGCGAACGTGAATAGGAAGAACATTATAGTATTTATCTCGCTCTATTTTACTATTTATGTTAAATCTAAGAGAGAGCGCTATAGCAGACGTGTTATGTCTTAGATGTTTAGAATAAACTATACCTTATTACTACTGAAATAAAGTACTACTTAAAACAAATTATTATGGTTTGAATGGTAACTCACACTTTTTATTTTCATTCGTAATGTCTCAAGGGCGTAAAAGGCAAATCGTATTTAAATTGCTAAGTACAAAGGTTGTAAAAGTCAATTCATAATAAATATTGCATTTACGAACAATACAGTCTATAACACTATGGTGATACGGCAATCTTCATTTAAAGTAATTTCTTAATCTTATACGTCTTATACGTCTTTTTTTTTTACAAGAAATAGTTTACACGTATAAATAAACTGGGTAGTAAAAACCAAATTTTTGGGAATAAGTAAACTTAAAAAATACAGATCGATAGAGCGTAAAAAACTGCAGAGCTGCATTATTAAGTCATTTTAGCCTAAAATGGCTTTTACGACCTTTCTACCCCGAAGTAGCGATATGTATAAAGGAAAAAGACCTAAAAAAAAATTAGATGAATCAAAGGACGAATAAAAAAAATTAACATAACTCGCCTGCCAAAAAACGAACTAAACTGATAAATAAAATTATCATTCAAAATCAAAATCAAAAGTAGCACGGGGGTGGCAACCGAGACGTCGACCACCGTCCCTCCCCGTTGCCGCACACAAGTGTGGACAGTCCCTCTGTTTAGGAGGGACACACCGCACGACGCCGCCCAAAGTTCTGCGGCGCGTCCCCAGACGTTACAAGAAGCGGCCGAGTTGCCCCAGGCGGTCGACTTGGCATTCAGGTCGCCCAGTATGGCGAGCTGGCGTGGCGCCGCCCTCCCGACCACTGCAGTTAGAGACGGCGGTTTGGGGCGAAATAGACGCCCACAAGGGCCAAGTCACCTCACGCGGCGGTAGCCGCCGCGTGAGGTGACTTGGCCCTTATCCTGGTCCCGAGAGGGGTGGGGAGTCTGTGGAAAACCACGACACCAATGCCACCAAGCCGTCTCGATCACCCAGCCAACGGCCAGGGAACCAGTACGGCTCGGCAACCACCGCCACGTCCACCAACCACTCGGCCATGGTCTGGGCCTGGGCTGCTCTGCAGTGGTTGGTGTTCGCCTGAAGGATACGATGCTTGATGACCCTATCCATCAATCAGACATCGCACCCCCCTCCACAGCCACCAAAGTCCCATCCTCAGGGACGGCGGTGGCAGCGACAGGCCGGATCGGCGCCTGCTCTTTGCCCTTCTTAGGGGGAGGATTGCACTTCCTCCCCATCATCACGTGGCCCGCAGGGCAGCCACTGGCGGCACACACCGCGCAGTGCGGCGTGGCGGCCTCGCAGGAGGCGGACTTGTGCCCGTCCTTGCCACATCGGAAGCAGATGTCCGCCCTGTCGACCTTGGACGGAAAAAGGGCCCGAGTGTGTCCGATGCCACAACACTAGTAGCAGCGCAGAGGCTTGGCTGCAAGTCCCCGGACTACACCCGAGCTGAACCCGACGGCAAGCCGCCCCTTGGCGAGGACGGTTCTAGCTGCGGCGACTGTGCACTTAAGCCGAATGGTGCCCATGCCGCTGCGGCCGGGCCTGGTGGCCCGATGTCGAGGTCGGTCACCTCCAAGGCCACAGACTTTGTGGGCCTGGTTACTTTGGCCGCGTCCGCAATGACCTCTTGCAACTTGGTTGCGTTGGTGCCACCCTGAGCCCCCGGGAACTCCAAAGTTCGAGCCCCGGCCTGGGTCCGGCGGCACGAGACTGTGCCGATCCACAGTTTGCTGGGATTGGCGTTGGGACGCGCCCGCGACATTATGGACGCGTACGTCTCCCCCCTCCCTTAGGGGGAACCAATTTCCTTGGCCTGGGGGCCGACGTCTTCCCCTTCCCCTTGCCTGTTGTTTGGGACGGGCCGCGAGGGGTGTTGGCGGGGGCGGCAGGGGCAGCCACCGATCTCGACTTTTTGCGCTTCTTTTTCCCCTTTCTGGCCACCTTCGTCCACCCTTGCTGGTTGGATGGGGTGGTGGGCGGAAGATGGGTGTCTTCCCCCTGGGGTAACGGCTCCGGCTCGCGTCGCCTCTTGTCTGCTGGCGGTCGCAGGCGTTTCTCGGGCAAGAGCCTGTCCTCGATGCCCGCAAGACAGGCTCTCGTGAAGGCCCTCTCCTCCGTGACGACCTTTCGGATTATATCCTCAAGGTTGGACGAGGGGACCTCAGCCGCTTGTCTCGGCTCAGCTTACTAGAATCAATTTTGACGTTCAAAAGTGCCTCTTATGTGCCTATTTGAAATAAATGGTTTGACTTTGACTTTTGACTTTGACTTTGTTTGACCGGGCCGTGGCTTCAGCCAGCTTCTGATGCAGCTGGCTGACCCCTGACTGCAGGCGATCAACCCTCGCCTGCAGTTGCCATCATAATTATTATTATAGATTTACTCACAAAAAAATCATTGTGAAAAGCAGTCATTACGACTTTTTAGCTATATCAAAATGGCTTATATGACCAGATTTGTGTTGGCAATATTTGCATATTTGGATTTACGTTACACAGTACTTGTTTATACAAGAGTGTAAGAAACATTTTATTTCAAATGTTGGGATGTAAATCCATCCTATCTTTTAAAATATTAAGTTTACTTAAAATTTAGCTTCTCGGCGTTAAAATACATTTAACTACAAATATTTATCACTATTTCATTTCAATATAAGTTTATGGTAAAAAAAAATATGAACCGAAACTATTATAAATTTACATATTTTCGCTCTCCTGTAAAGGCTATTTTGACATTTACGACCTTTCTACCCCGAAGTAGCGATATAGTAGTACGATAACAGCCTTACACCAGTCATTCGGCACACGCTCATATATCCACCACATCTTAGACACTATTTTATTTGATTTCTTCGCATTCGATCTCTGAAGATATTCGATAAGATGATAAAAATGAACAGAACCTATTCTGAATTCAGTAAAAAAAAATTACAGCAAGTTTTTGATACCACAGTTAGAGTTTCGAACTCGGTTGTTTTTTTTTTTTATTGTAAATGTTTTCATTTTTACCCGACTGCGGCGAAACCAAAAAAGGAGGGTTATATGTTTGACCTGTATGTATGTCCGTCACTATGTTTCCTTGTAACTACTAAATGGCTGAACCGATTTTGATGAATGATATGTCGTTAGATTCGTCTATTATATATTCGCAAGTGTCATAGGTCATATTAAAATTATTAAAAATCAAAATGGTGGATTTTTGGCGCCAAAAGGTGTGTTCCCGAAAAAAAATATCTCCCAAGTGGGGTATCAAATGAAGGGTTTTAAAAGGTGATTACAAAAATATACACAAGTTATATGTTTAAATGTAATTAAATGAGAAATTATAATAAACTATCCCGAACTTTTGGAGTGAGTGAGTAAGAGGCCGTTATCACCTGATTATAAGTGAGCAAATAACCTAATTTACCGTCTTATAATCCTAACTAAAAAGTGTAAAAAAAAAACAAAAACCCGATTGTACGCAATCGGGTTTTTGTTTTTTTTTACACTTTTTCACACACGTGAACTTAAAAAAAAGATAGAAACAAGATTTATATAAACTATACTACAATCTCATGCAGTTGGAGGCAGGTCGTTATTGTTATGAAGATGCCAATTTAATGCTGACTGATTCCGACTACATGAGATTGTTTATAGTTTATATAAATCTTGTTTCTATCTTTTTTAAAGTTCACGTTTTACACAGTTGGGTTATTGATTTTTTTAATTATTATTTTTTTATCACTTTTTAGTGGGTCAGTTTGTAATTTATCTAAGTAGGTAACAATAGCCTAAAGTCAATTGCTCATCACCTTTTACAAAATATTGCTTTAAGGTGCTAAAAAGTCCTTTAAGGTTAAAATTTTCTTACGTTTTATTAGAACCATCAATGGAACAAATCTAACTTAGAGAGATGTATTAATGATTCTAATGATTATAATTCTGTAAATGTATATCTGTTTTAGTCGTGAATCATATTTTGATCAAGATACAATCTGACATTGACCTGCAAATAGCAAAAAATGTACGAAAATTTGAATTTCGCGGGCTACAACTGCGGATCCACCTTAATTTCGATAAATATACTACTGCCATGAATTTTTTCACGTATCCAAAACCAACCATTTAGCTGGCAGGGGGCGGGAAACTTGACTAACAAAAATAGCACTTTAAAGCTTAATTTTACGCAAACGGATCCCTGAATGGAAAAATGGTTTTCACAGACCCACAATATTTTTAAACGGCCTATCCAAAGATGCTCCATACTATGGGAAAGACGAGAAAAAAAAATATCATCCCCACTTTACGTGCAAGGAAAAATTTTCAAAAAAACCTGGAAAAAATTTTTTTAGAGTACCTCACTCTAAAAAAATTTTTTCCAGGTTTTTTTTACGACTTTGTCGGCGTGATTAATATCTATACCCATGACAAATTACAGCTTTCTAATACTAAGAGTCTCTGAGCTAAGCTGGGGACAGGCGGACGGATGGGCAGACAGACAGACGGACATAGCGAAACTATAAGGGTTCCTTGTTGACTACGGAACCCTAAAAATCGGCCAAGTACGAGTTGGACTCGCGCACGAAGGGTTCCGTACCATTATCTATAAAAACGGCAAAAAAATCACGTTTGTTGTATGGGAGCTAAATTTGTTTAAATATTTATTTTATTCTGTTTTTTGTATTTGTTGTTATAGCGGCAACAGATATAATATACATCATTTGTGAAAATTTCAACTGTCTAACTATCACGGTTCATGAGATACAGCCTGGTGACAGACAGACAAAAAAGGAAGGAAAATAATCATAGCGCATCAAAAAATTCGTCCGCATCGCTGTCAACAGGAAAAGTGCTCAAAAGGCTGGCAGCTTTGCCACGTTGTATTGCAATGCTGATTCTTTGGACATAAAATAGGCCAGTCCTCTGGTCACGTGAGGAGTCGACCAACCACTTGGCAATGTCTCAAAAAACTAAGTGGGCATTCGGACCAGTTAAAGAAATAAAAAGCTAGTTAAGAAATAAAAGAGGAAGTAGGTACTTATCATATTTGATTATAATGGTAAGAAATTAATCACAAAGACCATACCTACATAAATCATTGACGAGTCGTTAATTAAACAAAACGACGTTTACACATAATAATATTAATAGTATTAATTTTAAATGCACCCAATTGAATATAATATTTAACTATGTACAACTAGCCGGCCTTCTTGGGGCGATACATTTTCAGAGTAATAGTTATAATTTTTCAGGTTGTGGAGGTCAGATAGGCAGTCGCTCCATATAAAATACTGGTATTCAGGTGCATCCGGTTAGACCGGAAGCTGATCCCGACATCGTTGGAAAAAGGCTAGGCAGATGATGATGATGAATTATGCTTTTTCTAGTTTTATTCACAAACTGGGCATGTTTCCTCGTCTGTTATATTCATGTACCTGAAATATAAAACATATAGTTAGGTATCTGCATGGTGATAATGATCAATTAAAATGAAAACCTGCTTCTGCGAAGCAGTAATGCTTGCGAAGGAGGAGGCGGAACGCATGAGGGAGAGGCAGGGTTCCCGCCCTCACGCCCCTAGTCGCCGCAGGAGACGCCCTGGGCGTCGGGATCGCAAGCCGATTTCCGGCCACCGTAGGCGCGGGCTTGCGGACGGTGAGCGATGGGTAGCTCGCCGTCCGATAAGGACCAGGCCCGGGTCTACGGCACGTGTTCCACGCGCGCCTCAAAGAGACGTCAGCACGAATTAACGGGGTCCATTAGGGCCAATGCCTGCCAGGGTTGCGAGTTTGTCCGAAAGGGATATCGTGGCCCTGGCACACAGGCAAATGAAGGAACACGGGTGGGTTTTAGTCAGTAAAAGTCTGACACGCCCTCCCGCTCCGCCCAGAGCGGGAGAAGTTATTTGATATTTTCCCACCAAAAAAAAAAAAATATTACTATTACTCCACCCATATTGCGCACACAGATTGTTTTAAAATAAATACATTAAAATTTAAAAAACGGTAAGTTTTAATTTGGTCTGTTTGACCTTTAAAGTTATTTTTTTGGTAAAACTTACATCTTGGTAAATAGGTAGCTTAATTGTTCCCTGATCGATTTTTTTCTACTTGGGAACTTCATCTACCACACATTAACGAGGATATGTTTCATTTCATGTGAAGTCATTTAAAAGAACATCTAAAACTGAACGAAATTAGGCAATTTCACATCATACGAATTACAAATTATTTTGACAATATAAGACACAGAATAAGCGGTAGGTACTCACTTTTCACAGGGAACGCAGTGTGTTTTTAATAGCACCCAATTTTTCGGACAGGGACATGGTAATTTCCCGATAAACCACTGTCTCTTGACCCGTATTTTAGCCGAAGTGTCCAGTTCCTCGGTCGCTGAGCTGTCAACCGGTTGCACCGAACACACCGCGGTGAATAACGCGACAATCAGGACAATGTACAAGAGCTTCATGTTTACACGTGCTTACTAATCGACTGGTGTGAGCGGAATGCCTTTTGACAATTTTTTTTTTTTATATATGGCATCTCGCAGTTGACCTTGAGAGGCCGTGACTGCTTAACCGGTCGTTTTGACAATACGCATTGTATTATTTTATAGTAAAGCGTGACATCCACGCGCTTCTCACACACAGTCATTGTGCAGGTACGTATCTTCTGTTGCAAGTCCGAAAATGAAGTTTACGTGCTGTACCTCATTAATGAAATTATTTTATTCTTTAATTAGATTACTTTTACAAGCCAGTATTGTTTAATAAACTAGCCGGGTATTTTTCAACTGTAGTAAGATTTTAATTTGGTAAACACCTGTAGGTGTTTATTTTTAAAAGTTGCCCATTTTTTTAAGGCACCAAGTCAGCAAAATAATATGATATTCATCTTTTTAGGGTTTTGAGGATAACAAAAAAGAGTAAGAACTTATTACATTTAATTTTATTTACATAAATAACGGTAACCGATGCAATATACCATACAAATATATTGGTCTTAGATTGACTCCCAACCTCAAAGACGACGATGACATTGAACGGGAGCGGAGGGCGTTGTCGCTTAGCGCGAACATGCTGGCTCGCAGGTTTGCACGATGCTCACTGCCTGTTAAAATCACGCTCTTTCTAGCCTACTGTACTGCTTTTTACACGTGCTATGGGCTAGTATACGCAAAGATCGTACAGCGCTCTCCGGGATACTGGTGGGGCTGCCCCGTTTCTGTAGTGCGTCAGGGATGTTCGCAGATGAGCATGTAGATTGCTTTTACGCAACAATACGTAAAAGGTGCAAAGGTTCCCTGGTGCGCAGGACACCGTGTATACGTGGGTCACTGTTGTGCCGTCTCTCATGGGATGCCGCAACGGTGACCAACAGTTATTTCTTGTATTGTTCTACTTGTTTTTGTTTAGTGTCTGTGCTTACTAACATAGTCGTATGTTTTACGAACACTTGTTGAGACTAGGTTACTCTAATAAAGAAAAAATCTATTCTATTCTATATGTGCACTTCACTTTGGGCAATTTATTTGATCACCACTGCTCTACCGACCGAACCGAAAATTCGAAGACATGGGACATCCACCAACCCGCACTGGACCCGCGTGTTAAATTACAGCCTGCGGCCTCCCAAACACAGGAGGCTTGAGTCCCAGCAGTAAGAACATTATAGTCTGACTATTTCATGTTTTGAATTACGTACAAAACTTTGGGATCCATTACGATCCTAATAGTCGGCAAGCAGAATTTCTTTGTAAAATAGTTGTACATAGCAATATTATTTGTACAATGCTCAGATATTTGATAATTCCATTTTAAGAGCAAACTGGACAGTCTTCTCCTGTTGAATCTATGTACCTGAAATATGAAAAACAGCATAAAAAAACCGGCCAAGTGCGAGTCGAACTCAAGCATTAAGGGTTCCGTACCATTATCTATAAAAAATGGCAAAAAAATCACGTTTGTTGTATGGGAGCCCCCTTAAATATTTATTTTATTCAGATTTTTAGTATTTGTTGTTATAGCGACAACAGAAATACATCATTTGTGAAAATTTCAACTGTCTATCGCGGATCATGAGATACAGCCTGGTGACAGACGGACAGACAGACAGACGGCGGAGCCTTAGTAAAAGGGTTCCCGCTTTGCCCTTTGGGTACGGAACCCTAAAAATGGATTTCAACCAATAAACATAACGATATAAATAAAACTAAACTTATAAAAATCACGTGACCCCACGAAACCCCAGAAATTTTCATCAGAATTTTAACAAGATAGTCCCTTAGTCATCTCTTGTGACATCGAAGCGAGAAAAGTCCTCGTGACAAAAAAGCTTTTAAGCGGGGTTACGAAGCTTAAGAGTCTTATTTAGGTATGTTTTTTTGATTATAACTGGAAACTTCAGCTCGTGTTTAGATATTATTTGTTCTGTAACCGTAACGACTAGAATGAATGTTAATTTGTCCACACATCTCTATTCTAAATATTCTAATGAAAAAAATTGTACTCACTTTTCACAGGTAACGCATCTATTTTGCACTTTAACATAATTGATCGGACACGGACACCTGAGCTTTCCCATAAACGACTGTCTCTTGAATCGGGTAACCACTGGAGTTTCAGGTTGCTCGGGAGTTGAGCCGGCAACCGGCGGTAAACATATCGCGGCGAGTAAGGTGGCAATCATACACATATAAAACAGCTTCATTGTAACGTTGATTGATTATATTATTAACAATCTATAATGTTAATATGTGCTTACTACTAGACTTTAGTGAGCGGAATGCGGTAAACGACAATTATACATCTATTTATACAAATACAGATGTAAAAACCAAGATCGTGAAAAACACATTGCTTGTTATACATATGGTTTCCTTAAATTAATTGCATTATTTTAAGTTCGCGCGGCGACATATCAAGCAATATATTTCCAGTATAAGCTAACCTCTCACTATACGGAAAGCCTATACAATATGAGATCAGACTATACTTGCTGTCGTCGTGTGGAATAATAACAGGAAAATATGAATTATGTAAATCTGGTAATTCTAGCCAACTTAATGAACAAAAATTAAAGTATGACGTGGCTATGATATAATTATGAGCCATGGTAAAGCAAACATAATGCATTAAAGACATATTTTCCTAGGAAAGGGTATAGTTACCCTACGTTACGTCCCCCTGATGCGAACAATGGGCAAGCTAAATTTGGTTGCCGAAAGAATAGATCTTTTCTCATATTTACTGACCCCGTTCGCAAAAAAGAGCTGTCAGGGCAATTTATAATCTACGTCGCCGCGAATCTCTTAGGGAACTATTTAAAAAGATTAATAATTATTATGACGGTACCTTGCCAGTTCATTTATGAAAATATTATGTATATAAGGAAAAATCTACATAAATTTAATAAGATAAGTGATAGACATCATTTTAATACTAGAAATTAAGATATAATATATCAACCATTTTTCAGATTATCTAAAGTGCATACATCTTTTATGAGGTACTGTGTTAAATGTTACAACAAAATACCTTGTGATATATTGCAATTAAATGAAAGACAATTTAAAACACATATTAAAAGTACACTTTGTAAACAAGCATATTACAAGTTAGAGGATTATATCCAAGATAGGAATGCTTGGAATCATGCTGGTCCAGCTCCATAGGACAATCTAGAGTCTAGACAAAATCAAATTGGTTGCTATTATAACTGTATAATTTGTTATTTTTGTGAAATTGATTTTTACATCCTGTGATTACCTAAACTCACTAACAAAAAGTCATCACTGACTTATTATTTTAAAAAATTTAGGAAAACATATACTTTTACGATGTTTGTAAATATGTGAACACCATGTATCCATCTCATAATTAAGTTATTTTTATTGCTTAGTTTTTAATTCTTTTTACCTATTATGGTACAGTAATTTTATTCTAGGTGCATCGTCTTCACATATAATCATATAATTAATGTACTCAAACAAAATATTGTAAAACATTTTTAAAAGAGTAACGGTGGAGTTTCTTGCCCATTCATCTCCATACGAAACTACCTTTTGGAAGGGGCAACTAGAATCAATTCTATTTTTTTGTAAATTTTGACGTTCAAAAGTGCCTATTTGAAATAAATAATTTGACTTTGACTTTGTCAAGGGAAATGTTACAAGTGTTATGTTTTTAATTTGTTTAACGTGTATGGCATGGATATTAATATGTGGTAAATTATTTCATGAACTGTTAATTAACTACACTACCGAATTGGGACACTGTAATGGTAGCGTATGTATGTAAATAAAAAAATAAAAGCAAATTTTTTTCAGCTCTTTTCTAGTTTGCGTTTGTGTTTTTTGTAATGACATATTAAGTAATTAGTTTTGTTCTGGAGGGTTTTACGAGTAAGTTGACGTCTACGTGTATGCAATGTACGTAAAAACTTTATTTAACAAAAAAAGTACCTAAAGCATGAGCCTTAGACTTAGAGCGTTTGGTAAATCAGATCCAGCTTGTCCCTTGCTGCTCTCTCCCCAACGACTCCCGAAGCCGAGGTCCGTAAGTACCTCATAGGGGATGCCCTTACCGTGTAGTGGGTTAGTTAATAAGTTTTATGCCCTGGCTGGAGGCCTTAATATATTGAGGCACCACTGAATAAGCAGCCAACAACTTCTTAAGTTGACTTGCGAGACAATGCATTTAAATCCTTGCTCATCATGCGCGCTTTCTTACATAATGGGACTTGAACAAAAAATGTTGGCAGACTTATTTAGATACAGCACGACTGTGATCTGCAATAGTAAGTTGCTCGAAATTACCTACTGTAAATAATATATTAAGCTCCCTACTATAGGTAAATGACAAATTATGTTTATAATATATATTTATATTTGTTTATTTATTAAAAACAATGTTTACAAAAATCTTGAATTACAGACTTTGCCCCGCAAAACCGTTTTCACGCTTTGTCTGTGGGAACAGAACATACAAATCTACAATAAAATTTAGGTTTATTAGTGCGGACACTTTAATTTCATTAATTGCACATAAGTATAAAGTAACTAACAATTATCTCATCTTATGACTTACATCTTATAATAATATACCTAATCACTCATCTGCTCTCCCTCAACAATCTGCAAACCATTTTCCTAAGAACATCGTTTACAGACTCCTGAAAAAGAACTGCTTATGTAACTTGGCAATTTTTTATTTCCTGACTTCTTATATCAGTAGGTAATTGGTTGAATAATTGGTGACTAGCGACTGACGCCCCCAGCTGCCATGACTGTTAGCCAGAAGTAGGTATTTATGTTTGAAGCTGATAGGAAGAATTTAGCAAATTTTATATAACTTATTATAATCGTCTTTACATTTGTTTTTAGTTTTCTTACTTACTAATAGTTTTAAAAATCTTATTTGTTGTGCTTCTTTTTTTTATTTATTATTTATTTAGTTATTTTCTTTATCACTGTAAATTTGTTCAAAAAAATACTTTTACACGTCATAAATAAATTTTGTTTTAAAACTAGATGAGTTCGCTGTTTCCTATACAACTGCTCTGAGAAGTAAGACCGAAAAAAACTCAAAGGTCTCAAAGGTATCTTTTAAAGTTCGGACATAATCTTGGTCAAGCCAAAAGAGGACCATGCAGGTCACGGGCATGGTCTTTTTAGGAAAGAACCACACAGATTTGGGTGAACCTGTCCAGTCAATGCACGCATTTGACAGTTATGGTTAGTGCAATCCACGAAAACGCGTCCCACCATTTTTTGGGTCGAGGGAGCCCCGGGGTGTGGGATGTTTGATCCGAGCTGATTTATTCATCGTACGAATTGCCTATGAGTGCGCACGCACACTAGTGCGTGCGCACTCATAGGCAATTCGTACATATCGACAGCACTACAACACTAGCAAATGGATGCACACTTGCACTGTTAGCGATTCGGAAACAGAGTGGGGCGCGTCTTCGTGGATTGCACTATCTGTATCGTGGAGCTTAACTCAATGAGCTCAACGACTCATCGAACAATACCAAAGAAAGGACATTTGGGTACTTAAATTCTCAGACAATAGTCAAAAATTTACTAATAAAAAAAATACCAACATAGTCAAAATAATTAATTTTAAATAATTATGTCTTTTTGTGGGATCCTTCTTTCACGAACAATTTATTGTTCTCATTTTACACCTCACAAAACGTTCCCCCTTCCTACATACCTATATTTAGGATATCAATGTATTTTTTAAACAGATTAAATTTTTTTATAGTCGCACCTTTGTCTAACCCTTAGGGGAATATAGGGGTGATGTATTTATATTTTTATGGGCATACAAAACATTTTCATAAATTAATCTCTTAAAATTTCTTCTTGAACTTAATTTATAAATTAATTGAACAGCCCTTTTCTGTAAAACAAAGATGTACTAATAAAAAAAGTTATTTTTAAATAAAAGTTATTATTTATTCCCTAAATGCCCAATAATTTCGAAGCATTGTCTCAGAAGTGTCACGTCGCTTTAAGATATTGTCGAAGTACAGCATGTCGGAGTAGACTATGCCGAAACTGACTCATGTCGGACTAGCATAGTTGTCGAATAAGTATGTGGTCGAAGTTGCATCGTTTCCTAGTTAAGTCATATCGAAGAAACGACTTGTCGGAGTATAGTAGTATCGGACTTAAGGTATTTCGAACTTAGGTATTGTCGAAATTAAGACGCATCGGACCTAAGTATTATCGAAATTAAGACGTGTCAGAGTTCCATATTGTCGAAATTAAATCTTGTCGTATTACAGTTTGTCGAAATTGAGTTTGGTAGTCCGGGGCGTGAAAAATTGTAAAAATTTATAAATAATTTACTTTGTTTGAATTTCCGCGCATTATTTGAGAAAAGCACTATACAAGCCTTGGCCGCAACCAGGCATTGATGGACTCACGTATGTGTGCCGCGGCTTCGCGTCGGCCCATATTTTTACGTTCGTCACAGTACAGTAATGTACTATATATGATGTTGATGGGGCTTCCGCGCTTTTGCAGCGCTTCGCAGATGTTCGTGGAAGCACGTGTTGATGATTTCCATGCCATAATGAGAAAGTGGGCGGCGTTAATAATGGGCAAGTTGCGCGGAGGCTCCAACAGCATCCTACAAACATTGTATGACAAGTTGGACAGACCCTTTATTAGTACTGGGAGGAGGCACGTGCCAACACGTGTTGAGCCACGTAGTTATTAGTTGTTGTTAGGTTCTTGTGTTATAAGTCTAACATGGTTTATAAGTCGTTGTTAGTAATACTATGGATTGTGTGTACCTACTTGTATGTGTGATCCACAATGAACGATTTATATATTAGGTTGGGGAAAAAGTATTTTCGCATTATAGTATGTATGAACTTGTAATACAATCTCTTTGGCTATACTATTTGTATCTGGCTGGTTTTGGTATCATTGAAAGTTTAAATTTTAAAGAACATAATTCCAAATTCAAATTAAGAAAATGTGTGATTTTCATTTGTTTTTCGTACTGTCAAGATGAGTGAATCTAATGCAGAAATTCGATACATTTTAAAATTTTACTACAAAAAAGGTATAAATGCAACGCAAGCCGCGAAAATTGCGATGTTTATGGACCTAGTGCAGTGTCTGTGAGAGTAGCACAAATTTGGTTTAAGCGCTTTCAATCCGGAAATTTTGATGTCAAAGATGCACGTCGCTCTGGTCGCCCTATTACGGATAAAATGGATGCCATTTTTGAAAAAGTGGAGCAAGATATCAGTAGTTACGACGTAGCTGAAGAACTGGGAATTGACCACAAAACAGTTTTGGCACATTTGAAAAAACTGGGTACACAAAAAGCTCGATATTTGGGTACCTCACGAGCTCACTGAAAGAAACCTAATGAACCGTGTACTCATTTGTGATTCTTTATTACGACGTAATGAAACCGAACCATTTTTGAAGAAGCTGATAACTGGTGATGAAAAGTGGATCACGTACGACAAGAACGTGCGAAAAAGGTCGTGGTCAAAGACCGGTCAGGCTTCACAGACTGGCGAAAACCGGGTTAACTCGCAACAAGGCGATGCTGTGCGTGTGGTGGGATTGGAAGGGCATTATTCATTATGAGCTGTTACCACCAGGCAGGACCATCGATTCTGAACTCTACTCTCTACAACTGATGAAATTAAAGAAAGAAGTTGAGAGAAAGCGGCCGGAATTAATCAACAGAAGGGGTGTGGTTTTTCATCATGATAACGCTAGACCTCACACATCTTTAGCCACTCAGCAAAAATTAAGAGAGTTTGGCTGGGAGGTGTTAATGCATCCGCCGTATAGTCCTGACCTTGCACCTTCAGATTTCCACCTGTTTCGGTCTGTTCAGAATTCTTTAGGCAGTGTCAGGTTAACATCACGAGAGGACTGCCAAAACCACTTGTCGCGGTATTTTGATCAGAAGTCCCAAAATGTCTATAGCAATGGGATCATGTCCCTACCTACAAGATGGCAAAAAGTTATCAAACCAAAATGGTACCTACACACTTTAGTTAAATGTAAATAAACTATATTAAAAAATGTTTTAAATTTTCTTAAAAACTGCGATGAAACTTTTTCCCCAACCTATTATATATATATATATATGTATTACACTATGAAAATATATGAGGAGCTTGTGGCTAAATAATAACTGCCGCACGGGTCGATCGATCTGGTTAAGCTATGCTTGCCGCGGTTGGTCCGTGGATGGGTGAACATCTTTTCATACCAAGATGTGCCTCGGAAAGCACGTTAAGCCGTTGGTCCCGGCTGTCATTAGATCTTTGACAGTTGTTACGGGTCGTCAGAAGCCCAAAAGTCTGACAACCAGTCTTACCAAGGGATATCGTGTTACCCAGAAACTGGGTTGTGAGGGTCAGATAGGTAGTCGCTCCATGTAAAATACTGGTATTCAGCTGCATCCGTTAGACTGGAAGCCGACCCCAACATAGTTGGGACAAGGCTAGGCAGATGATATAACACTATGAAAATAACAAAGTACACTACGCGTAAACGGCCAGTCTAGACCGCGTATAACCCACTGAAGCTTAACATTCTAAGTTATGCCCAAAACCATTGATATCTTCAGGCTTTTCATTCTTCCCCCTTTATCAACACATCACCTGCCTAACGTGAGGTAGCGTAAACTTAATGCATTTGTTTTTTTTTTCATTTCGAAGTAAATTTTTAAGATTTGAATCAGTGAGTGAACTTACTTTTGTGAACCCACTAAGAATTTACATCGTCTGTAGTCAGCTGCTGACGTTTAAGTTTAAACAAAAATGAAGTGTCATCCGCAAACAACACTTAACCATGATTATCCTTTTTAAGGTATGGCAAGTCATTAATATTAATAAGAAACAAGAAAGGACCATGAATTGAACACTGTGGGACTCCCGTTGTTACTCCTTTCCATTGACGTGAATTCTCTCAATCCTATTACTCAAATAAGATAATTATGTAAGAAGATCCAGAGCAATATCAGTAAATAAATAAATGATAAATGATTTATTTCTGTAAGTAGGTTTGTACAAACACTTTTACACGTCAATCATATTTAAAAAAAAACTGGAAACCTTACTTAAAAAAATGAAATAAAAAAATGAAAAATAAATGAAATGAAATGAATGAAATGATGATGATGAAATGGATACCTTACTTATCTGAATTAAATGAATATTATTATTATTATATTGAGTTCTTTATTTTTCTTCTCATTTGAGAGAGTTTACGACCTTATACACGGGTCGGAACCAAGAGTATGTAAGGGGAAATTTAAATTGAAAAGGTAAAAGACAATGTAGAAGACGTCAGGAACTTTCGGGTGATGCGACAGGTGTTGAGAATTGTTATTATTATTACTACTCGTATTATGTGAGTCAACATGCGACTAAATTAGGTATGTAATGGTAGGTGGTACATTATGAATATTGGCTATCTTTTTCCCGTTCTTTCTCAGCCACTTGACCGCTACGATAAACACGCGTGACAATGTGTTGACACAATCACTTGGCAGGTTAATAATTAGGTATAACGGCAACCACGGTTTGAGTCACGACCGTAAAAGTTAAGAGTAAGCCTCTAATATCACGTCTTGTATGTATGTCCCACCATCTCTTAAACTGCCTATAAACATGTTTTAAAATGCAGAGTCTGTCTGTCTATCCGTTCACTTATAATCCGTGAATTGCTTATCCGATTTAGTTGATCTTCTTGTAAAAGACTTTGTGTTAGTTTGTTTTGTTACAAAAGGTGGCTTTAAGAAAAGCAGTGACAATAATTTAATTCATTCAGTTTGAAATGAAGTTAGTCGCAGGCATAGCTAGTATAGTCAAACCAAACACTCGACCAAAACAGGTTTAGAGTTATTTTAGTGGCCAGAACTTATCCTCAAATTGATAAACAAACAAGTTATCGTCCTTGAATCAACATAATACTTTCCGAAACCCGTATGAAGCCCTATAAATATGTATGTAAACAGTGATGTCTACACTACTAATATAAAAGCTTTATCGCGGCGCATCTTTTGACATTCAAGTGGTACATGTGAACACGTGAATATGAAGTGGTATATATTGTTGTTTGTTGTGCTTACCGCATTTGCTACGTTAGGGTTAGCCGACCCTGGGAAGTTTAACACTCCCAAGAAGTGCCCAGTTGGACACATTAGTGTTGGGGGTCAATGCTTTACAAAAGGAGTGAGTTATTTTTTTTAATAAATTCTAGTGGTCGCCCACTGTTAGAAACTCTACCCCCTCTACTTACAATCTATATAGTACTTACTAATTCCATGCTCAAGCTGTCTCTTGTGTCTTCTAACCTATCTATCTTCAAGTCATGAGGCCCTGGTACTATGTGTTTGTATGTGTGTCAACCGCATAGTAGTGTGTGTAATGTTTTTTTTATTAATTTTATTATTTTATTCATATTATATTTAAAAAATAGCTTTCTGCACTCCTTCTCCATAAAAACTTTAACTGTGCCAAATATCATACTCCTCCGTCAGCGCAATTTTCGTAAAAAAGGGGTATAAAGTTTTCGCTTCATGTATTAATTATTATAATGATTTTTATCAACACTCAATGAAAATCAGACACCAATTTTTTATAATTTTTAATCATAAAAATTATTTGTATAATACTTACATCATAATCCATGTGCTAAATCTGTTTCTTCATTTGAACAATTTCATTAGTTGGGGGCACTTGGGGTGGGGGGGGGGTGTCCAAAGTGTTCTCAAAATAATTTATATAAATCCACAAAAATGTTGTATAAAAACCGCGATATTCGTTTATCAAATAACTTAAATGTCACAGAACAGTAACCTTGTAAGCTTGTGCTTAGATTCAAGTTGTGAAGTTAACCGAATTAATTTAGGTATAAATGTGGCTTAGTGTCATTGGTATTTTGATTCACGTGGCTAAACAGGTGCGACGATTTGGAAACTTAAGGCACAGTGTGACCTCGGCAAATCTTTGCACTCTGCACTTGCTTGGCTAAACGTTGTAGGATTGCATTTCTGACGCACCGTTCCCACTGTGCTGTTGGTTCTATCGCGGGCGTGTAAATCGGACCACATTCAAAACAACATCCCGTGCTCACGATGACCATATCTGTATACCGCCCCTTTTTGCGTCGACCAATAAAATAAATTAATTGAATTTCTCAGGGTCTGTTACAATGACCACCCTTTACCCGGTTTTTTACGGCCTTTTTTTCATCTACAAACACAAGGGGCTCAGCAAAAATCTGATGCGGTGATGCTATTGGTTGGTGAGCGTAGGTAAGCGTTACTATTAGCGTCCGAGCGCTGCAAGCAGGAATAGTCCTTACGGTGGTCCGATTTGCACACTCGCGATAGTACAATATGGGCGAATAATCATGGTCGGTCTGAACATGGACTCACCCACGACACGATTTGGTTCCTAAAAAAAAATTATTGTGCAGCCTTCTGTGCAAAGTTCTGACCGACCAAGATTCATCAGCTGTATTATACAATCATCGCAGACGACAGTTAATCGTCCCGTGGTATAAGTGAACAGTACTTTTGAAATATACAAGCAACAACAGTTCGAAAAAGTCAAGACATAGGTACATGGTTATTTAACAGGCTTAAGATTTATTTAATAGGCATTTCTTTAAACTTAAAAACTAGTCGCTCATTACTCTTGTAGTCGAAGACACGTCTTTGCTTATAAAAATTCCATCCAAAGCAAATTTAACCTTATTACCTTCAACAAAAGTGATTGTAACAGCAGTTTAGTTGCATGAATACACCCCTATTTATGGCACATAGTATTTATAAACAGTGCAACCATTCCCTCGTTATGATACCAACTGTTTATCAATGTGTACCTATAAAGCATAATCCATAGAAAAAAAAACGAATACAAAATGATTTTCTTTTCCAGAAACTGTGATCGGTGAAAATGCTGCGACTTGGAACACTGACGCGAATCGAAGTTAAACAGCATTAAACGGTTACATAGTACGCCATGATGTGTTATTTAATCATTTCAAAACTTATTTATTGACTATGTAAGCTTTTGTTAAAGCTTTGGTTGCCAGTAAGAAAGCGGTGAACGGTCCCAAATACAGAGCCTTTATTGACACCTAAATGTAAAATACTGGGGAAAATTACAGGTTTTGATGAAAGCCGTTACAATATGACGGAATCGCTCATCTAGGATACCGTAGCTTTAAGGTGAATCCGCAGCTGCAGACCGCGAAATTCAAATTTTCTCACGTTTTATGCAATTTTTTTATAACAGATATGTATTTACAGAATTATAATCATTAGAATCATTAATACATCTCTCTAAGTTAGATGTGTTGCCCAATGTCATGATTGCATGAAAAACTCATTCAATGGAACAAATTTAACTTAGTGAGATGTATTAATGATTCTAATGATTATAATTCTGTAAATACATATGTTGTAGTCGCAAATCACATTTTGATCAAGATACAACCTAACACTGACCTGCAAATATCAAAAAACGTAAGAAAATTTAAATTTCGCGGACTACAGCTGCGGGTCTACATTAATGTCATTCAACTAGAATGATTATGTCATTGATATCGAGATTGCCATTAGTGACGCGCGTTAGTGAAATGCAAAACTATGCAACGTAACTCTTATGTATAAATAGGAGTAAGTACACGAATATTCCTGAAATTTACAGCTCAGACGGTTGTCGTTATCACTGAAATGGTAAAGTATGGTACAGAATCATGTACCGAATCCATGGTAACAGGTTGCGCGTAGATGCCCTGCCTCCCTGTATTTTCAGCTCTTTCACGTTTTATCTTCACTTACGGCTAGGTCATCGGATTGATCCAGCTTAGAACGGTGAGACATGTAGCACTATGCAATGATACGAACACGTTTGTAAACTTATCATGTTTCTGGCAAATAAATATTCAATTCTATTCTACAGGTGAACTTTGATACTTACGCTTAAAGAGGCATGTCAAATTTTGCATTACCATTGCAAATCGTGACGTGGGAGCGAGAAGGGACGACCTCGCTTTATCGGCCATGGGCGAGATGCACACGATTTGCATATTAATACAATGTATTATTATGTACGCACCTTAAACGTTCTAGACTAATTTCGTCTCGTGTCCTAAAAGTGCAAAGCTGCACTTTTTTTTTCGTTTATGAAGTATCACAATTGGTGATATTTTTTTCACCAATTGTGATACTGGTTGGTGGTTTAATTTTTATATAACTTAAACTGCTAAGTAACTATAAAATAAGAAATCGTCCAATAACGTCTTTATTATTCACTATAATTTAAGCGGAAAACACTTGATTCACGTGTTCTTTATAAAAGTCAGAACTTGCACTACAGTTTAAGTTCACTAAAAGCTGCGCTTGTTGGATTTTTTTTTCATAATACGTGTATTATTTAGCAACTAAAGATTTTTCACAATAAACGTTTACTTAAGACCACTGAGAATCCACACAGTAATGCTAGCGTTAGTAAAGAAAACTTAAAACTAGTGTTAATGTGTGAGTTGTTTGTATACTTGTAAATAATATGGCTCATTTTACAGAAAACTAACAAACAGCTATATTTTATAATAATGTTTGCTCACTACTTAGTACCTTGGATTACTGTTTATTAAAAAAATAACTAAAGCGCTACGAAGTGTCGTAGCAACGGTAGCAGTTCGTAGCCGTCGTAGAAGTAACGTTTATTAAAAGTTAAATGAGAGAAAATTTAAAACACATATTAAAAGTACACTTTGTTAACAAGTATATTACAAGTTGGAGGATTATATCCAGGACAGGAATGCTTGGAAACATGCTGGTCCAGCTCCATAGGACAATCTAAAGTCTAGACAAAATCAAACTGGTTGCTATGTTTATGGTAAAATCTGTTATTTTTATGATATTGATTTTACATTCTGTGATAACCTATACTCACACACTGACTTATTTTTTTATTTTTTTAGAAAAACATACTTGTATGATGTTTGTAAATATGTGAACACCATGTATCTATCTAATAATTAAGTTATTTTTCATTGCTTAGTTTTTAATTCGTTTTACCTATTATGGTACAGTAATTTTATTCTAGGTGCATCGTCTTCACATATAATCATATAATTAATGTACTCAAACAAAATATTGTAAAACATTTTTAAAAGAGTACCGGTGGAGTTTCATGCCCATTCTTCTCCATACGAAACTACCTTTCGGAAGGGGCAACTAGAATCAATTCTATTTTTTTTGTAAATTTTGACGTTCAAAAGTGCCTCTTATGTGCCTATTTGAAATAAATGGTTTGACTTTGACTTTGACTTTGAGTTTAAGTTTTGTATTTTTTCAATGAATGTTTCAATGTATTGAAACATTTTAGAATGTACCTAGAGATATATCTAGTTAAACGCCGCTTACCTGTGTTTCTCTGCGCTGCGCTGCTATTCCCACGACATTAAACACTGTTTTCGCGACACGCGGAATCTCTTAATTAAATGACAAGCACCTAACTGCGTGAAACAAACAGTTAACCATTCGCCGTTTGCTTGTACTGAGACAAAGTTATAACGCTTGGTAGAATATCCAGAATTGTTCAAACAGCCTGTAGAATACGGAGGTTCTGTGAACGGTATGTCCATTTTATTTCACAGCGCCTGTATGTCGTAGTAGTAAGGTCGGTTATCGTAGACTATGCTTATGCCTATCGTACCTGTATGGTGCAGGCGATGTGTCGCAGCAGCAGCAGCATGACGGGCGACGCGAGCAGCACCAGCGCCAGGATGGCGACGCCGATGCACAGCGTGCGCCGCGCCACCCACACCACGTCGCGGCCAGATGACCTGCGTCCAACACACCACAAATGTTGACGTTACTGTGGTTTTTTTTTAAAGTCTCTTCCATTCAGCTCACTGTCTTCCTTTCATTTCAGTCGCTTTCATTTCCTAAGAGAGCGCTGAACGGTCACACTGTATTGACTATCCAAATACAGAGCGTTTTTTGAAACTTTTAGGCGCAGATAGATTTTACTGACTTTAAAAAAATCTGTTATTACGCCTTCATAAAATGCAAGTAAGATAGGCCCAAAGCATAAAAAACGATTTTACTTTCAAACTACTTTTTGTAAAAAACGATGTTTTTTTTGTATGGACATACAATTTTATTACAAATAAAATTATTTGTAATTTTTTTCAAATATTCATATTTTCGTTACTAAAAATAAATATAAGTTTAAAGAGATATTTATTTCTCATAAGAACTTATGAATAGTTCACTTATAATGAGATACAAAGTTATTTCTTAATAATAATTACAATATTTGTCTCTGGGGCGATCGATGGTGACGTTATAGGGTACGTATCTAGCATTCTTCATTTCATAAATGGAAATACAGCTCGTTAATGTCCTGAATCGACATCTATCTTAGTCCTCAACTTTTTTTTGCTAATTAAATAGATACACAGACAATGGCCCACCTTCTATCTTGCGCAGCATGCCCTGTGACCTGTGCACTTGAACACGTTAATACTGCAGTAGTGAGTGCAGTTCACGTAACTGAATTTTGGGCCAAACATATTATATGTACTTTTTGCCATCGAATGAAGATAGTTTATTGTTCAGGAACAAAGTAATAACTTACAATTCAAATTCAAAGATAAAATTCAGAAAATATTACGTATTAGTAGTCATAGTTATTTAGATAATGTTAATGTTAGTGGTAATAATATCACGACCCCGACGATCTCGTGTTGTTGTGTGTTGGTCTTTATTATGTAGACCATACAAAATAATATCACGACCCCGATGATCTCGTGTTGTTGTGTCTTAGTCTTTATTATGTAGACCATACAAAATAATATCACGACCCCGATGATCTCGTGTTGTTGTGTCTTAGTCTTTATTATGTAGACCATACAAAATAATATCACGACCCCGATGATCTCGTGTTGTTGTGTGTTGGTCTTTATTATGTAGACCATACAAAATAATATCACGACCCCGATGATCTCGTGTTGTTGTGTCTTAGTCTTTATTATGTAGACCATACAAAATAATATCACGACCCCGATGATCTCGTGTTGTTGTGTCTTAGTCTTTATTATGTAGACCATACAAAATAATATCACGACCCCGATGATCTCGTGTTGTTGTGTCTTAGTCTTTATTATGTAGACCATACAAAATAATATCACGACCCCGATGATCTCGTGTTGTTGTGTCTTAGTCTTTATTATGTAGACCATACAAAATAATATCACGACCCCGATGATCTCGTGTTGTTGTGTGTTGGTCTTTATTATGTAGACCATACAAAATAATATCACGACCCCGATGATCTCGTGTTGTTGTGTCTTAGTCTTTATTATGTAGACCATACAAAATAATATCACGACCCCGATGATCTCGTGTTGTTGTGTGTTGGTCTTTATTATGTAGACCATACAAAATAATATCACGACCCCGATGATCTCGTGTTGTTGTGTCTTAGTCTTTATTATGTAGACCATACAAAATAATATCACGACCCCGATGATCTCGTGTTGTTGTGTCTTAGTCTTTATTATGTAGACCATACAAAATAATATCACGACCCCGATGATCTCGTGTTGTTGTGTCTTAGTCTTTATTATGTAGACCATACAAAATAATATCACGACCCCGATGATCTCGTGTTGTTGTGTCTTAGTCTTTATTATGTAGACCATACAAAATAATATCACGACCCCGATGATCTCGTGTTGTTGTGTGTTGGTCTTTATTATGTAGACCATACAAAATAATATCACGACCCCGATGATCTCGTGTTGTTGTGTCTTAGTCTTTATTATGTAGACCATACAAAATAATATCACGACCCCGATGATCTCGTGTTGTTGTGTCTTAGTCTTTATTATGTAGACCATACAAAATAATATCACGACCCCGATGATCTCGTGTTGTTGTGTCTTAGTCTTTATTATGTAGACCATACAAAATAATATCACGACCCCGACGATCTCGTGTTGTTGTGTGTTGGTCTTTATTATGTAGACCATACAAAATAATATCACGACCCCGATGATCTCGTGTTGTTGTGTCTTAGTCTTTATTATGTAGACCATACAAAATAATATCACGACCCCGACGATCTCGTGTTGTTGTGTGTTGGTCTTTATTATGTAGACCATACAAAATAATATCACGACCCCGATGATCTCGTGTTGTTGTGTCTTAGTCTTTATTATGTAGACCATACAAAAAAATATCACGACCCCGATGATCTCGTGTTGTTGTGTCTTAGTCTTTATTATGTAGACCATACAAAATAATATCACGACCCCGATGATCTCGTGTTGTTGTGTGTTGGTCTTTATTATGTAGACCATACAAAATAATATCACGACCCCGATGATCTCGTGTTGTTGTGTCTTAGTCTTTATTATGTAGACCATACAAAATAATATCACGACCCCGATGATCTCGTGTTGTTGTGTCTTAGTCTTTATTATGTAGACCATACAAAATAATATCACGACCCCGATGATCTCGTGTTGTTGTGTCTTAGTCTTTATTATGTAGACCATACAAAATAATATCACGACCCCGATGATCTCGTGTTGTTGTGTGTTGGTCTTTATTATGTAGACCATACAAAATAATATCACGACCCCGATGATCTCGTGTTGTTGTGTGTTAGTCTTTATTATGTAGACCATACAAAATAATATCACGACCCCGATGATCTCGTGTTGTGTGTTAGTCTTTATTATGTAGACCATACAAAATAATATCACGACCCCGATGATCTCGTGTTGTTGTGTGTTGGTCTTTATTATGTAGACCATACAAAATAATATCACGACCCCGATGATCTCGTGTTGTTGTGTCTTAGTCTTTATTATGTAGACCATACAAAATAATATCACGACCCCGACGATCTCGTGTTGTTGTGTGTTGGTCTTTATTATGTAGACCATACAAAATAATATCACGACCCCGATGATCTCGTGTTGTTGTGTCTTAGTCTTTATTATGTAGACCATACAAAATAATATCACGACCCCGATGATCTCGTGTTGTTGTGTCTTAGTCTTTATTATGTAGACCATACAAAATAATATCACGACCCCGATGATCTCGTGTTGTTGTGTCTTAGTCTTTATTATGTAGACCATACAAAATAATATCACGACCCCGATGATCTCGTGTTGTTGTGTCTTAGTCTTTATTATGTAGACCATACAAAATAATATCACGACCCCGATGATCTCGTGTTGTTGTGTGTTGGTCTTTATTATGTAGACCATACAAAATAATATCACGACCCCGATGATCTCGTGTTGTTGTGTGTTAGTCTTTATTATGTAGACCATACAAAATAATATCACGACCCCGATGATCTCGTGTTGTTGTGTGTTAGTCTTTATTATGTAGACCATACAAAATAATATCACGACCCCGATGATCTCGTGTTGTTGTGTCTTAGTCTTTATTATGTAGACCATACAAAATAATATCACGACCCCGATGATCTCGTGTTGTTGTGTGTTGGTCTTTATTATGTAGACCATACAAAATAATATCACGACCCCGACGATCTCGTGTTGTTGTGTGTTGGTCTTTATTATGTAGACCATACAAAATAATATCACGACCCCGACGATCTCGTGTTGTTGTGTGTTGGTCTTTATTATGTAGACCATACAAAATAATATCACGACCCCGATGATCTCGTGTTGTTGTGTCTTAGTCTTTATTATGTAGACCATACAAAATAATATCACGACCCCGATGATCTCGTGTTGTTGTGTCTTAGTCTTTATTATGTAGACCATACAAAATAATATCACGACCCCGATGATCTCGTGTTGTTGTGTCTTAGTCTTTATTATGTAGACCATACAAAATAATATCACGACCCCGATGATCTCGTGTTGTTGTGTCTTAGTCTTTATTATGTAGACCATACAAAATAATATCACGACCCCGATGATCTCGTGTTGTTGTGTCTTAGTCTTTATTATGTAAACCATACAAAATAATATCACGACCCCGATGATCTCGTGTTGTTGTGTGTTAGTCTTTATTATGTAGACCATACAAAATAATATCACGACCCCGATGATCTCGTGTTGTTGTGTCTTAGTCTTTATTATGTAGACCATACAAAATAATATCACGACCCCGACGATCTCGTGTTGTTGTGTGTTGGTCTTTATTATATAGACCATACAAAATACAGATATAAATGTAGCAATTTTACAAGGGGTGACACAATGGGCGGTCTCATCGCTAAAATTTACCATTTAAAGACAACCTTTGGATTGATTAAGACGGAACGCAATACTGATGATGATGTTAGGGGAAGAGCCACAACCGCCATTGCTATGCTAACATGCTACAACTGTATCGTCTCATCTGAACAAAAATCTGCACAGTGTATGGATGTTAAGATGCTTTTACATAGGCAATGAATCATGCAATTCTTGACCATGTTTAACAACAGAGTTTATTTTTTTCCTTTTGTCAGTTAATAATCCCACCAAAAACATTTATCTACAATTTATTTACAAACCTTATAACTTGGTCATAATGTACGGCTTGGCCCTTTGGCTTATGACAAGTAATTTAGCCAGGTGTTTATTTAATGTTGTGTCCTGCAATAGTTCAATGGAACGGCCAAGCCATACATTTTGACCAAGATGTAAGGTTTATAGACAGGCCTTGTAAAGTTAGGGGCTCGGCTCTACATGAGATCAGAAAACTTTTTAACAGTGAAAGCGTTATTTAAGTCTTGGCAACCTACTTTACATGTTTTTGATGGGATTTCATTAATTTTTGGAGGGTTCTATTTCTTTTTTCTTAAGTGGTGACGTTGTACTGAACTATTATCCGTTAGAAATACAGACTTGCACTCCCTTTAAGGCAAAGGGAGAAAGTTAAAATTTATTTAAAAAAAATTGTTTGTCTGAAAATCTTAGTCTGAATACCAAATTTAGGCTTTCTAGAACTTCGGGAAGTGCCCTAGAGGTTTAATGAGTGAGTGAATCAGTCAGTGACGATTCGATGTATTTTAGTTATTAATAAAATTCAAAGTACCTACAAAAGCTAGAAAAATGAAAATTCATGTCTTTTATAAGTCTGCTAACTAAACTTTATCCTCAGAATTTCAGCTCTCTAGCATTGTCTAAGCCGAAGCTATGAGCATTTGAAAATACGACGAAAGGCTTCAAGAAGAAGTAGGTAGTGCCCCTGCTTTTTGTTCTTGGCGAACGCGTACGGTCACTCGGTCAGTGCTCTATATTACCTGAACCCCCTTATAAAGAAGAAGAGAGCAAGAGGGGTCGGGTTATGCAGGTCAGTAAATGTACTTAAAAGACACTTCTATTGCAAGTGGTTACAGACTACACGGTAGGTAACTCAATTTTCAGAGCAAATGTGGGTTCGGGGCCCGAATACTCCAGACACTTATTAAGTTTACTCACCCCACTACGACCCACAGGTCTTTTTGAACTACCCTCATCCTGTCCAGATAGGTGAACCAATCTACATCTGTGTATAAATATCGGCTGATATTCGCAGCCGTTGGTTCGATTCTAGGTTGATTCACTATTGTCTGCTTCAGCTCCTCGAAACTGAAAATATAATAAAATCAATGATTGTTATTTATAGGGTTACCTGCTCATAAGGTGCCAACGGGCACTGGGGTATCTTAATAACCATTATATGTAGATAGAAGATATGTTCACAGTATTGGTGTTACTGGGTATGGCATCCATCGTAGTAAACAAAAAGAAGGAGAACTACAGTAGTTTTTCTCAAACTTCAATTATTGAGCATTATTTTGACAACCTTCTTCGAGATAAACCGAAATTGCTGTACTGGCCAAATACGAGGGCTGCACTAAAAGTATCGGGAATGGAATATTTCCACTGTTCCTGTCATATTAAAATCTTTTTAATTGAAAACTCCTTGGTTTTAAAAATCGAATACCATTTATTTATTTAAAAAAAGATTCTCGGTCTTGTCACAAGGTTTTGTCAAACTTGTTTAGTCGTTGAGAAAATGGAATTGACTCGAGAAAACTCAAGAGCGATAATTTATTATGACTTTCGAAGTGGTTTAACACAAAAACAGTGTGTTGACCGGATGATTTCTGCATTTGGTGATGAAGCCCCATCCAAAACCACAATTTATCGCTGGTTTGCTGAATTTCAACGTGGACGTGTCAAGCTCAGTGATGATCCCCGTCAAGGTCGTCCAAAAACTGCAGTCACCCAAGAAAACGTTGATGCTGTGCGTAAGCTGATTGAGGAAGATCGACATGTGACATACCGCGAAATTCAGGCAACTTTAGACATTGGCATGAGTCAAATACAAATAATCTTGCATGAACAATTAGGTGTTTAAAAGTTGTTTTCCCGATGGATACCGCATTCGCTCTGCGAAGAGCAAAAAGCGGCTCGCGTTACTTGGTGCGTCAGAACTCTCGAAAGATTCCACGCAGGATCCTCAAATGCTGTATACAACATTGTATCAGGTGACGAATCCTGGATATACGCGTACGAACCCGAAACAAAAAACCAGTCACGAGTTTGGGTGTTCGAAAATGAGTTAAAGCCAACAAAAATTGTTCGTTCACGGAGTGTTGCAAAAAAAATGGTGGCCACGTTTGTCTCCAAAACCGGCCATGTTAAGACTATTCCTCTTGAGGGACAAAGAACGGTTAATGCAGAATGGTATGCTAGCATTTGTTTGCCACAGGTCGTTTCTGAACTCCGTAAAGATAACTGCAACCGCCGCATCATCCTCCATCACGACAATGCGAGTTCTCACACCGCGCACAGAACAAAAGAGTTTTTAGAGCAAGAAAACATACAATTATTAGACCATCCGCCGTACAGCCCCGACCTAAGCCCTAATGATTTCTATACTTTCCCTAAAATAAAGAATAAATTGCGTGTACAGAAATTTCATCACCTGAAGAAGCTGTGGACGCCTACAAAACGGCCATTTTGGAGACCCCAACTTCCGAATGAAATGGTTGCTTCAATGATTGGTCCCATCGTATGGAAAAATGTGTCAAATTTCGCGGAGAATACTTCGAAAAGCAATAAATACATTTTTAAATAGTAATGTTGTGTCACTTCCTTGATTCCCGAAATTTTCAGTGCCGCCCTCGTACATGCGAGCAGCGGCCGCCAAAAGTTGTATGAAAATCCATATCTGTTGTGGTTTAGCGGCCGAATAACACATAACATAACATCACGCCTGTAATCCCCGAAGGGTTAGGCAGAGGCGCACTTATAGTACACCCACATTTCGCCAGTTATGTTTAAGTCCCATGTAATAGGGCTAGCCTATTGCCATCATTTGGGAACAAATCCAGAATCCAGGCTGCTACTGAGAAGTTCCTGGTGGAAAAACCCAAAAAACACTTTGCCCGACCTGGGAATCGAACCCCGGACCTCGTGCTCGCCAGTAGATCTTGCTACCACTAGACCAACGAGGCCGAATAAATTACATAGTAACCTCATATCTATTGTATATATTCTTATTTCACTGATGATTCAGAACTAAGAAAGTCTGACAACCAGTCTTACCAAGGGGTATCATATTTTTTTTTTTTGGCAGGAGTGGGAAATCCTCATGGACGCCCAGACTGACCCACTGGTGACCCAGTCTGGGCAGTGCCGGACTCTTACCGGCTAAAACCACACTCCTGCCTTTCCAGTGTCCCTCTGACATTATCAGAGCCCTTTTTTGCGGATTGGGGATTTTTATACACTTTTCTTAATTTTCTACATTTCTTTTTATGATAAACTGATTTAAAAACAGTAATATAATACAAATACAAGTATCAAAGACAATCTAACACGATGCTACTACACACTTATTCTAAGGGAGTCGTATACTTTGCTTTCTTTCTTAGGTCTAACACTTTTTATACACACGCATGCACACCTTACATTATATTTTCTTATTTTTAACTTATTTCAGATTACATAATAACTATCTCTTTTCTATTTTATATCTCTCTTATCAGACATGATATTCATTATATACTACATTATATATTACATATTATACTTATATATTATAGGGGTATCATATTACCCAGTTACTGGGTTGTGGAGGTCAGAAAGGCAGTCGCTTCATGTAAAATACTAGTATTCAGCTGCATCCGGTTATACGGGAAACCGACCCCAACATAATTGGGAAATGGTTAGGCAGATAAATAGATTCAGAACTAAGAAACCCCACACATTGGTTTGACTAATGTGTACAAAAATCAATCAATACTCACAATATCAAAACTTCATTCAATTCTTTAACTTCTTTAACTATTTTTTCTGTTTCCAAATATTGTATTGTTGACTTAAGACTATCTTTGCCCGAGTCTATGTGTGTCTGTATGCTGCTTATAACTAGTGTGTCCATCTGTTCTTCTTTTGTGAAGTACGAATGTGATGTAAGTGCTAATGACAGCTCTTCTCTTGATCTCAGGAGGTCGGAGCAAGCGGACAGCTGTCTGAAAAGAATCATAACGTAGGCATTAATTAATCAAACTTATTTTAACCGACGTGTGTGTATAACCAGATATATGTATGAATATGAACGTAGCAAAAATAGTATGGTTTTACCCTACCCCCATAGGAGATGTATTATTTCAATTATCTAATGAAGCTGCGTGAAACGTGAGATTAAATTTGTATCAGAAATTTGATGAGTTATGGGCCAAAAATTGGAACCAAAGTTATTAATAATAATAATCATTCCATTTAAAATTGTCTAAAGGACCTCTGCGAGTTGGCTTCGGCCTCTAGTACGACTTCCAAAGGACCGGGACCCCATGGTCCCGTGATATCTAAACACATAAAAATAATAATACTATCGTTTTCTTCAGGCGACCAAGGCCCATAGAAAATACCTTAACATAACCAATAAACATACATATTAAAACGAAACTCGTGTTGATGGTTTTGGAATAGGTTTACATATTTTGTGAACATAACACAATTTTTAATACATGGATGTTACATGGCAATCATTATTTAAATAGTTTATCATAATAAATATGCCACACCGCGGCTGTGGTCGGTTTTCCTCAATCATTTCTTAGAAATCTTAAAAACCAAACAAGTATAATCAACAGTCATATATAGTATCTAAAAGATATTCTGAATAACAATAATCTATATAAGACGTCCCGAAAATTCGAGACATTAACAGTTTCATTCTGAAATTAAGGCTAGCTGAATCACCGCGCCCATGCCCAGGAGCATGCACGATGTTCTACGTAGTAAATGGAACTTTTTATTAAGGTATAGCTCTGGATTATCAGTGAAAACAGTTTCAGTTTTACAATTCACAATTATACTTTATTTTTGTTGAACAGTAAACAGTATTTTAGAGTGAAAAACAGTATAATACTGTTTTTATGAATGGTATGGTTCTACGCAGGAATGCGAGGCTGGCTAACAAAAACTCTCCGTATATCCTGCGTAGCATTGAACGGTCGACTTTATGCTTGCTTGTAAACAATGAGATACACAACTAATCATCTATAACTTTATTATTACCTATTCGTCAAACATTCCATAGTTGTCCATATTTCAATGACACATCCTACTAATATCACAGTAACAATATAACTTCGCCTTAACATGTTGTGGTTTTCACGCACGAAGCAACTGGGGACACTAAACAATGTGACCCTGCCCCAGTATCAAATTCATAGGTCCTTACACTATCCAATAATAAAGTTATCGAATAATATGGCAGGGCCAATAATATGGGGGGTATTATGTTATAGGTATCAAAGGTCATTCAAAATCTGATATGTCGAAATTAAAGGTGAATGAACAATATGAATAGGGCTCCTCATCAAATCCCTAGTTCCTGAGATTAGCTCGTTTAAGTAAGTTTAGTCAAATTTCCAAGCGCTTCTTTCTACACCGACTTTCAAAACGATTGTCATTTAGCTTTTCGGCATTTAGCTTAGGTCAGTCCCATACATTTTTTACTTTTCAATCATCGACAACGCTGATGGAATATTACTTGGTCTAGGCTTTCTGGACAGTCAGCCACTGACTGTTTTATCCCAACACTTCCTAACTCTCGCTTTTTTTGTGCCGAAATTAAGGGGACTACAAGAGCTAAACGCAAGTTTTATAATCAATGACATCATCATTTCTGCCGAAAGACGTCTACAGCTGGACATAAACCTCCCTCAAAGAGAGGGTTGCCATAATCGCCAGGGCGCTTTGCAGGCGGGTTGGCAATTGCAGGATGGTGTTTAAATGCATAGAAAACGCTGCTGCCCATTCTCTAGTAAGTCCCTTAGTCGTCTTTTACGACACCCACGGGAATAGGATGGTGCTATTCTTTACGTCCGGCACCACACGGCACCGTTTAATAATACCTAAAAGTATATAATCCACTGCAGTAAACAAAATCAGAAAAGTATATGATATTCTTCAGGATATATTCTAGTTAGACAGCGTGTTGAAAATATAATACAACTAATTTGATATTATAGAAAAAATCCCCAAGATCTCAATAAAAAAATCTCACTATTAAAAAGCAGATTTTTTGTCAGATTATTCTGAAAGCAACATATATAACTGAGTGGACTGAGGAAGCTTCTCACGATCTGCGAGACGTATGCGGAGGTACACGGCCTTAAATACAATTCAAAAAAAAGTGAGGTGTTAGTGTTTACGGCACCTAAACAACAGCCCCGTCGTGTACCTCCAGTATATCTTAACGGCGTTGAACTGAATGTGGTAACTCAATTTAAATACTTGGGTCATGTTGTCACCAGTGACCTACGTGATGATGGGGACATAGAACGCGAGCGCAGGGCGTTGGCGGTGAGGAGCAATATGCTCGCCCGTAGGTTTGCTCGCTGCACGGCAGACGTCAAAGTCAGTTTATTTAAAGCGTTCTGTCAGTCCTTCTACACGAGCGGCCTATGGGTGTCATATACGAGCCGAGCCTACAACGTCCTGCGCGTGCAATACAACAATGCCTTCAGGATGCTGTTGCGGTTGCCGCGACGTTGCAGTGCGTCGGGAATGTTTGCTGAAGCACGTACGGATGGCTTTCACGCCATCATGCGTAAGAAAGCGGCTTCCCTACTGCAACGTTTGCGTAGCACTCGGAACGGCGTCCTGAAAATGATTGTTAGCAGAGTGGACTGCCCCATCCAAAGGCACTGGGTAGAATTAGGTATAGGTTTATGTTAAATAGAATTTAGAATTAGGTATAGGTTTATGTTAAATAGAATTAAGTACTAACAACAATAACATAGCATGTAAGCACAGTTTGTTTTAACCACTAACGTAACGTATGGACTGCTTAGGTCTGAAATAAAGATATTTTATTTTATTTTTATTTTATAACGTAAAAGTGTTTTAATTTTTTAATCGAATTAACAGATTTTTGTAAAAGAATTTTCAAAATCGGTTCAGTAGATCCCCAACCTCACAAACTCACAAACTTTACCTCTTTATAATATTTTTTTTTTTTTTTTTTTTCTTTATAATATTAATATATAAGTATAAATTTAGGTAGGTAGGTTCGTGTTTTACCTTGTCATACGTCCGTCTCCGTAGTCATTAACAGTAGGCATGGTTTTACATGGCTCCACAAATTTATAATAAACTACCTAAAAGCTGGAAGCAGTTAAGTGACGTAGCGTTCAAAAAGAGAGTCGTAATATTTCTAGCAGATAAAGCTTATTATAATTTAAATGAGTTTATACCGAGAGATTTTGATTATGTTTTACTAATTTTTAATGATCTCTATATTATAATAACATGACATTTTTAAATTAGACTCTGAGTGACATTTTACTTAATTTTATATTATTTTTGCATGCCATTGTTTAAGACAAACGTGATGATCTGTTTTGTTTTATTCCTCTACTTTTCACATCTCTTGCATGCTGACAATTTAAGTTGTATGTATTGTACTCAGGTTTGAGCAAATAAATGGTTATCTTATCTTAGGTGAAGGAGCTACACCGCAAATGTTACTCGTACCAGTACATTAAGTACAAATATTGTTTATTTCAACATGAGCCTCAATAAACACGTTAGTTCTACGAAATACTGACATAACACACGTAAACAAAAACTCAACAATATTGTTACCAATACGAATGAATCATAGAGAAATCATTTTCACTGGAATTTAAACCTAAATATTTTTGTTGTTGTGTACAATTACTTTTTCTCGGGAGTGTTGCTAGTAAAAATAAAATGACAATCCATTACGCATTGGAATTTCAGGGCCAAGATTAACGAAAATGACTAATGCCTTTAGGTCCTAGTGATCGAATACCCATTACATTTCCAACTTTAATTTAATTATTTAACACTGATTAGGACAGGCAAATGTACTATAAAAAGGACAATAACAACTTGGTGGGTAGGTAAAAACCCACACGGTATTATTTATGACTAACTGACTCATCACACGTTGTCTATAATTCATATTAAAAAATCTTAACGATAAAAAACTTTTTACAAAAAAAAAACAACCGACCAAAAAAAAAAACTACAAACTGAAAAATAACTTTAATTTCGGAAGTCGGTGTCTTTGGATCTGTATTTTAGTTTTTTGCCACCGACTTCCGAAATTAAAGTTATTTTTCAGTTTGTAGTGTTTTTTTTTTTTGAAGTCGGTTGTTTTTTTTTTGTAAAAAGTTTTTATTTTTTACTTTTTAGTGGGTTTATCTAATTTACAATAGCCTAATGTCAAATGCTCATAATCTTTAACAAAATATTGCTTTTCCCGATGCAGGGGCGTTTATTGTTGAGGAGTTCTCCTGGTAAGAACCAGGAGAACTGATGGTGACTTCACCATATGCATTTTGACGACCATAAATTGCTTAGCCATATTAAAGTGCCTAATCGAATCGCAACGGTGAAATACCTAATATTAAGTAGTTCCGGTGGCCATCTGTGGTCTTCATCATCAGTTCCACTTCACCAAATGGTGCTTTTCAAGTGCAAATGCACGAGTTACTATAAAAAATACTCAAATCGCTATAGGTATGCCTATGAAATTTGAGGATTTCCCTCGTTTTCCATGGGATCCCCTCATCAGATTCTGATTTGGTGGCAATGGAACCCACCTAGGAAGAATACTCTTCCATACAAAAAAAGAATTTTCAAAATCCGTCCACAATTGACGGAGTAATCGGTGAGTGTGGCAAACAAACAAACATACAGCCAAACATATAACCTCCTCCTTTTTTGAAGTCGGTTAAAAATGCACTTTCAGTTTTCCCGAATTTTCCAATTTCCCGGCAACTATTCATTTTTTTTCTTTCCGTAAGTCTGATTCGGACTGTTACGAATATTTAAAACAAAAAAATGCCAAGTCGGTCCAGCCGTTCTCAAGTGATCCACCGACTTACGAATAGCATTTCATTTTTCTAAATTAATATTATAAAGAGAAAAGATTTGATTTTTGTATGTTTTTTTGTGACGTTTTCACGCTAAAACGGCTGAACGGATTTGGATGAAATCTGACACATGGGTAGAATATAATCTAGGTTAGGACATAGAATACTTTTTATCTTGATATTCCTACGAAATCGAGACTTATACGGGTGAAACCGCCGGATGCAGCTAGTATTATACAGCGTGCCGCTACAGTAATGGCGAAATTAATTTGACACACTAGTGTCAAGGCTAGTGGCCAGTAATGATATTTTTTTTTAGTTTTTTTTTTTTTTAACATAACATAACATCACGCCTGTAATCCCCGAAGGGTTAGGCAGTTTTGTTTTGTTTTAATATATTATATTAAGATAAATAATTATAAAATGAAAAAAAAAACAAATTTACTAAATAACTAGCTCTCTCTTTCCTTCAATTCGCCTACTCCTTTTGCACGTTATTTGTTTTAATTTCATTGATTCGATGTTATGATCCAATAATGACCCCGGCTAATTACCTCTGCGCTACGGTTCTTTAAGTACAGGTTGCTCCAAGATGCTGTTTTAGAAAATTGTAAATAAATCAATAAATAATAATGTTTAATGAAATTAAAATATTTTCATAATACGTAAAGGCGAAACTGTATACATGTGTTAAATTAATGTCGCCACTGTAGCGGCACGGCTGGTCCCCGTGGGAGCGGTCTTCTCCTTAAGCACGAAGTCTATTGTGTCGGCCATCGTTACGGGCGTTTCCTACTCCTTATCACCTTCGGATGGATGATTCGTTCCGAGCCCGAACGTAGAATGAATGACAACACGATTTGACAGCTGTCCCTACTCCCGATGCGTTTTTGCCCGTCCGAAAAGTTCAACTTGACACTTGTTTTCCACACTTTTTACTGCTGCGGTTGGGGCCATTTTACAACATATATAATTGAAATCAAAATAAAATAAGTAATCCTTCCCGCCTAGTACGAACTCTGATTGACATTTCATTTGAACATTGCCGTTAAAAACAAAATAGGCAAAGGTATCAACAGGATAATGCCGGTTTCGGAACAAAAATGGCAAAAATAATTCAATTCTATATTTAGACATAATAAAAAGTATATTGCAAAAATGCGGTCGATTCTAACGAGAAGAATATTAATTTTTAATTATTTAAACCTGAAAACCGGTAATCGACCGGTAAAATTGCGCAACTCTATAGTCATGCGTCATTCGTTCACGAAGATTGTCTATGATTCCGTTGGAAACTGATGAATCCGAAATCATTAGGGAGTATGGTTCACTGCGACGACGTATCGGACAACTGTCGGACGTGCCCGTTGCTTCGTTAACGGACTTAGGAAGTAGACCCCCAGAACCCTCCATCGAAAACGAAGACATCGAGAATAACTATAATATAATCAATAATAGAAAAAGCAAATACCTCTACATTGAAGAGAAATCGATACATCGAGAAAAATATACTATACAATATTAGTTTTAGTATATGCGAAACCCGAAACACGTGTCTAGTATTTTTATGTAAAAAATCTATGTAAAAAAATTTGAAAACTGTATCATCAAAAATCGCAAAGTTATAAGGTTGTTATGTTACCGGGTTGTCCGTACAAAAACATGCTAACGACGCCCCCGCGCCTCCAGGGTCGTCTTGCGCTCATTGATAATAATTTGGCAGTAGGTACCTAACCGTACGGCGATTGTATTGTAAGTAATTAAATGGTGATAAGATAACATTTTACATCACACTTAAATATTTTTGGGACAAAATATAACATGGTGTAAAAATTATTGAATCGATTTCAGTTCCTTATTCTGAACAAACTATATTCTGGTTTCGCATATACTAAAAATATTGTTGTATATAAAATACTGGTATTCAGCTGCATCCGGTTAGACTGGAAGCCCACCCCAACATATTTGGGAAAAGGCTAGGCAGATTGATTTTTGACTTAGGCTGAAACTATCTTACTGTCACTTAGACAAATAGTCCTTGTCTTATTGTGACGTGCTAGTGGCATTCAATAATGCTGATACGAGGTTGAGTATATTTCGAAGTAGTATTGTATTCAAAATGAGTGACCGGGTCATGATCATGATGGTGTGACTGAGCATCATCTTCTAATGCTTGGAAAATGTGAAAACAATAATAGCGCTAAGCGTGGGTTTGCCGCAACAGCGGTGACCACCACATAACGGCCGCACTGATTGCCGTCATGGAAATGATGGCAGTGGAGTTGGACTTCACGGTGGCATAAACGCTCTATATGGAAACAAACACACCATCTTAAATAACGTTTCAGTGACGTCATTTGACGGTAAATTGCGGACGCTATGTGTCATCCACCGCTGTCGTGAGAAACCTTAGCTTTCTATCTCCGCTCCGCTCTCTCCCTCTATCTTCTTATATACATATTTCCTCTCGCTTTCTCTTGGAGTGATTTCGTGAAAAGGGTCGGAAGTGTGTAACATAAAGTGAAAGCTTGAGCATGGAATTAGTATGTGCTTTATAATAGCATGGAATTAGTAAGTACTATATAGATTTTGAAACGTAAAGTAGGACGCCCTCAGGTCAGGTGGACCGATGATCTTCGCAGGATGGCTGGTGGCAGCTGGATGAGAGTTGCCGAGAATCGAGCTGAATGGCGTGCAATTGGAGAGGCCCATGTCCAGCAGTGGACTGCTATGGGCTGATGATGATGATATAGATTGTAAGTAGTTTTATTTTGGAATTTGTATTTTGTGTTTCACGAACTGTGTCCAAATAAACGTTATTCTTTAATTCTTTCGCCGATAATCACGAAAGTTTTTGCCAAGCATGTTATTTTAACAATATCAATAGATTGTTAAAATATTTCTATGAATTATTCAAAGAAGCAAGTCAGACCAAAATAACCGTTTTCAGCAATACAATAATTAATTGAAAAGTTACCGAGAGAATATCATTGAGAATCAACGGTGCAAAATGTGTTATTGCTTTTTTGAATAAGCTGGGTATAGCTTAAATCTTTAGGTAGTTATATTAATAAGCTCATGCGTACCAATTGTCTTCAATAATTATAAAAAAATTACGTACTCTTACCTCCATAATGATGACGTGGTAGTTTTCACGTTCTGCGCGACGTTTAACAGCAATAATGTGTTAATTTCTTCGTATACTATCGTTCTTTTAAACGCTTCCGCCTTCAAATTCCTGAAATATACAAGAAAAAGAACATTAGACGAATTGATCTTCCCTAAAAAAACATAAGACGAAATTGATCTTTACTAAAAATTTATCTTCACTAAAAAGAACATTAGAGGAATTGATCTTCACTAATAATTGATCTTCACTAAAACATGATCTTTACTTAAAATTGATCTTCACTAAAAAGAACATTATTGACGATTATTTATATTAACTAAACAAAATCAAAAGTCAAAAGTTAAAAGTCAAATTATTTATTTCAAATAGGCACTTATGAGGTTTTCAAATAGGATTATTAATACACACTTTGAACGTCAAAATTTAAGTCCAAATCCAATTCTAAATCCCGTTGTCTACCCTTTATCGTTAACAATAACGAGTATTCTATTATCCTAAAATCTCCCTTTAAAAAGGTTTATTAAGCACCGGGATTGAGAAAATAATAATCTGGGTAAAAACTTATGATTATCTATATCTCGGAGAAATCTCTATCACATGGAAAGTCTTCCTATCTACGAGATCAGTAGTCACTATGCCATTGTGAATCTTTACGATGCTAACGTAATAAGCTTTCATCTCCCTCATTCTTTTAGGTACAGTAAGGCGCACATCAGTAGTAACACTTTGACCTAGAGCTGGCCTAGAGTAGTACGAAGTTTCAATAGAATATGAGGCTAGCTTATACTACCACAGGTGTGAGTACTGTTCAATCGAGCTACCATTTACCGGGTAATATGTTTTTCATTGTCTTGAATGTGCCCTGGCAGCTGAGAGTATGTCATGCTCACTCAGATGTCTCGCTGATGGTGGCGCATGTGTTGGATCATTTAGCTCCCTTCAAAATGGTTGAGCTGAACTAGCGCAGCATCATGCTGAATGGAAGCCTTCTTGTCACAGTCATGACGTACCAGCAGCTGCTGACTCTTTCTGTTTTGTGTTCTTGATTTTAAGTAGATCTATTTTGTTTTATTTTTCTGTTAATATTACTTACTCGAGTTAATTATCTTTTTATATGCACGTGTTTCTGTGACACAAACTTATTTATCTTTCTCTCTTTTTTCTAACTGACCGACTCCTTGACAAGCCAAAAGTGCCAATGATTTACCTAAGTTTTGATTTTACCATTGACATGCGGCCCAACGTACCTGCCCACAAATAATATGCACATGATGTGAACCTTCAAGCCATGTGGCCATGTGTGGTTATGAAGTATCTCTATCGCTATTACGAGACACGCGATTTAAAGACGTACACTTTTCTTGCTAACACTTTTGAAAAAAATATGCTGGCATTTTTGTACCACTGTTTGATTTTGGACTTGGTAAGCGATGGTGTAGATCAAGTGTACTGTAATCTACTTAACATAGAAACACTTAAATCGTCAGTAGTAAAAAAATAGCTACACAAGTACGTTTTTACTACTCAAGCAATAGAGGCATTTCGATTAAGAAATTACTAGCGTGAAAATGGAACGCCTCAACCGCAAGAACATAACTAAAATCTTATTTTTTCACTCTCACAGTGAGGAGGCCTTCATGCTAGCATTGGGAACATTGTAGGCTTATTATGCCAAGTTATGCTATGTTTTTTTCTTGATGTATGGTTTTCACATTACTATAATTTCTGTCAACTCCTACAACTACTTAGCGAAATTGATTTCGCATAAACAAGCGGTCACTTCGCCACTGCCACTTACAGAAAAATTGTGTTCAAACTTAGATAAAACGTGCTGATTTGAATTGTTTTAGACTTCTACAATATGCCTTATGTTGAAAAACTTAACTTTATACGTAAATCATCAGACTTGTAATAAAACGTAGATTCCGTACGCATCCCCAAAGTTCATGTAATATACGTACCGTTCGCATGGGTTAGTCCGCATTGCGTATAAGTGATTTCAGTCCGTAACCAGTGTGCTTCCAGCCTTATTTAACTTGATATTTATTTGGGAGTTTGATTAAATTCTCTGATCAAATTTATCTAGACAATTTGACATTGTTGAGTAACAGATTCTGATATTGTTGAACTATCGTCATAAAGTTGGTTCTTATAGGCAGCTGAACTTCAAGAGTTCTAAAATATCAAATATAACCTCTGAAATAACCTTAATTTGCAAGATTAGCTTAATGGGACTTCACTTTTAGTATCTCTCAATCTTATAAAAACGGTCAAGTGCGTGTCGTATCACGCACATTGAAGGGCACGGTGCCCTTCTTATTCTCCTTGTTGGGATGAATTTATTTATCCCAAAAACAAACTTAACATTATACTTGAAAAAAATGTTTTCCCATACATCGATATACGTCACGGTCAATTCTCCAACTGCAAATATAAGTTGGTCGACTATTACTCGTTAACTTGTAAAGTCTACTTAGCTGTGATAGTTTTCCTCTTAATTTCTATATACATATACCTACTACTACTACTTTTTTCACATATCCACAACAACCATTTAACTGGCTGGGGGGATACTTGAATCTAACAAAAATAGCACTTTAAAGCTTAATATTACGCATACGGATTCTTGAATCGAAAAATGGTCTTCACAGACCCTCAATATTTTTGAATGGTCTATCCAACGATATCACACATCATAAGATACACGAGAAAAAAAAATGATCCCCACTTTACGTGCAAAAAGAAGTGTACGGTACCTATCAAACAATTTTTTTTTCTAGGTTTTATTTTACTACTTTGTTGGCGTGATTAATATGTATACCCATGCCAAATTACAGTTTTCTAGTACTAAGGGTCTTTGAGCTAAGCCAGGGCCAGACAGACAGACGGACATGCTGAAACTATAGGCTTTTCTTGTTGACTACAGAACCCTAATAAAGAGCACCAAGAACCAGGAAAAAAAGCATACTTCAGGGAATGAATAGACTAAGTTGGTACTTGGTATCGTGACCTGAGCCAGCAACTTGTACCAGTTACTGTACTAGTATAATCTACAAGCCCACTACCAACACTGCTTCAAATTTAGGGCCGTAAAAGCAGTATCGAATGATCAATCGTTCGCAATAATTGTGCAACACATGCAGTATACTGAGTAATGAATACGAACAATTACATCGCTTACACATGATCAATATTTTCAATTAATTTTCGAGCACGGAAAGGCTTTTTATGCTCAAATAATTCCTCAAATGTTGCTTTAAGCCTTTCTCGTGAAATACTTTCCTTTCCGCCTGCCTAGGGACGTTCTGAAGTGCCATTTCTATTTGCACCATTGAAAATGTGTTTTCCTAAGAAGAACCGTTTGCAAGACCCAGAAAGACGTACTTTACAAACCCTTTGGGCGTCAGGCGATCTCGGAAAGTTTTTTTTTCATATTTGAAAATGGATTCATACTGCCGCCATATTGATTTTTTTTTTCAAAAATATAATCTATGTCAGTCGGGATGATGTAAGGATTCTAATGATACTCAATACATCTAAATCTGTTCAGGCATTTAAAAGTTATGGCGGCACAAAGAAACTCACATAGATACGTGAACCCTAAACACATTACACTCTACTAATAAAAAAAAATACAAGGTAAGTTGTTTAGGATTATACTTACTTGATATTCATAAGGTCTTCCCTAAAATGGCTGCATGTAAAAGAGGAGACACTTTCATTTATTTGTACAGATACGGTTCTCTTTTCCCGCATAGGTTGGCAAATGAGAGTGAAAAGAATCAAATGCTACACAGGTACGGTCAGTGCTCTGCATTACCTGATCCCTCTTACAAAGAAGAAGATGGGAAATGGGGTCAGGTTATGTAGAGCACTGACTGTACTTGATCGGATCGGCATAATTCGGCTCAGCCGGGTGGCAATACAAGGTCAAATTAGCTAGCAACACTCAGACGTGATGGGTATCTTTAGCTAAACACGATAAGATAAAAAAATTGAAGTTTTTTTTTTAAGGGTCAACGACAGCTGGTATTGTTGTTACTTGAAGTTTGAGTAAGTTGTAAGTTGTGTTTAAGTGTCCGTGTGGTGCCCGACGTAAAGAATAGCACCAACCTATTACTTCCCGTGGGTGTCGTAAAAGGCGTCTGAGGGACTTACTAGAGAATGGGCAGTAGCGTTCTCTATGCATTTTAACACCATACTGCGATCGCCAACCTGCCTGCCAAGCGTGGCGATTATGGCAAACCCTTCCTTTGGGGGAGGCCTGTGTCCAGCAGTGGACGTCTTTCAGGTGTAATGATGATGATGATGAAGTTTGAGTTGAGACAACCTGTTTTATTGTGTTTAGGTATCGATACCAATCACGTTTGTGTAGTTTACGCCAAAAAAAACTGTTTTTGTAACTGACATTTCAAATGACTTTACTAACTGCGGTCGATGACCTAACGAAAAAATCATTCAATTAATTTCTTTTTTGTTTCATTATGTTTAGATATCTATACCCATCAAGTCTGTGAAGTTTCGCTAGCTAATTTAATTTTTAAGTTCGTTTTTGTCGCCCGATACAAACAACTGGGTAGCACCCTCCCCATTCCCAAACAAATACAAAAAGAAATCTTCATTATAAAAAGAAGTTGCCAGAAAAAGTTGCCAGTTGGTTTTTTAAGACCAGGCAGTCTAAATCAAATTTCCACGCAAACTCCGCCCCTTGCTTCCCGCCACTCCGTTATGTCCTGAACGCTAACACATCAGTAATAAAGTTGAATATCGCGTGCACTCTTTGATCGTGTTCGAGCACGAAACTAAATAACGTAAGTCTCAATTCTTATTGCGTTTATATCTAAAGTAATAATTGATCTTGAGAAAAAATATCTGGCGGCTGGATAATAAACTATATTTTCTTGCTGTGAATATTTATTTTAGACATAAAAGCCAAACAATCTTATTGTTTTTTATAATTATCCTTAAAAAAGACCATGATTTTCGAATAAAAAATGTATCTAGAGAAAATATTACAATTGCGCTGTCTTCAACATGGAAAGAAAAAGATCCAATAAATCATATACTAAAGTTTCATTTTGCTTGTATGTGACTGTTTCCGAATATTCATGCAAATTAACATAAAAATAGGGAGCCTCCTCTTAAGGGTGCTAACATAAAAAAAACGTGTTTCGTCAATTTCTTATCTAATTGTGAGAAAGCTTGAAATAATTGAAACATTAAGTCTGATGTGTAACTATAAAAGTACAGTTTTCGTGGTGATAAACCATTCGCGTCACTCTCAGCACCCGTTAATAGTTTCATCACTTTTGCGCTCTCGAAAATAAAGCTTATTTCGCCGTTCATTTACTTAATGAAGATATTATTGTATAATCATAAAATAAAATGTTGATTTTAATATAAGGATAGCTGAAGCCCAGTGTGTGATTTTTAAATTTCTTGATATGGTTTGTTAAATAATAGGAAAATAACAATGCCGATAGTGTTTTTAAAAAAAATATAGGTTTTTTCAACATTATTTTCTGAGACTATTTGTAACATTTTGACAGTTTTTTTTGCTACCTTTTTGAGTTGAACATGTCTGCTTACATAAAATATTTTTAATAACTAAATTTATGTTACTATATTGAAGAAAAATGTTCCTAAATTCAACACGATATCGTCAATTTTGTGTAAAGAGGAAACGGAAATTAATTTTTACAATATTATACACCAACATTTTTAAATAAGAAATTGCTACTAATGGAGATGAAGGAGTAATCTATCTGTAGCAATTATTAGTTACATTTGGTTTAGTTAAATTTTGCCGCAAAATGTACCGAAAAACTGTTTTTTTTTGGCAGATTTTGTGATAGCGTCCTTAATAGTAGATTGTTGCATCGAGCACAAAGTGCATTAATTACTCACTTTAGCTAGGTGCGTAATCTACTTTTTTTTCAACTACCAATCTACCTACCGTGATAAAATACACCTACTCAAAATAAAAACTCAAGTAAAACAAAGTGAAAACAAAGTTTAATTCATCTTCTCCTCAAACATTTAAAACTTATTATTTATATGTGCTGCTTAATTGAATATCGGCATAATACTAACCGCATTGCCATTTAGTATGCTATCATTATTTGCATTTTTCACCACAAAATATCTGCTGGCTTATTACGTATACTGTCATAAGTACCATGCTTTCACGTACGGTTTGTAGGGTTATATGAATAATAGGAAGCTAACGACTCCATTTAGTCGAGTCGGTTGGGATGACACAGAGGCAATCGATACCTCTACCCTGCATGAATATTAACAGTGCCCGGGCCTTCGATATCAATAGACAGCCATCATCAAAGCTTTGTTAGACGGAGAGAATTTCGGGAAAGTGGACAAAGGAGACAGCCTAAGACGTATGTACCTGTAGATGGGTACCTACTAAATAAACCTAGTTTCATCTTGAAGAAACCTAGTCATAATTATCTAAAAATACAATGATATTATAAGTAAAAAGAGGTAGATAGAGGGGCAATAGGACTTTATTGTTAAAATTAAGAAGATGCTTCCGACTGCATGAGATTAATCTAGTTTATATATTTTATATTTTTCTTTAAACACACCTTTTGGCGCCATAAATCCGCCATTTTATAATTTTAATATACCCAGTGACACTCGCCCAATAAAGACAAATCTAACAACATATCATTCATCAAAATCGGTCCAGCCGTTAAATAGTTACGAGGGAACATAGGGGCTAGGGATTATGTTCATACATAATTATATACATACAGATCAAACACATAACCCTCCTTTTTTGGCTTCGCCGCAGTCGGGTAGAAAGAGGTAAGTAGATAGGTTATACACGCTCCGCAAGTGGTACATCAAAAATTGGCTAATTAGCCACATTTTCTTCGTCATGCCTCTGTTTTGCTCCCAATAATTACGACATGTCGTCTTATTTCCACGTGTCATATATTAGTGTGACATTGTGCCGTTTTTGAAGATCGAATGTTGAGTAGGTAACCTATCTAAGTCTATTTACCTATAATATCATTGTAAAAATACGAATAACCCAGCAAACAAATCTGATGATCAATGCTCATTTTCCTCATCAGTGTGTATCTAATTTACAGGTAGATCCTTACCTAATAACAGAAAGGCCTAGAGATAAATTATAATTATTATGTTAAGTTAGTACATGCGTTCCTGACTATTATACAAACACATCTTTTTGTTTTGACAAGCTTGTAAAACAATTATTCAGCTGATCTGTGGTACGCTTTGAATGTAGGTACCTACCATTATGATTTCCACGAAACGTCCTATTAGGTAGAGGAAAAGATGTGGGTTTAGGTATGTATATTGAATCATTTAATATTCGAATATTGTGGTTACTATAAGTAAGGTATTCAGGGTACCATAGACAGGCGTCACGCGATAGCTCAACGCGACTTTAGTAGAAAAAATTCTATGAAAACTTAATGGAAATGTATCTACCAGAATCGTGTCGCACCGACAAGTCCCGCCTAAGCCTGGGCCCTTGACTCGATAATACATTTCAAATACACGCAAGAGGTTCCTAGAATCAATTATATATTTGCATGTCGTGGTGGCGCTGCTTTCAAAGAAGATTTGACAATGGTGCATGGTACACCTAATATTATCCCTGGAGCTTTATTTGTATAGTGCGCTAAGGAGGCCCGTGAATTTCAAATTTTCTTAAGTTTTTTGCAATTTACAGGTCTGTTTCAGATTATATGTTGATTAAAATATGATTCGCGGCCGTAACAATTATGGCTTTACAGAATTATAATCATTAGAATCAGCAATAAAACTCTCTAAGTTTATAGAATCTACGCGAATTCATATTTGTTACGGCCGCGAATCATATTTAGATCAACATACAACCTGTTACTGACCTGCAAATTGCAAAAAACGTAAGAAAATTTGAATTTCGCGGGCTACCCTGACGCTTTCGCCTTAAAGTCTCCAATTAGTTTACTCACATTGCTATTTGTAGCTTTCCTGTAAGTACATGGATGTGATAGGGAGAACCATAATATATTCCTATTCGTTCAATAGACGACGTTTACATTTAGACAACAATTCTGTGACAAACTTCAGCCATTAATTTTATTTCTAAATTATTCTTTTTGAAGAGATGCTTTGATCAACCGAATTTTCGTTGCGACCAGACAACTTATTTAGTACCTAATTGTCATGATAAGTGAACTGTTTTTCATACTTGATATGTGAATTATGGTTGTTCACTCGGATTATTAGGAGGCGTACTTTCTGATTTCACTGGATTTTGAGTGGGTATGATTCCTGGTGGTTGTTGATTGAGTTACGTAGCTGATAAGTCAGTTCTCTACAAGCCTCCGAACCTAAAGGTTGTCCTTCAAGAAGTCTAAAGTACCGAATTAAATAGTAATTAATTTTAATAGTAATTTTAAGTACTTACCTAACTTGGTTAATTTTTCCGTACATGCTCAGATTACAGAATTCTATAATCTGAGACTATGAGGTTTTGTCCGGTGTTTTAGTTTGATTTGTTACAAGGTTACATTTGACGAATCATACATCAAACAAATATTTATGATTCATATTTGTAAGTACAGTAGGTGCCGAATTAGGGAAGCGATATGCAATTAAAACATAATTGCTCCCAACATGTCTTGTATTTTAAGATAGAATTTCCAAGAAAAGCAGCCCGCAGACATGCATGACGCTACTATGGTAGAACAATGTTCATGAAGTTCTCATAGAAATTGGTCTACCTAAGTTACGTCGCGTCATTCTGCGGGAGCCATTAATATGTCGTAATAGAAATTTTCATTTCAGTTTTTTACTTCTACTGCAATTATTTCGATCATTAAGTTTAGGTATACTTAACTTACTATAATGTCATCAAATGATCCTGAATGTCAGGAACACTGGTGAACTGATCAGCAATCGTCACGAACGCCCTTCGTAGAACGTCTCTGAAAATAAATGAAATAATTTTATTAGTCATTTAAGGCGCTGACAAGAGGCAAATGATAAAAAGAGCTATATAATTATATAATAGTTTGTGGTAGAGGAAAAATTGTATGTTATTCATGAACATATTTCTCAGAACTTGGTTGTTACCAAAACACGTTTAGAAAAAAAAACTCGATACAAATTAATGGTAAATTAACCCTTTATTTTGAGTTTCAATCCAAAATATCTGTATTAAATATCAACGTACGGTAAGTATTTAATTAATAACTAGAACGTCTTATTTGTATGTAGAACTTGGTTGTTTTTTTGTTTTCGATTACTCAACTCATTTTTGAGTAGGTAAATAGATAATCGCTTCATATTTTGCAATAAATTACAAGCGTTGTGTCATCGTGCTTCTCTTTCTTTTGTATGAAGTCTGACAGTGACCGCGGTTTAGCTGTTGTCAGCGTCTTAAGATGAAAGTGAAAGCATTTTTTCAAGAATACTACATGCGATAGGTAAATGAATAAAGACTCGTGCAGACTGGTGCGATATCACGGGCGTGACAGGCAGCGCGACGCTTTCCATGAAGTTTTCACAGAAATTGCGCTACTAGTGTCACGTCACGCCCGTCTGCGGGAGGTTTATAGCACAACATATGTCCCAAATAAAATATTTTTCTTCTTCTTCTTTAAAGATTGAGACAGACGATCAGTGAAGGGTAAACCGCACCCTGATTGCATTTTGACATTATTACAAAATATATTGCTTCTCTTATGTATTATGAAAGGGCTTGTGGCTGAGTAATAACAGCCGCACGGGTCGATCGATCAGGTTAAGCTACGCTTGCCGCGGTTGGTCCGTGGATGGGTGACCATCTTTACATACCAAGTACCTTCCGTACCTCGGAAAGCACGTTAAGCGGTTGGTCCCGCCTGTCATTTGTAGATCTTTGACAGTTGTTATGGGTTGTCAGAAGCTCGAAGGTCTGTCAACCAGTCTTACCAAGGGGTATCGTTTTACCCAGTAACTGAGTTGTGGAGAAAATTACCTACTCGAAGAAGATATAACCCAGTTGATAGGTATCAATAATGTGCTAAATAGGTTTAGGTTTAAGGATTTTATTTATTCTCAAAAAAGACACAAAGTCACTAATATGGGAACAATGCTTAGCATAAATTATAAATATAAAGTTCATCACTGACAACTGTAGCAATTATGATACATCCGTCCAATGCATTCAGCTTTTAGGAAGAGTTAAAATATTAATTTGTGCTTAAATATTCAGATAATTTAGTTTTGAATGGATTGAATAAGTGTGTATTTTGTTGTATAATTGTGCTCCTTCATAAGTTAACTTTTTTGCCAAACTTAGTGCTCATCTTCGGTAATATCAGAAAACTAGCTCGGCGAGTGCTGTACATAGTGCTGTATAGCTGCCCGGAGAGTAAATATACATGTTACCTACTTCCTTATTTTTCTACAAGTTAGTACCAAACATCCAGATCTGACAACAACCTCCAAACTTCGGTACTTAGAATAATATTAGAGAGACAAATATTTTTGTTTGTCTGACTATGAAAACAGGGTTGTCTGTTCATAGTCGATATAAAACACGTCCTCTTTTCTTGTGTATAATATTCTTATACACAGTTTTGTTATAGTTATAGATTTTTCATAAAACTGCGAGGGAGAATGCGAGACAATCATATTAATTAGGTCAGACAAACATGCGTGTGTATTCTACCATATATATGTATTACGATATTTTTTCTTAGAAAGTAAAGCAGTAGACAGAAGATAATAGGTACCTACAACTTTATACGACACTATTCATAAAATAGAAAAGACTTATACTTTGCTTTAGGCAAGGCGCAAACGCGGACACTTTTGTGTCTTGTGTCAGATACAAGCTACCGATGAATATTTGATTTCTATAGAACCAGTATGAAATCATCCACTGACATGACGCAGGAACTACGATCCCCTGTGATAGTCTGCCGTGTCGGCAACAAAAAGTGTCTACGTTTGCCTGAATAAAAAGTATATTTTGTCCTAATCCAGGTCATGGTATAGCCGTCTGCCAAATTTCATCAAAATCCTTTCAGCCGTTTTAGCGTGAAATCGTAACAACCAAACAAACAAACTCACTTTCGCATTATAATATTAGGATAGGGTGTCTCAAAAAACGGATAAGGTAATTACGGAAACTCAGGAGGCTTTCTGAGCTATCCTGCACTGGGCGTGGTGGATTACGACTTTACGATTCACTACCAGGGGGCCGATCGCGCTAATTTTGAACGTTAATACCAAAACTAAACCACAACCAAAAACGTTACGTTAGATACATTTCGTATCGCGCTAATCATTTCAACGGAAACGATTTAGCTTTACTTTGGAAGTTAAGTTGGAGGAACGATCGAACAATACTCTCACAAAAAATAGCGCGATACCGTTTCTTACATCAGCTAAACCAAAACCAAAAACGTTCTGTTCGAACGGTAATTACGTTGAGAAATAGCGCGACCTGGAGGCCTAAAATCGACGCTTTGGCAGTATCATAAAAAAAATCAAACATTATGAATCATATTCAAATTCGTAAAATTGTCACAAACTGACAATTCATAATATGATCTGCGTACAATTCATAGCCCGCAATTTATCTGTTTGACAGCTGCTATTTGACATTAGACTTTATTATAGTGCAGCAAGCAATTCATAATTTGTGGACCATTTTACGAATGTCCATACAACACTGTCAAACAGGTGTATTGCGGGATATGAATTGTAGGCAGATCATATTATGAATTGTCAGTTTGTGACCATTTAACGAATTTTAATATGATTAATAATATTATAACATTATGATTCTGTCATGATTCTGCGAGCAGTGGTGGCCCAGTCGGTAACGGCCGTGACTTACGAGTTGTAGGTCGTAGGTTCGAACCCTGTCAGGCGCTTTACTTTGTGTAAATTATTTCATCACTACTGCTCTCAAAACGGTGAAGGAAAACATCGTGAGGAAACCGGCATGTCCTAGAACCAAAAAATTTGAAGACATGTGACATCTACTAACCCGCACTGGGCCAGCGTGGTAAATTACGGCCCACTCCCTTTCACAGAGAGGAGGCCTGTGTCCCAGCAGTGGGAACGTTATAGGCTGTTTATGTGTTTATGTATGATTCTGCCAAAGCGTCCATTTTAGGCCCCCTGGTTCCCACAGAGAGGAGACCTGAGTCCCAGGAGTGGAAACATTATAGACTGACTATGCCAAGAGACTTTCTTATTTTATTTAAGAAGTACAGGCAAGGGCAGGCTACGTAAGGTAGTGTTTGGACCAAGTGTGGTTGGAACCTAATAGACAACAGATAATTATGTAGGAGTAAGAATAATTGCTAACGGATACAAGTCTGCTGAAATGGGCTATAGAACTCTCAAAATTTTAAAACATACTTACCAAGAAATCAATGTCTATATTAATGGTATAAAATTTTTTGGAAAAACTTCGTAGGCTTTCTTAAAAAGCAGCATCAATAATAATGTATTTTACCTATGAAAACATGTACCGAGTTTCCATGAACATACATAATTGGTATGATATTGAGGTCAAAAAACAGATTCGCAGAAAATGGCGCAAATAAGATAAGTAGATATAATACCGTTGCTATGGTGACATCTGAACAGTAATAGATCAGCCATTCAATATTTTGTTTACGACAAAATGATTACCCTCATTTTGAGGAAGGAAAACATACCTAGGTACAACTAGGTACGTTTTCCTTCTTCGAAATTTATAATGAAATATCCTGTAGGATATTTCCTTGTTTATTTAATTATGCACAATTAACTATTTACTGATGTAAACAACAATAGTGAATGACGTACAACCAAGGCTAAAAATAACATGCTACATAGTTTCATTGATCATATTTTATTGTAGTTCTCCATTGAGTGACTTTTTCATGAAATCATGACTTCGGGGAATAAATCTAACTTAGTGAGATGTATTAATGATTCTTAGGATTATAATTCTGTAAATACATATCTGTTATAGTTGCGAATCACATTTTGATCAAGATACAACCTGACACTGACCTGCAAATTGAAAAAAACGGTAAGAAAATTTTAATTTCGCGGACTACTGCTGCGGGGTCACCTTAAGTATGACTCATCGACGGACTAACCGGTACAAATACAACATAATTATACTTAGGTTTAAAGAATTTATTATCATAAGAACAATATATATGTTCACTTACAATGAGATACAAAGTAATTGCTTAAATCTAAATGAAATACATTTTGCCTCAGGTGTTGGTGAAGTTATACAAATAAATATTAGGTAGGTAAGAAGTTGCTAACATAATTGATAGGTATGCGGTATGACTACATTTTATGAATATGATTTTTTAGTTTCATTTTGAATGAGTTAATCTTTTACGTCATTTGGCAGGTCATTATACAGCTGGGCTCCTTCGAACAATATGGTTTTTTTTACCATAGTTAGTACGTGCTTCTCTTCGTTGTAATTTATTTTTATTTCTTAGGTTGTGTGATATTGTTTTTTTGTGTAATTGTAAATTGGATTGTATGCTGTTTATGGTGATTTTTTTAATAAGAATGCAGGTGCCGTATGTGTAGTTAGTTGTGTACTTCTAAAAGCCTACTTAATTTAATCCTTTTTAGGGTTCCGTACCTGAATGGTGCCAAACGGAATCCTATTACTAAACCTCCGCTGTCCGTCCGTCTGTCTAACTGTCAGCAGGCTGTATCTCATGAACTACGGTTCATGAGATACAGCCTGCTGACAGTAGGTATTAGTTAAAATTTTTACAGATCTCCATAGTCCGACTCGCACTTGAGTGATTTTCCAAATTTTATGAGTCGCGATTTGATTGGTTACTGATAATAATTGTAGTCAACCAATCAAAAAAAAATCAAAATCAAAATATTTTATTTCACCATATATGCCACCACCTACATGGGCACTTATCAAACGTCAGAAGCTAGGTGCACAGTTCCAATTAGTAGTTTCCTATGGAGAAGAGCCGGCAGGAAACTCCACGGTTACTCATTTAAAAATAATGGGCTTTTACAATGTTTTCAATTTACAGTGTTAATAGATATGGGAGGACAGTGTAGGCCCGTCAACAAGTACTTAACAAAATAGAAAATGGTTACAAAGCTGCATTCTATTATGCCTACAACGTTCTCACATTCACAAATTAAAAAAGAATCTATATAAAATATTATTAAAATAATAAAAATAAAAACCTACTTAAACCAAAAATATGAATTAATATTCTGTCCACAAGTCACAATAAATATTTTAAATTGTAGACAATCATAGTAGTAGGCACAAGATGTGACAGCGTGTTAGTTGCTCATTTAGGGCTTTAATAAATTAAACATTGCTTAAAGTAGGTAAGTACCTAATAATTAGCGACCGTTTAACCATACATTTTTGACGTATATACGTCCTTTTAACTTGAAGCTACGTTAAAAGTTTATAAACCAAAGTTGACAAAAGATAGGCACATAGACCATGACCTGGGTTAGGTAATAGAATACTTTTATCCCGATATTTCCACGGAATCAAGACTTACGCTAGTGAAACAGCGGGACGCAATTTATAGTAATTTATAAAAAACCGGCCAAGTGCGAGTCAGACTCGCGCACGAAGGGTTCCGTACCATTATCTATAAAAATGGCAAAAAAATCACGTTTGTCGTATGGGAAGCCCCCCTTAAATATTTATTATATTCTATTTGTTGTTATAGCGGCAACAAAAATACATCATCTGTGAAAATTTCAACTGTCTAACTATCACGGTTCATGAGATACAGCCTGGTGACTGACGGACAGACAGACAGACGGCGCGGCGGAGCCTTAGTAATAGGGTTCCCGTTTTACCCTTAGGGTACGGAACCCTAATAAATAAAAAAGGGTTGTTCAACCTTTCAGGAATCGCATATTAATCTCGCAAAACATTTGAGCCACAAGCCGCTTTAAGTGAGTAAGCAATTCAGTAAAAATGTAGCATAATAACCAACATTACTTTTTTCTAAAGGGTAAACATCAAAACAAGACACATCATTAGTGAGAAAAATCTGAGTACGTTCCCGTGACGCATGGCTTCATTGTGGCACATAACAATGTGGATAAATATACTATGTACCTACGTATAAATTTTATTCAATATTACTGCCATTCAGACTTGAAATGATGCAACAAACAATGTAGGTATTTGTTATAACTATTCAAAGTCAAAGCTAAGCAATGCAAGCTATGTAAAATTTCAACATTTATATCTGTAATTTTATTGGTGTACATAATAAAGAGTATTCTATTCTATTCTATTTCGTATGGAGAAGGCAAGAAACTCCACCGATACTCTTTTAAAATGTTTTACAATATTTTGTAGAGGTAGATGATAATTTGTGAAGACGATGTACCTGGAATAAAATTACTATACCACAATAGGTAAAAAGAATGAAAAATGAAGTACACAACAATTTAATGAAGTACACATAAATTAATTATGTGATAGATAGGTACATATGGTGCTCACATATTTACAAAAATTGTAATAATATACGTTTTCTTAAAAAAAACCGGCCAAGTGCATGTCGGACCACGCACCATGAAGGGTTCCGTGGTTAGAATGAATTAATCCCTAAAACAAACTTAACATTGTAGTTGAAAAACATGTTCTCCCTTATATCGATATACGCCACGGTCAATTTTCCAACTGAAAATTTAAGTTTGTAATTGCAAAAAAGTTTTTTTATGTGATAAAACTACAAATTAACAATTTTCTGACTTTTTCCGACAATTTTCTGACTTTTCTGACCTTGCTTCTTGCCAAATTTCATGATTCAAGGTCAACGGGAAGTACCCTATAGGTTTTGATTTATGTGCGAGATATTCGCAATTTTTTTTTATGCGATAAATCTACAAATTTACAATTTTCGGACTTTTTCCTATACTTGTGCTGTAAGACCTTGCTTCTTGACAAATTTCATGATTCTAGGTCAACGGGAAGTACTCTATAGGTTTTGATATATTTGCGAGTATCGAAATATGTCGCAATAATGTCGCTTATATCGCCGTATTTTTTTATTGCGGTGACTTGGAAGCTTGATTTTTTTTGAGCTTCAAGGGACCACAGACCTACGTATTTGATATTAATTTCAACTTGATACCTCCACGCGTTCCTGAGAACACAGACTTGACAGACTGACAGACAGACAGACAGACGGACAACGAAGTGATCCTATAAGGGTTCCGTTTTTCCTTTTTAGGTACGGAATAAAAAAATAAAGTAATAAGTACGGAATAAAGTACTAGGTCAGTGTGTGAGTGAAGGTAATCACAGAGTGTAAAATAAATGTCATAAAAATAATAAATCATACAATTAACATCGCAACCAGTTTGATTTTGTCTAGATTATCCTATGGAGCTGGACCAGCATGTTTCCAAGCATTCGTATCTTGGATATCATCCTTTAATTTATAATATTCTTGTTTACAAAGTGTTTATTGTGAGTTTTAAATTTCTTTTATTGAATTGTAATTTAACACAAGGTATTTTGTTCTAAAATTTAACACAGTACCCCATAAAAAAATTTAGATTCTAATATTACATTTATTATTAATTAATAATTTATTTCTAGTACATTAAAATTATGTCTATCACTTATTTTATTACAGCGAGTAAATACCGCTCGTATACTTAATTATTTAGGTACAATTATTAGGTATGTGTTTTTCCCTGCCATTGATTGATCCAAGGGTTTTCAAGCCGCTCGCGAACCCACTGGAAAATCCCCCTTTTTGTAATCTACGTCGATGCCTACTATGTGCCTGTCTGTCACGTACTCCAATTTTTTAACAAACAAATATATTTATTTTAAAACCGGCACATGGTTCGGACCACTTAGGGCCACTTGCAACAAAATGATACAAATCTCGGTTTAATTAAACTGAGATTAGTCATTATTACATTCGCCATTCATTCTTTGCGTTCAGTTCAGTTCTGCGTGTAGTGAAAAAAATTGTGAGCCGTCACGGGACGCCTGGCAGATGTGAAACATTGAAATCAAATTGGTTGTAGTCTCGTGTTATTTTCTAGTTTTCGTTAGCGTACCAGTAATAAATAGTGCTCTGTGCTATGTGCATAACTGAAGAAAGCTTACCTGTTAAAATCACTTGGAAACTTAAGGATAATTTTGTCATAAAGGAGCTTTGTACTCTGTTTACTTAAGCAGAACCGTTTTAAAAATTCGTCATCTCTTAATGTATTCAATAAATCGCTTCTAATGTACACTCTACGAGAGAAAAAAGGAGTGTCTAAATATTGTACGATCTCCTCATCATCATCCGATAACAAATCATCATGATTAAGCGAAAAGAAATCCATTTTCAGAAATAAAAAGAGGAATTTAAAATACCACTGTATTGTCTGTCTAAATAATCGAGATTTAACAACTCTAAACCGACCTAGATTTATTTATGGTTTAACTTTGACGTTTATTTAAATCGAGATTTAAGCTAAATCGATGACATGCAAGTTGTTAAATTAAGTTTAAGCCTAAGTCGAGTTTAAATCGAGATTTAAGTAAAAGCTGCAAGTCGCCCTTAGAAATACATAAATCCTCTATTTAATGGAAAACAAACTACCTACTAGGGACAACGCAAGCGACAGGTCGAAAGCACTATTTAATACGTCACTTAAGAGGGGCCAACACAACTCGTCCCACATTTTCGTTATAATTCTCATATCGTAACATCACTACGTTTATTTCTTAGTTGTTTCTCAATTGACTGTAAAACCTGTTCAGGATTTACGATAGATAGATGCGGCTGCAATAATGTGCGTTGCGGTTGGGATATTCCATAAGTTGTTAGAATTAGTACAAATATTGCATCTTAAGAGCGGCTAACCCGACATACTTTTCATACAAACGCTTGTACGTGATTATGGCATTGTAACACATCTTTCTTTGAAATTTTTGAACCAAAGAAGGTTTCTATGCAAGCAAAAAATAAAATTTATGAAAAACAAAATTCAGTATAAGCCTGCAAAAATCTGCTTTTTTGCACAAATGTTACCTGAACTTTGGCCATTCATAATGTACTCATAAATTGTAAATGTTAAGAAAACATTAGCATAGAAACCTTGAAAATGTAATGGAGATTCCAAATGACCAACATTTATTTCACAAACTGGTAAGGCTTACTCAAAAACACGTATTTCCTGGAACAAGTTTTATGAAATTTCCGCACACTATTTTTCGTTCAATGTTATAGCGTTCTAACTCGTTTGTTAATAGTTTTCACTTGCGCTGCTCTTAAGGCGGGTTGGCGATTTCAGATAAGTCGCGATGTTTACTTTCATTGATGCCTCACGTCAGTGATGTCTAAGATTAACTTAGAAAGTACTTATAAATTTAAAAAGTCACATTGATACTCCTATTATTATTAATCCTGTTTGGCGCTGACAAGAGGCAAATGATCTAAGTATAAGTAGGCTTGTCTTAAACAAAAAAAATGCCAAATCTATATAGTTTGTGGTAGCGAAAAAAATATAATGTTAACCTTGAACATACTTCTTAGAACTTAGTTATTACCAAAATACGTTTAGAAAAAATCTCGATACAAATTAGCGGTAAACTAACCTCTTACTTTGAGTTCCAATCCAAAATATGTATATAAAATATCAACATACGATTGGTATTTAATTATTAATAAGAACGTCTTATTTGAATGTAGAACTTGATTGTTTTTTATTTTAGATTACTCAACTCAATTTAAGTAAATAGATAATTGCTTCATAATTTGCAATAAATTACAAGCGTTGTGTCATCGCGCTTCTCGTTGTTTTGTATGCAGTCTAACAGTGACCGTGCTTTAGCTATTGTCAGCGTCTTAAGATGAAAGTAAAAGCATTTTTTTAAGAATACTACATGCAATAGGTAAATGAATAAAGACTCGTGCAGACTGGTGCGATATCGCGGGCGTGACAGGCAGCGCGACGATTTCCATGAAGTTTTCATAGAAATTGCGCTACTAGTGTCGCGTCACGCCCGTCTGCGGGAGGTTTATAGCACAACATATGTCCCATATAAAATATTTTTCTTCTTCTTCTTTAAAGATTGAAGACAGACGATCAGTGAAGGGTAAACAGCACCCTGATTGCATTTTGACATAATTACAAAATTGCTGCTCTTTCTTTTGTATGCAGTCTAACAGTGAACATGCTTTAGCTATTGTCAGCGTCTTAATTAGCAAGAGAAGAAAGGCGTGAGTTTATATTTGTGTTTTTTTTATTGTTTTTTTATGGATCATGTGGTCGACAATAAAGTTTTTTTTTTTTAATTAATAATGATAAAATCTAATCTAATCTAACTACCCTGTATTGTCCCACAGCAGAGGAAAAGCCCTTTTCCATCCTGCAGAGGAAAAGCCCTCTCCTTTTTCTAATGCCAGTCGTTTCGGTAGGAGTGAAACACGTTAATGATAAAATATAAAATATAACTTACACGTCGATCGGTGATGATTTGAGCAGATAATTGCTGATGATATGCCTTTCATCTTGAAGACTGATGATGAGATCTCCCATCGACAATATTGTGTTAACCTGCCGAAACAAAAATAATAATAAGGTAAATTAAAGCTTATACTACTAAGTAACTACTGAGGTTGTATATTTAAACAATATATTAGGTACCTACCTTTCAATCAAAATTATTAATAACTACGAGGGCGGCACTGAAAATTTCGGGAATCAAGGAAGTGACACAACATAACTATTTAAAAATGTATTTATTGCTTTTCGAAGTATTCTCCGCGAAATTTGACACATTTTTCCATACGATGGAACCAATCATTGAAGCAACCATTCCATTCGGAAGTTGGGGTCTCCAAAATGGCCGTTTTGTAGGCGTCCACAGCTTCTTCAGGTGATGAAAATCTCTGTCCACGCAATTTATTCTTTATTTTAGGGAAAGTATAGAAATCATTAGGGCTTAGGTCGGGGCTGTACGGCGGATGGTCTAATAATTCTATGTTTTCTTGCTCTAAAAACTCTTGTTCTGTGCGCGGTGTGAGACCTCGCATTGTCGTGATGGAGGATGATGCGGCGGTTGCAGTTCTCTTTACGGAGTTCAGAAACGACCTGTGGCAAACAAATGCTAGCATACCATTCTGCATTAACCGTTCTTTGACCCTCAAGAGGAATAGTCGTAACATGGCCGGTTTTGGAGACAAACGTGGCCACCATTTTTTTTGCAACACTCCGTGAACGAACAATTTTTGTTGGCTTTAATTCATTTTCGAACACCCAAACTCGTGACTGGTTTTTTGTTTCGGGTTCGTACGCGTATATCCAGGATTCGTCACCTGATACAATGTTGTATACAGCATTTGAGGATCCTGCGTGGAATCTTTCGAGAGTTCTGACGTACCAAGTAACGCGAGCCGCTTTTTGCTCTTCACAGAGCGAATGCGGTATCCATCGGGAAAACAACTTTTTTACACCTAATTGTTCATGCAAGATTATTTGTATTTGACTCATGCCAATGTCTAAAGTTGCCTGAATTTCGCGGTATGTCACATGTCGATCTTCCTCAATCAGCTTACGCACAGCATCAACGTTTTCTTGGGTGACTGCAGTTTTTGGACGACCTTGACGGGGATCATCACTGAGCTTGACACGTCCACGTTGAAATTCAGCAAACCAGCGATAAATTGTGGTTTTGGATGGGGCTTCATCACCAAATGCAGAAATCATCCGGTCAACACACTGTTTTTGTGTTAAACCAGTTCGAAAGTCATAATAAATCATCGCTCTTGAATTTTCTCGAGTCAATTCCATTTTCTCAACGACTAAACAAGTTTGACAAAACCTTGTGACAAGACCGAGAATCTTTTTTTAAATAAATAAATGGTATTCGATTTTTAAAACCAAGGAGTTTTCAATTAAAAAGATTTTAATATGACAGGAACAGTGGAAATATTCCATTCCCGATACTTTTAGTGCAGCCCTCGTAGTTGACCCGACTGATCATGTTGCACTGTCTAAATTTCAATAATGCATACAAAAATCCCAAAGAAATAACAACAATTTTCCCAGCAACTTTTCCAATTAACTGCATAAAATTTTCCAATATTTAATTCCGTAAGAACCTGGGGATCTACTCCGAAGCGCTAAACCGATGTATCGGCCGAATGTTCGGTCGTTTTATAACTTCCAAAGTTTAATTTTTTGACTTTGGGTCCTTACCCGACTTCACGTCACAGTTTTAACTTTGGCTTATCTCTTCGACTATCTCGTTTTTTTTTTTCGCCGTAGTCAGCGATAGTTAGCCGTAGTAAAGAAGCGACCGAACATTCGGCCGATACTTCGGTTTAACGCTTCGGAGTAGACCCCATAATTCGGACTATTACGAACATTATAAAAAAAAAATCCAAATCGGTCTAGCCGGTCTCAAGTGATGGGCTTATCAACGAACAGCATTTGATTTTTATTATAGCTGCGCTCCTCGGTTTCACCCGCATAGGTCTGGATTTCGTGGGAATATCGGGATAAAAAGCCATGCCATCTACCAAATGCTATGTACCAAATTTCATCCAAATCCTTTCAGCAGGTTTTTGATTATAATAAGTACAGTTATAGGTATTCCCAAAAGTTAAACATAAACAAGGCAAATTAGGAACGCAAGTTTCATGATAAAAGTAGGTACCTAGTTAATTATTATTTATTAATAGCTAAGTAGGTCGGTACGGAAAAGGAAAATCCATCTTCGGATTCCAATACAGCATTATGAGAATAGTAGGTACCTACTTGCGTAATTATAAAGTTGTTTAGAACAAACAACTTCATATTTTAACAACAGGGAAGTTTTACAATACTAATGTTACCTATGTTTCATCGAACAACATAAATTTTCAGAAACGGGAATTTCTTAATTCTCCAGTTTCTGCAAAAATATGTTGAAAAGATTTCTCCTGGAATAACGGCTTGCCTAATTCATTTATTGTAAACAACTTCATAATTATTTCATAATGTAAGAGATTAAGAGAGTTTTACGTACCTATTTCACACTTAATTGTTTAAATTTGTTTCACAAATGAAAATAACCACTAACGTTTTTTTGCTTCACACACACGTCCTCAATAACGTAATAAAAAAATCGAGCGTCTTTAGTCTTCTAATTTTTTTTTAAATTTCGATTATAATTTTACAAATCGAACGTCAGGCTGGACGAAATCTGTATATCTTTTTTATTTTATTTTGAAGTAGCCATTTACATTCAGCCTTTTTAATATGTTCTTGATATATAATATATAATACATTATTTTTAATTTGTATTAATTTTTGTCCATGCTTTTGATTTTAAAGTTGCCAATGAAAACAAAGATTAGTCAAACCTTGCAAGTCTTGACTAATGAGACACGATTAGGTGGTTACCGCCTCCTGGACATTTGCAATACCAGAAGCAACGCTTATGCGTTACCATCCCATTGAAAAAACTAGATTTTTAAATACGCTTGCTTACCTCAGTATCCAGATATAAAGAGGAGTCTAATGTCTGCGACAGTTGTGCCATGTTGGAGCAGTTCTGGATGAGCAGCGCGACGTGGGGCACGAAGCATACGATCAGCATCTGCAGTAAGAATATCCTCCGGCCCCGTCTGGAAAAGATTCACTTTTCATTGAAATCAAAAGGCCGAGATAAGCATTGCTTAATAAGTGCTTTGGCTGAGAGTTATTTTTGTCACTGTTTAGCTGCACATCCGTCAATCTATAAGTGACAGATCAAGACGGGAACATATTTTTGCCGCCAAAGCACGCGCCAAATCGCGCCAATTGACACGAGTTTTTATTAATATTATGTAACGGTACCTATTAATGTTTGGATTTGGTTTTATGTTCAATACATAATCAGCCTATAATGTTCCCACTGCTGGGACACAGGCCTCCTCTCTTCGACAGGGAGTGGGCTGTAAATCTACCACGCGGGCCCAGTGCGGGTTGGTAGATGTCACATTTCTTTGAATTTTTGGTTCTAGGACATGCCGGTTTCCTCACGATGTTTTCCTTCACCGTTTTGAGACCATTATCTTCAATAAATGTTGATTTTTACTAAAATTGTTTTTTTTGTTAATACATCCGGCCCAAAATTAACTCGATTCTTATCTTATTAATTTTATTCTGAGATGTCTCGAAGTCCACCCCCTGGTACTCTGATTGATGGTTGTCTCGTGTCCCGAGATTTTAAGCCTGTCGAGACTTTTCAAATCCCAGTAGCTAGGTAAGTCCGAAGACGCCCAATTTTATACATTGTATGCGATAGTTATCTTCACAGCTATCCTTAGTTAAGGCTCGTACAGACTGGTGCGACAGGCACTAACAAAGAAATTGTGCTACTAGAGTCGCGTCGCGCCCGCGATATCGCACCAGTCTGCACAAGCCTTTATCTGTACATCGTTCCTCTCACTTTCTGTGGGAGTAATTTCGTGAAAAGAGACGGAAGTGTGTAGACAGAAAGTGACAGCTTGACCATGGAATTAGTAAGTACTTTTTAATAGCATGGAATTAGTAATTATATAGATTGTAAGTAGAGGGGGTCGAATTTCGACCAGTGGGCGACCACTAGTAAAGGGTTGTCCAGACTGGTGCGTTATCGCGAGCGCGACGCGACTCTAGTAGCTCAATTACTTAATCGGTGCCTGTCGCGCCCGCGATATCGCACCAGTCTGTACGAGCCTTAATTAATAATTATTCGAATAAATATTTCAGTTAGTATTTAGCGTTTTTAAATTCTGATATTAATTTCTGTCGCTGCTCAATTGCTTATTACCAAGGTGAGATGTCAGATGTTACTCATCTTATGTGACTTTAAGGATCGCTCGTTATTTTTTTTTTGCAATTTGTATAGTTCAGAAGCACCCCCGATTGGACCCAAGCACACGAACCTCCGCCGGCGCTCGTTATTGGGTGCCATTCGACCCCATAATGACGACATACAACGCCCTAAATTGAATAAATAAATATGTATTACGCTGCCCATCAAATCTTATGAATGTGCGTTAATTAAGAGAGTTAGATAAAAAAAACTCATAAATGTTAACGCCATTAAATCTTTCGCGCAAGTTTATTAATTTACCTTTATAAAATACGATGATCGCCATTTTGATGGCAGTGGTAATCGAGGCTAAAAAACATAAAAATTGGGGATTTCGAACATCCAAACTCCACATTTGATTAAAAAAATATTACACACACATATTATGTAGATACAATTTTTAATGTGTCAAATATTATTTAAAATACTATAAGCAACAAGAAAATGCCAATGAACTCAACGTAATAAACAAACAAAAGTCCATTATCACGTAATATTCATTACCACTTCTCCAATTTTTATTGTATTGTAATTATGTGCAAAACTGATTATGTCAAATCCAAAGGTTATTTTTTTTTATTTCGATCTAATCGAGTAATTAATATGACGAATGACAGAAATCTAATTTTTAGGTACTTATTAAAATTAAGCATTGTTTATAATAATGATTATACTTTTCTATTGTAATTTTAATCGTTTTCCGGGCATTATATTAGGTATTTAAACCAATGAATACGTCATTGATTGAAACCGAGTCAACAAACAGGACCTATGACGATAGGACAGAGTAGGTAGGTACCTCATTTAATGAATTTCGCGCCAAATTCTTTCTATATTTGAATTTAAATTCGGAATGCGCTCACTGTTCCAAATTAGTTTTTTTTTTTGACAATTATTTATTGTGGATTTTATTTTGATGTTTTCTGATAGTTTGCTACAGAATGCCCAGTATACATTTTTTAGGTAGGGTTAGCAAAATTTTGTTTCCTGGGCATGATGATAAATTCATTCTATAAATAGAGTATTCCACAAACACTTTTACATGTCAATATTTTTTGTTAGTTGTATGAGCTTGGTAGTTTTTGTTTCTATTACTTACTTTACTTGAGTAACAGAATATTGTTTTTTTTTGTAGTTTTGTCGCAACGAAATTTAAAAAACTGGCAGAGTATATGTTGGACCACGCACAGTGAAGGTTTCCATAGTTGGGATAAATATTCACGCATGCACATTGTTCAACATTATTTTTATCGATTGCAAAATTAAGTTTGTATTTCATAGTATTTCTCGAAAAAACTATGAAAAACAAAGTTAATTCTGCAGTTGTAACCGAAAAAAACCCATATCTCAAAAACTATTGACTTAAAAAGCAAAGTAACTTAAAAACATCTTTCATTTCAATACACCGATGCTTAGCGGTGCAAAGAATACACAACAACACACCCATACATTGCAATTGCAAATGTAGGTTTGTACGCCCTATATTGAGAACTCAAACTCAAAGCATTTATTTCAAATAAACCAATTACAGGCACTTTTGAATTGTCAAGGGGTCGGTCAGTCATAAAGATGAAGCTAGTTACCCATTCCAAAGCTTAGTAGGTAGGTACCTATGGAGAAGAACGGTCAAGAAACTCCACGGACACTCATTTAAATTGACATATGGTTACAAAATATTGGTTACATCATTTGTGTTGAAATTATACATGTGAGAACGATGCAAAACGTCAAAAGCGTCCGTAATAAAAATAATTAAAAAAAAACAATTCTAAAATTGAAATAAGCCATGGCTGCTAGAGATGACAAGTCCCTACTGATGGCGCCCGTTCACGAACATGACGCATGGATTAGCACCATTCAGCTCAACCATTTTGAAGGGAGCTAAATGATCCAAAGAGATTTATCATGTTATTTTAAGACCATAGATTTCTTATAAGTTTTCATGGAATCTAATCAAAGGACTATTTTCTGTATTTTTTTCAAAGTTTTAGGCTCATTGGTTTCGGAGATAGTATATGTTCTAAAATAGCTAAAATAAAAAAATATAATTATATAATAAAAAAATATTGGTGACTCTCACAACAAGGCATTTCATTTGATAATATTTCACACGGTACAGTTTGCGAAACTTTTTAAAATTGTCTAATCTGGCCCTCAAAAGTGAATATTCAAAATTCAGTTATTTACGTTACACGTTCGTGTGTAACAAACAACTTAATCGGTCCAGTAAACTCGAAGCAAATAGACAGGCACATGAGTGATCCTATAAGGGTTCTGTTTTTTTCATTCGAACGTAACCCTAAAAAGTTACATACCTATCCACACTGTACGTGTATGTACTTATTAATTAAATTATTAATTTCTAAAATAAAATAATTCATAAAAATATACCAAAGAGTTTTTATTTTTTTTATTGTGAGTATCGATAAGGTTAAAGCAACTTTTGAATCGAAATATGAAAATTAGATGAATAGTCTCACTAGTTAGTCTGAGGATAGTCAGCACCACAGAGTACATTTGTATACATTTGTGTACATTTGTATAGGGGTCAGCACTAAGAAGTGTCACGATGCGACACAATTTTTAGTCATTTTTATTATGATTTGATCGTGTTAATCATATAGTTTATGTATGAAAAATGGTAAAAGTAAGAATGCAAAGAGAATGATAATATCTTTATTTTTCCCTTTTACATATTTTCAGTAAGAGAGTAAGTAGGTTGTTTATGTACATAATTATTTATTATCAGCGAATTTAAGTTGCCTACTTTTTGGATAGGTGTAGTAAAACCTATTTAGTTTGACCGACCTCAACATTTATGATTAAATTAAATATTTGCTAAGGATATTTGCCACAAACTTATTATTTAAAAAATGGCGCGGTAACATATTTTTTTAATTAATTCAAATTACGAAAGTTGATGTAAAATCCTGAATTTCATGACGTAATTCGCAACATCCCGTCGAGTCAGCTGATATGTCATAAATGTCAAAATCCCCCAGTCACTGAGGTGGAGTACCTACTTAGACTGATAGACGTGTAGATTAAGTACTACTTATGTGGTAGCGTTATAATTATATTTTATAATAAAACTTGAATTTATATTACAGTAGGCATGTATTTTAAATAATCAAAAAAGTCTAAGCAACATGTACGGTTTTGAACTTTGAACGTTTTTTGGGGTCCGTAGTAAACAAAAAACCCTTATAGTTTCGCCATGTCCGTCTGTCTGTCCGTCAGTCCGTCTGTCCCCAGCTTAGCTCGGAGAAGCTTAGTCCTAGAAAGCTGTAATTTGGCAAGGGAGTACATATTCATCACGCCGAAAAAGTCGTAAAATAAAACCATGAAAATCATTTTTTTTAGGGTACCTTGCACGTAAAACGGGGATGATATTTTTTTTTCTCATCTAATACATGGTGTGGGGTATCGTTGGGTAGGCCGTTTAAAAATATTGTGGGTCCGTGAAAGCCATTTTTCAATTCTGAGATCCGTTTGCGTAATATTAAGCTTTAAAGTGCTATTTTTTGTTAGAGTCAAGTGTCCCCCCCCCCTGCCAGTTAAATGGTTGGTTTTGGATATGTGAAAAAAATCATGGCAGTAGTATATATAACGATATTAAAAGGAAAACTATCACAGCTAAGTAAGGTTTACTAGTTAACGAGTAATAGTCCACCAACTTAAATTTGCAGTTGAAGAATTGACCGTAACGTATATCGATGTATGGGAGAGCATGTTTTTCAACTACAATGTTAAGTTTGTTTTTGGGATAAATTCATCCTAACTACGGAACCCTTCATTGTGCGTAGTCCGACATGCACTTGGCCGGTTTTTTTTCTTTTGTAATATATTTATATTTCTTTTGTAAATAATAAACTATGCATTTTTTGATGCATTAGTGAAAGTAACAAAATCTTTAATTAAATTGTTCATTTAATGACAATAATTAACAATATGAGTACCGTAACATCCTAACTTCCTAACTTAATATCATAAATGCGAAAGTAAGTTTGTTTGTTACCTTTTCAAGCCTAAACCACTGAACCGATCATCCTGAAATGTTGCATATACGTTGTCAGGTGTACAGAAACGGACAAAGGATACCTTTCATTCCGAAAAAAAGTGTTGTTCCCCAAGTCTCGCTTGCCTGCGTGACCGCGGGAATAGTGCGCGAGCGAGATAAAGAGTGAGGTGGCCCTGAGGTAGTATAGACCCTTAATGTGTTATATTTAGGAAAATAAAAAGAAGCAGTGGTGGCCCAGTGGCAATGGCCCCGACTTAGGAGTTGTAGGTCGTGGGTTCGAACCCAAGCAGGCGCTTTACTTTGTGTAAATAATTTCATCACCACTGAAGGAAAACATCGTGAGGTAACCGGCATGTCCTAGAAAAAATCGACATGTGAGGTCTAGCAACCCGCAATGGGCTCGTGTGGGAGATTACAGCCCACTCCTGAGCAGGAAGCCTGTGTCCCATCAGTGGGAACATTATAATCTGATTATGATAATATACCTAGATAAACCTTGTGCCTGGTTGTTGACAATAGGCTCGCCCACAATTACATGGCACTTAAACATAACTGGCGAAATGTGACTATACTATAGGTAGGTACACCTCTGCCTAACCCTTCAGGGATTACAGGGATGATATCGTTATGATGAGATAAACCTTCCGGATTAAATTCTCTAAGTGTTGGTGAAAGCCGCGTCAAAATCCGCTATGTAGTTTAGAAGACCAACACTGTCACAAAGACAGACAAGAAAAACGACTTAGTTTAGTTTATAATATTATGTACAGAATTAACTGTGTACGCAGAAGCTGATAACATTTGGTAGGTATATGAATAATATATGAATGAAGTGAACAATAGCATTAAATAAATTAACCGTGGGTATTTCATGGATATTCCCTAAGCTCTTTTTCCCGGTTAATTGTGAAGAGTCTGTGGACTCTGGATGGAGGTATTATGATACCTCAGCGCCACCTCACTCTTTATCTCACTTGTGGTCAAGCGTGTGCATCAGAATGACGAGTGTATGACTTCAAATGGTCATCCTATATGCATGAGAGCAATGTACCGAATGTAAGTACGTAAAATTTGAAGCAACGTACTATTTTGACAACTACAGTTATTAGAAAAAGTATGTGAGCCCGGAGCCGTCAACGAGATATCATAATGGCGGATCATGTATTCTAAATCTGAACAAATTACCAACTATCTGAGTGTGTAATTCCTACCGTAGCATGGCAATGAAAGAGCAATGTGCGTTACCATATTAAAAACATAACCAGATGCTATTAACGGTTAAACAGTAATTAAAGCAATAAAAAATTCTCCACATTTAGAGCCTATCCAATTTCTAGTCCAACTACTTATGCCTGTGATACGTTGCTATGTCTAAATGAAAGGGATTTCTTGTGTGAAATGACAATTCCTTTAGGCGACTTTTAGTAAAGTAGTTTTAATAGCAATTACCAAGGACTTCAAATTATAAGTACATTCGCTACCTTGCTCGTACATTGCTCTCACGCATATAGCATGAGCAAGCGAGGCAGGGTGGCAGTGAGAATACTTCAAGGCGCCGACAGTTTAAGAAATGTCTTTTTATGGTGAAAATAATGGTGATAAAAAAACATTGTATCTGCTTTAAATTTAGTTCAGTTATTAAAAGCGTATTATGCAATGTTTCATGATTTAATTTTAAGTATTTTTTTAATACTAGCGGCTTATTGTTGGGTTTGGAGGTAACTTTGTAACTTTTTCTGTCGAGAAAATTTTATGGAATATTAATATTCATCTTCATAATAAATTTAATTGCATTCCGTAATGTATAGGTAAAAGTATTACAATGGCTTAAAGCTAAGGTACAATTACGTAATGAATGTTTTCGTCAAAAAAATAATACCATTAATCCTCAACTTTGCCGTATATTTATTTCAAAATTAAAGCTGCAGTATTATCGAAATAACGGATAAATTTGAGGTATTTGCGGCTGTTGCGGCTGGTATTACTTTGCCACAAAACTTCAATACCTACTTGACTCAAATTTAAGTGACAGTTGAGATTTTTTTTTGCGATTACGACGTTGGACCCTTTTTTTTTAGGTGGGAAATTTACTTCTCCCGCTCTGGGTCTCAGTAGAACCCACTCCGGGTTCTACTGACTAAAACCCACCGGTGTTCCTTCCGTTGCCTGTGTGCCAGGGCCACGATATCCCTTTCGGACAAACTCGCAACCCTGGCAGGCATTGGCCCTAACGGACCCCGTTAGTTGGTGCTGACATCTCTTTGAGGTGTGCGTGGAACACAACGCGCCGTCGACCCGGGCCTGGTCCTTAACGGACGGTGAGCTACCCAACACTCACCGTCCGCAAGCCCGCGCCTGCGGTGGCTGAACCTACTTAGTCTGTGGGTGGCTGGAAGTCAGCCTGCGACTTCTGACACCCGGGGCGTCTCCTGCGGCGACTAGGGGCGCGAGGGCGTGAACCTTGCCTCTCCCTCACGCGTTCCGCCTTCTCCTTCGCGAGCATTACTGCTTCGCAAAAGGAGGTGACGGCCTCCCATGCACTCTCGCTCCGAACTATGGCGTGAACCAGGGTCGGACGCGAAAGATCGCCGCCGCCGATCGCCTCCGTGAGGACACAGCGGTGGGTGCTCCACCTACACCTACACCGTATGCTCCACCGTGTCCTCCGGGCGATCCACACAGACGTTTGACCCTTGGAGAAAGATATTTAGTTTGATGGTCTGCACCTAGGGTTGCCAACCAAACTGTTAAAAACAGTCTTAAACTGCTTTTCACTCTAAAATACTGTTTACTGTTCAACAAAAATAAAATATAAGTCGAATGTACTGTTTTCACTGTTAACTAGAGCCACAAATAAATAGTTACATCTACTACGTAGAACAAGATGCAGGCAACGGGGAATGGGCGCGGTGTTTGAGTTAGCCTTAATCTCATTACATTAAAATAATAAATAAAAAACTGATGAATTTTTCAGAAATACTGTTTATTTTCCCTATAAAACCATAATAATTATCTTTTTTCTTGTACAATAAATTTGCAACCCTATAGCCTTACCATTAATATATAACATAATTCTAATACATGCTGTATATTGCAAAAGCCTCACGCAGCTTCATTAACCGAATAACTAAAGGAATAATATTATAAACGTTAATATCAGCATGTCATCAATTAAAAAATGTATACGCCTCTAGCAAAACATAGAAGTCAACTGAATTGTTAGTGAATACCAAATTGTGTGTACTGTGTTTAACAAATAAATATTAATTTAATCATTCATTCATTCATCATTATCCCAAATCAGTTTACCGTTCATGTTAACCTCCGCTTTACCATGTCAAGATATCTTTTACTACGTAGTTATACCTACTTGTTTAAACTATGAACTGCAAGCTCCTGAAATTGAGCTCGTTATAATTTTAACTCAAGTACTTAGTATTCACTACATTGGAGTTCAACAAAAACCACTAATGAGGGTTTTCATAAAAATTCACGCCACTTTGACAAAAGGTCTTCCATTTCGACAATTAATTTAAAATATGATGATGTCGTTCATCATTCGGTCATGACTAAAGAAAATATAGGCGCTTTGTCACTTTTGACAGGTGTCCGAACAAACGTCATTTCAGAAAACCCTCATTGATAGTAGTTCCTTTGTCCTATAATAGTGCCTGCCTTGACAGAGGATAAGTTTCGTCGTCTTAGAATGTGGTAACATTGACTACCTTTCTACTTATTATATATTGTTTCCTTCCTATTTGTTAGAAAATCATGAGAATACAATCGCCTTGTGGAATCTTCATAGCAAGTGTTTGCCTGTGACATATTTCAGGCGTCAATAGGGTTTAGACGTTTATGATGTGTCATGTATTGTGTACCTTTTCATTAGTAAGCTTTTAGATAACATGTGCCTTGATATAATTATTTAATTGTTAATAAATAGTAATTAAACTACTGCACGTCCATTATTATTTCACTAGTTAACGCTATTGAATGTTGAAAGGGCTTAAACTTAAACAAGTGGCAATCGCTTTTCGGTCGTTCGTAAGTCGGTTAAAAACTAAAGAAGGTAAGAACATAATATTATTTTCCAATTGGTGTACCTAGATAGATATAATCCTCTTACTATGTACACCATAAAAATTACGGATTTAGATGTGTAGAAATTTTATATGGGGTGACACAATGGGCGGTCTTATCGATAAAGCCGCGATACCATTAGGCAAGTCACTTGTAAGCAAGTTGCAAATTGCATACAAGCTACAACATAAATGAGGTAGTTTGAACTTGTACAATTTTATAGTCAAGTGACGTGCAAATTGAACGCACAAACGTTAGTTGCACATTTAGAATTGTGAACGAGTGACGTGTATAACCGGCGACGATGCTTCTTTTTTTTATTCAATCGGTAATAGGTTATCTCAGAAATTACTCAGCAAGCAGCACCGACCACAGCAGCACGTCTTCCACCCATGATGTCTTACTCAATTGTTAAATATCTCCTCTTGTATGCAAGTAAATCTGCATGCAATTTGCAAACTCTCGAAAACGTGTTTCCAATGCAAGCAACTTGTACGCAAATGTAACGTCAACTTGCATGCAAGACTTGCTTAATGGAATCGAGGCTTAAAAGCGATGTTTTTAACTGACTTCTAAAAATGAGAAGGTTATAATTATGTTCTAGTATAGTAGTAGTAGTTCTATGTTCGAGGTCTACCTTCCCCCACCAAGTCAGAATCTAATGACCAGAATCCCATCGAAATCGATGGAAATCCTCAAATTTTTTATGCACACCTGTTGCAATTTGGGTATTTTTAATAGTAACTAGTGCATTTAATCTCGGAAAGCACCATTAATTTAGTGAAGTGGAACTGATGATGAAGACCACAGATGACCACTGAAACTCCTTAATAATAAGTATTTCACGGGTTGTGATTCGATTAGGTACTTTAATATGGTTGCTAAGCAATTTATGCTCGTCCCAATACTCCCAACGCATATGGTGAATTGGGACTGATGGTGACTTCATCATCAGCTCTACTTCACCGTCTCCTCCGTCTCCACACCCTTCGCGTCATAAGGGTGGTCTCTAGTTTTCTTTCCAACAGGATCTTCAGGGTGGTGGTCGGCGGGGCCTTATCTTGCAGCGCGCCCTCGATCTCCTTCCCTAGTGCCTGTCGAAGTGGCGGCAGTCAGTGAACGTGGGTAAGATGCAGGCGATGGGCACTGGATCCGCGCATTGCTCGATCCCGCCACCCTTGAAACTGCAAGGTGCTGACATAGATAGGTCGCCCCGGATCAAATACCAGGATGTCACCATCGAGCTTCGGCTCACGACGAACTGTAGGAGCGTCGAGTCAGCATCTCTGTCACTGGTCGCGTCTCTCCCGGGCCTCCCCCGGATTACTTGGGGGTCTCACCTGGCGGGGACAGACCGCCTAGATGTCGTAAAGAAAGCGACGCTGTAGCAGCGTCGCGGCGCGCCTACTGTAAACAATAAGCAATCACTCACATGAGTGCGCGACGCTACGCGCACCCAAAATACTACCAGACGAATAGGCTCTCACAATGCGGGGCCACCATATACTCTCTGCGGTTTAAGACGGGGGGCTAAGACCTGGGACCGCATGCCACGCCCCCTGATGTGGGTCGTGCAGCCTCAAATTTCTGTAACCAGAAATCGCTTTTTCCTCAATTTCTTTTTATTTTGAAATGGCTTTTGATTCAGATTTGTAAAAAAATTACTCGGAAAAAGTCTATTCTGTCTTATAATAGAGCAGCAAAAATAATAAGAACGATTAGGTCTCAAGATTCTAATGATGAAAGGGAAGCACGACTAAGCTTTCAGCGGGAACGTCAGTCGTCATCACGTGGGTTCTCAATGAAAGAGTCTCGATTAACTGCAGTTTGTGAGCGACAAAGACTACCTCGCTCATTGGAATCCCCCACTGAAAGCCGAAAGGAAATCTCGACAGAGCGCTGATCGTAAACAGTTAGTTGCGTGATTTATTGTGTATAATGATTTTAAAGTAAGTATTTGTATTGAATAAAAAATAATATTATGTATTAAGACAAGACGAAAAAAAAAATTTAAGTACTTACTGTTTTTACCTAGATAGCGGTTCGAAGAACAAAGACAGTTATTGATTTGTTTATATTATAACTTAAATATAAAATTACATCACGCCAGTTTTCCCCGAGGAGTTAGACAGAGGTTAACGTATAGTCTGTGCGTATAGTATACCCACACTTCGCTTTGTTTATGTTATGTATTTTCTAATCAAAACTATAGATAACACCAACATTTATCCCAGTTGCCATTTCCTACAAATTGTTACAGGAACCGCAAACAGCTAAATGAGACCATACGGAGACGCAAGAGGGAGATAATGGTCCATTCAGACGACACGTACATTTAGAGCCGGCCGGTAAACTTTATCTTTGAACGCATCTGACTGGCCTTTTACCTACTTACACCCGCCTTCTACTTAGGCTAATTGCTATTTCCTCGTAAACATACGATAAATTACTCCCTTTCACACTATTTAACTACAAACATGTTTTAATACTGTTTTTGGACATGTATTTTTCAATTTGTATCTTTTATAAAAGGTTAAGGTAAGTCCCTGTATTTTTTTTTCCAAATTGAAGTTGAACTTCAGTTTCGAATAAAAAATACAGGGACTGACCAGAACAATAAATTAAAAAAAAAACATTTATGGCTGTCCGTCGACATTTTGGCAAATAAAGAAAGAAAGAAAGAAAAAGCATTTATTGGGACTCGCAAAGATCACAAATTAAACTATACAAAAACACAATTATAGAAACATAAAGACCAAAACAAAAATAAAAAAAGCATTGTGTTGTGTGTAGTGGCTAGCATTCATTTTAAATTTAATTAAATTGATTTATTTCCGACTAGTTTGTCCATAATTGTTAGTTACAAAGGTCTTAATTCTATGTTAGTTGCAAGTTGCAACATCATACAATTCAAATAACAAAATCACTCATGTCAAAAATGCATAGGTAGTGTCATCTCGACACATGAAGCTGGTTGAATCTCCCCAACACTGCAGACTCTGGCCTCTCAGAGATCACCCTTAGGATTCCGTTGGAACTCCCCCGAATCTGGCTCATCAGAGAAGCTGTTTTCTTACGTATACTGACAAAAAAGTCATCGACTCTTGCTTCAGCAGAATCGAGAGAACCTGACCAAAATCCTAAAGGCGTTATTATAATATTGTATGCAAAAAGCGTTGTAGGCCTGCTGGGTGTAGTTGAACCATAAAGGGCTGGCGTATAACATTATCAGCAATAACCTCTGAACAGTGTTAGTTTTACGAGTATATCTACTGTACACCTTGCTAATCTATGAACAAACATGTTAGCACGCACCGACAATGATCGTCGTTCCCGCTCGATATCCGCATCGTCATTCACGTCATTCATATCTGTCACAATGTGTCCTAGTTACTTAAACTGAGCGACACGTTCTAAAAGCACTCCGTTCAGATAGACAGCCACAACCTACCTCTAATGACCATACACACACACTTTTCGTTGTACATCAGATCGTGGGCCACAGCATATGAATCACAGATATCGAACAGTTTTCTTAAACCACTGGCCAAGCTCAGCAACACCATGTGGTCAGAGTAACTAATGTTATTAACACAGACGTTATCTATATGAAAACCGACATGGTTCTTACTGAGCTCATTTATCAGCTGATCAACGTACAAGTTAAATAGTCTTAGAGAGGATAAAAGATAGGAGGCCTCCTTGTCTCATGCCACACTCCAGTGCATACTCATCCGACAAAACATTAGAAAGAAAAGAAAGAAAGACAATTCGTTTGTTCATTCCCCCACTTTACGAAGTTCTTCTAGTTTTTGTACCAGGGAGAACACATTAATGAGTCCATCTGGAGCCCCTACCTCTCCAAGCTTGGCCCAGAGCCTGTTGTAGTCCAAAAAGTCAAAGGCCTTCGATAAGTCAAGGAAGCAAGCATAGGCAGGTGTTTTATTCTCTTTACGTAGCAGTTGACAGTATGTTTCAATGTCAAGATATCACTTTCAGTTGATAGTGTCTCACGGAAGCCAAACTGCGCGTCATAAAAACTTAATGTGCTTGCTGAGTTGAGCGTCAATTAGACCATCGAAGACGTTCGCAATTACAGTCGCTATAGAGATAGGTCTATAGTTGCTTTGTTCTGTGACGTCCCCAATAACATTTTACAATAAACAATAATTTCCAACAGTTTAGCCGGTGCGTAAGAGTATACAGAAGGTAAATAGCATGGCTAGGAACCTAAATATATATAAACTTGCCTGCATACTGCAAGTGCTCAATACTGAGACCAATAAAATTGAGAGAATATTTACACACACTATAAAACTGATTTACATCCGTCCTCGTAGCATAAGGTCCAGTTGAAAACAAGCGTCAGGTACTAGTTGTCTAGCATTTATGCTGAACTTGGCCTTTTTGGCACAGCCGTGAGGCACACAATACTATTTTAAGTATTTCTGTTCTTGTGTGAATATTGTGTGCCTTAACCTGGGTAAAATAATAGTAGATTGTTGCACCGAGCACAAAGTGAGTTATTAATGCACAAGTGTATCTGTATAATCTACTTTTCTTTCAACTGCTATATCACAATCTACCTACCGTGATAAAATATACCTACTCAAAATAAAAAGTCAAGTATTATAAATGAAAACAAAGTATTTCACCAAGTTGGTTTTATTCAGCCGATTTTTATTTTCAGCTAGTATCTTTTTGATCTAATGTATACATTTTATAATAAACTTAATGTGAGACATTAAACCTCTATGGTAAATTTATATCTAAATAAAAAACAGTGCAACAATGAGATTTAATATAACATTTCTGCACTGTTTTGGTTCTAAGCAAATAGTACGTCCTTTGTGATCGGGTTTGTAGTGATTAATGGATAACATTACTACGTAGTTGAAAGAAAATTTATTTACTGTCTTTCTTCATTCTTAGACCGTCACTGCCCGGGGATTTCCTTTAACCATGTTATTAACAATCTTTTCCACGTCTTTACTGGAAAAACCTATCAAGTTTTCTGGATCACTGACACCAGCAACAGGCACCACAATGCAGGAGGATGGTGGTGAAATTCCTTTGAAATGATCCTTGAAAAAGTTTGCTATATCCTTAGGCTCGCTATATCCTTCCACAGTCACTGGAACGCTTACCTTACCCTTCATTTTCTTAGTTCCCTTCCAGAATGCCCCAAAGTTTTTAGCGGAGACATGGTCTGCTAAAATGTCCATTTTAAGCTGGTTTCTTTATGGTTTTGATAGAATTTTAGCCTAGACTAGAAAATTGTACGTGTTGTATAATGTCGCAGATGGTTTTTTGAATCCGCTGTTTTCCATATCCACTATCTGTTTTACAAAACAGCTCCGTTTTTTCCTTTAACAAAACCATTGCGATACGTTTAACAAAACTGCTACCCAAGTTTAGAGGTAATGCAAAATGGCTTATCTGCAGTCAAAAGATGCGTTTAGTGTGGCTTCTAATGCCGAATCGGTCGCAGCAACTAAGATATGGCACCCTGCCCATTTGGTTTAGGTTAGGTTAGAACTGTGACCAACCACGCGCGAGCCGAGCGACTAAAGCGAGCGGTGCCGCCGCAGCGGCCAGCAAACGCTACTTCCAAGTTGGTCGCAGTTAACTAATTTAATATTTTTGGGACTGACTTTCATAAAACTCTGATTATTAAAATTGCCCTTAAAATCACAATTTTCCCTTGAGTTTGGGTAATTTTCACTCATATTACTCGTTTTTAGGGTTCCGTACCGCAAAAGAAAGAAACGGACCCCTATAGGATCACTTCGTTGTCCGTCTGTGTGTATGTCCGTCTGTCTGTCAGTATGTGAATACCCTTTTTCTCAGGAACGCGTGGAGGTATCAAGTTGAAAATAATATCAAATAGATCCCTAGGAGTTCAATAAAAATCAAGCTTCATCAAACAAGCTAAGCGTTGATTTAGAACTCAATATAAAAATACGTACGGTGATTTATGCTACATACCGACTTTGATATTCGCAAATAAATCAAAACCTATGGGTACTCGTACGTCCCGTTGACCTAGAATCATGAAGTTTGGCAAGAAGCAAGGTCTCACAGCACAAGTAAAGAAAAAGTCCAAAAATCGTTAATTTGTAGTTTTATCACAAAAAAAATATGTTCGCGATTACAAACATATATTTGCAGTTGGAAAATTGACCGTGGCGTATTATATATTGTTTTTGGGACAAAATCATCCCAACTACGGAACCCTTCATTGTGCGTGGTCCGACACGCACTTGGCCGGTTTTTTTATTTACGACGCCATTATTGTTGTAATGACACACAGAGCCATTAGCGACAAAATTTGGAACTAAAATCTGCATACAATCTAACGTTTCATATTACGCTGTTTTACATACGAGTATCCTCTAATCGTTGACTCACTGCATTGATAAATGCAAAACGTGTACCTATGCAATTCTGCGTGTTAAAGTAACATTATGGAAAATCATTTAACGTCGTTCAGCTGTTTTACATAACGGAGCTGTTGCTGAGCTGTGCTGACAATCCATCAGCGACATATACATGTCGTCATATAAAAGACAATTGTCTGGTTTGCCACACAAACATACCTACGAACAGCCTGCCTAGCCTCGTTGTGTACTTCCCTCACATGCTTGTTATGTAGCGAAGCTTCTTCCTCAATATATTAATTTATTCAAATTAAAATGAACATGTACTTAAAGTAAGTATAAGAAGAGGAAAATGTACTAAATTAAGTATAAGAATAGGGAAATGTACTAAAATATAAGAAATATAAACAAACAAAATAAGTAGTATTTACACTAAATTCATACATTATACGAGTATAACTATAAAATATACACACCTAAATCTAATATATTAAACTAAAAATGTAAGTTGTACAAATTAGTTATTAAGACAACCGCACAATCAGATACATTTCATATTAGATATTTTTTATGTGGTTTTGTGGAATGCGGACCGGTTACCTGAGCGAGCGCCCGCGCCTTGTCTACCTGCCTCTTTCACTCTCGCGGCGCACGCCGCAGTCGAGAATATTTACCGGTCGCTAGCGCACGTCGCTCTCGCTCATACCGCTTATCATTTGATGTTTGATGCATGTTTAATCTAGTGCTTTTAGGACTTGTACCTAGTGCTATTCAGTATAATTGTGCCTATCGTTTCTTTCTGTGCTCTTCATTTCGCCTTCTAATTTTACTATCTGTGTCCTGCGAACTCTTTTCTATCTGTGAACTTTCTTGGACAATACAATACTTCTAAAACGTAAGCTTTTGTGTTTGCTTTATTTATTGCAACCCATTACCGCTTCATTGGTGACCCCGACGAACACGAATGATGACAGAGCCGAAAGACACACAAAATGGCGACGACAACGTGCCACCTAGCACCTCGCATGATATCCAGCGAGTTGGCATACGAGTACCTCCATTTTACCCGGAGAAACCGGCATTGTGGTTTTACCAGCTTGAAAGCCAATTTTTCCTGGCTAACATAACAGCTGACACCACCAAATTCCATCATGCTATGGGGCAGCTGGATCCCATTTACGCATCGGAGGTGGAGGATATCATAGCTGGTCCCCCAGCACCCAATAAGTACGAGCGACTGAAGTCGGAACTCATAAGGCGACTTTCAGCATCCAAGGAGAAGAAGATCCTGCAGCTGGTAACGCGTGAGGAACTGGGCGATCGGAAGCCCTCCCAATTCTTGCGCCATATCCAGCATCTTGCAGGACCCGACGTCCCAGAGGACTTTCTGCGCACCGTGTGGTCCAGCCGCCTGCCGAATAATATCCAGACCTTTGTAGCCTCGCAGTCGAAGGCTACTCTGGACGAGGTCGCAGAGCTGGCTGACCGCATCCACGACATCGCAGCCCCCAGCCCGCACGTAGCGGCAGCTACAGCACCAGGCACTTCTCCAGAATTAAGCCATCAAGTAGCGGAACTCACACGCCAGGTGCAGAAGCTGACGACCAAGTTAGACAGGATGTCAAGGCCGAAGTCACGGAGATCCAAATCAGGAAGTCCGGATCGTAGCAACTCCCGTTCAAGCCGTTCCCAGTCCAACTACCGGAAATACCCTTTGTGTTGGTACCACGCAAAGTTCGGTGAGAGGGCAAGTAGGTGTACAAAACCGTGCGATTACAAGCCAAAGGGAAAAGAATAGGGCAGTCCGTCATGGCGACTGACGCCTTCCCAAAACCAGGTCGCTTGTTTATAACCGACCAGCGGTCAAAAGTGCAGTTTTTAATAGATACAGGCAGTGATATATGTGTGTTTCCTCGAACATTAGCGAAAGGTAAACAAAGCCAAACGAACTATCAACTGTTTGCCGCTAATGGGTCTGTTATAAATACGTATGGATATGCTCATTTAGTTATTAATATAAACTTGCGCCGCGACTTCGCTTGGCGATTTATTGTAGCAGACGTAACGCGGGCCATCATAGGTGTAGATTTTTTAGCATTTCATAATTTAATAGTAGATGTACGTAACAAATGTTTAATAGATAATAATACTATGCTCACCACCGCGGCTTCGGTCGCGAGTTTTTCTGACGATGTTTCTTCGGTGAAGGTAACACCGGGTGATAAAAATGATTCCGTGTACCATGCAATACTATCAAAGTACCCTAACATCACTCGTCCCTCAGGTATGCACCGTACACCAAAACATAACATAACGCACCACATACGTACTAAACCTGGTCCACCAGTATCTAGCACACCACGCAGATTAGCGCCAGATAGGTTAAAGGTTGCTAAAGCTGAATTTGAGGCCATGTTACAGATAGGTACGTGCCGGTCGTCAGAATCACCATGGGCTGCTCCACTTCACCTCGCGCTTAAGCGGGACAACAGCTGGCGCCCATGTGGTGATTACCGGATGCTTAACGCCAGAACGGTCCCAGACAGGTACCCCATACGCCATATCCAAGACTTTTCCCACAACCTTGCAGGATGCTCCGTCTTCTCGACAATAGACCTCGTAAAGGCATATAATCAGATTCGTGTCAATCCCAGTGACATTGAGAAGACTACCATCACAACGCCGTTCGGCTTATACGAATTTCCATTCATGACGTTTGGACTTCGTAATGCCGGACAGACGTTTCAACGTTTCGTCGATGAAATGCTGCGTGGCCTAGATTTTGCCTATCCGTACATCGATGACATTTTGGTATTCTCAAAAGACCAGGCAACCCACACAGCCCACCTGCACCAAATATTCAGCAGGTTGGCGGAATATGGCATGGTCATTAATACGGCAAAGTGCGTGTTTGGAGCCTCGGAGGTAACATTCCTGGGTTACAACGTTTCGGTGAACGGTACCAAGCCCCTGCCAGACAAAGTAGTGGCCATTAACAATTTTCCCGTCCCGAAAACGGTGAGAGAGTTGCGCAGGTTCCTCGGAATGATAAATTTTTACCGTAGGTTCATTCCTGACGCTGCCACACACCAAACACCGCTGAATGCTCTTCTAACAGGTTCCGTGAAGGGTTCCCATCCCGTACATTTCACGCCTCGAGAACAGGAAGCCTTCGAAGCGTGCAAACGTGGACTGTGTCAAGCTGCCATGCTAGCTCACCCAGACTGCGATGCAAAACTTGCTTTGGTTACCGACGCTTCGGACGTAGCTATGGGTGGCGTGCTCCAGCAGTTAAAGGATAACACGTGGCAACCTCTAGCGTTTTTCTCCCGCAAGCTGAGTCCCTCGCAAACCAAATATTCCCCATATGATCGCGAGCTCTTGGCAATCTATGAGGCGGTCAAGCACTTCCGTCATATGATCGAGGCACGTGACTTTGTGATATATACTGACCACAAGCCACTTACATTCGCATTTCATTCCAGGAAAGAGAACTGCTCTCCCAGGCAATTTCGTAACTTGGACTATATTTCGCAGTTTTGTACTGACATTCGGCATATTTCAGGGAAGGATAATGTGGTGGCTGATACTTTATCTCGAATCGATGAGATTGTTTTACCTCTCGATCTGCAAAAGCTAGCTACCGCACAAAACACCGACCCTGAACTGAAACAACTCTTGAATGGCATTAACTCCCTACACTTGGAGAAGGTAAAACTACCTGGCACACCTTCAGAGCTGCTTTGCGATGTAAGTGGTACTACACCTCGACCATATGTGACGAAGGAATTACGTCGACAGGTTTTTGAGAGCCTACACTCTCTCAGCCATCCCGGTGCTAACGCCAGTATCCGACTGATCACCGACCGCTATGTATGGCCTGGGATCAGGAAGGATTGTAGGGAATGGGCGCGTTCATGCCTAGCGTGTCAACGCGCAAAGGTACATAGACATGTATCGGCACCGTTGGGCACGTACAAGCTTCCACGCGCTAGGTTCAGGAACCTACATATTGACCTCGTCGGACCCCTACCACTATCGCACGGATACCGGTATTGCCTCACAGCAATCGATCGTTTTACTCGATGGCCTGAGGCCCTCAGGCCATCGAGTAAAATACCCTTACAGGATATTACAGCCGAGACAGTAGCAAAAGCCCTCCTGAGCGGATGGATATCCCGTTTTGGCTGTCCCACAAACGTCGTTACAGACCGTGGCGGGCAATTTGAATCGACCTTGTTTCGCCACTTATCACAAATAGCTGGTTTCCAACATAAAAGGACGACGGCCTATCATCCAGCCTCTAATGGGCTCAAATCAAATCAAATCAAATCACTTTTATTTGTTAACACAGGTAGAAATACAGATCTTGAGTTTGGTGAACAGAACGCTATGTTATGCCAGGAGGCATACAAATATGGTGTGCATCTATCTAATTATTATGAATTTAAATAAAAATAAAAAGGATGTTTGAAATTCATGCATAATTAAAATTTCAAAATAAATCATAACAATTATATAATATTATTTTAAAAATTGTACGATGTCATATTTAAATGAGGAATTATTTAGTTATAAATGTCAAAAAATAAAAAAAACAAGTCAGAGCAATTGAAAATGTCAAAAATTATTACATGTCAATATTACAACCTCAAATTAATTCGTCATTTAAGTTTTTTCATTTAACATAGATGCAAAACACTATATTGAGTCATCATTTAAAAATTCATCCAGTGTGTAGTAACATTTGTCACTAAGTAAGCTATTAAGTGCCTTTTTGAATTTTATTAATGGCATATTTTTAATGGCATCCGGTATTTTATTATAAATTTTTGGAGCGTTGCCGAAAAGGCTTTTACGCATTAAGGCTGTTTTACATTTGACATTACATAGTTTGTTACAGTATTGAGTACGCAATGGCTTTCTTCTGACCGCCGATAAGCTGACAAATAAATGCGGGTTTTTTTTTACAAACAATGCAGTTTCCATTATATACATTGCTGGCAGTGTCAATATCTTTAGTTTTCTGAAATACGGAATGCAGCTATCCGTTGTTTTTAGACCACACATGGACCTCACACAACGTTTCTGCATCCTAAATACAACCTCCCTATTAGCTGACTGCCCCCAGAAAATAATACCGTATCGTAAAACAGAAGCTGCAAGTCCATGGTATGCTGCTAACAATGTCTCAATATTAACCTTTTTTGAAAGTTGGAATAGTGCATACGCAGATTTACTTAGTCTTTTACATATTATGTCAGTATGAATGTTCCAAGTCAATTTATTATCAATAGTCATTCCTAAGAATTTAGCACTATCAACTTCCTGAATTTCATGGTCTTTATAGTTGATATTAATGTTATTATTTTCACGACGCTGATGGTATTGCATGATATTGGTCTTACTTAGGTTAATTTTCAAATTATTATCTTCAAGCCAGTTTATTATTTTAGTCAAAGATTCATTAATATCATTTTCATAATTATTTATGTCATTGCATTCTATTATTGCTGTGCTGTCATCTGCAAAAAGAACCATCTTATGCTGAATGATTTTTGGGAGATCATTGATGTAAATCAGAAATAGAGGTGGTGCCAATACGCCACCTTGGGGTACGCCATATTTTATGGGTCTTTGCTTTGAGAAGTATACAGTTTCTAATTTAGTTTTGGGACATAATCGAGTGACTTCAGTGCATTGAACTCTATCAGTTAAATATGATTCTATCAATTTTAGGATATTTCCCCTTACGCCGTAGCCATACAGCTTTTGTAGCAATATCCCATGGTCAACATAGTCGAAAGCTTTCGTCATATCAGTAAAAATAGTACAAATTGGATTATTTTTATCAACTGATGTCATAATACTATTAATTAAATCAAACAGTGCCAAGTTAATATTTATGTTTTTGCGATAACCTTTCTGTTCATTGCAGAATAGGTTATATTTTTCAAAATATGTGTACATGGAGTTGTATATAACGTTCTCAAAAATTTTGGACAAGACGGAAATTTTTGCAATGGGTCTATAGTTTTTCATATTTGTTTTGTCATCTTTTTTAAGTAAAGGTTTAATAATAACTTTTTTTAAGCTGTTTGGAAATTTGCCATCAGCAATACAAAGGTTAATAATGTGAGCTAATGGCTGTGCTATATTTTCCTTTACGTACTTTAGGACTTTAGTACAGACGCCATCCCAACCAACAGTATTTGTATTTTTTAGATTAGAGATAATTTTTATAATGTCATTTTTCGAAACCGGTGACATAAATAGAGATTGTGATGAAAGATTGTCAAAGACATTACCATTAATCTTGTCAGAATTTATATTATTTTCAATTGTGTCAATAAAGTAATTATTAAATTCATTAGCAATGTCATTAGGGTGTATAAAAGTCAAATTGTCTCTGTTTATAGTCATAATATGTTCCTGTGGTAAGCACGTTTTAGATTTATTAATAACTTGCCAAGCGGCTTTAGATTTATTCTGAGAAGAGCTTATAAAATAATTGTTTTGGGCTTTTTGCGTCAATTTTATAATTTTTTTATAGAGAGTAGAGTATTTTTTTAGATTATTCTTATTTGTTGAGCTAGGGTCAAATCGATATTTCCAAAGTAAATGTCTTTGTTTCTGGCTGCATATCTTTATCCCTCGAGATATCCATTTAGTTTTTCTATTCAATTTGATAGTTACTATCTTTTCTGGAAAGCATAATTTATAAAATAGTAAGAAATCGTCCATGAAGGCTTCAAAAGACACGTTTGCATCTTTAGCATTAAAAACTTCTACAAAAGATAAACTGCCTAGGATATTTTTAAATTTAACCAAATTATCTTCAGAGTACTCTTTCTTTTTACATTTCCAAAGTTGTAATTTGCAAGTTATTTTTATGGGCACTTTCAGTATTTGACATGTGTGATCCGAGAGTGCTAGATCTAAGATTTCAGCTTTGCAGCCCCTTTTGTAACTATGTGCAAAATTATCGATGCAGGAATTACTACTGAGTCTTGTTGGTTTGTAAAGTGCTAGTTTTAAATTATATTGTAAGAGGAAATATTCAAATTCAAGAGTAATTTTATTTCTCTTTATTACGTCAATGTTAAAATCCCCTGCAAGAATAATGTTTTTATTTGCCCCAGAACTAAGCCTTTTGAGTATGTTGTCCAATTTTTCATAAAATAATACATAATTATGTTTAGGTACCCTGTATATAGAAATAATAATAATATTATAAGATATAAGTTCGACAGCGCAACATTCAAATAATCCTGAAATCGATTGTTTGGCTGCGTCAGTGAGTATTCGATATTGCAGTCCTGCTCTGACAAAGATGCATGTACCTCCTCGTTTCGTATTTCTTGAATAGTAAGCAGCTAGATAGAAGTTAGGTATATACATTAGATCCTCATTGCCTGATTCCATAAAATGTTCTGTAATGCATATAACGTCTATAATAGTTCCCTTATTGAATAATTCTTCTAGTTTAACTAAAAGTATATCAGATTTGTTCGTTAGACCTGCTATATTTTGATGGAGAATATTGAGACAGTTATAGAAAAAACTGAGAATCATTTGTTGTCTGTGTGACTGGTAAAGCATTCATTTGGTTTTTCTGAGAACAATCAACCTCTAAGGGTGCAGCATTCAGGGCACTTATGTCTAAGACAAGATCTTGAAGATCTGATATGACAGTATTTAAGCCTTTATTGTTCAAAGTTCCATAACGATAGCTGTATGTGTCGGAAGTATAGGGCAGATTTAAATTGGAATCTAAGATATATGCGTAATTATATGTTTCCGCATCCATGCAAAGCAGATTATTGAACATTTCAATTCGGCTGTTATACATTATATTACTGTTTACCATAAATTTAAACGTTGGTAGACATATTATAAAGTTTGTGTGTTTCAAAGTAACTAGTTTTCCGCGTATAAGAGATACAAGTTCAATATAGTTATACGTTTTTCTAAAATGTACGTCGCCAATATAAATAATACAATAGTCATTATATGTAAAGTTCCGTACTTTTCCGTCAATATTATCTAATAAAAGGTTCAGACTACAGTTAGGCTTGCGATAATGGCATATTTCAAAATTATATAATTGCGTTCTCTGTGCGATCTTGTATATTCTATTGGAAGTTTCAGAACTAAGTAGACATATTTTGTGTTTTAAAGATGAGACAGTTTGATCCATATGTGGATTTTTTTTTTGAGAAGTGCTTGAGAGACGTAGTTTGTTATCTTCGCTTTTGTTCGTCAATATCGCGTGTGTAGGTGTACAGTCTGTGCTCATGTTTTCCACAGTTTGTGTCTGTTTAGTTTTTGTGGAATTACTTGTATTTTTATTTGGTGTTTGTTTTTTCTGTTTAACTGGACTGTAAGTGATTTTCTTGTAAATATCATTTTTCTTTATTAAGTCATCGTTAGCCTGCTTCAAATTTTTATTTTCTAACGATAATAGTTCAATTTCAATGTGAGCACTATTTAATTGAGCTGTTAGTTTTCCGATCTCATCCTTTAATGTTGATAGTTGATCGTCTTCATCCTCGGATATGTCTGGCATACTATTCGAGGTGGTACAATCCAGTGTTTGTGAAATTATATCGCTGTCATCATTGTTTGGCTCTGATCTAGTGCGGGTACGTCGGAAAGTTATGTTCTCCAAGAAATTCATGGTATTAATACTTGATATTCCAAATTTAAATCACAAAATAAAATCTCAAGTTTAGTCGGATTCGAACTCTGGTCACAGTGATTAATCCCTTGAGGGCAAGCGTAGTACCGTTGCGCCAAGTGTACAATACGCAAACCATCGAAATTTTCGACCGTATGTTCACGTCGTAAGTGTAATTCAGAGTCAACAGATGTCGTTGTTTCGCAGCGACTAACACAAACTAATTATTTATTTGTGTTGCTAACACTATTATGGGTGAGGCAACATTTAATGCAATTAAATTCCTCAGATTTGCGATAGATGGTGTTGTAATCGCATCAATAACTTCGTGATTCAAATAAAAAACGGATCCGAGATGAGTAACATTAAAAAAACGTCTCTTTAAAACACAATTATTGACAGGTTACCGAGGTTTTTTAACACTTGCACTTTAGATGTGGTCTATGCGAGCAGATTCCTTGGTATTTTCTGTTTTGTCATTGAAATTTATGTTAGATGGACATCGGTCGGATCGTTTCTAATTTCATGATTTGTTTACACATAGGCACCAAAAACTGTTAACAACACTGTCACAGCCAGTTTGTGTGTCCAGCTTCACTTTTATCCACTTAGTATAGTCCAACGACTGATAAGACTATTTTTTCGGATTAATTTAAACGGGAGCACAACACAATACAATGTTTACATGTCAGCGCCACCTAGCGATCCACGTGGCTCGTGGAGAGGTTTCATCGCCAGCTCAAAGCTGCCATAACCTGTCACGCTGATAGCAGCTGGGTTGAGTCCCTTCCCCTTGTACTATTAGGTGTACGTAGTACCTTCAAAGAGGACCTTAAGTCAACGCCAGCCGAACTGGTGTATGGTGAATCATTACGTTTACCAGGAGATCTTCTCAGCCCAGAGGACCACGACGATCCAGACGTCACCAATTACATCGCGCGCCTACGGAGCTTTGCAAATAAATTGCAACCTACTCCAGCGTCACGTCATAGCGGACGCCGCTCACCCTTCATTTTTAAGGATTTGGCCACATCAACACACGTCTTCCTTCGTGATGACACTGTGGCCGGATCGTTGAAACCTGCCTACACTGGCCCTTATGAGGTCATACAACGAGGAGACAAAGCATTCAAGCTAATGGTGAAAGGTAAGACGGTCACCGTATCGATCGACAGAATAAAACCTGCCTACATACTGCGTGATCCAGACACCACAACACACCTCAGTCAACCCCCACTACCTCATACTACTACCCAAACACATATCCCAACCACACACTCACCACAAAATTCCACTCACACTCCCACTCAGAATACATGTCATGAAGACATACCTGACGCCGGAGAAAGCACGGTCAGAAAGACTCGTTCGGGCCGCAGAGTGAGATTCCCAGACTATTATCGCCCGTAGGACGGTCTCTGGAGGGGGGTGGTGTAGCGAAGCTTCTTCCTCAATATATTAATTTATTCAAATTAAAATGAACATGTACTTAAAGTAAGTATAAGAAGAGGAAATGTACTAAATTAAGTATAAGAATAGGGAAATGTACTAAAATATAAGAAATATAAACAAACAAAATAAGTAGTATTTACACTAAATTCATACATTATACGAGTATAACTATAAAATATACACACCTAAATCTAATATATTAAACTAAAAATGTAAGTTGTACAAATTAGTTATTAAAACAACCGCACAATCAGATACATTTCATATTAGATATTTTTTATGTGGTTTTGTGGAATGCGGACCGGTTACTTGAGCGAGCGCCCGCGCCTTGTCTACCTGCCTCTTTCACTCTCGCGGCGCACGCCGCAGTCGAGAATATTTACCGGTCGCTAGCGCACGTCGCTCTCGCTCATACCGCTTATCATTTGATGTTTGATGCATGTTTAATCTAGTGCTTTTAGGACTTGTACCTAGTGCTATTCAGTATAATTGTGCCTATCTTTTCTTTCTGTGCTCTTCATTTCGCCTTCTAATTTTACTATCTGTGTCCTGCGAACTCTTTTCTATCTGTGAACTTTCTTGGACAATACAATACTTCTAAAACGTAAGCTTTTGTGTTTGCTTTATTTATTGCAACCCATTACCACTTCAGTTACACCCTTACTTTTTGTGCTTTCTGACTTGTCTGCTTAAGAGTACCACACAATACTTCTATAATGTCATTAAATAATTTGTCAATAACAATTCTTTGATTAAAGTTTTGACACATCGTATCTGCACAAGCACCAAGTTCACTGGGAACGGTACCTGAATATCTTTTAATGCCTCCTGCAAACAGGCGCAACGCGTTATCGGTAGAACAAATTCCGTGAGGTTTTCATAGAAGTTCTTCCACCAGTGTCGCGTCACACGTGTCTGCACGAGCCTTTATTTACTATTACAAATTTGATTATATTTGTCACATTGGCCCTCACTTCTTTCTCCCCATATGATATTATTAGGTAGGTACTAGTCCAATTGTCAAGAATACATTTATTTCTAATTATGTCAAGATTACATTCATTAATTAGTGGCAAGTGATCTGACCAATACAATTTTATACTAATTCAACTCGGTAAAAAGGTTGCAGTCAGACAATATTTCATTTTAACAGTTAGTTAACATTAGGCTATTGTAACTTTGATAAATTACAAAACTGACCCACTAAAAAGTGAAAAATACAACTCTTTTTACAGAAATAAAAAAACAACCGACCTCCAAAACAATATCACAGGAAAAAATAACTTTAATTTCGGAAGTCGGTGGCAGAAACTAAAATACAGATCGAAAAACACCGACTTAAGTGAAACTTATTTTCACTTTTTAGTGGGTCAGTTTGTAATTTATCTATCTCTATACCAACGTAATATCAACTACTCATCACCTTTTACAAAATATTGTTTTTTTCCGATACAGGGACGTTAATTGTTGAGGAGTTCTCCTGGTAAGAACCAGAAGAACTGCCACTCACCATATGCATTGTGACGAGCATAAATTGCTTAGCAACCATATTAAAGTACCTAATCGAATCGCAACCCGTTAAATACTTATTACGTACTTCGGTGGTCTTCATCATCAGTTCCACTTCACCAAATGGTGCTTTCCGAGAGCAAATAAACGAGTTACTTTAAAAAATACCGTAATCGCTATAGGTGTGCCTATAAAATTTGAGGATTTCCATAGGATTCTGCCCCCATTAGATTTTGACTTGGTGATGGATTGGACTACCTCGGAAGCATACCCTTTCAAACTACAAAAGAATATTCAAAATCGATGCACATTTGACGAAGAAATCGCTGAACATACATAACAAATAAATAAACATGCAGGCGAACATAATTATAACCTCCTCCTTTTTGGAAGTCGGTTAAAAAGGTTGGCAGTCAGACAATATTTTATTTTAATAGTCTGTTGTCTCGCGGGTTTTGTTGCATACGCAGCCGTTACCTACAGGTAAATTAATACTTAAAACCTGCAAATACATCATTTTAAAATATTATTTCCTGCTCAGCTTTTAATACAACATTGGCCGGTTCAGATGAAAAATAAGTAATGGAGGCCATTATCCACGAAGAGCTAATTAAATAAAAAACAAAAGTTAATGGCTTTACCTATTTTTATCCAGCGTTAACCACCAGTAAGCTATCATATTTCTAATATTCTTTAAAAATCGAACGACGATTCGACGATTTGATTCGTTTTAGGTCGAACAAAAGTTTGGACCGAAAAATAAAAAGTGCTATAAATATTTCACGATAAATGCCCAACGGATTAAAAATTGCACTGCAGTTTTCATTTTGAAGCATTTTCAGGTCAGCTAGTTTCAACTAGATTGACATTAGTATTAAAGCAGTCACTTTCTCCGTATTACTACAGATTATCTGTTAATTTGTCATGACCGGACCAAGTTATAGCCAATGTCAACTCCCCAAATCCTAACAGTGATTTAGGGCGCTAATTTATTATCTCCGCAATGCTCCATTGGCTGCCATTTCCGAAACTAAACGAAATGGCAATAAAACACCCAATGAATATAATTTTGGGGCAAATGAGGCATTGAAATCAATGATGTAAATAATGGAACTATAGAGGTATGAGGAACAGGGTGTAAAGCTCACTCATCATCCTTAGAAAAGGGAAGCTCCTCCGACTAGACGGATGCTGTGTCTGGTGGCCGGTGGGCAATTGCTCGATGATTGATGTCGGGACGTTATCGCTGTTTACATAATATTATATGCTAGTCGCGCGGTAAACTCTGCTTGCGCGATGCAGGATTTAGCATGACGTCAGTGTGACGCGTAGTTCGCACGTGGCGATGTAGATTTACGACGACTTTGGCTACACCGATCGATTGGTGAGTGGAACATAATAATTTCTATCTGTCATTTAAACTGAGGGAAATTGGTCTCTTCTCATTATGAGAAGAAACAAGCACTTATAGCCACTTCATAATTCCTAGTTCATAACGTGTTGGCAAATTCGACTAGTAAGTAAGCTGATTCGTGGCGTACTCTAATTACTACACACAGCTATGAGGTACAGGTAAAAAAATTACCGCAAAGCCATACCTAATACGTATATCAAAACAATAGTAGAACACCTTTTTGTTATTTATTGTGGTCTGACCTTCATTTCTCACAAAGGTACCTATTTATTTAACTTCATTGCGTTACTTACAGGCCAATTAATGGGGTTAAAAACTGAAAGCTCGTTATAGGTGGCAGCACAGTTGCCCGTCTACAAATCACCTTTGTTTTGTTTATGTTTACTTTTGTGTCGATTATATTAATTAATAGAAGTAGATGTTTACAAAATACGTATAGATAATGACAGCTAGCTGCCCAATTATTAGACGTTGGATAGTAGCGACATCCTGAAGTGCAAGTGGCAGTTTGTATCCTCATTTCAAAATAATTGTATCAAATACAGCATTGTAAAAGTTCGTTCCTAAAGGATGATCTAATTGGAATTTCTTAAGTGTAACACTGAAATTAGACAGCTATCAATATTATCACATGATTCATGCGTCAAATGAGCAGTGGTGGTCCAGTGGTAATGGGGGTCTTACGAATTGTAGGTCGTGGGTTCGATCCCAGGCAGGCGCTTTACTTTGTGTAAATAACTTCATCATCACTGCTCTCAAAACGGTGAAGGAAAACATCGAGAGGAAACCGGCATGTCCTAGAACCAACAAATCGAAGACATGTGACATCTACCAACCCGCACTGGGCCCGCGTGGTGGATTACAGCGCCTGGGTCCCATCAGTGGGAACATTATAGGCTGATTATGAAACGTCAAATGTGAGTTTGAAACGGTTTGGAACAAGACATTAACGGAAAAATAACAATGTCCTTTATTTAATAAACAGTTACAATGGAGATTCTCGCTGATTCTTCAACTGCTACAGAATGATCGTCTAAACTGCCCTGTAGGAAACGAAACATTAAACCATGTCCTAAACTCGAGTTTTTGAAGTAAAACTTTTTTTTTTTTTTTTAACGTTGCCCCACACTTTGAATTTCTCCTGTATCATGGGTGCGTTTACAAACATTCAAACTCACATACACAAACAGCCAGACCCGGAACAACTACTTGTAGGTCATACAAATATTTGTTCCGTGCGGGAATCGAACCCGCGACACGCAGCGCAGCAGTCAATCACTTAACCACTGCGCCAACCGTGCCGTCCAACCAAACTTTACGCACGCTTGACTCTTGACTCGGGGAGTAAGCTGTTGAATGCGTGACGAGAGCGTTGCGAAAAGTGTGATCGGGCGAGGCGAACGGAAGTTGAGAGGGAGATATAAGTCAGTGAAGATAGAAAGAGAGAGAGTGTAGCGGCATCAACATCGCTCAACATCGCCACATGCGAACTACGCGTCACACTGACGTCACGCAAATCCTGGATCGCGCAAGCAGAGTTTACCGCGCAACTATCATATATATAACGTCCCGAAATCAACCGTCGGGCAGTTGCCTACCAGACACAGCACCCGTCTGGTCGGAGGATCCTCCCTTTTCTGTGGTGGATGAGTGAACTTTACACCCTGTTCCTCATACCACCAAAAGAAAAGAGTTACGTTTCTTATATTACTGTAGGGGTAAGAGAGAGAGGTACGAGCACACATTTTCTTTCTCTCTTTTTCACATATATAAGGTGTATCTATTCATATACGAAATTTCTTAAGTAGTCATTGTACTCATCATTATGAACAATTTTTAATATGGGACCTGAACTGAAGCTGGACTACAAAACGTAACTTAACAAGTATACGACCCGCTCATCCTACACATACATTCACACACGCATACTCATACAATCACACATCCAAAACACTCATGTACACTCAACAGCACATACACAGTCATGCACACGCTCTCACAAGTTCACATAATTATAATTTGTCTTTTTACTGTATTTTTTGTTTTTTTGTACTGTTTTTATTGTGTTTTAAGTAAGTACTTACTGTTGTGAAGGAGCGGAGTCCTCTAATACAGGCATTGCTTAAATGAGGACTCCAAACCCAAATTTTTGGACACATTAAACGTTTTGTTTGTTTGTTTGAAATCGAAAAAAAAAATCAGCTGTTCCCTACATTTTGACGAGTTAAGTGAACATAAATGCAGGGAACAGCTTTAAAAAAAAAATTTTTTTTTTCGCGGTTTCAGCATCTCTTCTTGAATAAAAAAGTTTTACTCCAGTCGTGTGGTAGAAAGCACACTCGTATTTTCCTAAGTGCCACTTTAAGTAAAACAACCTCAAATAAAAACATTGCCTTTAAATTATTATTACCTACGAGCATTTCTACTTCTACTTTCCAACCTAACGAAGGAAAACATTTTCGGAGTGGTGAAAATAATGCGTATTTATATCAAGTAACTTTTCCACAGAGCTTTGTAAAAAAATACGGTATAAATAATCTTGGCTTTGAACTTAACTTAGAACATCAATTATCCGGTACAAACTTCTCGGAGTAGACGTAGCTAGCGACAGTCACAAAAACAAGCGTATACTTAATAGAAGTCAACTACGATAATATGACCCGCCCCTCCAAAATTCGAAACGTTTGAAAGTATTTGTACGCATGCGTGCGTAATGAGACGGCCATCAAACAAAAACAAATCACGGATTTGTTGCTCGACAAGTGGCGTCATTAATCGCTCATTATTATTAGTATGGCGCTGCACTAACGTGCTCTATGAAAACGACACGTGCGTTGTCTTGCGCAATCAGCTAGTTATGATTAGTTGACCAACAAATCTGGTAATAAGTGAGATATTACGAGTACTTACAACTACATACAAACTCTTTCGTAAGGACGTGACTACACACATTGAAACAGTAATTTGGAGGGGCGAGCCATGTTATCGTAGTTTATCTCTACCAGTATAGTTTTTTAATGGAATAGGAAACAATTACTTATAAACCAGCACTATTAGCGTAACATACTATCTACCACAATCTGAATGATTTTGAAGTATATGATAGCAAATTCATCCCGTGGGTGTCGTAAAAGGCGACAAAGGGATTTACTAGACAATGGGCAACAGCGTTCTCTATGCATTTTAATACCATACTGCGATCGCCAACCCGCCTGCCAAGCGTGGCGATTATGGCAACCGGCCCCCTCCCGTTTGGGGGAGGCCTATGTCCAGCAGTGGCCGTCTTTCGAATGAAATGATGATAGCTAATCCATTGCTTCTTAGGTTCGAAAAATTCTTCTGATCAACAACGTAAATAACGCAATGAATGTTGTTGAACTGTCAACATGAAACCCATTGCTACTGATAGTGTGTTGCGTAATTAACCCACTGTTTTTATTAATTCTTGGTATCAAATCTCTTTTGCACCAAACTACGTAAAAACAAAGATGACTTATAAATCTATCACTGCATAGTTCAACATCATCAATCAACTCGACCAATCACAACAGTCCTGAGCTGTTGTGCCATTTATCACTTTCTTATTAATTACTCACGCGCGCCACAAACGACGGCCATTTTGATGTCGAAGATATACAAACTCTTTTGATTGGCTGTTAATGGATTTGCCTTTGCCTACTTATAATTGTCATTTGCTTCCCGATCTTTTATGATTTAGAGGTGTCACAACTAACTTCCCATCCCAACTAACATATTCTTCCCCAAAGCTTTTTATCCGCGTCAATGACATCAAATTATGATGATCATTGTAATAATGTAATAAGTAATAATGTTTATTTTTTCCACACTAATCAACCCACAGTACAGACATTATTAAAATAAATGGAGTGGACTGGAGCCTAAACTAGGGCAGCCCTGTATTTCAGGACTCCAGGTCTTCCTCCCGCGGCGAGTAATTTTGTGTGGTTTCTGATCATTTATGTACATATTTATTAATATAACTAATTATATCTTTTATCTGTTTGTTTCAGTGTACTAATACTCGTCAACGAGTTTCACATTCATTTCAATTATTTAAGTAATCAACTTATTATTGGATTTAGGTTTTTTTTTTTTCTCAACACATCAGACATTGGCAGAATGGTTAACAACGGCACCATTGCCATAGAGAAAATAGAATATAAGATTTAGAGGTACCCATTTATTATTAAAAATGAAGGGTGGGGTTTTTCAGGAGCTGTCTTTCATAATCCATATATAGACATTAAAATACCTCTCTTTTTGACTAACGTGCACAAGGATGTTACGGAGGCAGACATTGCAGAGTATATTTTTGACAAAACAAAAGAGAAAAAATAATGCCTATAAGGATTAAAATGGCGCGCGAACGTAATTACAATGCCTTTAATTTTTTTGTGAGCAAAACACACTTGGACGTTTTTCTCGACGTAAGTCTGTGGCCGAATAATGTTTCTTTCAGGCGATTTGTTAACTGGAAGGACAAAATTACAGTCAAACCTACTGACGAGAGTGAGAGGCACACCACTAAATCTGATAATGGTAGGAAAGATCTATAACAACTTAATATCATATAATTGTAAGTCGCTGAAGAGATCCATTGATGGTGTCAGATGTCTCTGTAAGTTGGCTGATGTCATCGCACTGCAGGAGACCTGGCTGCTACCGCATGACCTGCCGTTTCTGAATGCTGTAGATGATGAATTTGGTGGCACGGGGACCTCTGCTGTGGACACATCTGCGGGCCTACTACGGGGGAGGCCTTTTGGAGGTGTCGCCATATTATGGCGAAAGAGTGCTTCAGTCGGTTAAAGTGTTAGAGTGCAATGACGTTCGCTTAGCGGCTGTGAAGATAAACTATGTAAGTGATAAATCTGTGATAATATTTAGTGCGTATAAGCCTACTAACTGTTCTGAAAATTTTCCTGAGTTTACACAATGTTTAAGTAGAATTTGTTCAATTATTGACGACACTAGAGACACGGAAGCAATTTATATGTTAGGCGATTACAATGCGAAATACATTGCAAGCTATAGTTTTGTATAATTTAAAAGCATTTTTTCATTTTTGTAAATGTGAGTACCATGGAGCCGTTTATTATGTTATGATGTATGTTGACTTAAAAAAAGCCTGGCAGTTGAGAGTATGTCATGCTCACTTAAATGTCTCGCTGATGGTGGCGCGTGTGTTGGATCATTCGGTTCCCTACAAAGTGGTTGAGCTGGATGGTGCTGATCCACGCGTCATGTTCGTGAACGGGCGCTGTCAGTTGAGGCTGGTCATCTCTTAACTGCCGGGGCTTATTTTGTAATCTTTTAATCTTATATTTTGAATTGTTTTTTTTTTAATATATTTATTTTGGTTTTTTACATTGTTCTCACATATAGAAGCGACAAGAATAATGTACCTACCCAGGATTTTGTAATATCTTGATTTAAAAGAGTGTCCTTGGAGTTTCTTGCCTATTCTTCTCCATAGAGATCTACGTTTTGGAATGGGCAAATAGCTTCCACTTTCTGACTAACTGACCGACTCTTTGACAATTCAAAAGTGCCTGTAAATGGTTTATTTGAAATAAATGCTTTGAGTTTGAGTTTGCATCCTAAAGAGCTTTTTTGTAATGAAATGCTGGCTTTTTGTAATGATCAGGACTGGACCTGTGTTGATATTAAAATGTTTGGCGCCGAATCTGATACGTTCACTTTTGTAAGTGAGGTGCATGGCTGTACCAGGTGGTTGGACCAATGTATTGTCACGAGTGCTGCACTGCCATCTATAAAGCGTGTATGGGTAGAACGGGATGTGCAGTGGTCTGACCACTTTCCACTCTTTATTGAATGTGACCTGGGCCAGGTTAGTAGTAAGGAGGGCGTGATCCGTACTCTGGCTTCTAATAAGATTTTATGGGGCGACCGCTCGAATGGACAAATTGAAAACTTTCATAAAAGGTGTCACTATCAACTGAGGGGAATTGATTTTCCTGGAGAGCTCTCGACTTGTTGTGATGGTATCTGTTACAATGTGGAACACAGAACCATACTGAGAAACATGTATGTAAAGTTAGTTTCTATTCTGTCTCTGTCTGAGGCCGCAGTCAGTTCTAATGAGCAAGGCGAGTCACGGAGGAGAGTTGGCTATGTTGCTGGTTGGAATAGATATGTGGCAGGTTTTCACAGTGAAGTCAGGCTACATTTTTTGGTGTGGGTTCAAGCTGAGAAACCTAATAATGGTCAACTGTATGTAGATATGTGTGAGAGTAGAAGGGCTTTCAAAAAACAATTAAAATGGTGTAAAGATAGACAGGATCAGATTAAAATGGATATTCTAGCGTCACACCACACTGCCAGAGATTTTAAAACGTTCTGGAAGCACACGGACAAAATGAATGTAAAGTCTGGCTTCCCTGTGAGTGTAAATGGTATTGGTGATCATACTATGATAGCTCATCTTTTCAAAGATTATTTTAAAGTGGAGCCACAGTCTGATTCTGACAAAAGCCAAAGTGACAGTGCTGGGGCTATCGACCAGGAGCGAGTTGTTAAATTTACTGCTCGTGACGTGCAAAAAGTGATACTTGGTAAGAGAAAAATTTCGTAAAACGTATTGAAGGAACCAATACAATTTAAACATTGAGGAGATTTTTGCTTATTGATGGAGAAAATACCTGTATCTACATCGAGAAATGTCAAAATGTAGGTAGGTAAATAGCCCACCAGTGACAAAAACCAAGTGATGTGCTCTCTAAAATGTCTATGTACAGCCAGCACATCAGGTTAAACCAAACTGTCACATTTCTCCAAATGATTTTAAACCTTAAAATTTTGATGGTGTTAAGTTTATCGAATGAGAAAATTTGATCAGTTTGTGGTAACTTGGTGTGCTGTGACTGTACAGTAAATAACTCCGGTCTATGATATTTCCTATATCTGGCTGTTCCAAAGTTATATGTACGAGTACCAGGAGCGCAACACGTTCCACGTTCCGTTTTCACGTTTTATTGTAACATCTTGCATGCCCTGTGTGTGTACTCATGTTTTGGACAAATAAATGATAAGACCATTTATTTGTCTAAAAACTGATTTGTCTTATCACCATAAAATATGTCTTTTTTGCTATTCCTAAATCAATCTCAATACAGAGACGTCGAGACGAATTATTGGCGATGGCTTTCCAAGTTTCGTCGTTGAATATACTCGAAGATTTACGGATAGCTCGTAGCTCACAGATGAAATGGATCCGATCATCCAACGCGGATAGAGAACGGAGAATGTATGTATACTAGCTTTTGCCCGCGGCTTCGCCTGCGTGGATGTCGGAAAAATGTTACAGATTTTTTGAAATTTTGTAACTATGTTACAAAATTTCATCTAAATCCGTTCAGCCATTTTTGCGCCAATCCGAAACATAAAATCATCCCCTTTAAAATTGACTACCCCTTTCCACCCCGTTAGGGGTAGATTTTTTGACAACCCTGATACACTTTTTCTTTTATTTCTGATATTAAATATAAATACCGAGTTTCAAGTTAATCGAACCGCGCGATATATATTTCCTTACAATTATTTTTCCCCACAAAATTCAACACCCCCTTTAAAAGGTTGTTTTCGAAAATGTATGTTCATGGTCGTTTTATTTATTAAGAAAATATACGGGTCAATTTTCAAGTTTATTGATCAAAGGAAACATAATCTTGATATAAACTATGTCCCCCTTTTCACCCCAAAAGGGGGTTATTTTTGAAAAATATTTAATCATGTGTTATTCAATTACTTTGGAGTTTATCAAGACGCACAGTAAAGTCCTTCCCTAAAACTTAAAACCCCCTTTTGCCCCGTAAGGGTTACATTTGAATAGACCCAAAAACATGTAACGCTTTATATTCTGTGAGCATTAGATATATATAAAATACTGAGTTTCGAGTAAATCGGAACGCGCGTTAAAATTCTTCCATACAAACTTTAACATCCCCCAATTCCCTTTTAAAAAAACAAAAACTAATTAACTTTATAATTTACATAGGTTAGTATTCGTGCCAAATTTCAGATTTATTAACTCAAGGAATAAGATTTTTCATACAAACGAAATCCCCCCTTTTCACCCCTTTAAAGGTCAAATTTCCAAAATCCCCTTCTTAGCAGATACCTACGTCATAATTTAGAGTTCATCAAGCCACGCAGTAAAATCCTCCCTTGTCAAATTGACTACCCCTTTTCACCCCGTCAGGGGACAATTTTCGAAAAACTCTGATACATGTTATTCTTAATTTTTGTTGCTAAGTATTAATACCAATTTTCAAGTTAATCAAGCCACGCAGTAAGGTCCTCCCATGTAAAATTGACAACCCCTTTGCATCCCGTTAGAGATAGATAAAAAAAAACCGATACATTTTATTTTTGGGTTTAAGTATAAATACTGAGTTTTGAGTTAATCGGACCGCGCGTTAAAATTCTTCTATACAAACTTTGACATCCCCCAATCCCCCTTTAGGAAAAAAAAAACGACAACTTTATAATTTACTTCGGTAAGTATTCATGCCAAGTTTCAGGTTTATTAACTCAAGGAATAAGATTTTTCATACAAACAAAATCCTCCCCTTCCCCAATCACCCCCTTAAAGGTCGAATTTTCACAAACCCCTTCTTAGCGGATGCCTACGTCATAATAAATATCTATGTGCCAAATTTCAACCCAATCCGTTCAGTGGTTTGAGCTGTGTGTCACCAGTCAGTCATGGTTTCCTTTTTGACTACCCCTTTTCACCCCGTTAGACGGACCCTGATACACGTTATTCTATATTTTTGGTTTTAAGTAGAAATACTGAGTTTCGAGTTAATCGGACTGCGAGTTAAAATTCTTCTATACAAACTTTGACATCCCCCACTCCCCCTTCGGGGGAACTTTGAAAAAACTAAAAATGGAAAACTTTGTTATTTACTTAGGTAAGTATTCGTGCCAAGTTTCAAGTTTATCAACTTTATTATTTTTACTTGAATACAAAATTGTGCGAATGGACCAACTTCAATACAAAACTTTATCCCCCTTTTCACCCCCTTGTGGATTGAAATTAAAAAAAAAACAAACCATAAGCCGAACTATTAGTGATTTTAACTTAAAAAATCCATCCCTATTTTACCCCTTTAGGGGTGGAATTCCCAAAAATCCTTTCTTATTCCTTGTCTACATTATAAAGAGAACCTCAGTACAAAATTTTAGCTTTCTAGTTCCAAGGGTTTAGGCTGGGTGTTGATGAGTCAGTCAATCAGTCAGTCAGGACTTGTCTTTTTATTTATATATTAGGTTGGGGAAAAAGTCTTTTCGCATTATAGTATGTATGAACTTGTAATAAAATCTCTTTGGCTATTATACTATTTGTATCTGGCTGGTTTTGGTATCATTGAATGTTTAAATTTTAAAGAACATAATTCCAAATTCAAATTAGGAAAATGTGTGATTTTCATTTGTTTTTCGTACTGTCAAGATGATTCTAATGAAGAAATTCGATACATTTTAAAATTTTACTACAAAAAAGGTAAAAATGCAACGCAAGCCGCGAAAAAAATTTGCGATGTTTATGGACCTAGTGCAGTGACTGTGAGAGTAGCACAAATTTGGTTTAAGCGTTTTCAATGCGGAAATTTTGATGTCAAAGATGCACGTCGCTCTGGTCGCCCTATTACGGATAAAATGGATGCCATTTTTGAAAAAGTGGAGCATATCAGTAGTTACGACGTAGCTGAAGAACTGGGAATTGACCACAAAACAGTTTTGGCACATTTGGAAAAAAACTGAGTACACGAAAAAGCTCGATATTTGGGTACCTCACGAGCTCACTGAAAGAAACCTAATGAACCGTGTACTCATTTGTGATTCTTTATTACGACGTAATGAAACCGAACCATTTTTGAAGAAGCTGATAACTGGTGATGAAAAGTGGATCACGTACGACAAGAACGTGCGAAAAAGGTCGTGGTCAAAGGCCGGTCCGGCTTCACAGACTGTGGCGAAACCCGGGTTAACTCGCAACAAGGTGATGATGTGTGTGTGGTGGGATTGGGAGGGCATTATTCATTATGAGCTGTTACCACCAGGCAGGACCATCGATTCTGAACTCTACTGCAAACAACTGATGAGATTAAAGCAAGAAGTTGAGAGAAAGCGGCCGGAATTAATCAACAGAAGGAGTGTGGTTTTTCATCATGATAACGCTAGACCTCACACATCTTTAGCCACTCAGCAAAAATTAAGAGAGTTTGGCTGGGAGGTCTTAATGCATCCGCCGTATAGTCCTGATCTTGCACCTTAAGATTTCCACCTGTTTCGGTCCCTTCAGAATTCTTTAGGCAGTGTCAGGTTAACATCACGAGAGGCTTGCGAAAACCACTTGTCGCGGTATTTTGATCAGAAGTCCCAAAATTTCTATAGCAATGGGATCATGTCCCTACCTACAAGATGGCAAAAAGTTATCGAGCAAAATGGTACCTATATTCTTTAGTTAAATGTAAATAAACTATATTAAAAAATGCTTTGAATCTTCTTAAAAAATGCGAAGAAACTTTTCCCCAACCTATTAGATAGATAGATAGATCATGATGTTTTTGCTATTGAATAATTATGTTTTATTTTGAAAAGAATGCCCCCAATTTACCGTTGGAATGAATTGGTGTAACACTTCTCGAACCAGAAGTGCTCGTATTATGTGTTAACATTAGGTTCTTCATAATTTATGTAGTTAAGAGTTTACAATACCTCAAATTACCATGATCCTCCGAAATATCGAAATAAATATATCTATGTTAAAGAATGTTTGACGAAAAGACGGTTCCATAGAATTTTCTCGACAGAAAATAATTACAAAGTTACCTCCAAACCGAACAATAAACCGCTAGTATTAAAAAAATACTTCAAATTAGATCAAGTTTCATGATCTAATTTGAAGTATTTTTTTAATAACTGAACTATAATATAGACCAGATACTATGTTTTTATTCTTTTTTAATTTCCATTATTTTCACCGTAAAAAAAAAATTACGTAAACTATCGGTGCCTTGGAACCTTCTTCCTACCGCCCGTCTCGCTTGCTCGCGTGACCGTGTTCGAGCGAGATAAAGAGTAAGGTAGCGCTGAGCTGTATTATGGACTCATAAGGGCTCAAAATAACTCAAGCCCTAAGATAGATAGTTGTCTTATAAATCCTGGGTTAAAGATTCACCCATAAATTTCTATCAAATAAAATTACGAAATCACTAATTAAATATGAAATTGTAAATCAAGGTCGAAACAGCTGCAGCAGCATAATTTAGTGTTACTGGAACCATGCTTCCGAACCTTGTTTATCATCAATACGAGGCAACTATCTATTCAAAGGACAGCCGCACTAGACAAACAGTTTTCGGTATATTTTAACTGCTTACTACAAATACACGAGGTGTTTTCGTGCATATGAAACGCGATATTGTTCCGCGAATCCGTCCTCCATTTTAGTGTTGACGTAGTAGGCTTTCGAAGGCCAATGTAGCGACAGTAAACTGTAAATCATCATACTCCTCAACGCGGAAGTGCGGTGAGGCCTTAGATGGTTTCACAACTTAGTTTAACCATTTCACTTATATTTCAGTACATAATTGGACGCCGCCAAATGTTTGCTTAACCCGGACTGCGGTATATATTAGCCGCATAAAGTCCCCATTTCAAAGCTGAAAAACAAATATTTGTTCTCAATACATGGAAGTCGAGTCAAAGCGTTTTATTCCGGGTACACCGGTGTTGTTTGTGTATCGTGAAAACTGCGTGTGATCATAAATTCATCTGTTACTGTTTACGTCATTGACAGATTAAGGTTATACTTAAAGTAGATTCTCCGTAGTTTGCCCAATTTTTAGTCCTCTCCAATATGTATAAATCTCTCTCAATAATCACCATTCCTGATTACAAAAAACAGCGTAAAGTAAAGGCATAAATAATTACAATGACTACGGTAATCTCATAAAACTCAGCAAACAGAATCCAATATCACCTGACTTGTCAATTGCAGAACTTTTCTCAATATTTCAGAAGTTGAACAAAAGGTCAAGCTCAGCCATTTTGGCAAGCGGCCCTGACAGCACCATAAAAGCTTTACTGTTTAAATTAGAAATGTTTTTGGAAATTAATTAGAACACCTTGCTATTACACTGGTTACAGTGCGGCAATGCGGTGTCGCAACGCAACGCTGGTTACTGCGACGTCGCAGTCTCAGTGTTGGGTATCAATTATCTTTAGTACAAGCAACAATGCGCCGCGCTACTATTGCGCCCCGACGCTGCGGTATCGCACCGCAACATCCTTCCCATCTTCTTTTCTCTGGTCTCCATACCTGTTGAGCGTGCGTTTCGTCATTGTACGTCATCGCAACGCACCGTGTAGCATGTCACTGTGTATTTATATGAAAAATGACGCAGCGTCACCGCTCAGGGGGTCTACTCCGAAGCGTTTAACCAAAGTATCGGCCGAATGTTCGGTTGTTTTATAACTTCCATAATTTCCTTGTTTGACTTTGAATCCATACCCGACTTAAAGTCACATTTTTGTCTTTGACTTATCTCTTTGACTGTCGTTTTTTTTTCTTTCTCCGTAGTCAGCCGTAGTTAGCCATAGTCAAGCAACGGCCGAACATTCGGCCGATACTTCGGTTTAGCGCTTCGGAGTAGACTCCCAGGCTTCTCAACGCAACGGTAACGCATTGTGTGGCATCGCTCTAAGGGTGTATAGAAAATAGAGCGTATGTAGCATCCTCTTTTCATCCAGAGGCCCTGGCACGAACGCGCAACATAAACGTAACGTCAGTTCGAACGAATTTCATTAATTGTTTTCGTCAAAATCTCTTAAACATTATATATTACAATCTAACACTCAAATTATTATATTATGTACAAGTATGTATGTTGTTTGTGTGTGTATGTGTTTGTATCATCATTATATTGCCTTTATCCCAATTTATTTGGGGTCGGCGCAACATGACCCTTTCTTCCATACTTCTCTATTAGTCGACGTAATCTCGGTAGTCACTCTCTTCCTAGCCATATCATCTGCCCCACAGTCCATTCATCGTTTCTTTGGTCTTCCCCTACTCTTATAGCCATCGACATTCATACTCAAAACTTTCCTCACGACATTTCCCTCATTCCTTCGTACAACGACGTCAGCGGTTATTAGAAGTCGTTATCAGTCTGTTAAAATAATAAAATAAACATTTGAGTAAAAATTGAAATGAAATAAACCACCCTTGATGATAAGGCACTAGACATGCGCGAGGCGATGGTATCAACAATTTAAAACAAGACTTTATGGTATTGTTACCAAATAATCTCAAATTAAGTTTAATGTTGTTATATTCTAAAACAAAAAAAATGTCCCACGGCTAGAATCTATAATTGTTATTAATTATTTTAATTGTGTATGTTTAAAACACGTAATGTAGAACACGTGGTCGGTTTCCAGTCTAACTGAATGCAGCTGAATACTGGTATATTACATGGAGTGTCTGCCTATCTGACCTCCACAACCCAGTAACTGGATATTAAGATACCCCTTGGTAAGACTGGATAAGAACTAAGTCAAACCAAATAAAAGATCTTTTGAAACACGTTTTTTTTTTAAATCTGAAAGGCGAAATTTATTTCTACGCTTAACCCTAAACGAATAGAAAACTCACTGAACCGTAAATAATTCTACTTAGACTTACCTTTCAAATGCTAGCGATAGATTAGCATACCAGTATTTACTTTACTTTTCTCTCTGTAATTCCATAGTCCGTTCCTCAAATGATAGATCTTATTTTTGATCCATCCATTACTTTAAACCAGGGGTCTTCAACCTTTTTGAAGTCAAGGGCCGAGAATACTTCAATTTTGGTTCGGCGGGCTGCAGCCCGCCGGCGCCGAACCATCTTGATAGTATTCTCGGCCAAGGTAAAATTGATTATATTCCATTTTAAACTTATTAGTAGGTTTGTAATTAAAAAACAACTATCATTACAGTTATCTAATTAATACTTATACAATTTAACAAGGCTAGAAACAGGAAATGTTACTAATAAAATTCAATCAATGAGATGTTTGACATTTTTTACTGTTAACTAATTTATCTATATAATAAATTTTTCCCCAATAGTGGTTATTGCAATTCTCAAAATGTTTTCGCGCGTTAGTGTACAAGTACCTGTCTATTTTATTTTAATTTCTAGACATGAATAGTAATAAATAAATTTAATTTTGCCAAGCTATTTCCGGGCCGCCAAGGAAGCCACTGCGGGCTGCAGCAGGTGGCCCGGGTGCCGCGGGTTAAAGACCTTTACTTTAAACCTAGGTACTTCAACATTCTGGCATAATTTAGGGCTATTTTTAGATTTCTTGAAAATGGTCAAAAAATTGTGGTTTTTGAAACAGTGTATCTCTTAACCCGTAAATATTTTTCCAAAACAAAAACAGTATGATATTTTCAAGTCTTTTGTGCATACGGTGATGGAGCTCAAAACATTAACATAATTTAATACATCAAAAAAATCTTCAAAACCAACTCTTAATTATTTTTAAAAGTAGTTTACGTTAACAGTTATAATTATAATTATATATGGATGATGGATAAATTTTTTGGACGGTAATGGATAAATTTTTATTAATTAGTTAATATCTAATTTTATACGATTTTATTTGCATGTTTACGGCATACGTTGTGTCGTCGAGCATCTCTTTCTTTTGTATGCAATCAGACAGTGACAGCGGTTTACCTGTTGTCACTCCTTTAACTGTTCCCACTCCATTATTTTTGCGAGATTAATTTTGATTATGAATGAATCTACGTAGAGCAGGTGGTGGCCCAGTAGTGACGACTTGTGAGTTGTAGGTCGTAGGACTCGGAGGTTCGACCCCAGACAGACGCTTTACTTTGTGTAATTAATTACATCACCAATGCTCTCAAAACGGTGAAGGAAAACAACGTAAGGAAACCGGCATGCCCTAGAACTAAAAACTTGAAGACATGTGACATCTACCAACCCGCACTAGGCCCGCGTGGTGGATTACGTTACAGCCCACTACTCACAGAGAGGAGGTCTGTGTCAACAGCAGTGTCAACATTATAGGGTGATTATGTATGTATGTACCTACGTAGCCTACGTACCATCTAAGTGAACAATAATACGCGGTCGTCGTACGACTTCCCACGCCAAACATAAGATAATACACAATGTGCCTTTGTATGAATTATTTACACGCATTTATTAAAGAAATATAATATAATATAACGTGAAAATAAATAGACTAGACACAATAACCATTTTTTCTTTTTTTTTTACTTTGTTATATTTCTGTGTACGAAATAAGTTTCAGTGCCGTAGGTACATAAACTTGCTGGTAGCCTTGTGCGACTGGGCGGTGCGTTTCTCTAACCCCGCGCGGCCACGTATTTTTCCACCAATATTTATTTTTAGTGACGAAAACATGAATATTTGAAAAAAAATCACTACACCTGTGATTTTTATTTATAGATTACAAAAAAAAACATGACAATATCTTAACTAGTTTGAAAGTAATATCGTTTTTATGATTTGGGTATACATTACTTGCAGAATTTATGTCATAAAGTATTTTACTAAAATACATAAATATTCACATAATACAGATTTAATTAAAATTTCATTTATTTTTCAGACATAGTCCATAAAATTACATTAAATAAGATCACAAAATCACACATACACAATAATATTATACTAAAACATTCAAATCAAATAAAATTAAAACACATTATCTACACTTATCATCAAACCAAATTTAAAACACACACACATGTCACAAAAATTTTTAATGTGTACGCTTTCCAGTTAAACATAATTTTTTTGCATACCTTACTTGCATTATTTGAAGACGCAATAATAGGTTTAAAAGTCACTAAAATCATAATAATATATCTGTGACTTAAGGAGGTACCTCCATCCACACAAGTGCCAGTTAGACACGCGCCAATGGTTACGTAGGTATACAAAGCCTTCAGGTTATTGCAGCGGGGAAAAAAATCTCCTTAGGATTTTCCAACTAGCTAGAAATATTATTCATTTGATTAAACTAACATCTCTATTAAATAGGAAAAAGAGTTTTCTTTATTAAATCTCATTAATACAGTGTTTTAAAAGTAGCCATGGAGTTGAGTAGCCGCGCGGCCGCGTAGTGCACTTTTGTTTTGGACTCGTTCCTGACTAATTCAAATCAAATCAAATCAAAATATTTTATTTCATATAAACTTATATGGGCACTTATGAAACGTCAGAAGCTAGGTACATGGTTCCAATTGGTCGTTTTCTATGGAGAAGAGCTGGCAGGAAACTACACGATTACTCATTTAAAAATAATGGGCTTTTACAATGTTTTCAAATTACAGTATTAATAGGCATGGGAGCCATGGGAGGACAGTGTAGGTTCGTCAACAAGTACCAGGTACTTAACAAAATAGATTGTCTGTGATATTAAAAACAAGGGGAAAGGTATGGGGAAGACTTTTTTCCAGCCATGAGACAACATATTATTATGTTCAAAACTAATAATTTTTTGTAGATGGAAACTACATTTAGGAGCGGGCAAGTCGCTTTACCTTGTATTGTCCTCGATCTACACGAGTGCGGGTCATTGGTCTAACACAGAACTTATTGAACATCTTGTTGCCGACAGATCCACGCATAGTGGGCTAGTATCGAAAAGAGTGGATTTAAAGCATTGTAATATTATTAGAATTGGATTCTGCATAACATACCAAAACATTAACATGCTGAGCATGAGGTCCTGGACTCGATTCCTAGGTGGGGAAGTGTTATTGGGCTTTTCCGTTAGGTTAGGTTAGGCTCAGACATCCTCCCGCCCCCTGTCCACCAGACTCGTTAGAGCAGCGCGTAGTATTCCACGCGCACCTCTCTAAAACGTATCAGGGGGAGTTGAACACCTAACTCCCCCTACGGAACGAGGCTCGCCTAGCGTGGGCCATCACCAGTCCGGGGCAGTGAAAGTCGCATTCGCACCCGCAGCCGGGCGACGCAAGTGTACGAGGGAACACCGGAGTATTTACGGTCAGTAAGAGTCTGAATGACCCCTCTGCCCACCCCAGGGCGGAGGACCTCCATGAGGATTTCATCACTTAGCTGTCACGGCTTATTTTAATTTATGAAATGTTAACTATTGACGTTTTTAACGTACACGTCTTAACACATCGTTCTTACATGTATAATTTCAACATGAATGATGAATAATTATTTTAATTGAGTGTCCATAGAGTTTCTTGCCCGTTCTTCTCCATAGAAACCTACTACCGACTACGCTTTGGAATGGGCAACTAGCTTACCGATTCCTTGACAATTCAAAAGTGCCTATTGAAATGAAATAAACTTGGTTCAATTATAATAAACTTTTTGAGTTTGAGAGTTTGACAAAAAAACGATACTACAATGTTGAATTTGCGAAATGTTGAATTCGCAAAATGTTAAATCTCAAAATGTTGAATTTGGAGTGTAATTCTTACTGAATAGCATAAAGTAACTGCGACCAACTTGGATGTAGCGCTCGCCAGACGCTGCCGCAGCACCGCTCGCTACGCTCGCTCGGCTCGCGCGCGGTTGGTCACAGTTCTAATTTAACCTAACCCATATGGTCAACATTTTGGGATTGAACATTTTGCAAATTCAACATTGTGGTCCAGATGGGTCAAAACTGTGACGATCATCGTGTCAATAAATGGTTTTATAGAGAAGAGCTTCGACCAGCATATTGAGAAGCTGTTGCTGATAAGCAGGCCCAAAAGTTAGATGCAAAAGTCATAAAAACTATAATTATATTAGTTTTATCATCCTTCTAGCTTCTGCCCGCGACTTCGTTCGCGTAAAAGTCGTAAGATACATAATATCATCTGCCTAGCCTTTTCCCAACTAGGTTGGGGTCGGCTTCCAGTCTAACCGGATGCAGGTGAATACCAGTATTTTACATGGAGCGACTGCCTATCTGACCTCCACAACCCAGTTACTGGGTAACACGATATCCCTTGGTAAGACTGGTTGTCAGACTTGGGGCTTCTGACGACCCATAACAACTGTCAAAGATCTACAAATGACAGCCGGGACCACCGGCTTAGCGTGCTTTCCGAGGCACCGAGGAATCTTGGTATGAACAGATGGTCACCCATCCACGTACCAACCGCGGCAAGCATAGCTTAACCTGATCGATCGACCCATGCGGCAGTTATTATTTAGCCACAAGCTCGTATATTAGGTACTAACATAAAATCAACATTTTTATAAAAAACTTCCCTGTATCCTACTTTGTTTGTAGTTTTGGTCTCAGCACCCGAAATATACAGAGACTCGGGACTGGTGACGCGGGAGCACGTGACGTACGAAGCGTGTGTAGTGTTGAGGTTCACACCCGCAGCATTCAGTAGCAATTTCCCATTGCTTGCGAGTTATTCGTTTTTTGTGAATTGATGAACACCTCCGTTGCTGCATATACTACCCAATGGCACTACACTGATACACCGACAGATTCATCCTTACAGATTATTCATGACGAATAAGAAAAATAAAATACTCCATATAATTCGCTGATATCTATGAGAGCTTTCAATAGGCGTTTTTTTTAACCGACTTCCAAAAAGGAGGAGGTTCTCAATTCGGCGGTATGTTTTTTTTTTTGTATGTTTGTTACGCGATTACTCCGTTAATTATGGACCGATTTTGAAAATTATTTTTTTGTTTGAAAGGGTATACTCCCGAGGTAGTCCCATTGCCACCAAATCAGAATCAGATGAGGGGATCCCATGGAAATCGAGGGAAACCCTCAAATTTTATAGGCAAACCTATAACGATTTGGGTATTTTTTATAGTAACTCGTGCATTTGCTCTCGGAAAGCACCATTTCGTGAAGTGGAACGGATGATGGAAACCACATATGGCGACCGGAACAATACGGTATCGGGTTGCGATTAAGCAATTTATGCTCGTCACTATGCATATGGTGAGTGGCAGTTCTCCTGGTTCTTACCGGGAGAACTCCTCAACAATCAACGTCCCAGCATCGGGAAAAGCAATATTTTGTAAAAGGTGATGAGCAGTTAACATTAGGCTATTGTAACTTAGATAAATTCAAAACTGACCCACTAAAAAGTGACAAATAAAAAACTTTTTACAAAAAAATAAGAACCGACTACCAAAATTAACACTACAAAGTGAAAAATAACTTTAATTTCGGAAGTCGGTGGCAAAAAACTCAAATACACCAAAGACACCGACTTCCGAAATTAAAGTTATTTTTCACTTTGTAGTGTTAATTTTGGTAGTCGGTTCTTATTTTTTTGTAAAAAGTTTTTTTTTATTTAGTATTTTGGTTGAGTATTTTTTGAGTTTATCCATTATAAACAAACATACAAAACAAAAATCAAACCTTCTTAATATACATTATTATTTGTCATAATAGAGACCATAGCAACACGTACCTATTCTGTAAATATTTCGACTCACTACCTAATAAGGTTAAAAATATACAGACAGCCCTGTGATAGACAGACGGACAGACAAACGGCGTAGGCTTAATACAAGGGTTCCGAAACCCTAAAAAGCAGTTTAATTTTCATGTACCCTAGGTCCAGTACATCTCATTTATTGCCCACTGTGCCACACGCTGCGTGATGATCCAATAATGTAACAATCATGTCATCAAAAAAACATTTCCTGCTTGTCTCTGCTCACCGCCAAATAGGACCTAAATTCACTTAAGAGTCTACAATACCTCAAATTACTTAGCGTGATCCTCCAATATATCAAAAATACTGCGGCCTTAATTTTAAAATAAATGTATGGTGATATAAATATAAATGATGAGATGTTGAGGATTAATGTTAAGTAGGTACTGTGTTTCACAAAAACACGATTCCATAAAATTACCTCGACTTGGAATTATCTCGATTTGGAGGTATACACACCAAACAATAAACCGCTAGTATTCAAAAAAATATTCAAATTGGATCATGAAACTTTGAAGCAGATACAATTTTTTTTTATTACCATTTATTGACCGTAAATAGAAATTACCTAAACTATCGGCGCCTTGGAGCCATCTCCCTGCTACCCTGTCTTGTTTGCTCGCTTCACCGCGAGCAATAGCAGCAGTATGCAAGTGAGATAAAGAATGAGGTGGCGCTGAGGTATGATGGACTCTTAAGTACATGTGGAGGTCAGAGTGTATTTAAATTGCATCCTGCAAATGTTCTATATATGTGAGTACAGAGTCGAATAGTTATTTGTTACCGCTCACAGCAGTCGAGGAGACAGCACCTGTCACCATGAAGTTGTTCGTTACTCTTTCGTGTGTTGTTCTTATTGCGTCACTCGCTGCGTTGTGCTCGGCACAACCTGCTGACAAACTAGCACCTGATCAACCAGAAACTGTATCTATTGCAAGGGCCAAGAAACAAGCTTTAACAGAACCCGAATGCCGGTGCGCGGAAAGTTTTGTTTGGCTGCAGACTAAATGCCTTCCCTGCGAAACGTAAGTGCCTACCTGCTATTTATTTTCCATGATAAAATGCTTAAAAGCTTCCCGTAGGCTAGCGCAGCGATGGTGCGATGCGATTCTGGTCGAACAATTTCCATGAAGTTTTCATAGAATTTTTTCTACTAGTGTCGCGTCGCGCTTGTCTGTGTCTGTTAACCTGCCTGCGACAAGTAAATAAAAACTTAAATGTAAGAATTATAAAGAAATGAAGTGTAAAGGTACTTGAAACTTTAAAACATTTTTAATAAGAGTAATAGGATGCCGATATTTTTTAAGATTGCGAATACGTGTTAAATGTCACAATTTTTTATTACAATCAGAGTTCCGTAAATTCGTACCAAAATCATAAAAAAGGAACCCCTTCGTTCGTTTCTCTATCGTCCACTGCATTTCAACGTCTACATACGCTATAGAGTCGTTTGGAATAGTTTTTAATAATGCTTGTCCATATTAATATAATAAAGATTCGAACAATCGAACCAAGAATGTATTTATTTATTATGGAACACAGCTGAGTACCTACCTTAGCAGCTAGAGTGGCACCAAACAGGAAAAAAACTGTTGAAACAAAATTAACCCTTCACTTCTTAGTATTTTTCTTATAAATAAATAAATAATTAATAATCATTTTATTTCAAGTTTCAAAGACTCATTAACTTAATAACATTTTAAAAACTTTTACCTCTTTGAATGTTCTAATTTAAAATGTTGTAATAAATAGAAAATTGAACTGTCCACATGATAGTTTAAAACGTTGCCACCAAATGGCTCTCTCTATAAATAATGAGAAGCGTAGTATTCTTGCCACTAAAAACTGTAATGCGCGTCAATAATTTAATTAATAAAAATGCATGCGTTGTTTCTCTGAAATCCTGACCTATAAACCACTACACAATATCTTATAAAAACACAAAAAAATAAGGAGGTATTTTGTTAAGGTCACCAAAACCTTTTCTAATAAATACTATTTTTTTTACATTTAAGGTATATGGAGGTCACGGGGAAAGACGATTGTCCAACATGTTTTAACGAAGAACAGACACATCCAAAAAATGCTACCTCAACATAAATATCCCAACACACAAAAATCTTTGACAACTGACTGCTTGCAGCCGACTACGGATCCTAAGATATATAGAGATATATAAGTCGGTGTCTAGAACAAAGAATGGAAATATTTTCTTTTGGGTCGGCTTCCTCTTCAAGAAACTGGTTTTTTTTTTAACAAGGTTGATAACATCTATGGTATCTGGTATATAAGTAGGTGCATAATGAATGAATGAATGAATGAACTGCACCAACCCCAGCGTGGTTAAAACAGACTCGATTACTTGAATTAACCCATAGATTCACACTCTCATGTTTCATGAGACTACAGTCCAAAAATATGATTTTACACTATGAGCATTTGAAACTTTATAAAATGCTACAAATCTGGGGGCCAAGTCTGCTAACGCAGTTGTGTCAGAATGGCCAACCATTGGCACCGTAATTGTAGAGTTTGACAGTTTTGCTAATCTCCTAATTGAAAGGCGTCATTATGATTTTCCAATGACGTGCCACTGATACTCCATTGGGAAAATTGTCTGTATTTGGTAATCTCGTACTGACAAGCTCCTATTATTTTGACTTCCTTATGGACCACTGTCACGCCATTATGAATTTAGGAGGTTACAAACTAGTGGTACAATGGTCATGGCGTTGCCTTGGTATGGTCGTGATAATGACCAATCATTGAAAATAGCAGACTTGGCCCCCTGGACGTGTGAACTGTGAATGGATGATATATAAGGTGCTAACAAATTAGTTACCAATACTTTTAGAGCTGATAGTACTCGTCTCTAGGAGTAGACTTAAGTATGAGACATTGAAAAGTTTATGTTACTTTTTGGAGATAATTAGGGAAACAACGTTACTGCGTAAAAACACCCTGTTAATAGATAGTCAACAATCATTGACGTTAGTCACAAACGACGATGTTCACTTGACGGAAAGTGTGCCTTGTCAGTTAAAAGCACAGGATGATTATGTTTGGGCGAAATTTTAATTTATTTATTTTGTTCCGTAAATTAAAACAAAAATATCATATAAAAAGTTTTCTTAATTTCTATTTAAAGTTAATTGTTTTGATGTAATGTAACACCTCTTAAAATATTGGTACTTAATTTGTTAGCACCTTATATAAATATACACATAAAAAAATGCTATACTTAATGAGTTAGTTTTACTTAATGTTGTACCAAACAGGAAAATAAATGTTGAAACAAAATTAACCCTTCACTTCTTTGCCTTAAATAAATCATTTTATTTCAAGTTTCACAGACTCATTAACTTAAATAAATACACTCACTTCTTATGCTATTTAGGGTTTTTGTTATTGCAATTATACGATACAAGTTGCAACCGGCTTCCAAATCACCTCTAAATGATTCAACCAATCAAGAGCCTAGCAGCGACCCAGACGAGCGACTCGACCAATTTTTGTAAATAGTGTCAATTATTGTGTATAAGCTTTTGTTAATACTAAATAAAACAGCTTGATTGTATTCAAATCAGTAATTTAGTGTTTTATTAATGTGCTTACTAGAATACATAGGTACCTAGCTACTAAGAGTTACAGAAAGATATTGACAGCTGCTTTCACAGTATTTTTTTTTGTTTTATAAAGTACTTGCTGGGCCCCGTGGATTCACCCGCATAAGTCTCGATCCCGGAGGTATATCGGGATAAAAAGTAGCCTATGTCTTAATCCAGGGTGTCAGCTACCTCCATACAAAATTTTATCAAAATTGGTCCAGCCGTTTGAGCGTGAAGAATTAACAAACATACACACACACACTCACAAACTTTCGCCTTTATAATATTAGCGTGATTTCAATTGGCGATACTTTATTCACATTACAATCTAGCCTATTAGCTAATAAATATAACTTAAAAGTAATTTAAATATACCTAACATAAACAACATAAACTGATAAGTAAATCGTCCGATAACGTCTTTATTATTCACTTAAGTTTATGGGGCATACACTTGATTCACGTGTTCTTTATAAACGTCAGTACTTGCACTACAGTTTAAGTTCACTTACGCTGCACTAAACTAACTCAAAAGATTTCACCCTATTTAGTCTTCGCACTAAATCAGTGTTGTCAAGATCGAGAGAAGTTGGATCGCCTCGTCATTCTGTGAAGTGTGAGAAGTCTGTGTTCATGAGCTTCTGATTATTTTTACCCGACTGCCTCAGAAGGAGGGTTATTTATACTATGTTTATGACATCCATCTTGATGTCCCGGTGGAGGTCAACGTTTCTAATGTACCAAGGCTTATTTCAGAGTTTAATAAATCGTTGTGATTATTTCAACAGGAATTGTTTGTGTTGTGATTCGTTTCAGAGGTCACAGTCTCTTTTAAAGTCCAGACATAATCTTGAGAGATATCGAAATCAGTATATTCAGATGATAAAATTTCGGGATCTCGAAACTTGCCATGTTCATGCATTGTAAATGTATAATTCTAATGAACGCTGAATAATAGCCTCGAAGGATTTTCCTGAAGTGCGTTAAAGGGATCAAATAAGCTAAAAAAAAAAAGAATAGGGGTTTAAATATGAAATTGCCGTTTTAACGTACTGGCCACTTTGAATTAAAATTAAATCTGCATGGTGTGAGATTCCAGCATGAAACTTGTCGGCTTGAAAAATGGGTGCTCCATGTTTTGACTGATCTGCAGAGAGAAACGCGCGTTGAAGCTTGCCTTACCTTGTGTGTTGGGTACAGAAATGAAAGGATTTTGGGAAGAATTGTGACGGGTGATGAAAAGTGTATTATTCACGGTAAGCGCAAGCGAACAACGCAATGGCTGACTTCAGAGCAAACACTGCAACAATGCCCTAAAGCGAAGCTTACTCATAGAAAAGTGATGGTAACTATTTGGTGGTGTCTTCATGGTGTAATTAATTACAGCTTCCTCAGATCAGGTCAAGCAATAACAACAGATGTCTACTATACTAAACTGAACAATGATGGCGAAACTCGCAGCGAGACAGCCCTGACTGGTCAGCCGATCATTCACCACTATTGCTCCATGGTAACGCAAGACCTCACAATGCTCGAGAAATCGTTTGAACACTACAGGACCTACAGTTAGAAACCATCCGTCATCCTCCGTGCTCGCCGGACCTGGGGGTCTACTCCCTAAGTCCGTTAACGAAGTAACGGGCCCGTCCGACAGTAGTCCGATACGTCGCAGTGAACCCTACTCCCTAATGATTTCGGTTTCATCATTTTCCAACGGAATCATAGACAATCTTGGTGAACGAATAATGCATGACTATAGAGTTGCGCAATTTTACTGGTCGATTACCGGTTTACTTATTTTGTGGTTTTCAGGTTTAAATAATCAAAAATTAATATGTTTCTCGTTAGAAACGACCGAATTTTTAACAATATACTTTTTATTATGTCTAAATATAGAATTGAATTATTTTTGTCATTTTTGTTCCGAAACCGGCATTATCATGTTAATACCTTTGCCTATTTTGTTTTTTTGATGTCGTATCAACTGACATAACGAGCCGTCAAAACAAGTGTCAAGTTGAACTTTTCGGACGGGCAAAAACGCATCGGGAGTAGCGACAACTGTCAAATCGTGTTGTCATTCATTCTTCGTTCGGGCCCGGAACGAATCATCCGTCCGAAGGTGATAAGGAGTAGGAAACGCCCGTAACGAAGGCCGACACAACGGACTTCGTGCTTAGGGAGTAGACCCCCTGGCCCCAACCATCTACCATTTTTTCCGTGACATTGACATTTTTTACATAATAAAAATGTTTGTTCCCCCGAAACAAGACAAAATGCTTTCACACAGTTTGTTTAGTCCAGGGGGCCGATCGCGCTATTTCTCAACGTAATTACCGTTCGAACGGAACGTTTTTGGTTTTAGTTTAGTTTTGGTTTAGCTGGTGTAAGAAACGGTATCGCGCTTTTTTTTGTGAGAATATTGTTCGATCGATCGTTCCTCCAACGTAACTTCCAAAGTAAAGCTAAATCGTTTCCGTTGAAATGATTAGCGCGATACGAAATGTGTCTAACGTAACGTTTTGGTTGTGGTTTAGTTTTGGTATTAACGTTCAAAATTAGCGCGATCGGCCCCCTGGTCCCCAGAGTTTTACCGCACAGGCATAAATGACCTTCCCATGAGATGGCAGTAATATATAAACAATAAATACTTTGAATAAATAAATATATTTTACCTTAGAAAAAAAAATGTTGTTGGACGAAGAAAAGTTTAATTTCTAACGTTGAATGTCTCAAAACACATACAAATTATTATTAGATTTAGTTGAATCATGTTTAACAAAACAAAATACCCGTAAAATTCAATGTTGTCTTTCATTTTTACAAATCACCTCGCCACAAAATACGAAAGTGTTCGATCTTGGATTCTTGTAGCACGACAAACATCTCGCTACAAACTGCACCCGAATAAATATGGAATGTGCAGGCATCTTCTCCTTAAGGTGATACCCGAAAAACATTTGGCAAAGCACAAGAAAATCTACTGTACTTTCAATGACTTGGAGAAGGCCTATGACAATGTGTGAAGGGAAGAACTGTGGTCGACACTATCAATGTACGGTGTAGACTGGCGCTTGGTACGGGCACTGAAATCTTATACAAGATTCCAGTGCTTCTGTTAGGTTAAATGGGGCATACACAGACTGGTTCTGCATCTCAAGGTGTGTTAGACAGGGTTGTGTAGCGTCACCGTGGCTATTCAACTTGCACATGGATAGTTCTATTCTATTCTATTTTTATTGTATGGCAAGCAAAGCCGGTGTCGACTATTCTGCCAATATCTAAAGTGAGTTGAGAAACCAAGTGTGCATGAAAATAAAAATAAAACAATTACATGAAGAAAATAAAATAAAAACTAATAAAACTCTTCGATTGATTGATACTGTTGAACACAATGTAGATCTTGTTGGATTAGTACGGGACTGAAACAAACAAAAAATAAATAAATAAATATTATAAATGTTAAAACATAAAATATACGCATACCACAACCACACACACATGGATAGTTGTCTGATAGATTTGAAAGAGGGTGAGTACGGATTGAGAATGAATTAGTTGCCTGTCAAATCCCTTCTCTACGCACATGATCAAGTTCTACTTGCTTCGTCTGCAGAACAGTTGCAAGATATGGTGACTGTGATGGCTAAAGCATATCAGAGGCAAGGACCTACAGTCATGACGTTGTGCGTCATGACTGTAAGTTGTTGTAAGTTAAGCTGCGGTTGCCATGGTCTGTCCGCATAAGTTTCTAAATGATTTCTGACTGACTGAAACACTGAACCATTGAATGGGCTCAATCGGGACTTTATAATAAAAGAAGTAGTGGACTGTATATAAATAGGTATAATACCATAATTAACATGAACAACGTATAAAGAACAGAACAATGAAATGCCCGTAGTGGAGCGCGTCGTGGGGCCGTCGCGTATGGGTTCGGTACCCCGACACCCCGCGCCGCCCCGCGGTCAATCACGCGCATATGTGATGCGCCGACATATTCCCCGGGTTGAAGGGAAGTCTTCAATTTTCGTCTGGAAGGGGGCAGATGCAGTTGAAGGCACGACGAATGGTGCCCCGCTTCGTCTTCAGTTCAGCCACTTTCGTGACCCCGTCTACGCTGGGATAGGTCTTCGTGACCCGACCCAGGGACCAGAGCAGAGGTGGCGCTGTTTTGTCCTTTATCAGGACCAAGGACCCCGGCTTCACTTCACCTCTGGAATGAAACCACTTGGATTTGGCCTGCAGCAGAGAAGTGTATTCGTTATGAAACCGTCGCCAGAAATGCTGCCTGATATGCTGGATTCTCTTCCACCGATCCAGTCGTGTGATGTTGGCTTCAGTCACCTGAGGATGTGGTACTGATAGGAATGGCCGTCCAATTAGGAAGTGAAAGGGAGTGAGTGCCGAGTAATCGTTAGGGTCTGAAGAAAGAGGAGTAAGAGGGCGTGAGTTAAGAACCGCCTCTATGTGTGTGAGACAGGTAGCCATCTCTTCGAAGGTGAAATGAGTAAGATGCAGTATCCGTTTTAAATGATGCTTACATGATTTAACAGCAGCTTCAGCCAATGAATTAAAATGAGGGCTGTATGCAGGCGTGAAAACGAATTCGATACCCTGCTGTGCCATTTCAGATGCAACATTTGATGATTGCAAGAACCTATACATCTCGTTTGATGCGCCTACAAAGTTAGTCCCGTTATCGGACGTGATGCTTCGAGGCTTGCCACGACGCGCCACGAAACGATTTAGAGCGGCCATATAGGCCTCACTGGTGAGATCGGTGACGAGCTCCAAATGTACGGCTTTCACTGCCGAGCAAACAAAGATGCACATATAGGATTTTGTAAGTTTGCATCCTCGGCCTTTACGATTGGCCACCAATACTGGCCCAGCATAGTCAACATAGCTATTCAAAAAAGGAAACTCAAGATTTGTCCTTGAGCTAGGTAGTTGACCCATTATAGGCTGTACGTTCTGAGCCTTATGTCTGAAACATTTAAGACATTTATTCACGACCAATCTAGATAAGTTTCTACCACGTAGAGGCCAATAAGTTTGTCGTATATGTGACAATAACAACTGTGGACCAGCATGTACAAGCTTTAAATGTTGCATTTGAAACATGAGTTTCGTAAGTATGTGCTTACTGCATAAAACAATAGGATGTTTCACACTAAAATCGTAGGGGGAGTTATCGAGCCTCCCGCCCACGCGAATGAGGTTATGATTGTCAATGAACGGTGTCATAGGAAGCAATCTACTTTTGCGTGGTAATTTTTGTCCAGACTTCAACAAATTATGCTCTTCTGGAAACATTTCAAGCTGTGAATAATATAATATATTTAATGAGTTTTCTAGTTCTGTTGTTGAACAATGACCATGCAATTTATTTTTATTTTTTACATTGTAAATAAAGCGTTGTACATATGTAAATATATTTTGTATTTTTGTTAAGCTAGAATACTTTACTAGTAAATCATGAATGATTGATGAATGAATGGGTACGTCTGAATGATTACTAATAAATGAATGATTGTCACTATCACTACCAATGAAATGAGTTACTACTTCCGGCAGACTATCTTTCCCGTTGTTTGGCATGCTGGGCCACTCATTTTCACTATGCTGCAAAAATGAGGGTCCAGACCACCACAGAGGTGTGTCTATGAGAACGTTGGCCCTGAGACCACGGGAAACAAGATCCGCCGGGTTGTCCTTCGACGGTACGTCGCTGTAGCAGTGTGCAGCTAGTATGACCACATGTTATTTCCTGTATCTCATTGACTCTGTTTCTGACAAAAGGTTTTAATTGATTTGAAGGAGTAGAGAGCCAACCCAGGACTATGGTTGAGTCGCACCAGAATCTACATTTATGAATGGGCATAGTAAGCGATTCCTGAACCTTAGTACACAGCCTTGCACCTAACAAAGCTCCACAAAGTTCAAGCCTCGGTATCGTCGTTGGTTTGATGGGCGCTACACGATTTCTAGATACTAGAAGTTGTACGCCTATGGATCCACTGCCACAAGACCGAATGTACACACAAGCGCCGTCAAAACTTTTGGCTGTTAATGTTCAATACAGTATATTATACATAGAGGCAAATACTCGTATTTTAAAATATACATAAGTATTTACATATACTGCAGTTGTCCCTACAGGCACCTGTCCGAATAATCAGGTCAATCTGATAAGCCCTGGTATTTCTTGTCAATTTTTCATGCCGAGTTTTCCACGTAAAATTTCCTAACCCAGCTAATCCGCCTGAGTGCTAAGCTTACTTTGGTATACTCACGAAGAGCAAAATAAAAGAAAAATGTGACCAGGGACGGTTTAAGCCTGAAGCTGCTTAAGCTCAGGCCCCATTAAATTAGTGTTGTATTTAAATCCCATCCGTAACGATTTACGTCAATACTTTACGGATGGGATACTTTTACGTCCGTTCGTCCTATAAACCCCTTCTAGAATAGTATAGTAGCGATTTACAGAAATATGATATATAGGTAATTTTACAGGTCGGTACATAATCAATATTTTACGCTGTATACATAGCGTAATAATAGGGGGGTTTATGGCTAAGTAATAACAGCCAATCAGGTTAAGTTACGCTTGCTGCGGTCGGTCCGTGGATCGGTGACCATTTTTACATTCCAAGACCCTTCCGTGCCTCGGAAAGCACGTTAAGCCGTTGCGGCTGTCATTAGTGGATCTTTGACAGTTGTTATGGGTAGTCAGAAGCCCAAAAGTCTGACAACTAGTCTAAACAAGGGGTATCGTGTTAACCAGTAAAAGTGCAAATACGTAGAACTCGATTCTGGGTTGTTTGGGTCAGATAGGCAGTCGCTCCGTTTAAAATACTGGTATTTAGCTGCATCCGGTTAGACTGGAAGCCGACCCCAACATAATTATGTAGTTCGGAAAAGGCTCGGCAGATGATGACATAGCCATGACATAATAGTTTCTTTTAATAATTCTTTATAACTATCAATAATCCAATGACCAACTACGCTGTTATTGGGTATATTAATGCCACAGTAGCTGTAAAATAAACATTTAGCAGAAGACACATCAATCATCATAAAGTGAACACAGCGTAGTAAGTAGGTACTGAAACCGTTGCTAGTATCTTATCTACAAAAATGTGATTGCATTAAGAGCAGATGTTTCTGCCAATCGCCTTAATGAGTTCAAGGGGTGAACTACTAACTGCAAGCTCTTCTACAGTTGTGAGGGAGAACAAATTCTACATCATGTAGCTGCTTGTGTTTTTTAATTTATTTACTACTTTATACAGTCTGTTTGTTTATACATTTGCTAATTTTCAAACTTTTATTTTGCCGGTTTGCTGTAAGAGCTTTCTCTTTAGAGAAAATCAACTTTTTACCTACTCTATTGAACATTATTTGAACTCTATTGAACGTTATTTTCTATACACAATTTAATAAAATCATGTTCGACCTGGGCTTTCGTGCCATCATGAAATTGGCGTATGAGGCCGACGAACTTCGAAGAAAAGCGACACAAAGCTATTATCAAGAAGCCCCAAATATGCAGAGAGACCTAAGAATACATACAGCACTGCAGACCAAATTTATTGTTCTAGTTGCGACCGTCTAACAAGCCATCTAAGGGCACACGCAAAAAAAGGTGATAAAACTGGAATACTTGACATTTTAATTATTATGCAAAATCATCATTATATAAATAATTTTATATACATTTTGGCATTGCTGAATATTATATACAAAATTACATGAATATTTACGTTAAAAAGTATTATTTTAATTAACTGTGAATGTGCTGGGCTGAGCACTATGTGGATCTTTTTTTTTTCTTTTTCTCAGTTAGTTTTAATGATGGTCTGGCATTTTGAGCACTTTTTGCGGCCTACCCAAATGTCTTTTCTTTGGTATTGTTCGTCGAGTCGTTGAGCTCCTGTCTTGAGTTGAGCTGCACGATTACTAACAAATGATTGCACTGATTGGACAGGTCCACTCAAATTTGTGTGGTTCTTTCCTCAAAATACCATTTCAGACACGGATCTACATGGTCCTCACATGATCTGATCAAGATTATGTCTGGACTTTAAAGGAGACTTTGACCCCTGAGTTTGTTTCGCCATTTCTTCTCTCGGGGGTAGTCAGATTTGGGCGGAACACCGCCGTGTCCTCACGGAGGCGATCAGCAGCGGCGATCTCTCGCGTCCAGCCCTGGTTCAGGCCATGCTTCCGAGCGAGAGTGTTTTGCCTTCTGCGAAGCAGTAATGCTCGCGAAGGAGGAGATGGAATGCGTGAGAGAGAGACAAGGTTATCACTCTCGCGCCCCTAGTTGCCAAAAAAAAGTCGGAGTCAGATAGGAAATGTTGACTAAATGTAGCTTATTTTTTATTTTTATTTTTTTATGACGTTTAAAAGCGATTCCGATATCCTATTTATAGAATAAACGATTTAATTTCAATTGATTTTTAAGGGACGCCGTTATCGAAGTATCGAATAAAATCGTAGCGAAGACAAAATTATACATTAAATATTTAAGAAAAAAAAGTAATTGTTGCGACGCCCGACACGTCTGGGAACGATTCTAATTCCGTAGTTCCACGCGAACGAAGTTCCGCTAGCTAGTTGTAAATAAATTACTTTATTGGCTAAGCTTTCTCAAACAATCTGTGAATTAATTCAAAATAACTAAACTCAGCTTAAGATATTACAAAACTTTTTAAGCTAGTATAATTATGTATTTCAAAGCCAAGGTCAGACCGTCTATGAATTTCATAAAAAACAATTATGTACATACCAAAGAAAACATCTCATTCACAAATTATTTACCAAATATTACTTTGAAGCAAAATTTGGTAAAGAATTTGTGAATATTGCTTCGAAGCAATTTAATGTTTGAGGGTCGGAGCCTCGGGTATTTTGTTGTAACTAAATAATTGCTTTAAATTGATTTAATAATCGGCTTTGTCCAATACCCTTAGGCGTGGGAATAACAAGTACACTTTACTTGCAAAATCCTTTAAACATAAGTTGCCTTAAAACAATGGCTTTATACTAACGACCATCGACCCGATCCGGCTTCGCTTCTTGAGATTATCGGGCGTTATGGTAATATCAATGTTCGAGAAAACCTGTAAATGATGATCGAAAGGTGAATATACCTATCAAGTAAGCAAATACACATACAAACGGAAAAACAACTTTGTTTTATGTACGAGGATATATTGATCCTATAATGGTAGATGGTCAGAATGTAGAATTCGTCAAAATATATTTATTTTGGTCAATCAGTTTAAATTGATAATCTCACTGAAAATTAAGTGCGGAAAAAAACCGGCCAAGTGCGTGTCGGACCACGCACAATGAAGGGTTCCGTAGTTGGGGTGAATTTATCCCAAAATCAAACTTATCATTGTAGTTGACAAATATGTTCACCCATACATCGATATACGACACGGTCAATTCTCCAACTGCAAATTTAAGTTGGTCGACTATTACTCGTTAACTTGTAAGGCCTAACTTAGCTGTGATAGTTTTACTTTCAATTTCGTTATATTATATATACATCTGCTATGAATTTTCTCACATATCCTCAATCAACCATTTAGCTGACCCTATATATTCCACTCATGCAGGGTTGCCAGATGGCGAACTTTTTTTCTCGTACTAGCATTTGAGTAATTCTTGTATATTTCTGTCAATGTTCTCGTTTACTGACAGTGCTGCGTTTAAAATACTCGACTCGTTCTGTCAAACTTGGTGTTTTCGCGACAAACAGCATGGTTACCTCAAATTTTGACAATTCAACACGAGATAATCTCCTCTCATTAAAATACAAAAAAAAAAACGAGTAAACTCGTATTTACTCGTCCTCGATTTTGACTACGAGAAGAGTAGACAAAATTGTGATACAAAAAAGGCATTCATAGTGACTGGCGACAGACGTGAATACTTACATTTTTGGAATAACTGTATAATTATGACGGATCTGGTCATTAGTACGGACAAGAAACGAATAGCAAGCGCGCCACTGGCAACATCACGTGATCTACCCACACCTCTAGCGTGCTTCGACAGAGTCGTGATGTCTTGAAATGATGGCGAGGAGGATATTCAGTGTCTTATCGCATCGGAGTTAAGACGTCGCGGAACTGTACTCGATTCGTTGTGCTCAGTTATTGTGGTAATTGTAATTTGTAGTGATTGTGTCAATTTGTGATTTCAATAAACGCTGTGTATCGCACCCAGTGTGTTTTCATTGCACGAAACCCATCTTCTGCCCACATGATTTCCGAATCTAACGGAGTAAATCCTGATGATCCTACACACCCTCACTTGACACTGTCTCTAACAAAATTTAGCACTTTAAAGCTTAATATTACCCAAACGGATCCCTGAATCGAAAAATAGTTTACGCAGACTTACAATATTTTTGAATGGCCTATCAAACGATACACCACATCATGGGATAGACGAGAAATAAACGTAACTAACATGTACACCCATGCCAAATTACAGCTTTCTAGTACTAAGACTCTCTGAGCTAAGCCGGGGGGACAGACAGACAGACGGACATGGCGAAACTATAAGGGTTCCTTGTTGACTACGGAACCCTAAAAAACTGGGGATTGAAAGAAATAATGAAAAATAAATAAATAATTATTAATATAAAGATAAAGTTCTTTGAAATAACAATCCTATCGTGTCTAGCGTACGGTTGTCAAAGTTGTCGCTAAGAAAATGTGAGGAAGACAAGCTAGCAATATGTTAACGCAAAGTTGGAAGAAGTATGTTGGGAATACTATCAGACAAAATTAAAAAGCAAGAAATTAGAATAATTACTAAAGTGACTGATATAGTTGAGAGAGTGAGGGCATCAAAATGGAACTGGGCCGATCATTTTTGTCGGACGGCTAATGATAGATGGACCCAACTAATTATAGAATGGATCCCAAGAGAAGGAACAAAGTCTAAGGGACGCCAAAGGAAAAGATGGGCAGACCTATTTATACAAATATTAGGAGCGAACTGGATGATCAAAGCCAGAGACAGACACTACTGGAAAAAAAAAGGCAGAGGCCTACTGAATAAATTATTATAAAATATAATTAATACAATTACAATGCAATTTAGCACTACCATACAAATAAAATATTAAATCTCAAATAATTGAAAATGCACCGCAACAAAAATTTAATTTTGCGTGTTTAAAATTGTATTCTCTAAAATGTATTTTATTTAGGTATAATGCAAGCAACACACATTTTGTTAAACAAGTGAAATTGGGTAGTAGAATAAATGGCTTTTTTATTTTATTTTATTTATGTACCTAATAACTTAGTAAAGCTATTCTTTAATTCAGTGTCAATCCCTAGCTTTCGTAGAATGACAGCTCACTTCAAGGTCACTTCACTTAAGTTCTTATGGTGAGATTATAACAGAATAGACCGTCTGACATCAAACCCTTTTTTGTTTCAGTCTACGTTCACAGAAATCGACCAAATTTAAAATGAACTTTTAGGGTGCTCGTGCGATTTTCTCGGAGATTTTTGTCAGAATGTATTACTTTTATCTGATAAAAATTGCCGAGCCATATTCTTTAATAATATTTTTCGACTATTGAAAGATACCAAGTGCGGAAATTCAATATCGTTGGACCGCGCGTCGGCGTCGGTTCAATAAATACAATTTTCACTTTTGATTCATTTTGTGTTCAGACGTTTCAGTTTGAGTGAAATATGCCGAATGAAAAACAAAAACCGGCCAAGCGCCTGTCGGACCACGCACAATGAAGGATTCAGTAGTTGGGATGAATTTATCCCAAGCAAAAACTTTGTAGTTGAAACAATTTCGATATACGTCACGGTCAATTCTCCAACTGCAAACGTAAGTTTGGAATCTTAAACTTTTTTCTTGTGATAAAGCTACAAATGAAGGAATTTCTGACTTTCCTTAACTCGTGCTGACGCCTTGCTTCTTGCCAAATTTCATGATTCTTGGTCAACGGGAAATACCCTATAGATTTTAATTTATTTGAGAGTATCAAAATAACTATGTAGCATAAATAACTGTATTTTTATTGCGTTGACTTAGAAGCTTGATTTTTTTAGAGCTCCAAGGGACCGCAGACCTTCGTATTTTATATTAATTTCAACTTGATACCTCCGCGTATCTTACAAAAAGGGTCTTGACAGACGGACAACGAAGTGATCTTATAAGGGTTCCATTTTATCCATATGGGGTACAACCCTAAATACGAACAAAAAGTGAAGCGTCCAGTATCAGCGCTATATGTACAAAAACCTAGTTTCATTAGCTACCTAATTAGAACTGCTACTAGATACTCTTTCTGATATGTGTATTTGTGACATGATATCTTCAAATTGTCCAATACAAACATTCTTCTAAGTTGTGCTAATGAGAACCCGTAGATTATAGGTAAACTAGACGTACGTAGGTCACAATATAAATGTTGATACTCTCTGTCTATTTTCACAGAAATTTGCACTTGGCAGTTATTCACATAAATATCGTAAACAGTGACTTTATAAGGGTGGAAACCGAAGTTAGAAATTGCTTTACTCATGCTCACGGTTTGATCATTTTTTCATTTATTATGACGTGTAAAAAGTTTAAAGATTCTTAATAATATAGTTTCCCACAAAGCTTAGTTAGATCTTCTTGATAAGTAAACAAACTCAATGTTGCCAGCGACTCGTTGGCTTACTTATTTTAACCCCCGTCTGATCCACCCGGGGATTGAGTTTCAAGAACTCTTTGCTTAATGCACCTTTTGAACCTCAAACATTTCCAAGAATATGTTCCAAATATCAGGTTATTTTCCTCATTAGTTCAGACTGTACGTCCGTCAGTCAAACATGGTGCTGTTTTTCAGCAACTGATTCTAACATGTCTCTTACGGTCCGATCCAACTACTATAGTGAAAACGCAACCACATCGAAATTTTGTAGTTACCACAACGCAAATAAATGCTAAAAGCTGCAGCAACACTATTCACAGGCGGGGACCGTACAACTCCGGTTAAGAGTTAAGCCTTTCAAAGGGGTAAGCCGTTTATGAGGTTACCTATATCATGATGTAACTCCTTGAATGGGTTCTACGCTTGAAACCCAGGAAAAGGGTTATTCCTTCAATATGAATAATCCATTGAATGGGTTCAATACCTACTTGAAACCCAGTGACATAAAAAAAGTCATAATACTATGTCATTTCGATATCCGCCCAGCGAAGCTAAAATGAACTCTATATTACATGTAATAATGATCAATTGATCATAGATCCCTGTTTACAAGCCGCTCGGTAAGTAGCCACAAAGGCGCCGCCGCGGCCGCTTAACGCGTGCTATTCCATTTTGCAACCTCATCATCGAGAGATCATATTACATTGCTCCGAGTCGGAATGTTACACTGATATCATTTTTAAGAGTTGAAAGTGTAATCCTTTTGAATGGCTTAAATTAAGCCGTTCAAAAGGGTTACCCACACCCTTTGGGTTTCTATCGAAAACCCTTTCAACGGGTAACCAAAATTTTAATGGCTTATAATTTAAGCCGTTCAAAAGGGTTGCTCACATCGTATAGGTTTTTGATTAACTGCTTAGAAAAACCCTATCGAAAACCCTTTCAATGGTTAACCAAAATGGTCCCTGTTCACAGGTTACCACTGCTTGCCCACATGTAGTCGCTGAGATGTGGTGTGATGGGGCCCTAAAGGAGGCGGCAAAATCCATACAAAATATACTCCTAACGCTGGTAGCACACCTCCGCCGCGAAACCATAGCAACGAAACCGCAGTAGTTCAATTGTACTACTCAAATCTGATGCGAGTAGCGGAACATGACGCGAACCAGTACAATTGAACTACTGCGGGTTCGCTGCTATGGTTTCGCGGCGGAGGTGTGCTATCAGCGTAAAAATGCAGACACATAATATCAGCTGGTAAGCGTCCACTGTTGTAAAAAGGTTTGCTAATGACCCATAAACGGTCGTGTGCGATCATTACCCAGCTGGGTGACATATAGGTATTTTACTAATTTGAAATATTAATATAATAACTGCATCGCTAGACTCTCCGGGGAGGTCAGATATTGTACAAGATGACGATCATGAACAATTTGCCCCAACAGGGGCAACAGCTCCTTTACTAATTAGTCTGCTTTACAGAAATGTAAGGTAACTATTTGCCAACGTTTATCAGACGTACAGATTCTGAAAAGCTGTTCTTTAGAAAGATTTTTAGTTTTCTGAACTTTATCTACAAAACATTAGCTAACAGACCCGACTTCTTTGCCTAATAGAGGGTCCTTCTAATTAGCACTAGCTAAATAGTGTTGAACTCTCGTCAAGATGTCTCCAATTTTATTTTTTATTTTCATGTCTATAGTGGTATGAGGAACAGGATGTTAAGTTCACTCATCCTCTGAATAAAATGAGTATCTTCTGACCAGACGGGTGTTGTGTCTGGTGGACAATTGCCTAACGATTGAAGTCGAGACGTTGTATAATATATATGCTAGTCGCGCGGTAAACTCTGCTTGCGCGATGCAGGATTTTGCATGACGTCAGTGTAACGCGTAGTTTGAATGTAGCGATGTAGATGCCGCCACAAGTCAACCAAGGGGCTTGTGGCTAAGTAATAACAGCTGCTCGGGTCGATCGATCAGGTTAAGCTAAGCTTGCCGCGGTTGGTCCGTAGATGGATGACCATATTTACATACCAAGACCCCTCCATGCCTCGGAACGTACGTTAATCCGTTGGTCCCGACTGTCATTTGTAGATATTTGACAGTAATTGTTACGGGTCGTCAGAAGGCCAAGGGGCTTCGTGCCGTGGTATCGTGTTACCCAGTAACTGGGTTGTGGAGGTCAGATAGGCAGTCGCTCTATGTAAAATACTGGTATTCAGCTGCGTCCGGTTAGACTGGAAGCTGACCCCAACATAGTTGCGAAAAGGCTAGGCAGGTGTTGAATTTCAAGTCAACCTTTCAAGCCGTAACTAATGAATGAGACACAAAAAATATCAATATTATTAATGAACAACCCCCATGCGCCGACGCAGATCAACGGCTTAAAGACTAAATCTCTGTCGTCGACGCCATACCTACAGATGAAAATCGTGGCCGGCTCTACAGTAGTAGATATTGCAATCATACAATTCAAAAACTGATTATCAGTTAATTCAATGGGACTAACATAAACTAATTTTTCTCTATTAGTGGAACACATTAATCGGAATGTGAAACTCTCTGGCCCAGAAAGGATCACAAATACTGAGACCCGTCTAGTACAAAACCATGCCTCTTTTGTGGGTCTTTGTAACCTGAGGCCTTAGCACAAACGCGTGAGGTAGTGAGTTTTGAATCCAAAAAAAATTGCAAAAAATTTGGCAACAATTCGATATGAATAAAGTCAGAAAACTTGGTAAACTAGCTACTGCCTGAGGCTTCGCCCTCGTGGCTTTTTCTATAATAAAAGTACGTTACTCCTTATAATATCAGCTATCTGCCAGTGAAAGTCCCGGAAGAATCGGTCCAGTTTTTTCGGAAATTAGCCGGAACAAACAGCCAGACAAAAGTATCAAATATACTTTCATTATGCATTTAGTAAACAGCCGCTATTTGGACATTAAAAACGGACACTTCCATTTTATTTATTTGTATATAAGTAAAGATTATGTGCGTGAGGAGCATTTGCAATCGTTCGTATTTACTCGTTCGTGCTAGGCCCAAATGAAGCTTCAACTAGTAGATACGCGCACTCACTTGGAAGCTGGGTTGATATGAATCAAGCCGACCTTGACAGAGACCACGTTGTCCTGCCTCTCGGAGGGGGTGGTGCAGTGGGACGAGCAGTTCTCCACCTTGAGCGTTTGTGGTGTCATCGCGCTGCAACAATATCACCGGCTATATAGTCACAACAAACATGAAGTACAGCGTATAGGGAGCGTAGGTACCTTGTCGTAGATACACAAGAGCTCATGCTCATGGTAAAAATATTTTTTTATTTATTCAAAATCTGTATTAACAATTACATACATAAAGTCTGCCAAACTGCAAAACAGTTTGTCGGCAGGATATATATATATATATATATCAGACAGTCACCAAGTTATCACTGTGCAGAGCAGTGGTGGACTACTGGTTACGGCTGGGTCTTACGAGCTGTAGGTCGTGGGTTCGAACCCAAGCAGGCACTTTACTTTGTGTAAATTATTCATCACCACTGCTCGTGAAAAAACATCGGGAGGAAACCGACATGTCCTAGAACCAAAAAATCACATGTGTCAATCTACCAACCCGCACTGGGCCCGCGGGTTGGTTTGTACGGTACACTCCCTCTCATAGAGAGGAGGCCTTACTGCAAAAAATATTTTCTACAATACTAAATTTTTTTTAAATAACGAGAGTTTGTTCTCAGAAACAAGAAATATTTTAGCAGATCATACTGATCAAATTGTTAAGAGAACAATTCAATTCTAGTAGGTAAGCCCAAGGTATACCATATAAGTAAAATCACTCGTGGAGGCCATTTTAATAATCGAATTAAAAGTGACAGGTTATCTTTGGACTGGCTGGAACAAAAAGCTTCAATATCAATTATAAAGAGATTGTTACCAGACTGCAAGAGCAAAGACTGGGTTTTCTGATTACCAAGTGGTGGCTCGCAATGGCAGTAGACAGACATGTGTGGAAAAAGAAAATGGAAGCATTTGGTCAGCAGTGGGACATATCGGGCTAAAAATATAGATAGATATATAGATAGTATATTATTGTGCCTAGTTGGTGGCAATAAGCTCGCCCCCTGTTACATGGGACTTAAACATAACTAGTGAGATGAGGGTGTAGGTACTATAGCTGCACGTCTGCCTAACCCGTCGTGGAAAATGGGGGTGACGTTATGTTACAAATATAGATAGAGAGCAAGTCGTTTCTGGACTGTTTTCATGTATGAATCAGACAAATTCTCAACAAAAAAGCCTGTATACATTCTGAAACTCGAGCAGCAGAAACCACAATATGATGATATTAGGTATACCAATACCCCATTTGAAATAAGATTAGAAATTTAAATAAATCTTTTTTACAATCCGTTCAACCGATTTTGACCTCTATTCCGTAGGCACAAGGATGGCACTAAAAAAAAAACGTGGTTACAATACCAACTATTTTTATTACAACAGACTGTTATTTGTCATGCTACCAACGCAATAGTAGTCAACATCGGTTGAACGGACTGTAAAAAAGGTTTCTTTAATTTTCTAATCTTATTTCAAATGGAGTATACACCTCTCGTATCTTCCACGTTCATAGGAGTATATCTTATCGCACACTCGCGCCTGTTGCGGGTACGTACCTAGGGTTGCCAACCATACTGGTAAAAACAATATTATACTGTTATTCACTCTAAAATACTGTTTACTGTTCAGCAAAAATAAAGTATACGATTATACTGTGGTACTATATCTACATCGCCACACGCGAACTACTCGTGACACTGACATTACGCAAAATCCTACATCGTGCAAGCAAAGTTTACCGCGCGACTAGCATAATATACAACATCCGGCATCAACCGTAGGGCAGCCACCAGACACAACACCCGTCTGGTTGGAGATTCTCCTGGTAAGAACCAGGAGAACTGCCACTCACCATATGCATAGTGACGAGCATAAATTGTGTAGCAACCATCTCAAAGTACCTAATCGAATCGCAACCCGTTAATTACTTATTATTGTATTGTTCCGGTGGCCATCTGTGTATTTCTTCATCAGTTCCACTTCACCGAATGGTGCTTTACAAGAGCAACTGCGCGAGTTACTATAAAAAATACCCAAATCGCTGTAGGTGTGCCTATAAAATTTGAGAATTTCCCTCTATTTCCATGGGATCCCCTCATCAGATTCTGACTAGGTGACAATGGGACCACCTCGGGAGCATAAAAAAAAACAGCCGAATATATAATCTAGAGGTTGGTTAATAACCATTTTTTGGAAGTCGGTTAAAAATAATACACAAAATACTGTTTATTTTTCAGAAATACTGTTTATTTTCCCTCTCTGTCCATCAATAATACTTTATTTCTTGTACAAAAAGTTGGCAACCCTATACGCACCTGACCTTTCTGAAGGACAGTACCAATAAGGTTTAAAGAACGTTGTTCGAGGTCATCCGTTCCCGGCGATTCCCTGCCATTCCCTGATAAATTCCTCTTGTAAATCGTCTTATTTCTACGTGTACGTACAATTTCCTCGTATTTTTTGTGAGTTTGCATAAGTCCTCGAATAAAACCGCACCCCACGCAAATTTCGAAACATTTTTCTGGCTCGACCCTGCAATGACGCAATTACAAATTATAGCCAAAAGAAGCTCTGCAAAAGTTAAGCTTATTGAAATGTTTTATATAATGCTTTTAATCAGAAATCGATATTCATAACGTACATTGACATAACATCACGCCATGTTTCCCCGAAAGGTTGGGCAGAGGTGTAGCTACAGTACACCCACATTTCTGGGCGAGCATAGTGCCATCAACCGGGCGCAAATTCAGACTCTGGCCCGCTACTGAGAAATTCCAGACAGAAAAACCCTATAACAATTTGCCAACGTAAACGAACGAGGCAATCAATAAATCGATATTCCTATTAATAATAATATTTTTTTTATTTACACTTCAAAGTCACAAACAACTGGGTAGCCCTTTTTTTGGGTGGGAAATTATCAAATAACTTCTCTCGCTCTGGGCGGAGCTAGGGCGTGTCAGACTTTTACTGACTAAAACCCAACCGTGTTCCTTCAGTTGCCTGTGTGCCAGGACCACGATATCTCTTTAAGGCAAACCCGCAGCCCTGGCAGATCTGTGTAGCCCTGGATCTCTTGTACTAGGAGTTCCTGTATCACAAGTTCTAAAATTTTATATTATTCCTTATCATTTTAAGCCGTGTAGCCTGTTAAAATTCGAGGGAATGAAAACCCTTTGTTCTTATCCAGAATACTCTAGTTAACTTATTATGCCGAAGTACCATAATCACAGTCCGCTTCAAATGAGGAACAAACATCCGAACTTACAAAATTTATAATTAGGGAGATGGGATAAAACCTTGCTCGAAATTAAATTTTACGTTGCCATTTTTAGGTGTACCTCGGCAAAGGCAATTAAGTTAAAAAGGTAAGGCTAATTTGATACTGTAATTAATGAGGTAAAAGAAAACTGGTTCGATGAAACAGGAAAATGAGACGGTGGGTACAAAGAAATATCACTTTGAGGATTATTGGTACAAGTAAGATGAAACCTCCTGTAATTGCCATTCAGCGGTACAGAGTGTCTCGCCCGCCATACGCCATCAATAAATCCTTTCAGAATTTAATTATGGGTTTTTTTTATAATTAGCATTTCACAGGTCAGCCTAGGAGGTTGTCGTCTGCTTAACTGGACTTTCCTGTGGGTGTCTTAATAAATAAAGGCCTCCAGCCAGAGCATAAAACTTACAAACTAAGCGACTACACGCTAAGGGCACCACCTGTGGGATACGGAACTGGGCGTACGGCGACGCTGGGGAAGGACAACAAGGGCAGGCTGGATCGGATTATTATTTGGGGAATTTTATCAGTGGTGCGGGCTGGCTCAAGCTAGTTTCGGGGCGGGGATGGACGGGGATATCGAGGCGGGCTTCGGCGGCGAGGACGGAAGGATGGTGGTCGGATTATGTTTTAGTTCTTAATGATAGGACCCTCTAGCAGATGATATCAATGATTTTTGAATGATTAGAATAGGAGACTTCACCCTTACACGAACATGAATAAACCAAGTTAAAAATTGTTAAACTCTTGAGTCGCCATCGAAGAATTCATTATCATCTGCCTAGCCTTTTCCCAGCTATTTCGGGGTCGGCTTCCAGTCTAACCGGATGCAGCTGAATACCAGTATTTTACATGGAGCGACTGCCTACCTGACCTCCACAACCCAGTGACTGGTTACACGATATCCCTTGGTAAGACTGGTTGTCAAACTTTCGGGCTTCTGACGACCCGTACCAACTGTCAAAGATCTACTAATGACAGCCGGGACCAACGGCTTAACGTGCTTTCCAAGGCACGTAGGAATCTTGGTATGTAAAGATGGTCAACCAACTACGGACCAACCACGGCAAGCGTTGCTTAACCTGATCGATCGACCCGTGCGGCTAATTATGAATACAAATATCTTACCTAAGTATCGGCCAAGTGCATGTCGGACCACGCACCATGAATGGTTCCGTAGTTGGAATGAATTTATCCCAAAAACAAACTTAACATTGTTGTTAAAAACATGTATTGTTCTCCCATACATCCATAAACGTCACGGTCAATTCTCCACTGCAAATGTAAGTTGTTCGACTATTACTCGTTAACTTGTAAAGACTAATTAGGTATGATAGTTTATTTTTTTTAACTTCGTTATAATTATATACTACTGCCATGATTTTTTTCACATATTCCATTTAGTTGGCAGGGGGGACACACTTGACTCTAACAAAAATTAGCACGTTAAAGCTAGCAATTATTTTCATAGACCCGCAATATTTTCGAATGGTCTATCCAACGATATCTCACACCATGGGATAGACGAGAAAAAAAATATCATCCCCACTTTACGTGAAAGAGAGGTGTACAAGTTTTTTTTTTCTAGATTTTATTTTACCACTTGGTTGGCGTGATTAATATGTATACTCGTACTCATGCTAAATACAGCTTTCTAGTACTAAGAGTCTCTGAGCTAAAGCGCGGACAGATAGACAGACGGACATGGCGAAACTTGACTTGGCGGTTCCTTGTTGATTACGGAACCTTAAAATGAGACCACTTTTAAAAATCTGTTAAAATTGTGGTATATACCTACAATTGGTAAATGTGATTTAGAACTCCACGACTATTCGTTCCAGTAATAAATAGTTTCCTTGCTATTTAGGTGGTAAAGGGTAAAATACCCCACCTACATGTGGTATACACCGCTGATTACCACAAGGTAAAAACAAAAGACTCACACAATATGACGGCGAGCGTGCGGAAAGCAAATTTAAATACCCTCTAGCTAGCTAGCTAGTGGCACGGGCAATCAATATCCGTACCATATTGCTCAGTAATTGCGTTGCAAAAACAGTTGACAGCCAATACTTAACCATCCACTGACGTAACAAACGTCATTAATAAGTTAGATGAGATTTTTCATTAAGGGGGATGCGCTAAGGTAGCCCGCGAAATTCAAATTTTATTACGTTTTTTGCAATTTGCAGGTCTGTGTCAGGTTGTATGTTGATCTAAATATGATTCGCGGCCATAAAAAAATGGCTTTACAGAATTATAATCATTAGAATCAAAAAAGCATCATCATCAGTTCAAAAAATCCTACTGAAAGATTATTTCTGTAATAATTATTCAGTAGGATTTTTTGAACTTAGAGAGTTGTAATGCTGATTCTATTGATTACAATTCTGTAAAGCCATATTTGTTATGGCCGCGAATGATATTTAACAACAACATACAACCTGTTACTGACCTGCAAAATGCAAAAAACGTAAGAAAATTTGAATTTCGCGGGCTACCTTAGCGCATCCCCCTTAAACCTCGCTTATGAGCGTATACGACGTACGGCATTTCATACAAACTTTCAAGCCCTTGTTTTTCGAAATTACTGAACCGATTTTAATGAAACTTCATACGCATACTACAAAGCAGCATACAAAGGTCTAAAAAGTTAGTTAAGAACATTTTCGAAAAATAGTGTTACAGCCTAATTATTTTTTATTTTATTTATTTTATTAGGTTCACCAACCATTGATTACACTGATACAAACACATAATACATTAAAAAAAAAAAAAACAGTGCATCAGTTACTTATAGATAAACACCACATGCATAAAACAATGGATTAGAGAAATAAGCTAACTTACTTAGTAATAAGCGCTAACACTGAAAAATTGGCAATATTGGTAAAAATGAATTTATGAAATTCTGATTAACAGCTATTAATTTGGTAAAGGTAAAAGATAAAATTGAATATTCTTTGACATTACAACTTTGGTAAAATTGATAAGAATTAAATAAAAAATGCAAAATTGTAAAAATGTATAGAAATTGATAAATTATAAATTAAATCAAGCAAATTCATACAGATTATTAACATGATGAAAACAATATTAATAAATGATAAATAAAACATTAAAATTAAAAAAAAAAAGATAAATTAAAAAATTTAATTAAATCGAATGAATTAATTGATAAAATGTGTAAAAATAAAAGATAAAATTGATAAATTTATAACACTGAAACCTTATCACAATAATATACTTAATTAGGATTAGGCGTTGCTCGGTAAACGATTAAGGATGGCTTTCTGTTTAGCAAGAGAGTCAAAGTGGAGATCAATAACATCACTGTACCCATTTACTGCCTTACACATTCTTGCAAAAGGCGAATTGGCTCCCAAAACAGTTCTTCTAAAAGGTGGACAAAGGGGAGTAATGGCACTACGCGGGAAAAAACCTACTAAACAAATAGACTACGTTTGAAACGACTGAAAAGTCTACGCTATTTAAGGCACTTTGTTATTTTAAGGCACTTTGTTATTTTAACCTCACTCAGGTATAATGCCTATAAACACCAAAAATAAACGGAAAAAAGCAGGTCAGTGCCTCGGAGATTGAATAAAGCCTCCAGCAGCAGTTAAAAGAACCAGGCCTGTATCGTGACCTAAATCCGACCCAGAATATCATAATGTTTGTATACAACACAGTTTTAGCTCCCAAACATTTTCTTTTGGAATTCAAGGTATTTTTTCGTACCTCAAAAGGAAAAACGGAACCTTTATAGGATCACTTCGTTGTCCGTATGTCTATCTGTCAGTCTGTCAAGAACACGTGTAGGTATCAAGTTGAAATTAATATCATATACGTAGGTCTACGGTCCCTTGGAGCTCTAAAAAAATCAAGCTTCTAAGTTAACGCAATAAAAAAATACGGTGATTTATGCGACATTTTATGATACTCGCAAATAAATCAAAACGGGTACTTCCCGTTGACCTAAAATCATGAAATTTGGCAAGAAGTAAAGAAAAATGTCCGAAAATCGTTAATTTGTAGTTTTATTACATAAAAAAATATACGATTACAAACTTACATGTGCAGTTGGAAAATGGACCGTGGCGTATATCGATGTATGGGAGAACATATTTTTCAACTACAATGTTAAGTTTGTTTTTGGGATTAATTCATCCCAACTACGGAACCCTTAATTGTGCGTAGTTGACACGCCGTTGGCCGGTTTTTTCATCCGAGACTTGTTTAACGAGATTTAACTTAACTTTAAAAAAGGTCACTCAATTGAGGCTCTTGCCGATGAAAGAATTTGTCGAGTAAGAATTGAGTTAAAACTTCACAGCATTCTGTGAAGTTTCCCTAAGTCACGCCTATTGACGGGACCCAAACTTATAATTAAAGATTTCTGCGGTCACCATGACTGAAAATGTTTTCGGGTAGAAGTTGAAATCAATTAAAACTGAAAGGCCTCTCAAGTAAGGCTACTCCCACGTTTGGTATTTACTCAACCAACTTAATGTTGGTAGTTTTCGAGATGTCATCAAAGATTAAGATTCTCTTATAAGGATTTTGTTCGAGCCGAAGGCAAGGGGCGCTCTACTCAATGTCGAATGGCCCACATAACAGGGACCGAAAACCTTTATAAATTACGGTACAGGTATTGAAGAATTTCGGTTACCTCTAAGATTAAGGTTATCGCTATCTGGGTAACCATAGGAAGAAGAAATATGTTACCTCTATTTAGGTTTTCGTTTTAATACCGGTTACCTAAAGCCAGGGCCGTGATTGGTGCGCGGATCGACTCACACACAGGCGATGAGCGCCCTTTGACTAATGCTGACGGCACTTGTCAAGATAGAGGTAATCTTTATTTTGGTTACCGGTATTAATACCGGTTGTATTCAATTTCTAAGAATTAAGGTAACCTTTAAAATACTGGCTAAAATAATAAAGATTGTAACCGAAAAATACCGGTATTAATCATACCGGTTTCGGTCCCTGGAATATAGACGGTACTGATAACTAAGCAACGGAAACACAATACATTTAAATAACTATATCTCTTAGGGAAACTACCTCTGTCGTCAGTCGGCTTTTTCTACCAGATAAATACTGTTTTCCTCCAAAAATCACAGTGTATTTGTGCAACAATTTCATGTCTCATGAAATTGTCCCGAGTAGTACTCCCTACAAACGAAAACATCGTTGTTTGTAACAAAAAGAACTGTGTACAATGTCCTGTCAGTGCACGATGTCAATGTCACGTCCATGGACATTGATCGAAACATTGTAGTGACGTTTATGATCCGGGGCTAAGATCACCTGAGTCATGAAATACAATACACTGCGGATAAAATTATCTAAAACTTCCTTTTTTTTAAATGGCATCTTTTAAGTCAGCCTAGGATGTTCGTCCGCTTAACCGGACTTTGGTGTGGGTTCCTCAATAAATTAAGGCCTCCAGCCAGGGCATAAACTTATAAACTGCTCCAATTCGCATTCATATTGCGCTTGCCTACCCTACAGTGTCGGGACATATCACAATTTCAACTAGTTATGATTTACCCCATTTATCTCCGATTATTGGGAATATTTCTCCAGGTTTAAGAATGTGTGTTTCGACAATTGAAAAGAATATTTTAATGAAATATCCAAAGAAAAAGGCATAAAAATTATATTATAAATTGGTATAAAGTCATTCAAAACCAGCCAACTCGTGAGCCATGGTTTGATGATAAATGTTTAACTAGGAGTTATGTTAAGTTAGCGATAAGACTTCGTTCTGGCCACTTTCCATCGGCAAAGTTTGCTTTCTTAATGCGAAAGACTACATCGCCCAATTGTGAGACATGTAATAAAATTGAAGATGTGCAACATTTGCTGATGGAATGTGCCAAGAACAAGAATGAAAGGGAATCTTTGGCTAGGGAGTTTAAACTGAACATGTGGGATGTTGGACTTATCCAAAATATTTTGGCATACCCTAAATCAGAAAGAACTAAACGCATCATTTGTGGTTTAATGCAGAAGTCGAGGCAGTGATTCTCTTTTGTATTTTTTTTTTATTTTTATTTTTTCATAGCGGTGGTGGATAGTACGAGTAGTGTAGTAAAATATAGTATAATTTAAAGTGTATGTTGTGTGTAAATAGAGTATAAGGTATAATGGGGTTGGCGTATCCGTGTGGATAAAAACCCCTTATTAATAAAGAATAAAAAAAATAAAAAAATAAAACTAGTTATGATGGTATCTACCGGATTCATATAGAGTTTTATTTGGTATTCGTTGGTACCGCTACGAGTAACATAACCTGTACCTATCTATTTATTCCTTTTCAAATGGAATGGCACAGAAACACGCATACCAACGTGATAGGTTCTGAGAACGCGGTATTTTTATTTTTGCCGAAAAGCGAATGCAGTATACAGTATAATAAATCACGACAGCTCTTTGACGTGAGTTTCCTAGGAAATACATTTATTATATTCACAGAGAAGCAATTACCAATGTTACTTAGGTACTAATTTAATTTCGGATACAGAATATCACGAGAAAGCGAGCAAGCATGGTAGTCATAAGATGCTCAATTTTTTCTAATAAACAAAAATAAAATTAAGCCATCGGCTCCTACAACTACGGGTGCTTCCGTATTGGCGCGGCATTAGCAACGCGTTTACGCAGCGTACATGTTCAATACGTTCGATGGAGAGGGTTTTGCTTTGGCTTGGCAGTTTCCATATGTGATCGAATCAGACATGAAGGGATCCGCAGGAGAACCAAGGTAACCGATATAGCCCGAAGAATTACCAAACGTATGTGGCAGACGGCAGGGCACTTTGCTCGCAAAACAGATGGCCGTTGCAGCCGACAGGTTCTGGAGTGGCGATCGCGTAGGTACCGGAAAACTAAGCGTTGGTAGGCCTTCCACAAGGTGGACCGATGACCTTGTGAAGGCCGCAGGAATCCGCGGGTAGCGGGAAGCACAGAATCGGTCGAAGTGGCGGTGTTTGGGGGATAAGGTGCTTCGGGGAGGACTATGTCCAGCAGTGGACGTCTTTCGGCTGAAATTATGATTATGATGAAACGTTCGACTTACGCCTCCTCTCAGTGGGATGTCACTCTTAGCTACATAGTTTTGCGGTTGCTAAAGGTATTATGTATTACATTCCAATTAGTATTGTAAGGTATAGCTAAAGATACAACACATAGCTAATGAAAGCCCGCGCCGGCGCTCAAAGGTCTGTATGCAGAACCTAGAAATTGGCTGTGTACAGAATCTATAATACGCCAGCTCTAGGGATGTGACATTCATTCTGAATAACCGGTAAATACGAAGCTACAAAAATATGTTTTTCTCAAACATGCTTGGCAATTTGAGCATTATTTTGACAACCTTCTTTGAGATAAATCGAAATTGCTGTACTGGCCAAATACATGCAAGCAGTGGCTACCAATAATCCATGTGTCGTGGTTTAGCGGCCAAATAAATGACATAGTAAACCAGTAGCGAAGCTACAACTTCCAGTAGAGGGAAGCCGAAGAAAAAGTTGTTCAGTTCACATACATTCAAGATAAAATCAAAATTACCTTAATTTTTTTTGTCATTCGTTTACTTTTCTTAATTGAACGCCATCTAAATTTGTCGGAATTCTTAGTTAAAACAGAAAATGTAAACTGCGTTCGCGATTTAGGATACCTATAGTCTATTCTAAAAACACGTACGCACCTAGGTACACGTTTTTATCTTATTACTTATTAAATACCTGTAATGACTATGTACTATATTATTAAGTAATAGTAAACTCAGATAGTCTTTGTTCCGAAGGGAAGCCGGTAGGAATGGGGTTGTATGAAGCCGTCGCCCCTGTAGTAAACTCATATTCTATCGTGTAATTTAAAAATGGAACGATCTTTTACTCCGAAACATGGCAACCAAGGAGGTAACTTATCAATGGTTTTATTTAAATTTCGAACTGACTTGCAAATAGAAAAATGTTTATTGAAAAAAAAAACATATGAAACACATCGGGGCGTGAAAAACTGTCGTTGTTCGTCATTGAATCTGGAATTTATAAATAATTGACATAGTTTGAATTTCCGCGCATTATTTGAGAAAAGCAGTATACAAGCCTTGGCCGCAACCAGGCATTGGCATGGACGAACGTAAAAACTCACATAAGTGAGTGCCTCTTTTGCTGGCCGCTGCAGTAATGTACTATTTTGTGTGACGCTTTAGATTCAGCCTTAAAAGTGGCCACAACGATTGCATTATCAGAGACCAGAGGGCTTAAACAAGTAGCGATCGCTTTTAAAACCCTTTTGTATTTCTATAATGACTTTCAACAGGATTGACATACTTTTCGGTAGCTTAATATGTCCGTCTCATTTTTTTTTTACTTTTCCGTCTTCGTTATCGCTGACAGAATGTCACTTTGTCCAGACCTTCAGTTTGTCTTTGGTGTAGGCACACAGGGTGGCAGGAACATCGACGCGAAAACTGTTACCATGGATTCAGTACATCATACTTGACCCCCGTGCGTTGAAATTTCTCGTCGGTAATTAAAAAAAAAACAGCTGTTTCCTACAGAAGTGCAATACCTACTCGGGGGGCAATACCTTTTACGCAGGGGGGTCAAGAATGATGTACTGAATCCATGGTAACAGAATGCGCGCCGATGTCTCTTCCACCCTGTATAGGACTCAGGAGGTACCTACGGGAGCTAATGAATATGCACGTGTTAGATTATTCGTATTTATAGGAAAACAACTGTTGCATTGATTTTGTATAACAATAATCTCACCAAGAACTTGAGTAATTATCAAAGACAATGCTAGCTACGAGTATCATAAGACAGATGAGGTTGACTTAAGGTTACGTTTCGTTTCACCATGATTTATTCATTGTATTCTTACCGTAAATTAATATTTTGTGAAACAAGAGTTCTAATTTAAAATAAATGTAATCATCACTTGATAAATTAATATTTCATCATCATCATCATCATCAGCCTATAGCAGTCCACTGCTGGACATAGGCCTCTCCAATTGCACGTCATTCAGCTCGATTCTCGGCAACTCTCATCCAGCTGCCACCAGCCACCCTGCGAAGATCGTCGCTCCACCTAGCCTGAGGGCGTCCTACCTTACGTTTGCCGATTCGCGGTCTCCACTCAAGAACACGTCTACCCCAACGGTCATCGGTTCTACGGCTAATATGGCCGGCCCATTGCCACTTCAGCTTGCTTATTCTTTGGGCTATGCTGACAACTTTGGTTCTCTGCCGGATCACCTCGTTCCGGATTCGATCCCTCAGAGGACTCCAAGCATAGCCCGTTCCATAGCTCGCTGAGCGACCTTGAATTTATGGACCAGCCGTACCGTGAGTGTCCACGTTTCGGCTCCGTAAGTCATAACAGGCAGGACACACTGATTGAAGACCTTCGTCTTTAGGCTCTGTGGAATACGTGACGAGAAGACTCGACGAAGCTTCCCAAATGCTGCCCAGCCCAGCTGAATTCTTCTGTTAAACTCCCTCTCAAAGTTGTTTTTACCAAATTGCAAAGTCTGCCCGAGGTAAACGTATTCTCGAACAACCTCGAGAGCACCGCCATTAACAGCAATCGGTCCCGGAGTGACGTGTTCGTTGAACATAACCTTGGTTTTGTCCAAGTTCATCCGGAGACCAATGCGTACAGAAGAATCAACTAGGCCGTCCAGCATCTGCTGCAAGTCATGCAGCGATTCAGCCAGTATGACGATGTCATCTGCAAATCTCAAGTGTGAGATGTACTCGCCGTTGATGTTGATTCCACGTCCATCCCAGTTCAGCGTCTTAAACACATCCTCCAATGCGTTACAGAACAATTTCGGGGAAATAACGTCGCCTTGTCTCACCCCTCGACGCAGGGGGATATGCTCAGTTCGCTGATCCTGAGTTTGGACGGTCATAGTCGCGTTCTCATAAAGACATCTCAACACTTGGATGTATCGCCAGTCAACTTGGCATCGCTGCAGAGACTCCAAAACAGACCAGGTCTCGATAGAGTCAAAAGCCTTCTCATAGTCCACAAATGAAAGACATAGGGGCCGATTATACTCTTCGGACGTTTGTATAATTTGTCGCACTGTGTGGATGTGGTCTATGGTACTGTATCCTCCTCGAAACCCAGCCTGCTCCGATGGCTGAAACTCGTCGAGTCTTCGCGCTAGACGATTCGTAACGACTCTTGAAAACAAGTTATATACGTGGGTTTTTTTTTTTTTTTGGGTGGGAAATCATCAAATAACTTGTGTCAGACTTTTACTGACTAAAACCCACCCGTGTTCCTTCCGTTGCCTGTGTGCCAGGGCCACGATATCCCTGTCGGACAAACTCGCCACCCCGGCAGGCATTGGTCCTAACGGACCCCGTCAGTTTGTGCTGACATCTCTTTGAGGCGCGCGTGGAACACAACGCGCCGTCGACCCGGGCCTGGTCCTTATCGGACGGCGAGCTACCCATCGCTCACCGTCCGCAGGCCCGCGCCTACGGTGGCCGGAAATCGGCTTGCGACTCCCGACGCCCGGGGCGTCTCCTGCGGCGACTAGGGGCATGAGGGCGCGAACCTTGTCTCACCCTCACGCGTTCCGCCTCCTACTTCGCTAGCATAACTGCTTCGCAGAAGGAGGTGACGGCCTCCCATGCACTCTCGCTCCGAACCATGGCCTGAACCAGGCCCGGACGCGAGAGATCGCCGCCGCCGTGAGGTCACGGCGGTGCTCCGCCCAAGCTGGGCAGACCTGCACTGTATGCTCCACCGTGTCCTCCGGGCGATCCACACAGTGGTGAGACCCGGGCGTTTCCTCCCGCTTAATCCTAAACAGGAATCTCCCGAAACATCCATGTCAGGTGAGGACCTGCGTCAGGCGGAAGGTGAGGACGCCGTGGCGCCTCTCCAGCCACTCCTCAAAGAGGGGACTTATCGCCACAATTGTGGCGTGCCCAGCGCTGGGTTGCGACAATCGCACTCTCCATGTCGCCATGAGATCCCTCCGGAGCTTATATACGTGGCTAAGGAGTGAAATGGGTCTGTAGTTCCTTAAAAGGGTCTTATCACCCTTTTTAAAGAACAGTATAACCACACTCCTTCGCCACGCTTCTGGAGTTCGCCCAGAGAACAGAACAGAGCTGAAGAGCTCCCGAAGCTCTTTCAGTACAGGACTTCCTCCCGCTTTCAGGAGCTCGGTCGTAATCCCATCCTCACCGGGGCTTTTCCATTTTTAAGCTGTTTAAGACCCGCTTCGATTTCATCTTGGTTGATTTCTGGCAGGTCTTCCGTAAAATGGCGGGTTAAAGTGGCTCTGGAATCCTCATTTTCGGGATCAGGTCGAAATGCGTGCGATGCGTATAATTGGCCGTAAAAGTTTTCTACTTCCGAAAGGATCTCCGGCTTCGAAACGACGACATCCCCACTGGATTTGGTCAACTTCGTCAGGTGGCTCCTCCCAAGTGACTGGACGAACACTTTCGATCCCCGATTTTGCTCAATAGCTTTCTCTATAGAGCGCGTATTGGCGCGTTGGAGGTCGCGTCGTACCAGTGTTCTATTTTTTTTGTTGAGTGCCCGTTGCTCCGATGAAGTGATAGGTGGGTTTTGACGTCGTTCCGTCATGAGCTCCAGAGTCTCTTCCGAAAGTTTGGACCTCTTGCCCGTACGCCGCATTTTACAAAATCGCGTGCCTTCGTCCCTGAGGATTTGCGCCATTTGGTCAAGCGCCTGGTCAACGTCATTTGTAGTTTCCACGGCAGCAAATCGGTTCTCCAGGTCTAACTGGAACGCTTCAGATCCTAACATAGTTTGCAGCATGTTTGGACGGAGCCTAGACTTCATCAACCGAGTTCGCTCGAGCTTGAAGTCAATATTCAGAGAGCCTCGGACAAGTATGTGGTCACTGCCGGTGTTGAACCTGTTGATCACTGAGACATCCTTGAATATATGCTTTTTATCTGATATGATGAAGTCTATCTCATTTTTCGTCATATTATCGGGGCTTCGCCACGTCCACTTCCTTTGGGACTGTTTCTTAAAGAAGGAGTTCATCAAGAAAAGCCCCTCCATCTCAAGGAAGTTGACAAGCATTTGCCCCCTATGATTTCTGCTTCCAAACCCGTAGGATCCTACTACCGATTCGCTGCAATTCTGTACTCCCACTTTAGCGTTAAAATCCCCCATGAGAACGTTGTAGTGGGCCTTAGTAGTGCAATGCAAGGCCTTGGAGATGTCCTCGAACATTTGCTCCACTTCGTCATCCGAGTGTGCCGAGGTCGGTGCGTAAACCTGAACAACCTTGAGTCTATACCTCTCAGTCAGTTTCACTACGAGGTACGCTACCCTGCTCGAGACACTCAAAACTTCTACAACGTTGCCACAAAGGGATTTGTTTACCAGGAACCCGACTCCGCCTTGGGATAGCTGGTCTCCCTCTCGAAAATACATAAGATGACCCGATTCAAGGGTTATTGTGTCCTCCCCCTCTCTTCGGACTTCACTCATCCCAAGAATGTGCCACCTTATTTTTCCGAGCTCTTCCTCTAGCTGCACTAGGTGGTCATGGAGCCGTAACGTGCGTCCGTTATACGTTGCCAAGGTCAGTTGGGTTTGGCGGCCACTCGTAACCCGGGGATTCCTCGCACCCCCTACCTTGCCGTTACCGTGATCGCCCCCAAAATCAGGCATAGCAAGGCGGACGACGGGAACTGGGGGCCGTGGTTGATTTTGACTTGCCATTTGGAGGGTTTACCCATAATCGCCGCGCTGGGCCTGCGGGTTGGCGATCGCAGATCGCAGATTCTCGCACTAGTGACGCTGCCGCCCGTTACTAGTCTGCACCATTTAGCTGCGAAATTTTTATTTAGAATGGTTATACCGCCATTTGTCGGTTGTCAGAGCCTCGTTTGTTAGTCAGCAGGGTGCACCACGAGCAGGTGAGGTTGACTTGGGGCACTGAGGTGGTAAGTGTGCCCCCTCACACCCCTGTTTTAATTTAAATAAAAAAAAAATAAAAAAAAAAAAAAATATTTCACAAACAGTTATTTTATGTTAAAAGTCAATATTGTGACTTAAAAGACTAGATTCCAAACGAAAGTCATGATTTGCGGTACTACCTATTTAAAACAAATGTTTATTAATTTTAACATTACAAATAGTTATGGTAATAATGAATAGTATGATACTTTAAGGTTTATTAGATTTTACATTGCAATAACTATGTACCAAGTTGTTTCTAAACAATTCTCGGAACTTTCAAGCGATGTTGATATTTTATCAACTTTACATAACCATTTCAAGTAATGACTTACTAAATTCCTAAATTATCTTATTACGTTTTAAAACAGTTCCACTAAGTATATGTATAAGGTTTGTTTATTATCACTCTTGTAAGAAATTATTAAGCCAAAATTGTATGACTTTATCTTATCAGATCTTACATAAACATTATAAATAAACACCAGCTATATTGCTAAATTATGGGTAAGTAATAGATGATATAACAACAAAATCTCTAATATTAACAACATATAACAACGGAACCTATAATTTTATTTAATATAGCGATTAGTTAATATAATGAACGATTGATATAATTTTAAAATAACTAATTTTTATAAGCATAACATACATTAAATATAACATCGTTTGACATAACATACATTAAATATAAAATCGTTTGACATACCACTCAAAAGATATAAAACTTATTTGGTCTAATATTATAGGTAATAGTAACCTAAGTAGATATTAAATATAACTAGAAACTGATTACCATCTGCGCTAGGATAGGTCGACGGAGCCCCGCTTCGCGGGACTCCTATATCTGGGTGGTTTAAAAAAACATAACCACGAAGGCTAAGGCGGGAGCTCCGCTCCACTTCGCTCCCGCTTTAGCCTTCTAACCTAACCTATCTGAGTCGGGGTACTCTGAGTCGGGGTGTTAACCATCATGACGTTATATATATTAAACGTTAGACCTAATGATTTTCGATTAAATAAACAATATACATATTAAACGTTAGACCAAATGATTTTCGATTACATAAACGTTATATCAAACAACGTTATATCAAACAACGTTATACTAATTAAGTATTAGAATAAATAAATGTTATATGTAAAGAAATTATATCAACAGTTGGTATATCTCACGTTGATTATATCTTATGAACGATAATAAAATGAAATTAGACCAAATGAATTTATACGTTATGAGACGCACCCCTAAATTATCTCATTAAGTTTTAAAGTAGTCTCACTACTACATAAGTTTTGTTTATTAAATAGCTATGCTAATAGACATTCAGCCAAAACTATGTGGTGCTCTGTGATTGGTCAAAAACGGCGGGCCAAGTTTTAGATTTGTGAAGATTAAAGAAGGGCATGTAACCAACAGCTCAGGGGACCCCTTATGCTAGCTGTCGAACTGTAAAGACCTGGTGTCTGCCGTAATATTAAGCTGCTAAGGAGATTCACCTCCACAAGGAGATAGTACACTGTAAAGTGGAAACTCTGGCCGCCAAGCCAAAGAGGGCTGGTACGCTTTGTAACGCGGAATCTCTGGCCAAATCATCCAGGGACCCTTTATGCCAGCTGTTCAACGGTAAAGGCGTCTGTCGTAATAAAAAGCTGCTAAGGAGTTCTACTGCCACTAGGACATAGTACACTGCAAAGTGGAAACTGGCCCAAGAGAGCCGCCGCTGTAAAGCCAGCTCAGCACAAATTAAATGAAGATGAGTATTTACTTAATAATATGTGTAAAATATAACATGGGTATCATACTTTTGCAGTTATCTACTGATCTAATATAATACTCGTACCTAAAGTATATAATTTGTACCCATTTGTGAAAATAGTATATCTTATAAGGTTCCCGTCCTATTTAATGTGACTTGTGTTATTTTGTGACCAGTTATAAAAGATAATTTTTACTAAAAAGTTTTATTAATGTTTTTATTAATAAACAAAACTTACTAGATGTAAATACTGTCTAGAGAATTTTCATTACAGTATAAAACAATCTGAAATTAAATTATTTCTCAAGACTAAGCTAGTCTCGTCCAATAAAGTTAAATTTTATCCAATAAATATTTTAAGGAATTCATAATGATCAATTTTACGAAATAAACAAGAAACTACAAACAATAAATAAAACAATTAGCCTTACTTTAATTTACTTTCAGTTTATCGTTAGCAAATAGTTTATGATTGTTATTTGAAGGTTAAAAACAAATGAAAAATGTCTGTTTGTATCTAAATATTGTGAAAAAGTATTTCGGCACTATTTGCAGTTCTTTTTATTAAATCACTAGCTTTTCTTCGCGGCTTCGCTCGCATTAATTTAGAATTTGACAATCATTTCGGGTTGTACTCTGCTTGTCCCATAATATAATGACACTAATATTATAAAGGCAAAACTTTGTGAGTGTGTGTGTGTATGTTTGTTACTTCTTCACGCTCAAACGGCTAGACAAATTTTGATAAAATTTTGTATGGAGGTAGCTGACACCCTGGATTGAGACATAAGCTACTTTTTATCCCGATATTCCCACGGGATCGAGACTTACGCGGGTGAAACCGCGGGGCGCAGCTAGTCCAATATAAAGTTAAAATGATGCCCTCAAAAACATAAATAGTAAAAAAAAAACAAGTCTCGTTACTCAGTTCTTCTATCGTAAAAAGTTGTGAGATCCATATAATACCAAGTCGGTAAATTTATTCAGATCCTTCTGTCTTAAGTTATTACGTAATTAGCTAACCTAACAACATCTTTTATTGACCATACCAGTATCAATATTAAAAATATTGTATGTTTTAAGTAAATAGATAGACGGACTACCAGGATTAAAAGGAAACGTCCTTTTAATCCTGGCAGTCCGTTCCCGTGGGATTATCAAATTTGAATAGCCATATCGATCGTTGTTTGTTTATTTTGGATTAATTAAAAATGACAAACCATTGCTAAGGTAACATGTTGTAACGTATATTTTACCATACAGTCTATGTATATATACAGTTTATGTAATCGATTAAGTACATTATCGAAAACTTTTCATTGGGGCGGCCCCGGGAGTAAATTTATCTCCGCTCCGTGACATCCTTAGTCCTTACCTAATCTACAAATTGCAGTAAGTATGCATAATGCGTCGCTCTCTTGTTTATCCATTACTAGGTCGTCACGAATTGGGGCAGCTGCCTTGAGGAAATCCGCCGTCTTACTGGTATGGCCAAAAATGCAAATTTTTCCTGTACTGGTCAGTACAGGAAAAATTTGGAAGAACCGTGGCATCCGTCGGAATACCAAAATACGACTGGCTGCCCCGGCTCTAGATTATTCCATCTTTTTGTATGGCGCTGAAACTTGGTGCATCAAAAGCCGCAAAATCAGAAAGATCAATGCTTTCGAGATGTGGTGTTGGCGGAGGTTACTTCGTGTACCATGGACCGCCATGAGAACGAATGAATCAATACTGGAGGAACTCAGTATCACCAAGCGACTTTCTACAATATGTTAGGAGCGTGCCTTCAGCTTTTTCGGCCACACAAGCATGGTCTGGAAGGGCTTATGATACTAGGCTGGGCGGAAGGAAAATGAGCTCAAGGCAGAATACCGGCAAAATGGTCAGACGCGATCAAGAAGGCTGTTGGAGGTACCATTTACCAAGCGGTCCACACTGCAGAAGACCGCATAACTTGGAGACGCGTCGTATATGGTCGCGATCCGATGAGGAACGACGAAGAAGAAGATACTCGTCAGTTTTCATATACGAATTTCTTCCTTAATTTATTCTGTCCCGCGTCAATTCAAATGGATGGAACTTTTTGGCTTTGGCCTACTTTCTCTTGTTAAGAAGCCAGGAAGTAATTAAAATTCTGTTTTTTCATCGGCCATAAAACCATTTTTGCCATCGTATCTACCTAAACTTGTACATTGGTATTAATAACAATATTGGGAAGATGTTATGTTGTTTTGATGTTCGTAAAAGGTAATCTCTGAAAATACTGATCCGGGTTACAAAAGTTATTTCGCAGTTAAAAAGTTACTTGAGTGACAACGGGATACTTTTTTGATAGAAGAATGTGCTCAAATGAAGTTTGAAAAAGAGAATTTTCTTTTGAGATATTACAGGTTTTTTTCTGTTGAAAAAAAACCCATGAATAAGAAAGAGAATTAAATGAATTTCGTCATTAAAAAACCTCATACATAACAAGAATAAAAAAGATTGAGCACTACGGAATATGGCTTCTTGTGATATTGGCACGGCGCGACGGCGGGCATTACAATTTAATTATTGGCTTACCAATATAGATTGGTAGGTTTCTGATAGCAGAAACCTTAGACACTACAGTTTAATTAAATCCCTATACTTCTCAAAAACTTTATTTTCAATTAATTACGTAATCAACATAACATTACGCCTATTTCTCCGAAGGGTTAGGCAATGGTGTACCCATAGTATAGCCACATTTTGCCAGTTATGTTTAAGCCCCATGTAATAACGAGCCTATTGCCACCATCATTGGGCACAATAGTTCCCTGTGGTGGCGGACGTAAATAATAGCACAAGGCGACTAAAGCACTTACTAGAGAATGGGCAGACAGTGTTCTCTATGCATTTTAACACCATACTGCGATCGCCAACCCGCCTGCCAAGCGTGGCGATTATGGAAACCCCCCTCCTCCTTTTGGAGAAGGCGTATTTCCAGCAGTGGACGGCTTTCGGCTGAAATGGTATTTCTCCAGAGGGAATATGAGGAGAGTGTATAGCCGTTCAATTGACGCAATTCTAGACTCTCGGCTTCTAAGTCTAATCCCCCACTTTTCTCATTCTCCCACTGGGGATCGAACCCAAGGAGGTTTCTTGTGATCACACCATTGGTATATTGGGTTGCATGGCCTGCTGAGTAGCCGTGCTTGCGAACAATGACAACGAGGCAGTTTAATACAGTCATGAAAATTAATAGTTTATCAAATTGACACACTACGTCAATTTGCTGCGTTAAAGCCATTTCATACAACCGTTAAAGAATTACAGTAAGTTGTGATTCGAATTAACTGATAATTTAATTTGGTCTATCCATCGGGTTAAGCTATTCTTGCTGGGGTTGGTCTGTGGATGGGTGACCATCTTTACATACCGAAACTCCTCCGTGCCTCGGAAAGCACGTGAAGCCGTTGGTCCCGACTGTCATTCGTGGATCTTTGACAATCGTTACGGGTCGTCAGAAGCCCGAAAGTCAAGACAACCAGTCTTACCAAGGGGTATCGTATTACCCAGTTACTGGGTTGTTGAGGTCAGATAGGCAGTTGCTTCATGTAAAATACTGGTATTCAGCTGCATCCGGTTAGACTGGAAGCAGGCCCCAACAATGTGGAGAAAAGGCTAGGCAGATTGATTGATTGAATCAATTTGGTAAACAGTTAATATCCGTGACTTTACATTAAGATCTTGACTTCTGAAGCTAGGAGAACTTTTTTAAATTATCATAATTCCGTCTTAAGTAATGAATTAGTTTAATTATGGGTAGTTTTTTTTTAATTTAGCTCAAATATTAGCCAGTTTAAGAATGATAAAATGCTAACAAGTTGCTTGTTACCATGAACTTAAATTATTATTTGATAAACAAAAGTGAAGAAGTAAAATGAAACAAAGCATGTTGTATGATGTAACAAAGACCAATGAATATTCTGTACAATGTCACATTGTCGATATAAATAAAATTAATTTGATTTGGCAAATATGCTATGCCTACTAAGAGAAAATGTATCTTAGTCTGCATTTTCTAGACACAATTCTAGACTCTCGGCTATGTTCTATGTTAGAGGGTTCTGATTCCGCAATTAGCCCTTCATGTGGACCATTGTTCGTGGGCCATGGCGGCCGTCAGTTGTTTATTCTAGACTCTCGGCTTTTAAGTCTGGGAAATTCCTGATGGAAAAACCCAATAAATAAATTAATAAAAATCTTGAAGACATGAACACATACATGAACAGTCCATAGGTAGTATAGTGATGGGTTAGTAACAGAAAGTACTTATATTAGTATTGTCAGTAAGGACACAAACACAGCTATGTGATTTTTTTTGGCCTGGTGGTAGTATTTTTACTTGAAGTATGAATTGAAAAAACTTTATTTTTATTTTACCGTGGTAAGATATCAATGCCCATCACGCCTGTGAAGTTTACACAAAGAAAACTGATATTTCTAGTGACTACACTACCTGCGGTTGATAACTCCAAAAAAAACTCATCATAAAAGTTTCCTGCTCATGTGCATACGCATTTATACTGAATTCCAAAAGAAATAAAAATGTTATATTATAATATTAATTCATTTAAAAAACAGATTATTGAAACGGCTGAAAGAACATAAATATTATGTTTTATGGAATTAAGGATTTTTTTAACAATAAAAAAAAACTATAAAACAATAAACTATAAATTTCGATTTATTTTCGTTGGATCCCATTTTTGAATCCAATTTTTTAGGTATTAACGTTGGGTCCCGTTTGCTATTTCCATTGAATCCCATGTTATAACAACATATTTATTGTGTTCTTTCCAAAAAAACCTTTAGCAAACACTAGCTTCTGCACGCGACTTTCTCCGCGTCAAATTTTGTTGTCACCCCGACCCACCCCGTCGCATCGCATCTGGACATTTGTCATTGCGGGTAATGCTCAGTTAAATATCTGTGACATTGAACAACAATGAACTAATAATTATTATTTTGCATGCAATTGATACAGTCGTACTCTATATAGCTAAACATGTGGACTTTAGATTAATACCTAACTGTAACAACTTTATATCATGTTTAAGGCAAATAAAGGCTTATCTTATCTTATCAAATTAAATTTCTTATTGATATCCATACCTATCACTTCTGCGTAGTCTCGCTAGCTAATCTAATTTGCCCCAGTATCTCTTTGATCATAAAATCATACACAAATATATTATGCAAGGATCCAAACGTAACCTCTATAAACAAACTATGAGCATAATCTGTGGTAATCATCATCCCTTGCCGGATGTGGTTAACCGAGGCAGTATCCACAACAAGTTCTCTAATACCCATAACATCACGCCTATATACCCGGAAGGGTTCGGCAGTGTATATACAAAGGCACGTGTTTTGGTAAAGGAGTTTACATACTAGACTACCGGCACATGTGTGTAACTTACGAGTTGTAGGTCGTAGGTTCAAACCTAGGCAGGCGCTTTACTTTGTGTAAATTATTTCATCAACACTGCTCTCAAAATTGTTAGTAAAAGAACCGTCACAGCTCGGTGTCCATCCAGTTTTGGCCCCTAGTTAACTGGATTCAGGGCTAATGACCCTGTGTACAAGATTCGTTCTCCGATTTTTTTTAAATTTCCTGACTAGTTACCAAAAACAATTAATTATGAAAAAAATAGTACTCTACCCTAAACATTTAATTGAAACTTTTCTGAAAGCTGAGATGGATCGGTTGAAGTGGCCCGACGACATGGCCGGCGAGAAGACTTTTATCTTTGGGGTCATATGAAGGACTTAGTTTACCCTACACCAACGACATCCATTGAAGAGTTGAGGGAGAGGACTTTGGGAGCTGCCGAACACATAAAAACCTCACTTTCAACGCGAATGACAGTTAGTGAAGTACGTCGTAGGCTGCGTGCTTGCATACGCAGCAATGGCAATTTGAACAGGATTTGTAATTTTTGTTTACTATATTCTTTTTGCATTAAACTTTATCAAATTTTATTTATTTTTATTCACTACTCTACACTGTTTACTTTTCGAGCGTATTTACAAATCAAAATTTTGACCTTCAGCGCGCTTTTGCTGATTTTTGCAAAACCGCTGGGAAAGTTACTAACGTTTGTACCTTTTTATAAAGGTTATGAAACTAGTTAGTCATTTTACTAATTTGTACGCCAACTGTCATACATTTTTTTTTCCAATAATCTACTTAAATTTTCGGGAAAAATACAATCATTAAAAGTTATTGCTACTTTTTATTTCTGATGTTATGTAAGTTTTGGGCAAGAACATTTTTTTTAATGATCACTCCTTTTTCTGCTTTCAGAAAAGTATCAACTAACTGTTTAGGGTTCAGTAGTTTATTCATAATTAATTGTTTTTGGTAACTAGTCAGAAAATTTTAAAAAAATCGAAGATCCGTCACAGCTCGGTAACCATCCAGTTTTGACCCCTAGTTAAGTGGACTTAATTTGTTGCTAATGACCTCTGTATAACCCCTTTCAAGGAATTAGTCAAATTTCCCTGTCACCCTGTATATATTTATATATTATTTGAGCATAGCATGGTGTATAAAGCTATTTGAACACGCTCCCACACAATATCACTTTTTTCGTTTAAAACAAAAACATTGTCCTACCACAAAGTTTTATAGCTGTCAAGTCATCAAATCTGCCATTAGCCACCGACCACCCGCCTTCGAGTAACTTCCTTAGGAGCCACCCACACTGAATGCTGCTTGGCAGCCAAGATTTTGTTTTGTTTTTTGAGCGCAGTGCATCTCTATTTTTAATTACAGTACATGAGTCACATGAGTGAGTGTTACATGAGTTGTACCCTGTGAAAGAACTAGGCACTTAAGACATTTTAGGTTTTAACCGACTTCCAAAAAGGAGGAGGTAATAATGCTCGTCTGTATATAATTTTTTTTTTATGTAGATATGTTCACCGATTTCTCCGTCAATTGTAGACCGATTTAGAAAATTATTTTTTTTGTTTGAAAGGGAATGCTCTCAAGGTAGTCCCATTGTCACCAACCCAGAATCTGATAAGGGGATCCCATGGAAATCGAGGGCAATGCTAAGCAATTTATGTTCGTCACAATGCATTATGGTGAAGTCCCCATCAGCTCCAGTTCTCCTGCCTCTTACCAGAAGAACTCCTCAACAATTAACTCCCCTGCATCGGGAAAAGCTATACATATTTTGTATCAAAAATCAAAAAATCACTAAAGTGTGAAAAATAAAAAACTTTTTACAAAAAAAAATTACTTCCGAAATTAAAGTAACTTTTTCCTTTGTTGCATTTGGAAGTCAGTTGCTTTTTTTTGTAAAACTTTTTTGTCACGAACAATGCTCATGATGCTACAGAATTTTTATACACGATGGTCGCTACGATCACTATCCAGCAGGCAGACAACCAGCTTGTTTGTCACCTTATACCAGCATATTATTGTCCAACTTCGAGGCAAAGCCCTCTGTCCATACAGAGAAGGCACGAGCATTATCACCACGCTTGGTCAAGAAGGGTTGGCGATTTCAGACATGTGTATATATATTTTGTTTAACTATAATTCCAGGTTTCCTCACGATTTTTGCTTCACCGATGTCAATAACGTCCAAGACAAACTCAAAAAGTACATAAGAATTGAAAAAGTCGCATTGGTACTTGCCAGAAATTTGAACCTTCAACCTGGTGCGTGATAGGCGGGGCTTTAATCACCGGGCCATCACGACCACTACCTAATAACGTTAAAAACTACCAGCTTGTCTGCGGGATGCGATGTCATTACACATGTTCCTAGAACCCGGTGATCATTTCGGTGGAACACCTGTTTACGCCAGTAACATAAAATTATTTATCAATCATATTGGGCTACACCGCTCCGGTTGTGTGGCGCCCCTTAAACAGTCCTCCTTAAGAGCTGAGAAAACACTACGATACTTATTATAAATTCCGGTCAGTTACGAGTTGTTTACTTTGAGACTTTCTTAGGGCAATAACCACAGGAACCATTGCTTGTTTACATAGTTACATCATTGGCTGGAAAGGGTGCGAAACTTCAAAGGTTAAGTAAATAGTTTCGTAATATCATGATATTAGTGGTTAGTAATAGTTCTATTTTATTAAGCATGGCTACTTATTAAAAAAATATAACTAAACTAGCTTCTGCCCGCGTCTTCATCGTCGTGAAATTTCTTGTTTTAACATAAAATATTATATCATTTGACACTTGGCAATACTGTAGCTTCCCATTAGTGAAATAATTTTCGTAATCGGATCAGGAGTTCCGAAGATTATTCCCTACATACAAACTCACAATTTTTACCTCTAAGAAATAATCAGTCATCCTATAAATTTGGGCGGAGTAGGTATTGATGTTTTGTTTATAACGACTGATTTTTTTTCTTGATTACTATGTTGGTCCCATGAGGAAAGTTGTTCAGTTTGATGGACTGTACCACACTCTAAATTTTGACCACACCTATCATTCATAATTTCAGCCAAAAGACATCCACTGCTGGACATAGGCTTCCCCCAAAAAGGGGGGATGCCAGAATCACCACGCTTGGCAGGCGGATTGGCGATCGCAGTATGGTGTTAAAGTGCATAGAGAACACTACTACCCGTTTTCTAGTAAGTCCCTTAGTCGCCTTTTACGACACCCACGGGAAGAAATAGGATGGTGCTATTCTTTACGTCCGGCAGCACAAGGTACACACTCGGTATCATACCTATACTCTATTTGAAATAAAATTAAAAAGTTTGTTACCCGTGGTCCCTCCCGTATTCCCTGGAAGGGGACCACGGGTATGTTTAGGGTTCCGTACCCAAAGGCTAAAACGGGAACCTTATTACTAAGGCTCCGCCATCTGTCTGTCTGTCTGTATGTCCGTCTGTCTGTCACCAGGCTGTATCTCATTAACCGTGATAGTTGAACAGTTGAAATTTTCACAGATGATGTATTTCTGTTGCCGCTATAGCAACAAATACTAAAAACCAGAATAACATAAGTATTTAAGGGCGCTCCCATACAACAAACGTGATTTTTTTGGTCGTTTTTGCTCGATATTGATAACGGTAACAGGGAGACACTTGAAATATTCACAGAATATTTAGTTATATAAAAATTCAAAGACATGTGACATCTACCAACCCGCACTGGGCCTGCATGGTAGATTTACAGCCCACTCCCTCTTGAAGAGAGGAGGCCTGTGTCCCAGCAGTGGGAACATTATAGGCTGATTATGTATTTAGTTATATATTCACTTTAAAAATCAATAATTAAATTAAAATATAACAAATATTTAAGGGGGGCTCCCATACAACAAACGTGATTTTTTTGCCGTTTTTATAGATAATGGTACGGAACCCTTCGTGCGTGAGTCCCACTCGCACTTGACCGGTTTTTTTTACCCATGGTCCCTTCGAGAAATGCAATGCTGCGAAATTAAAATCGTCTACTGTTATTTAATCATTTGGGTTAGGTTAGGTTAGAACAGTGGCCATTAACGCCAGATTCCCTATATTTTTGGTGAATCATTTTTAATGTTTCAAGTAACTAAGAGCTAAAACTAACGGTCTACCATTTTAATTTGAAACCATTTTAAAAATACCCGTGGTCCCGCCAGGGGCTACGGTATGGGACCACGGGTAACAAATGGATTGAAAATTTAAATAAACCTTTTTTACAGTCCGTTCAACCTATTTTGACTTATATTACGTTGGTGGAATGACAAACGGCAGCTGCAATAAAGAGTTGGTATTGTAACCACGTTTTTAGGGTTCCGTACCCAAAGGCTAAAACGGGAATCCTATTACTAAGGCTCCGCCATCTGTCTGTCTGTCTGTCTGTCCGTCCGTCTGTCACCAGACTGTATCTCATGAAACGTGATAGTTAAACAGTTGAAATTTTCACAGATGATGTATTTCTGTTGCCGCTGTAATAACAAATACTTAAAAACAGAATACAATAAATATTTAAGGGGTCTCCCATACAACAAACGTGATTTTTTTGCTCGATATTGATAACGGCAACAGGTAGACGCTTGAAATATTCACAGAATATTTAGTTATATATTCACTTTAAAAATAAATAATTAAATTAAAATAAAACAAATATTTAAGGGGGGCTCCCATACACCAAACGTGGATTTTTTGCCGTTTTTATTGATAATGGTACGGAACCCTTCGTTCGCGAGTGCGACTCGCACTTGGCCGGCTTTTGCTTTTAATGTCATCCTTATGTCTACGGAATAGAAGTCAAAATAAGTTGAACGGACTGTATAATAGTTTATTTAAATTTCTAATCTTATTTCAAATGGAGTATAGGTTTTCTGATACTCCCTGTATAGTATATAGATAAGTAGATATATTGAAAGAATAAAAGTATCCAATTTACTCGAAACTTTATCATATACAGGGTGGAATTTTGTAATGCCACCTGGAGGGAAAGTACTCTTAATACTGTAGATAGAAAGTTTTACTCAAACGAAACATTCCTTTATTTTTGAATAGAAAGCAAACTGCATTCAAAGATTTTCGAAAATTCTCTTCTCGCACACCCGGGAATCGAACCGGCTAAAATCTGAATAAATTATACCCTGTACTTTTATTGCATCGATCGTTAGGGTCAATTATAAGGATGAAGTCTCTCTAACAAACATGATAAATTAAATTAAAGGAAAACCAGGAAATCTGAAGTTACAAATTCAATGAGTCAAGTTAAAGCTCTTTAACTAACATCCATCTTTTGTAATGCAGACTCCTTTGCGACATTCTCGTAGCTGCGTGTATGAGGTAATTTAAATATGGAATGTTAGATTAAAATTTGAAAATTAGATTGTCATAGTTGTTATTCACATTTGATTGTTTTTACAACTCATTTCACATTTTGTCTCACGGTGAAATGGCTTATCAAGAACAGTTTGATTTAATGGAAGCTTATTTTAGTATGGAGAGAGATATCAAGACCGACAGGCACCAACTCGGTTCGTATTGAAAAGAATGGTAGAAAATTTAAAGAATACGGGTGGTTTCAAGAAGAGACGGCAAACTATTCAGCAAAACTATTTCGATTTTAAAATAAATTTTTTTTAACAAAATTTAAAATAAATAATAACAATTCAGAGAAAGTATGGACCTGACTATTTAGGAATGAGCTAATCACTTTGTTTTCTTTTGATTAGAATATACGGACAATTAGACTGACAACTAGTCTTACCAAGGGGTATCGTATTACCCAGTTACTGGGTTGTGGAGGTCAGATATGCAGTTGCTCCATGTGAAATACTGGTATTCAGTTGCATCCGGATAAACTGGAAGCCGACCCCAACATAGTTGGGAAAAGGCTAGACAGATTGATTGATTGATACGGACATTTAAAATTAATCGATTAATTTCTCTGACTTTACAATATGAAGTTACTGGCCATTTTCTTGGAATTAGTATAATAATTTGGTCTTAACACAAATCTTAAATATTGTATGATGAAACTTGCTAATCAAGAAGGATATTGATGTCGACAAATACAGACGACTGAAAAGCAGTGGAAACCTTCTTTCATTGTAACGCTACTTATATAAAATAGGCTTTTATGTTGGTACAAAGTCCGACTATGGACTACTAGAGTAATAATATATAATAATTATTCTACACTTTGACTATTTATATGTCTAGTTATAGTGTCGCGCTGCAAAAGAACTAAAACATCAGGCCAGTTTTGTTATGCTGGTGTGCGTGACACCAGTGGCTTACCCTGGCGCCACATCACGCAATTTTTTCTACGAGTTCACAGCTTTGACTGTCTAGAATTCTAGATAGACAGTCAAAGCTGTGCAATCGCCGTATTTTTTTTTTAACTATTTGTACACTCCGTCATAAATTGTCAGCTGAAAACTAGGTAAATGAATGGAAAAGGCAATATAATAAAATAGAATACTCTGTATTATGTACACCATATGGATTCAAGATATAAATGTAGAAATAGTTTACATAGGGTGACACAAGGACGACCCCTAAAAGACTACCGACTTTTTGAATAGGCAGTTAACTGAAATTTGAGCAATTTACAAAGACAGCTATCGTCAAAATCCAATTGTAACATCTATTAAATAGGACCCTGAAGTAACTAAAGTCTATTAGTAGATTGTTATACAAGGAGCTAAAATTACCCATTATATACAAGCTAGTTTTACTCCCGAGCTCTAGCGAGGGGTAAATAGAAACCGAGTTATAATGGGTTTTAGCGCCGTCTTTTACACTATACTTTTCACTACGACTGCGAGAAAATAAAATAATCCAATATACCTTGACGGCAACGGACTGAAAATAATTTCTTTGTCTTTCTTTTCCATCTGCATATACGGGTCTCCATTCTCACTAGATGATGACATTTTCACTGTTTTAAAATAAATTACGGTCACCAATTCAATTTGTAATTAGATAAAAAAAATCTAAGGATTACAAGCCAATGCCTTTTTTTTACCAAGGAACATTTATACTCATACTTACGGCGAGGTCGCAAAGCATTGTATTAAGAAATCACCGCTTCCAGTTCCATTTTCAAAAATAAAATGTTTTTTTTTTATGAAACAGTGATAAGTCGAGTCTTTATTCAAAATTATTTTACTTAAGGGGGATGCGCTAACGTAGCCCGTGAAATTCAAATTTTCTTACGTTTTTTGCAGTTGACAGGTCAGCAACAGGTTGTATGTTAATCTAAATATGATTCGCGGCCATAACAAATAAGGCTTTACATAATTATAATCATTAAAATCAGCATTACAACTCTCTAAGTTCATAAAATCCTACTGAATCATTATTTCAGAATTAGTCATTCAATAGGATTTTTCGAAGAGAGTTAGTTGTAGAGCCATATTTGTTACGGCCGCGAATCATATTTAGATCAACATACAACCTCTTACTGACCTGCAAATTGTAACAAACGTAATTAAATTTGAATTTCGCGGGCTACCTTAGCGCATCCCCCTTAATGTGAATCCGCAGCTGTAGCCCGCGAAATTCAAATTTTCTTACGTTTTTTTGCTATTTGCAGGTCAGTGTGAGGTTGTATATTAATCACACTACGATTCGCGACTATAACAGGAATGTATTTACATAATTAAAATCAATAATACAGCTACAGCTGCGGATTCACCTTAAGAATAATGGCTTTTTCGTTTTTGTAGGCTCGTTGATAAACTTTTAGAGCATAAGACAAAAATAAAAAAATAAAACTTTTTCCCCTAGAGGAAGATATGCTATTTTAGCTCCGCTCTGGTACACTAAAATGACGGACTTTTTGAGCAAAAGGAGTGAAAACGACTTTTTATATCTACATTAAATTTACTGACGTTCGTAGTTACACTAACAAAGTAAATGTAATTATAATAACATAATCAGCCTCTAATATTCCCATTGCTGGCACACCGGCCTCCTCTCTGTGAGATCCCGTAAGCCGTAATCCATCGGACATCGGACCCATCAGTGCGGGTTGTTGGATGTCACATGTCTTCAAATTTTGTTTCTAGGACATGCCGGTTTCCTCACGATGATTTCCTTCACCGTTTTGAGAGCAGTGGTGATTAAATAATTTACACAGTAAAGAGCCTGTCTGGGTTCGAACGTAATAATATGACCTACAACTCGTAAGTCATGGCAGTTTCTACTGGACCACCACTGCTCTTGCAAATGTAATAACAAAAATAAGGTAATATTAAACAGCATAAAACCTATTAAATCTCGTCTGCCACGAAAATTTTTCCGTAATTGAATCGCAATTATTATAGACAGACCAATTTGTGAATACTTAAATTTAATATTACATCAAAAGGAACAAAATTGATGCTGGGTCATACACAAAGAAATTCCCCTATAATTTTGTTTTTGAGATAACTTTAAGTAGTCATTTCGGTTTTATTTACTGGCTAGATTTTCCTGTTTTTGCCGTCGGCTCTTTCTGAACTTATTTTATGATAAAAGACTAGTAAATATGTACTACATTAAAGTTGTTTTTGTCAACAAGTGCAAAGACAAAACAAACAATGAATCAAGAGATTTGTTATCTTTATAAGTTTTGCTTAAGATATTGGGCGTCATCTTAAGTGAAAACATGTTATTCCGGAGGCGGCTTATCTTATTCTCTCTAATTAAATGTGTTCTATTTTCGAAGTGAAAAATTCTTTAAGCGCGTTGAGTGATTTTTGGTAGGGGAAAAAACTTTAGCAGTAAGTGAAGTTAAATTGACCACGTAAAAAGTTTGATTTGTGGATACTGTGCATTGTTTAAATTGTGTTTTTTTTTTGGGGATGGGTTTGCTCTTGACCTTAGTCTAGTTCAGAGGCGACAGAGACAAAGTCGACGATGGAGTGAGCTTACCCAGAAGAAGCCTGTTCACTCTCACTTTGAAGAGATTAGGGTTGTATTCGTTCGGAAACACAGACGCTGGTAGAGAGTTCCACTTTTTGGCTGTGCGCATTATAAAAGAGTAGATAATTAATTAGATAACCATTATTTTATTGAAGTGAAAACTTCATATAAGTTTTCACTTCTGTCGAGAGTCCTCATGACTGCATGTTTATTAATATTTTTTGCTAATACCTACTATTTATTTCTTTCTGCGAAAACAGTCATCAAAAATACATTCAGTCTTCGTAGATTCCCACTAAAATGGGTTTCTCAATTACGGAAATGAGCATAATCGGCATCCTAAACCTACCTATTCATGAACATCTCATATTCTAAAACTGTGTTACAGCACCGAATATCTGCCGATGTCGAGCGCTTATAGCCTCTGTTATTACAAAGGCTATAAGCGCTCGACATCGGCAGACATAGGCGGGCTATTGCCCCCACTTCATTGAAATGAAATGGGTGAGGCGAGGGACGAGGCTAACGTTGTTACGAACAAGACGTTAAACTTTCGGCTTTAACTCGTACTTAAGTATTCAAGAGCCATTGAAATACATAGACAAGATTCTTGAATCGAATCTCACAGCGAACATAATAGGACCCATTAAATAATAATTTAATTTGAATTCGTGGTGCTAAGCGAAATGGAATCCTGGGATAAGCCCGGTTGTGAGAAACGTCCCTTTGCGCCCCGGCCTAGACATTTCGCCTCCGGATTTTCTTTTTTGATTAATATTGTAACGCGTCAGTTTCATGACAGTTAAATATTATAATTTCTCTGAGACTCGAGCAGTTTCTTTAACCAGCGATAAACTATCTGGTTTATCGCCACTTTAGATTCTGGAAACACACAAGTGCCTAAATTATATATGCTGTTTTAAACTTATGCTATCATTAACGGGATGTGTATGTAACGTATTCCGTAATTTTTGCCGCTGAATCAAGCGTCATGCTCATGAGTCTTGACGCTGAACCAAGCGTCTTATTCAGCGTCGTAATATCGGTATCTAATTGCCTCATGACCGCGAAATGCAGGCACATAATAACTTGCAACATTGTAAATAAATTGCAGTCCACTTCTACTGCTTCTAACTAAATGGCTTCGACTCCCGGGAGTCCCGTATAGTGGGGAGTAAGGGATTATGTGCGGAAATTTGGCAGCATCATCCACCTGTTTGCTAACATGGGGGAGTAAGATTTTGGGAAAGTTTAATAAGGTCAAGCTGTTGCTATGCGCGTTTTATCGATGATTAGTCAAGAAAGGAGTTGAAAATTTTGAATTATTTCAAACAAATTGAGTTCTAAAAGAAGGCCTCGTCAAAGTTATTTGAATAATTGTTTTTTGACTCGATTTCCTGATTCCGTTTACTTCCCGTTTGACGCGAACCGTAATTATTGGAACCGAATGCAACGTAATTTTGCAAAACTAAATAAATAGAGTATTCCTAAATTGTACACTGTTAGGACAAACAGAACAGGAAAAGTAAAGAAATAAACTGTTTTACAATGGGCGGTCGTATCGCTGAAAGCAATTTGATAAAGACTAGATTTGGAATAGATAGATTGGCTAGAATTGAATTCAATTCTTATGTCTATGGTATACATATTTTTTTTCTTCGCGTAACGCTTTATAGTATTTTAATTTGGAGAAATATTTACATCATTATTATTAATAATCATTTATATATTATTAATTTATTAAATCTTAAATATCTATCAATATATCAAAGCGTAGAAACACTAAATGGTGCGGCTTATTAAAAGCCGCACCATTTAGTGTTTCTACGCTTTGATCGCTAGTCATGTTAACTGACGTCACTAATCGCCAGCTAACTCGTATAATTAGGCTTACTGGGTCAAATGGCTCGATGTGGTGCCAACTCCGACGGTTCGAGTTTTTGTGGTAAACTAATCGTAGGGTTTCTAGTTTTTGTAGGCGATAAATATATCCAATAAAGAGAGTTTTGGACTAAGGTATGAAACCAATGAAAGTAAGTAAATTTGGAAAAAAAAAGCACTGGTCGGCACGAACTTTATGTAAGAATTGATTCTTCCATTGGTATATAAATCTCGCGTTTTGCGTAGAAAATTACAATAACATTTTTTTTTCCCGAAAGTAAATTATCAATTCAGCGTGGTTACTAGAAAAAACAAAAAACACGACGTATTCAAACGTTGAATACTATGCCTCCCACGCGAGTTAATTATGTTGACTGAGAGAAAGAGCCGAGGTGCGGGTGCAGCGGGGATGTGTATCCGCGGGTGGTATCCATAAACGTAGACTTTTTTTAGACAACGTTGCGATGCCGTATCTGAATATTTTAGTACAGAGATACTAAAAGAAAATACACGTATTTTATTATTTTCACCAAAGATCTTAGCATTTTGGAAGTTGATTAAAATTATTTTTGTGTAGGTAAGAAACAAGAACAAAGAAAGTTATTTTTCGGGTAGGTACCTACTCATAACTACTGACTGATTACTTTTGTAAGCGCTGCTTTTTCCCAACATCAGATATCTTTTGTCCGTGAAATAAAGTTGCCGTCTAAACTGTCAACAGTTTAATACACTGGATCGCAAAAATTACGGGTCGCTAATAAATGGCGTGATAGTTTCTTAAATACATAGGACTATAAATTTGCGAAACTATAGTATATTGTAGATGCCTGATTAATATATATAAAAAAATGTGTAACACGTTTTGTACACTATATAACTTTAATTAAATACTAAAAAATAAGAAATGGTCGCTTCTAAATTATGCCAACAAAAATACACTTCGCAGTAAATCTTAAAATATAAAAGAATTTTTGTCAATTTAATATTTTTTATTTCCTCCAAGAGCCCGTATCACTTTATTAGAACGATATGGCATGAATTTAAACCAAATTTTTTAATACGATTTTGGTCTATGTTTGCCCATTCTTCCACTAGCGCATTCCTTAACTCGTTTAAGGTAACGAGAGCAGGAGAACGTTTTCTCACGCATCTCCCGAGCTCGTCCCATGCATGTTCTGCACGCAGGATAATGCTCCTATCGCAGCATTATGCTGAGAAAGGAGCCTTTTTAGCATCGCACAAGTCTTGATTGTTTTTTTTTTTTTTGTATATTGTTAGTTTTAAATGCTATTTTTAGTATTTCTTGTGCGTGTCCCAAATAAATATTTTTCTTTCTTTCTATGGAATTTAAGTCTGGGCTGCAGGCTCGCCCCTCCATGCAGGTAATACCGACGTCTTGAATATAAATATTGACCAAACGAGCAGTATGTGGTCGCGAATCATCGTGCATAAAAATAGAATTTGCACTCATAATCACTAAGAAAGGACCAGCATGCTCATTTAAAACCTCTTCTACGTATCTGACCAGAAAATCCAAAATAAAGCACAACATCCTTAAGTGGTGCACCTTGGTTCACAAAAATCACTGAAGTACATGAGTATCTACAAATCCTAACTATCAAGGAGGTAGTAGAAAGGTCCTACAAGAATTATAAGGAAACACTCCAACAACATAAAAATGAACTCGCTGTAACACTTCTAAAGTCCGCAGACTATACCTACAGACTTAAAAGAGAACGCATAGCGTCAATCTAACCAACACTACTACATTCACTAACGAGATGACGCATCGCTGGATGTGAACAATCTCGAACTGCTAGTTAAGAAACAACCCATCTGATTATAGCCTAAAGGCTGATTGCAGATAAAAGAAATATCATTAAAAAAAAAAACAGAAAATCGTTTTCTATGATCACTAACTCCGTGCGATCCTCTGAAGATATAAACTCAAACCATTATTGATCCTCCACCGAATGGCACCTTTTTTTCAAAACACGCTTGATGATACCGGGTTGTATAAATACCCCTCGTCGTGCGTAAATAAACAGAATCTGGGCTCATCGGAAAACATAACCTTGGACCAATCTTCATCTGTCCATCGGATGTGTTCTCGAGCAAACCGTAACCTGGCAACTCGATGTTCTCTGAGCAGTTTGGGGCCGTTTGCTGGTTTGCTTTATATCAGCTTCACGAAGACGTCGCAGAATCGTATCAGAGCTCACATTGTTGTGGTGAATTTCTTGAAGACTGTTTCGGACCTGAACAGCCGTGAGATGTAGATTTCTTAACATAGTGCTCACGATGAATCGGTTTTCTCGTGTAGTTGTGCACCTTGGCCTGCCATTTCCTGGTCTCCTGATGTTCATCCCGGTCTCTTGAAATCGCTGGAGTACTCTTTGGACTTGAAAGATACTCCTACTGTTCTAGCAGAGCTGCGCTGATTTCTTCCTTCTTGTACCATGGTAATAATCCGTGTACATTCTTCAGGTGTTAACAACAAGATATTGCACTGAATACTCTGATCAATCCAAGGAACCATATATAATGACAGCTCGGTTTGAAATAAAAGCACAAAAATATTATATAGAAATTTTTCAAAATGCAGAATATTTTTGTTAAATCTGTAACTTGTACAAATGAAACCTCTTTAGAGATTTAGAACAAGCATTAGTAACCTGTTTACTACATATTATTTATTCTAGCGATCTAGGTATATAATTTATGGAGATATCACGGTTTTTATTAGCGACCCGGAATTTTTGCGATCCAGTGTATTATTCCTCGGATAAAGATGTTGGAAAAATCAGCAAAACATAGACATGACTAGGTAATAAATGAGTAATATTTATTTTATCTCTACAAAATTATAGGAATTTCTTTGTGTCAATCAATGCCCAGCATCAATTTATTGGCTCCCAGATGGAATATTAAATTTAAGTCTTCACAAATTTGTCTATTAACAGCGATTCAATTACAGAAAAATCTTCATGGCTGACGAGATTTAACAGGTTTTACGCAGTTTAATGTTACGATATTATTAATACGTAATGTTTATTTTCAAGTATTTTGACAAAATTTTGTAGTTTGTGTGAGTCTAAACTAAGCCTAGGTCTGTATTTTAGAACTCCAGGCCCGGGGCCCCATTATACCACGTAGTAAAGGTTGTCAACGTGTTACAATTGCTTGTACCTAATTGATGGTGAGTGTATGTGTGTGTGACTTTATATCTTTTTGCTCGGCTCCTGAGGGTCTTAGCGTGATGTTAAAATATAGCCTTTATTATAGAGATTAGCGCGTTAAAATAAAAAAGACAAACTCTTCAGCTATAGTATCATCATTATACATTTTAATCGTCTTACTTCATGTATCCAATGACTGCTAATCGTTCTAAAAGTAAAAAAAATATTTATTAACATTTCATTTTTTTTTTATTTTAGTTTGAAACACCCTGTTATGAGTGCGATGCGAGCCTTGGGCCCCATTCCGCGCCGCCTTTGGAACGCAAGGCTCGCAGCAGGATGATTCAAACTACGTCATGCGTCATAATTAATAATATTTTTTTTTAATTATTCTGTTTATAATGTTCCGTGTTGTGCCGGACGTAAAGAATAGCACCACCCCATTTCTTCCCGTGGGTGTTGTAAAAGACGACTAAGGGACTTACTAGAGAATAGGCAGCAGCGTTCTCTATGCGTTTTAACACCATGCTGCGATTGCCAACCCGCCTGCCTGATTATGGCAAACACCTCCCCTTAGAGAAAGGCCTATGTCCAGCAGTGGACATCTTTTGGCTGAAATGATGACGATGATGTTTTTTTTTTTTAATTTTATGAATGACTAGCTGCGCCCCGTGGTTTCACCCGCGTAAGTCTCGACCCCGTGGGAATATCGGGATAAAAAGTAGCCTATGTCTTAATCCAGGGTGTCAGCTACCTCCATACAAAATTTTATCAGTCCATAAATTGGTCCAGCCGTTTGAGCGTGAAGAAGTAACAAACACACACACACACACACTCACAAACGTTCGCCTTTATAATATTAGTGTGATTAGTAGTCATTGGATACATGATATGGGCTGCCGTTGTAAGATGATTAAAATGCCACGGTGTATACGTGCAGCGAAAACTTTGTACCCGTTTTTACGAAAATTACTCGGACGGAGGAGTATGAAATTTGTCACAGTTAAAGTTTACATGGAGGAGGTGTGCAGAAAGTTAATATTTTTACATAATATGCATAAAGCCTGCATTACTCCTGCGCTGATGTCAGTCGCGCTTACGAATATACATTGTGTTCTATATAGCACCACACTGCGACGCTGACGTCAGTGGCGCATACGGTGCTACGCGCCGCGTATCGTGCGCGGTTTTGCTCGTCAGCGCCGCGTTCGTCGTTCGACTGACGAGCATGGAATTGTGCGAACGCCCTCAGTCTGTTACCGACGAGCAGCTGAACACCACGCGTGCCAGACGACTGAAGCGTAGAGCGCTCGGTATCGCAGTACGGTATTTTATTATGTATTTCTCGGTGACGCACGCGCCCGACGGTACGCCACCGACTGTACGCGACGAACATCAGCGTAGGAGGAATTCAGGCATTAGAAATAAATGAAATTAATAATAAAAATAACATTACACACACTACCAAGCGTTTCACACACACATATAGTACCAGGGCCTCATGACTTGAAGATAGATAGGTGATAGAAGTGACAGCTTGAGCATGGAATTAGTACGTACTTTATAATTCCACGGAATTAGTTTACTCATGGAATTAGTCAATACCTATATGGTTGTAAGTAATTGGTCGAATTGCGACCAGTGGGTGACCACTAGTTAGTATAGATAGATACCTGTGAATAGAAAAACAAATATTATATTTTACCTATACATATACAGGCTGGAAACTTTCAGCGGGGCAGCAAGGGGAAGTACCTTATCCGTTGCAGCTACGCGAAAATGGTCTTAAGAGACTATCCATAATTTTTTATGGACTTTTGATCCCCATTCACAGATTTTGAAAAAAATGTACAGTCAGCAGGAAAATAGGCAATTTTCACAAAAACTTTTTTTTATGCCAATTGATCCTCTTTCTTATAAGGATCAAAAATCTCTATTGGACCAATTGAGGTTTGAGTACTAGAAAAGTCATAAAACGCAAAAAACTTTTCCCATACATTTCGTAAGAAATGATACTCCAACTTAGTTTTTTATGAGTTTCCACCCTGTATATATAATATGTATAACTAACAAGCACCTGTCTCACTATCTCCAAGTTAATTCCCGTAGGTAGAAGCCACTCAGACACTGTGAACGGTACCACCATAAACGATATGTTGAAATTCACCATGAAAATAACCTCAAAGGCTCTTCCAGACTGGTGTGATATCGCGCGAGTCTGTACGACCCTTAAGACAGTTGTAACATCTGCTACTATGTTTTATATGGTGTCCCTAAGGGGCAAACGCATGTGAAAGGGATGGTACCCACTAGCCACCTGCGGGTATGGACATGATAATAATGCGGCACTAGACAAGGGAAAATGTAACGTTTGACAAACGACAATAAATAGTTTTTGCTTTGTGGACAATTTTGTTAACTTTGAGATGTCAGTCTGTCTTCCAAGCATTCAACATTAAGAGGGGCCTTCCCGGTCCGTCTATCGTCAACGCAAGCATGGTCGAAAAGTTTGTTGTTTCATCCAGCGCAAGTGAAAACTATTAACAAACGAGTGAGAACGCGATAACATTGAATGAAAAATAATGTGCGGAAATTTCATAAAACTTGTTCCAATACGTGTTTTTGAGTAAGCCTTACTAGTTTGTGAAATAAATGTTAGTCATTTAGAATCTCCATTACATTTTAAAGGTTTCTATCGTAATTTTTTCTTAACAATTTATGAGTACATTATGAATGGCCAAAGTTCAGGTAAAATGTGTGCAAAAAAGCAGATTTTTAGACGCTTATACTGAATTTGTTTTTCAACATTTTTATTTTCTGCTTGCATAGAAACCTAGATATAGTGCACAAGCTACATATTAGTTCAAAAAAATTAAAGAACGATGTGTTACAACGCCATAATCACGTACGAGCGTTTGTATGAAAAGTATGTCGGGTTGGCCGCCCTTAAGGAAGGAGTTTGTTTTTCCAAAAAAAAAAGTTTGAGTTCTCTTTTAGAGATCGAGCTTTTCAGTCAGGCCGGTCCTGTTACATAACATCACATCAATCAATCAATCAACTCAGCCTATCGCAGTCCACTGCTGGACATAGGCCTGTCCCAGGCTGCACCACAACACCCTGTCCTCCGCTTTCCGCATCCAGTCTGCCCCAGCCACCTTTTTAAGGTCGTCGGGCCATCTAGCTGGGGGGCGCCCCACACTACGCTTGCTGATACGCGGTCTCCACTCCAGGGGGTCTACTCCGAAGCGCTAAACCGAAGTATCGGCCGAATGTCCGACCGTTTCTTTACTACGGCTAACTATCGCTGACTACGGCGAAATAAAAAAAAAGAAAGACAGTCGAAGAGATAACCCAAAGTCAAAACTGTGACTTGAAGTCCGGTATGGACTCAAAGTCAAAAAAGGGAACTGTGGAAGTTATAAAATGGCCGAACATTCGGCCGATACTTCGGTTTAGCGCTTCGGAGTAGACCCGTAACATCACATCGATATTCCTAAATGTCGAGTGAAAGTCTTTCAACCAGGTACCAAGTGGTATCGTATTACCCAGTAACTGGGTTGTGGAGGTCAGATAGACAGTCGCCCCATGTTAAATACTGCTATTCAGGTGCATCCGGTTAGACTGAAAGCCGACCCCAACATAGTTGGGAAAAGGCTATTTAGATTGATTTGATCTCGTCGAAGCCAGACTTAACAAAACTAATTCTAACGATCGCTTTCTCCAAGCGATTGAACTTAACCGCTAGTCATATTTCAATACATTTTTAAACAGTAAGCTGTGGTTTGACCTAAAATCGATCGTATGAAGTGTATTTCAAGGGCCCTACGTAGAGCTATTATATGTAGAAATGATACGTGAAACATTAAAAGGTTTGGTTCAATAGTTTAGATATACAGTTAGGTACTTTGTTATTAATTAAATATTTAATCAGTATCAGTATTTAATCAAATACCTCATAAAATATTATCACCAGATGTTAGACCAGACTTATAGGGAATATATAATAGATTATGAATTTGAACAAAATCTATCCAGTATTATTTGTGTGACATACATTCAGACAAACATAAAAGTTCTAACTACTATATTTTCGCCATAAGAATCGTTCTCAGATCTTGTAGCAATAACTATTTTTCATAAATATTCAATGTAGGTCAAGCCATGGTTCGGAGCGAGTGCATGGGAGGTCATCACCTCCTTCTGCGAAGCAGTTATGCTAGGAGGAGGAGGCGGAACGAGTGAGGGAGAGGCAGGTTCGCGCCCTCGCGCCCCTAGTCGCCGCAGGAGACGCTTCGGGCGTCGGGAGTCGCAGGCCGATTTCCAGCCACCGTAGGCGCTGGCTTGCGGACAGTGAGCGATGAGTAGCTCGCCGGTAGTCATACAAGTCATAATAATATACTCATACAGAGTATATTTTTATGACTTGTATTGGCTTGAAGAATTTGTTTCTTTCCAATTTATACCTATTTATTTATGAATTTGTCTTTAATTGTATGTTACTGTTAAACTGACTCACGTCCATTAAATATTTGCATGCCATCCAGTGCACGGCGGAATATGTATTTGCACTAAATTTTATAGTAACATCTTTTGTACCCACCACGTTTTATGTGATAAAGGATTTTGATGGGAAAAGTTTATTGCTATTTCTGACTTTTGTAGCGGCCAGTCTATTCATTATGAAAAAACCAGCCAAGTGCGCGTCATGCAAATTTTCATTAAAGCCGTCTTGAATTTTGATTTGACCCCAATTTTGTTATCAGAGCCCTCGAAAACCACGACGAAAAATTTGTATTTTCCTTGGCGCCATCTCTAATATTGATTTTGACCCTATTATCATTATCAGCGCCCTCGAAAACCGTGAAAACGAAACCAATGACGAAAAATCATCACAAAATTACAACAACCATCTTTTCATGCAAGTGGGTTCGCGCAAATGTCATTCACGCAAGTATACCAGATCCGCGACGCATCAACCCTCAGTTGATATAACTTTCTCATAAGAAACAGGATCTATTGGCATCAAAAATATTTTTTGTGAAAATTGCCCATTTTCTTGGTGACTGTATTTTTTTTAATCTGTGTTGAGGACAGCCTTCTAAGACTGATTTCGTGTAGCTACAACGGTAAAGATATCCTTACTTTCCCATCTTAAATATCCAGCCAGTGAGATGATAATCATTTAAAAGGTTAAATTGGCAACTATCTGCAATGTTATAACCGTTTGTCTCGTCTATTTACAATTTGCTGAAAACCATGGAGGAATATAAACATAATGCAATATTGCTCTCCCCCCATTGTAAATACCGTGATAATATATAGCCTACCGGCTGACCAGACTTATAGGGAATATATATGGAAAATACACTGCCTATATGGGAAACAGACTCTATCCGATAGAATTTGCGTGAATTCTGTTTTATGAGGTATTTCTTTCCAATTTGCAAGACAAAATATGATAGCTTGGCTAATATGCTTGATATTAATATAATTTATAGCCTATTATAGCACTTAGGAATAATGTAGCTTTCTACCAGTGAACATTTTTTTAGAGTTAGATCGCTATTTCCAGAGATTACCCCGTACATACAAACAAACTTATAAACAAATTTTCCCTCTTTATAATATTAGGGCCCGTGTGTTGCCGGACGTAAAGAATAGCACTATCCCATTTCTTCCCATGGGTGTCGTAAAAGGCGACTAAGGGACTTACTAGAGAATGGGCAGCAGCGTTCTCTATGCATTTAAACACCATACTGCGATCGCCAACCCGCCTGCCAAGCGTGGCGATTATGGCAAACCCCCCCTTTGGGGGAGGCCTATGTCCAGCAGTGGACGTCTTTCGGCTGAAATGATGAATGATGATAATATTAGTATAAATAACAGTGATCCATATTATGTTAGTAATATAAAACTATTCTAGTGTTATTATGCACACGGAACCACTGCTTGCCCCATTTTGTCGCTGCGATGCGGCGTGGTTGTTATGTACGTGTCTCGGGCCCTTAACCGATTTCCACAAATAACCTAAATAGGTTCTCCGAATTTGATTTGAATTAGTGTCATGTCAACATGACAACAGATTCGCATAAAATCGGATTCGACTCAAATCGGAATTTTCCTTAGGAATATTCAGAAGTCGTTAGATTTATCTTGATTCAGTAGGTCTACCACGAACGGATTTAATGTAAATTCCATTGATTTTTTTACGAAAACACTATAAATCTATGACATTTTGGTTTCAAACAATAAATAAGAACAAGCCCACAGATATGAATAAAAAAACGAGCAGGCCTTACAGTATATTGTTGAGTAACATCTGACATCTCACCTTGGTAATAAGCAACTGAGCAGCGACAGAAAGGTCTACTTACACTCTCTGCATATAGTACTTACTGATTCCATGAGCAATTAATTTCATGCTATTATAAAGTACTTACAAATTCCGTGCTATTAAAAAATAATTACTTATTCCATGCACAAGCTGTCACTTTCTGTTACACACTTCCGTCCCTTTTCACGTTCTCTCTCCCACAGAAAGCGTGAGGAAAGATGAAACAAATCATCTTCAAAACCAAGAAACATACAAATATTAAAAGTGGAGGCAACACTCTAAATCCGACAGTGGTCGGACTCTCTCATTCTAAATACATACATAAGAACGAGGCAGTGATAATGGGTTTTCTTTACCTTATGTATGTATTTAGAAAGAGAGAGTCCGACCACAGTCCTCTTCACTTAGGTATTTAGAGTGCTGCCTCCACTCTTATCATCAAAACAAATTCACACTCAACAAAAATGTCATGAGGGTAAAAATTTTACTACCTTCTTTTTTCGGTCTAGCTCTCATTCGCCAAGTAACCAGAACAGGACGTGCGTTATGGAAGTTCGTTCCAAAATCTCCAAACTAAATAAATGATACGTGCGAAACGAGGATTTCCATCAAAAATCGTTTGAATTTTCGTTACGTACACTTCCACGTTCGTTCGCGCTGGGCCCACTGAATGTGCCACAAACACGACACGCGACGGCACAGGAAATTGCTGATCGCGGATACTTCGCACTTTTCATTTTTGATTTTCAGTGCCCAGTGCAGTGTTTATTTCCATTTTTTCCATCGTGACTGTCTTCGAGTAATTGTGCCTATTTAAATGTTAATAAAGATGTAAGTACTAAGAGTACTTATGTGACCATAAATCACTTATACCAGTTAGGTACCTACTTAAAAGTTGTCAAAATGTACAGACAGAGTCATTAACACCCCTAAAGTTATAAAATATTATACTGCTTTAACATTGAATTCGTTACGACTATCCTTAAGACGGTGACAACAGCTAAAGCGCGGTCACTGTCAGACTGCATTCAAAAGAAAGAGAAGCGCGATGACACAACGCTTGTAATTTATTGCAAAATATGAAGCAATTATCTATTTATTCAAAAATGAGTTAAGTGATCGAAAATAAAAATAAAACCGGCCAAGTGCGAGTCGCAATCGCGCACGAAGGGTTCCGTACTATTATCTATAAAAACGGCAAAAAAATCACGTTTGTTGTATGGGAGCCCCCTTAAATATTTATTTTATTCTGTTTTTTAGTATTTGTTGTTATAGCGGCAACAGAAATACATCATCTGTGAAAATTTCAACTGTCTAACTATCTCGGTTCATGAGATACAGCCTGGTGACAGACGGATAGACAGACAGACGGCGGAGAACGTGGGAACGGAACCCTAAAAACAACAAAGTTCTGCATTCAAATAAGACGCTCTTGATATAAATTAAAAACCAACCGTACGTTTATATTTATCACAGATATTTTGGATTGGAAATCAAAGTAAAAGGTTAGTTTACCGTTAGTTGGTATCGAGGTTTTTTTTTTTCTAAGCGTGTTTTGGTAACAACCAAGTTCTGAGAAATATGTTCAAGAATAACATATATTTTTTCCGCTACCACAAACTATATAGATTTGGTAATTTATTTGTTTAAGACAAGCCAGCCTACTTCGATCATTTGCCTCTTGTCAGCGCCATAAGAATACTTTCAAAAAGAGAACGGCTTGACATGAGTTCGAAACAACACGTTGCCAATAGATACGAGCAGTTTTGATCAACTAGCCAGTGAGCTCATTGCGATTCCGATGACTTTGTTATCTACTATCATCCGTTCTATTTCATCATTTTTTTTCTCTGTCTAATTGGTGGTTATTATACTTTTAGAGTAAGTTAGGTCTGCATTCTTTCTATTAGCTGAGTTACGTATAAAATAAACATTAGTCAAGTTAACGCTAAGATTCTAATCAAGATGTTTTATTGAAGTTATTTCTAATTTTAACAAAATGCTAATCTTAGTCCTATTGCAAAAAAAAAATAGGGTAGGTATTATAAACTGGGTTGTGGAGGTCAGATAGGCAGTCGTTCCATGTAAAATACTGGTAGTCAGCTGCATCCGGTTAGACTGGAAGCAAACCCCAACACAGTTGGGAAAGCGCAGGCAGATGGAATGATGATGTTCACGGAATCGCAGCTCAAAATTCCTTTGCGTAGAATTGGAAGGCTTCTGCCTTTCAGCTTTTACCAACGCCATTTTCTTCTAAGACTAGAATAAAAAACAGGCCATGTGCGAGTCGTACTCGCGCTCAACGGTTTGGTCAAGTTCTAAAACGTTCTAGAACGCATTTTTTATCGACGTTTCTGTGATTCAAATTTTTCAAAAACGATAAGAAAGAAAGTACGTTTATTTGCGGTAAACATAACGTAAAGAAATAAAAAAACAAACACGAGAGAACAAGTTGAGGGAAAATATGCGTCAAATCCACGCAAAACGGCCATCGTTCAGCATAATGCTGCGACTCTATGCAAGACAGAGCCCCAGCGCTGGTTTTCAGCGACAGGCGGCGAAAAAAAAAAGCGGACGGTGGATAAAGCGATCTTCTGAGATATAATTGGCTAACTAATACAGGATAACAGCTGTCGGCGTACGTTTAGTAATATGTTTCTACAGTAGGAAATACTTGCAAAGAGTACTTAGGTATCATAAAGAGACTAGCAGTTGCCCCGGACTTTGTTCTCAAACTAACTTTTACTCCCAGTGACCTTGTTACGCAGTGCGTTTGTTACGCTTTCACGTTAGCTAAAACGGCTAAACTGATTTGGATTAAATTTGGCCCATGGGTAGACTATGACTTGGGTTAGAACATATGATACTTTTATCCCGGTATTTTGACGGGATCGAGACTTATGCGGGTGAAACCGTGGGACGCTGCAAGTTTATAATAATATACATTAAGGCGCTGACAGGAGGCAAATGATAAAAGTAGGCTTGTCTTACACAAAAAAAAATGCCAAATCAATGTAGCGGAAAAAATATATGTTATACTTGAACATATTTCTCAGAACTTAGTTGTTACCAAAACACTTTTAGAAAAAAAAATATAGATACAAATTAACGGTAAACTAACCCTTTACTTTGAGTTTCAATCCAAATAATCTGTATTATATATCAACGTACGGTTGGTATTTAATTAATAACAAGAACGTCTTATTTGTATGCAGAACTTTGTTGTTTTTTATTTTCGATTTCTCAACTCATTTTTGAGTAAATAGATAATTTGCTTCATATTTTGCAATAAGTTACAAGCGTTGTGTCATCGCGCTTCTCTTTTTTTGTATGCAGTCTGACAGTGACCGCGGTTTAGCTGTTGTCAGCGGCTTAAGTATGAATTCGACGATACATCGGGTAGTAACTAATGCTGTAACATTCCTCAAAGCCCAACAACTTGGTAACTGCAAAGTTGAGTGTAATGTTCTTATACCCAAATGGAAGATCAAATGTACTTATACTCCATTTGAAATAAGATTACAAAAAATAAAAATAAAGTTTAGTCCGTTCAACCGATTTTGACTTTTATTGCATTGGTAGCATGACAAATGGCAGCTGTAATAAACAGTTGGTATTGTAACCACGTTTTTGCTTTTAATGTCATCCTTATGACTACGGAATAGCGGTAGTAAATATCGGTTGAACGGACTATAAAAAAGGTTTATTATAATTTCTAATCTTACTCGTATTTCAAACGGAGTATAGCAAATTTAATAGTTTGAATTACTGCTGATTTGTTAGCGGTAAGTTAGAGCGGTTGTTAGAGGTAAGTTGTAAGTTAAATATATTTCAAGAAACATATTTCGACACCGTTGATGATGTGTTTAAAGTACAATGATTGGACTAACAACTATGCACCTTTTGGCTGAATTAGGATATTATGCGCAAACCTGGGATATTTTCTGTCTTATTTTGGCTGATGTAGATTTGTTTGTCAAATGTTATCGTCTTGATATTTAAGAAATTAAGTTTTATGGATGATTTTTGAGATAAAATAAGTCTGAGATAAAAACGATAGTAAAAGTAAAGAGATCAGTATACTTTTCAAATCAACACTTGAAGTTTGATTATTTCACTCAGCCAGCCGCGTAGCCGCGTGGCATTTGGCGTAGCAGCTGGCGTAGCAGTTGGCGTAGCAGTTGATCACGTAGCGTCGGTGTTGAAAAGTAACCCGAACTTAATTAAGGTGGATCTGCAGCTGTAGCCCGCGAAATTCATTTTTTTTTTATTTGTTTGCAATTTAAAAGTCAGTGTCAGAAACCATATGTTAATTAAAATAAGATTCGCGACCGTAAAAAATATGCTTTTACAGAATTATAATCATTAGAATCAGTAATACAACTCTTTAAGTTAGAATTGGCCTCAAGTGTCATGATTTCATGAAAAACTAATTCAGTAGGAGGCTTATATGAACTAAGAGAGTTGTATTGATGATTTTTTTTCTATTTATTAATTATATATATATTTCTGATATATTTAATTATAATACATATTTTTCTAATAATTTTTTCTTAAATTTTTTGAAATTCGCGGGCTACCCTGACGCTTTCGCCATAAGAGTCTGTTATTTATTTGTTAAAACTATGAAGTAGCATTATGAACTACAAAGTACGTCCGTAACACCCGTCTCAATTTAGGGTTCCGTAGTCAACAAAGAACCCTTATAGTTGTGCCATGTCCATCTGCCTGTCTATCTGTCCGCGGCTTAGCTCAGAGACTCTTTCTATTGTATACCTATGTTTCACAAATAAACTTTATGATTTATGAATCTTAGTACTAGGAAGCTGTAATTTGGCATGGGTAATATCACGCCGACAAAGTGACCAATTAAAATCTTAAAAAAAATAATTGTAACGTACCTCGCACGTAATGTGGAGATGATATTTTTTTTCTCATCTATCCCGTGGTGTCTATATCGTTGGAAAAGCGGATCAAATATATTGCGGGTCTATGAACACCATTTTTTGATTCAAGAATCCGTTTGCGTAATATAAAGTGCCAATTTTTGTTAAAGTCAAGTGTCCCAGCTAAATGGTTATTTTTGGATATGTGAAAAAATTCATGGCACTAGTACCTATATATAAGGAAGTTAAAAAGAAAACTATCACAGCTAACTAGGCTTAGAAGTTAACGAATAATAGTCGACCAACTTATATTAATTTGCAGTTGGAGAATTGACCGTCACGTAAATCGATGTGTGTGATGGAGAACATGTTTTTCAACTACAATGTTAAGTTTGTTTTTGGGATAAATTCATCCCAACCACGGAACCCTTCATTGTGCGCAGTCCGACCCGCACTTGGCTGGTTTTTTTTAAGACTTTATGAGACACTAAGCGCCCCCAGAAGTTATAACAATAAAACTTTTATTGTCTCATTCAGTTTTCCGCTAAGTGTTAATATTCTGGTATGTTTTATTCTCACTCAGCAATTTTTTTCGAAATTGCGTCTGTCGTGCAGTAAAAACATAATTCACACACATTCGACACACGACCTTAAAAAGGTTTAAGGTCGTGTGTCGTATGTTATGTGTATTTGGAAGTTTTATTGTTATAACGTCTGTGGGCGCTTAGTGTCCCGAAAAGTGTTAAAAAACCATTATCAAGAAATTTAAAAATCACACACGGTCTTCAGCTATCCTCCAGATAAAATCAAAATTTTAATTTATGATTATACAATATCTTCAAATAAAAGGTAAATCAAAGGCTAAATAAACTGTATTTTCGAGAGCGCAAAAGTGATAAAACTATTAACAGGTGCTGAGACTAATACGAATGGTTTAGCACCACGAAAACTGTTATTTTATAATTACACAGACTTACCGCCAGTTGCACGTAAGTCCATTAAATTTAATTCCCCATTAAAAGTAATGCTGTCACTTTCTGATACGTTCCGTTAGATAAAGACAGCATTACTTTTACGTGCAACTGGCGGTTAATGTTTTAATTATTTCAAGCTTTCTCACAGTTAGACAAGAAATCTACAAAAAAGGGTTTTTTTCGTGCACGGAGCCTTAAGTTTAATTTAAACTTATATTAAATTGATATTTTGTGGATTATTTTGATGTAAAGTTTTATTTTGGGTGAAATTGAAATGAAATTGTTTATTCTTTTAATAGGATTTGGGAAACACTTTTACACGTCATATTAAAAATATGTTAAAAAATAAGCTAGATGTAGTCGACATTTCCTATCTGACTACCCCTGAGAAGAAATGGCGAAACAAACTCAGGGGTCAAAGTCTCTTTTAAAGTGCAGACATAATCCTTAAATCATCTGAGGACCATGTAGATCCGTGTTTGAAATGGTAATTTGAGGAATGAACCACACAAATTTGAGTAGACCTGTCCAGTCAGTGCAAGCATTATTCATTAATCGTGTAGCTCAACTCAGGACTCAACGAGATCAACGACTCGACAAACAATGAAACGACGTGAAACCTCTGTTATTGGCGAAAACAATCAGTTGGAAAAATCCAGCTATGTTTGTGGGTCTGTAAAAAATAACGTGGGTAGGTTAGTACCTTTCTAACTCATATAAATTGAATTAATAACGACATATAATGTTGTTACTAAACTAAAACAATGACTGGAAAAAATGACTATAAACATACATAAGTTACTTGTACTTAGTAATTAAATTTTTCCTGTCATTGTTCTTCTACTATCCCGCGTCCTAAATAAAAGCATATACGCGTGACGATTTACACCTAGGATACGTAAGACCACTAAGTGATATTTGACGTACATTTTTGGCGAAAACGATGAAAAACAACTTCAAATAACATAGGTTTATCAACTTATATAACACAAATTAAGTTAGTTAATTACGACCATACATAGTAACCACAGAGCTATTCGATTAGACGGGTTTGTTATGCAAAGGATTGGCTGGAGGCACATTTATGAAATTGTAATTACCTCGGTTCCAAGTTAATGAACGAATTCAATTTAAACACTCACAAGATGCCGTAGAAGTAATTTCGCTGTTTAAACATGCTTGGGAACTAGTAGCTTCCGACTCCGGTGTGTTTCAGGAGTGTTTAGGAGCACTAAATCTCTTGTAGAGGGCCCTTTTGGAAAAATAATAGCACAGGAGCAATACGATATACATAAATAAAAACGTTAATGTTATTTATATCTTTGAAGGTAATACCTTAACGTCAATACAACTACTACTGTGGCGAGCGTTGCTTCCAAGTTAGATTTCTTACCGAATAATTCCAATTTGTGAACTGCCCACACGAAACTGCCCGTTCAGTCATTTTACTGCTCAATTATTTATTTCATTATTCATTTAAATATTTGTTATGACAAATTTTAATTTAGTTAACTGCTCAGTTTTGACTGCCGAACTAATAACATGCATTTTGTATTTTTTTTATTTACCAAAACTACTATAAACACTTGCCGCTATAAATCATTGTCATTTTTAATTTATGTAAAGAGTATTCTGTTAAATAAGCGTCAAATGTTGAGAATGACATTCATAAAAGGTTTAATTGACAAATAAAATCGTTTTTCATAATGAGTTCAATTAGTCCTTAAGATGTTTTCAATTACTTTAATTACTCCTTGTACAAGGTGTAAATGCAAAACCTAGAAACCTCTTAAGGGGTAATTGTACTCATCATTATGAATTGCGAAAAAAGAAATGCTGTTCCCTACATTTATGTTCACTTATCTCGTTAAAATTTAAGGAACAGCTCATTTTTTTTACGGCTCTGTTTAGTTAGGTCTCTTCCTTTTAATATATCTAAAATACGGAAAGGACATCATCCATTTTGGTCCAGCTGTAAAAGAGCCGGCCAAAAAAAAATTGTGCTGTATTCTGTTCGAACTTGTCCCCCTAAGCATTTGTTATTATGGCACCAAAGCTGTGTGACCATTGTACTTGGTTTTATTTGAGTTAAAAAAATCTGGCGGCCTCAGGTGGCGGCTGTCTTTTGATGACAGAAGATGATGTCAATAAATGTCCACGACGAACTGCTACATTTCGGCACAATCCCAATGATATTGGAGCTGCTGAACCACTAATATGATGACCACTTCTGGTGAAGGCTATTCACTGTTCCAAAAGATCACAAAGTAGGACTAAAGAAGTTCAAAAAAATATTTAACTACAATTTTTTCTTTTTTTGTTCTTTTTGGCGTCGCACGGTTTGTGTATTTAGCCAGTGTCATGTAAAATTATAATAGGTAACAAGTACAAATTATGAAATGAACTCTATTCAATGCATGATAAAGATGATAGATGATATCCCGCCCCGCTCCCCTTGAGTTTCAGTAAAGACGTCGTGGCACTTTACTGAAACCTCGCGCGGACTTCTTGAGAGAACTTGAAGTGATGTTGCACTGTTTTGTTTTATTTGCCTACACTAATGCAGGTTCACGGACACTTAATAGTTAATAATCCACCACTATTACACATTGATAGTCAGCTAAACACAAATTTTAGTAAATAAAACAAAACTGCTAACATGACGCTTCACTTTCCCGCCAAGAAGTAACATCAAATTTTGCGCAATTACAAGGGAATAAGTGACTCAACTTTATTTTTGTCTTTGGGTTTTAACAGAAATTAAGGAAAAGATTTCATGAAAAGTGTACTTATATTATTCTTATTTTTCCTTTATGTGGAACTACTGGGAATAAAGACTAAAAAGTATGTAATACTCCCACTAGGTCTAAACCTATTTGGAACTATAGTGAGTTACAGTAGTTCCATGTGGAACTAGCTACATGGAAGTACGGGGAATAAAGGATTTTTGCGATGCGTTGTTTCCAATGAATGCGTGGTTAATTTTTTTACCTACTGTAGCGAAAAGATAATGAAGAAAACAAAACACATCGCCACTAAATACGTATAATTTTATAGTAAAACCGCAATAAAGTAATATAAATATATGAAAACTCGCACACAAATACTGTCGGTTTAGTAGTATTAACAAAAGGTTAAAGGAAGAATTTCAAAGTTTTTGTACCTTCATCATTATTATTGTGTTAATTGACAGGTTTTATTTGTGGATGCATCCAAAAAGTACTGCTAACTATTTATATTTTTCTTTTTATTTATACCATTTTTCATAAACAATGACATGAGTATATTACTTTGTGAAGTATTATATTATTTTAATTATTATGAATGTGAGGAATACGAGTATGTGCATTGGTTTTTTATTTTTTTTATTCTCTCAGTTTTAATGCTGGTCTGGCAGTTTGAGTACTTTAAGCGGCCCAACCTAAATCACCTTTCTTTGGTATTGTTCGTGGAATCGCTGAGCTCCTTAAGTTTTGAGTTGAGCTGCACGATAACTGAGAAATGCGTGCACTGACTGGACAGGTCCACTCAAATCTGTGTGGTTCTTTCGTCAAAAGACAGTCAGAATGTCAGACACCAATCTACATGGTCCTCAAATGATCTGACCAAGATTATATCCGTATTTTATATACACATTGACATTGATTAATTTTATATAATATGCAATGACATGAATATTTACTTTGTATATTGTTATTGTTGTTGTGGTTGTTGTTGTTGTTGTTTTGTGTATTGTTGTTGTGTATTGTTTTAATTAAGTATTGTAAATGTGAAGACTATGTGGGTTATTGTTTTTTTTTTTTCTCAGTTAGTTTTTATCATGGTTTGGCAGTTTGAGTAATTTATGCGGCCTACCCAAATGCCCTTTCTTTGGTATTGTTCGTTGAATCGTTGAGCTCCTTAAGTTCTTAATTGAGCTGCACGACTACTGACAAATTCGTGCACTGACTGGACAGGTCCCCTCAATCTGTGGTTCTTTCATAAAAAGATAATTTCAGGCACCAATCTACATGGTCTTCACATGATCTGACCAAGATTATGTCTGGACTTTAAAAGAGACTGTGACCTCTGAGTTTGTTTCGGCCTTTCTTCTCAGAGTAGTCGGATACGAAACGCCGACCTCATCTAGTTTTTTTTTTAATATGATTGACGTGTAAAAGTGTTTGTACAAACCTACTTACAGAAATATACATTTATCATTTATTTATAAGATGGACATTAAACCTGCAGTATACTGTATTTTGTAGATTAGAAATTCATATTTTAGAAAAAAAAACATAGACTGGAAGTAACGTAACTAACGGTAACAATGTTGTAAAAAGACTCATAGGAGAAGAAAAAAAAAATCTAATAAATAATATCTGCCGGGTCTTCACTCAGGTATTTGATCTCAATGACGCGACTCCGTCTGCGGTCACAGGCTTCCTTGTACCTTGAACCACTTGAGCTTAAGGTGGTAGAAAGGTCAGTAGCAGTTCAATCAGGTGTAAAATGGTAGAAGCCTGAGGGGTGGGAGAAGGACCCTCAACTCAGCTTGCTGAATCTTCGGGGGTATCCGGGCAACAAAAGAATAAGGAAATCAATACTCATTACTCAATACTTTATTGCATTCCATAATGTGTACATAATATAACAGTTGGTATGTTAAACATAGAATCAATTATGGACCCTTTCGGGCACAGCAAAGTTAATTTTTAATAGGAGAGAGGTTGAAGGCGCTTTTTGTTAAAAAAAAACATTAAATTAAAATTTAAAAAAAAGGAATCGCGGCTTCTTTGATGGAAATCACGTCTCGCCAGCATTTGTGGTAGACTGTACTCAGTTTAAATTGATCACAAACTCACAAACACATCACTCACGGTGAGATTAAAATTACTGTGCAAGACAAAAAAAATATATGGCCACAAATTGAAAAAAATATTTAGGACCGACAGCATTGGTGGCTTCTTAACAAATGACTCCTGCTTCTAAGAAAAAATCAATTGTCAGAGAACAGTTCATTATTTGAATGTTTGATTTTTTAAATCAGGCAGTAACCAAAAAAAGATTGCATATATTCTTAAAATAGGATGTATGTCAAAATAATAGCATGCAGGATTTGTCATACTGCAGTACCCTCTTTCCAAGAAAAAAAGAAATAGCTGAGGGAGAAAAGAAAAAAAACATAACAATCAGAGGTCTAAGAACCCTTAACGAATTAATCTAACCTAGACAATAAGATATAACCAAATATATGTTATAAATGCTACGTAAAATTCAAACTATGGCTGACAACGACTGACAATGACGAAAGTAGAAAGTTATTTTTAGAAATTTGACAGAACGACTAAAATGAAACTCCGTCAAAAGGGGTTCCAGGTCAAAGATAAAGAATTAGTTAGTCAAAAGAGCTAACTAGTCTAAAGAGGGACTAGTCGAAAGTATGACTCTCGAAGTCAAAAGGTAGACTCACGATGAGTCAAAAGCTAGGCTCTCGAAGAGACAAGGGATAGACATTCGAAGTCAAATGAGGGACATTCGAAGTCAAAAGAGAGACATGAAATCAGAGTGACATGGCAAAAATGGAAATTAGAATCATCACAATCACAAGACCTAGAATCATGAAATTTGGTAAGAAGCAAGGTCTCACAGTACAAATAAAGGAAAACTCCGAAAATTGTTAATTTGTAGTATTATCACATAAGCGTTTTTTTTAGCGATTGCCATCTCACATGTGCAGTTCGAGAATTGACCGTGACATAAGTACATAATATCGATGTATGGGAGAATATTTTTAACTACACAGTTATATATGTATAAGATATATTAGTGAACGTGTTTTTCAACTACAATGTTAAGTTTGTTTTTGGGATAAAAACATCCCAACTACGGAACCCTTCATTGTGCGTGGTCCGACACGCACTTGGCCGGTTTTTAACTATAGTACTACTTTTAGCGTTCCGTACGTCCGAATGAAAAAACGGAACCCTTAGAGGATCACTCGCGTGTCTGTCCGTCTGTCACAGTCAATTTGCTCCCAATCTAATGGACCGATTAAGTTGAAATTTAGTACACATATAAATTTCTACCTTGGTTCACGTACGATTCGATCACGTAGGGAAACACCAAGCATAGCCCTCTCCATTGCCCTTTGGGTGACTTTTAGCCTTCTGATAAGGCCCATTGTGAGCGACCACGTTTCAGTGCCATAGGTCATCACTGGAAACACGCACTGGTCAAAGACGAAAGGTCTTGATACACTGCGGTATGTGGGACTAGAAGATATTGCGTAGCTTCCCGAATGCTGCCCAGCCGAGTCGGATTCGACGATTGACCTCTTTCTCGAAGTTGGACCTAACTAACTGGACAGTTTGTCCTAGGTAAACATACTCGTCCATAACTTCGAGTGTAGCGTCTCCGATCGTCATGAGAGTGGTGTTTGAACTTTGGAACTTTGTCTTATCCATGTTCATTTTAAGACCCATTCTTTCGGAAGCTCTTCTGAGGACATCGAGCATCGAGGTTGAAGTGGCGGTGCTTGGGGGAGGCCTATGTCCAGCAGTGGACGTCTTTCGGCTGACCCAAACACGAGTGTGTAACGTTAATAATTATTTTTTTGGATAATTACACTTTTGTTTGGGAGGCAAATAAGAAAAAAACTGTAGCATAGTCAAAGTCAAATTATTTCTTTAAAATAGGCACATAAGAGGCACTTTTGAACGTCAAAATTTACAAAAAGTAAGATTGGTTCTAGTTGCCCCTTCCAAAATTCCAAAAGGTAGTTTCGTATGGAGAAGAATGGGCAAGAAACTCCAGCGTTAGCGTATGAAATATCAAATGAAAGGGTGAAGGTCTCAAATATATTTTTTTATAATTTAAGAAAATAGATGAATATTGACCATCACCCCTCCCCTTATCTCCGAAACTTTTGAGCCAAAAAATAGAAAATAGTTCTATACTTATATATAGATAAGACAGAAAAACCATTATTCAGTCTATTGTCTTAAAATAACATCAAACTCTCTCAATATTGTGCGTACTAACTTACATTTGCAGTTGAAATGTTTGAGAGAGTATGTTTTTCAACAACAATGATAAGTATGTTCTTGAAATAAATTCATTCCAACTACGGAACCCTTCATTGTGCGTAGTCTGACACGCATTTAACGTTTTTAGGGTTCCGTAGTCAACAAGGAACCCTTATAGTTTCGCCATGTCTGTCTGTCTGTCTGTCCGTCCGTCCGTCCGTCTGTCCCCGGCTCAGCTCAGACTCTTAGTACTAGAAAGCTGTAATTTGGCATGGGTGTACATGGTAGTTACGCCGAAAAGTCGTAAAATAAAATCTTGAAAAAAAATATTTTATATGGTACACCTCCCTTACACGTAAAGTGGGGATGGTATTTTTTTCTCTTGTCTATCCCATAGTGTGGGGTATCGATGAATAGGCCGTTCAAAAATATTGTAAGTATGTGAAAGCCATTTTTCGATTCAGGGATTATATTACGCGTTTGCGTAACATTAAGCTTTAGAGTGCTAAACTTTGTTAGTCAAGTGTTCGGCACCCTGCCAGCTAAATGGTTGATTGAGGATATGTGAAAAAATCATAGCAGTAGTATATATAACGAAATTGAAAGGAAAACTATCACAGCTAAGTAGACCTTACAAGTTAACGAGTAATAGTCGACCAACTTAAATTTACAGTTGGAGAATTGACCGTGGCGTATATCGATGTATGGGAAAACATGTTTTTCAACATGAAAAGAAGATCAGGTCAGTGTAATCCCTTATGCTACTGTTTTCTAGATTGAATTTGGTGTCATGGCTTTCACATACTTACAATATTTTTGAACGGCCTATTCATCGATACCCCACACTATGGGATAGACAAGAGAAAAAAATACCATCCCCACTTTACGTGTAAGGGAGGTGTACCATATAAAATATTTTTTTTCAAGATTTTATTTTACGACTTTTCGGCGTAACTACCATGTACACCCATGCCAAATTACAGCTTTCTAGTACTAAGAGTCTGAGCTGAGCCGGGGACAGACGGACGGACGGACGGACAGACAGACAGACAGACATGGCGAAACTATAAGGGTTCCTTGTTGACTACGGAACCCTAAAAACGTTAAATGCGTGTCAGACTACGCACAATGAAGGGTTCCGTAGTTGGAATGAATTTATTTCAAGAACATACTTATCATTGTTGTTGAAAAACATACTCTCTCAAACATTTCAACTGCAAATGTAAGTTAGTACGCACAATATTGAGAGAGTTTGATGTTATTTTAAGACAATAGACTGAATAATGGTTTTTCTGTCTTATCTATATATAAGTATAGAACTATTTTCTATTTTTTGGCTCAAAAGTTTCGGAGATAAGGGGAGGGGTGATGGTCAATATTCATCTATTTTCTTAAATTATAAAAAAATATATTTGAGACCTTCACCCTTTCATTTGATATTTCATACGCTAACGCTGGAGTTTCTTGCCCATTCTTCTCCATACGAAACTACCTTTTGGAATTTTGGAAGGGGCAACTAGAACCAATCTTACTTTTTGTAAATTTTGACGTTCAAAAGTGCCTCTTATGTGCCTATTTTAAAGAAATAATTTGACTTTGACTATGCTACAGTTTTTTTCTTATTTGCCTCCCAAACAAAAGTGTAATTATCCAAAAAAATAATTATTAACGTTACACACTCGTGTTTGGGTCAGCCGAAAGACGTCCACTGCTGGACATAGGCCTCCCCCAAGCACCGCCACTTCAACCTCGATGCTCGATGTCCTCAGAAGAGCTTCCGAAAGAATGGGTCTTAAAATGAACATGGATAAGACAAAGTTCCAAAGTTCAAACACCACTCTCATGACGATCGGAGACGCTACACTCGAAGTTATGGACGAGTATGTTTACCTAGGACAAACTGTCCAGTTAGTTAGGTCCAACTTCGAGAAAGAGGTCAATCGTCGAATCCGACTCGGCTGGGCAGCATTCGGGAAGCTACGCAATATCTTCTAGTCCCACATACCGCAGTGTATCAAGACCTTTCGTCTTTGACCAGTGCGTGTTTCCAGTGATGACCTATGGCACTGAAACGTGGTCGCTCACAATGGGCCTTATCAGAAGGCTAAAAGTCACCCAAAGGGCAATGGAGAGGGCTATGCTTGGTGTTTCCCTACGTGATCGAATCGTACGTGAACCAAGGTAGAAATTTATATGTGTACTAAATTTCAACTTAATCGGTCCATTAGATTGGGAGCAAATTGACTGTGACAGACGGACAGACACGCGAGTGATCCTCTAAGGGTTCCGTTTTTTCATTCGGACGTACGGAACGCTAAAAGTAGTACTATAGTTAAAAACCGGCCAAGTGCGTGTCGGACCACGCACAATGAAGGGTTCCGTAGTTGGGATGTTTTTATCCCAAAAACAAACTTAACATTGTAGTTGAAAAACACGTTCACTAATATATCTTATACATATATAACTGTGTAGTTAAAAATATTCTCCCATACATCGATATTATGTACTTATGTCACGGTCAATTCTCGAACTGCACATGTGAGATGGCAATCGCTAAAAAAAACGCTTATGTGATAATACTACAAATTAACAATTTTCGGAGTTTTCCTTTATTTGTACTGTGAGACCTTGCTTCTTACCAAATTTCATGATTCTAGGTCTTGTGATTGTGATGATTCTAATTTCCATTTTTGCCATGTCACTCTGATTTCATGTCTCTCTTTTGACTTCGAATGTCCCTCATTTGACTTCGAATGTCTATCCCTTGTCTCTTCGAGAGCCTAGCTTTTGACTCATCGTGAGTCTACCTTTTGACTTCGAGAGTCATACTTTCGACTAGTCCCTCTTTAGACTAGTTAGCTCTTTTGACTAACTAATTCTTTATCTTTGACCTGGAACCCCTTTTGACGGAGTTTCATTTTAGTCGTTCTGTCAAATTTCTAAAAATAACTTTCTACTTTCGTCATTGTCAGTCGTTGTCAGCCATAGTTTGAATTTTACGTAGCATTTATAACATATATTTGGTTATATCTTATTGTCTAGGTTAGATTAATTCGTTAAGGGTTCTTAGACCTCTGATTGTTATGTTTTTTTTCTTTTCTCCCTCAGCTATTTCTTTTTTTCTTGGAAAGAGGGTACTGCAGTATGACAAATCCTGCATGCTATTATTTTGACATACATCCTATTTTAAGAATATATGCAATCTTTTTTTGGTTACTGCCTGATTTAAAAAATCAAACATTCAAATAATGAACTGTTCTCTGACAATTGATTTTTTCTTAGAAGCAGGAGTCATTTGTTAAGAAGCCACCAATGCTGTCGGTCCTAAATATTTTTTTCAATTTGTGGCCATATATTTTTTTTGTCTTGCACAGTAATTTTAATCTCACCGTGAGTGATGTGAAAATATTTTATATGGTACACCTCCCTTACACGTAAAGTGGGGATGGTATTTTTTTCTCTTGTCTATCCCATAGTGTGGGGTATCGATGAATAGGCCGTTCAAAAATATTGTAAGTATGTGAAAGCCATTTTTCGATTCAGGGATTATATTACGCGTTTGCGTAACATTAAGCTTTAGAGTGCTAAACTTTGTTAGTCAAGTGTTCGGCACCCTGCCAGCTAAATGGTTGATTGAGGATATGTGAAAAAATCATAGCAGTAGTATATATAACGAAATTGAAAGGAAAACTATCACAGCTAAGTAGACCTTACAAGTTAACGAGTAATAGTCGACCAACTTAAATTTACAGTTGGAGAATTGACCGTGGCGTATATCGATGTATGGGAAAACATGTTTTTCAACATGAAAAGAAGATCAGGTCAGTGTAATCCCTTATGCTACTGTTTTCTAGATTGAATTTGGTGTCGTGTCTTCCAACCCCTGGTTTGCTTCTAGCAAACTCTTATAAAAATAATAACTTCTGCATCACCAAAGATCCTGAATATGATACTAATCTTATATCTCTTACAAGGAACTCTCAATTTATTCATAGAAAACTGTCATTGACTTCGATTTGAACGCAGCTCGCAATGGAAACGCTAGGCTTTGCAAACTGACACATTTAGGTATCCCCATATTTATAATCGTTGCATAAAGTTAAGGAGAGTACAAGTGGCCCAGTAGTAACGGCCCGGCCTTGTAGGTCGTGGGTTCGAACCCAGGCAGGCGCTTTACTTCGTGTAAATAATTTTTGTCACCACTGCTCTCGAAACGGTGAAGCAAAATATCGTGAGGAAACCGGCATGTCCTAGAACTAAAAATTCGAAGACATGACGTGACATCTACCAACCCACACTTGGCCCATTACGTTGGTGGATTACGGCCCACTCCCTCTCGAAGTGAGGAGGCCTGTGCCCTGGCAGTGGGAACATTATATAATAAAGTACGAGGGAACATAGGGACGGACATACGTACCATACAGGTCAAACACATAACCTCCTTTTTTGGTTTTGCCGCAGTCGGGTAAAAAATGAGCAAGTCTTAATAAGATGTGTAACATCTGACATCTCACCATGGTAATAAGCAATTAAGCAGCGATAGAAATTAACCTCAAAAGGAGATTGACCGATCTGGACCAAATGCTGCCCAGTTCTTAGATATCTACTTAGAACTACTTACTTTTATTATTTTATTGTTCTTTTTTTTTTAATCTCGTGTATGTACTGCTGTTGGTGTACCAAATAAATAAATAGAAGTAGGTACATACCTACTATAAAATCTCGACTCCACTTGGATAGAAACTGCAAGGAACCGCACAGGAACTCGTTATAAATAGTTATACTCTACACGTTATCAGAGTCGTGGGACCCTAAATGTCAACAGCCATAGAAATGTCCAACAAATCGGTCCAGTTATCGGTAGTCCGCTACCTGCGCACCGAGATCGTTGAGTCACTGTGACCGGTAGTTACCTGCCAGTTGCTGATTGGTGGTTAAAATAGGTTGTATGTTGTTTGTTTTGTATGTACCTACTTATTTTATTTAAAAACTACATTTTGTGTTACCACTAGTTGCGTGCATTTGCTATCGTTGATTTGTAGAAGTTACGTGGTGACGTTGAGATAGATATTATTATAGTGAAATGATTTCTTACACAATGTATTATTTTAAAACACGTTGACTGTAGCTACCTGAACGTTTTCTCTTATCAGCTCTTGAATACCTATTCCTACTCCCCGGTTCTAGTATACAATATAATTCGACTATACTTCGGATTCATGTTATGCCATGGGTTACATGTCTATCATTTTTTATTGGTTCCAGATAACTTTCAATAATGAGGAATACCTCTGCCACAACTGTTGGACAAGAGCTCGCCGTGGGACGTTCCCTGCAATGCCCGCTGTGGAAGATGCACCTACTGCTGAAGATGCACCTGCTGCGGAAGATGCACTTGCTGTGGTAGCTGTGCCTGCTGTGGAAGATGCACCTGCTGTGGGAAATCCACCTGCTGCGGATAATCCGCCTGCCATGGAAAATCTACCAGCCGTGGAAGATCAGCCCGCGGAGGACGACATTCTAGGACAAAACGTAACATTTCACCTTCCCGGAAATTATTGCCGAATACGTCAAATGCTTGCATGGTGTACAATTGCACAAATAATACTCGTCAGCGACTACCAAAAAGTTTGAAAGTGCAGTTACTTATTAATAATAATTATTATGTTCCACCATACGCACGTGTGTGTCAGGAGCATTTAGAAGACAACACATGGGATGATATTTTTATGGCACCAAAATTAAATCGTTGTTTTAATTTTAGTCCCAACTAGTTTTTGATATGTTAGAATTACTATATAATATAATATATATATATATATATTTATTCAAAGTTACAAGGTATAAAAATGTGTACAGTTTTGCTTAAATGTAAATTATATTCTTATGAATTACATGCCTGAACTAGGTAATCCTGTGTTTCAGGCGAAAAGTACTAAGTAGAATAGTCTTATAAAATTAATAAATACCAAAAGATGATAATGGACAAATAAATTATAGTTATGTTGTGTAGCTTAAATCTTATTTTCTAAATTTGATAAATACTTATCGTAGGTTAGTATACATATTTATTTTAATACAGTTAATAAATTCTCTGTATCTTCGTAAGACATACTTTGGAGAGCCTCCTTGAGAATTCTCTTACAATTTGTGTAGTTCAGAGAGTAAATGTTTGCTTTCGAGTTTAGTCTATTATAGAGGAAAGGACCGAGGTACAGGTAAAATTTGGATACAAAAGCATGTTTTGTTGTATTTTGTGGGCAGACTATATCTTTACGTCTTTTATTAGAATTTTCAGTTCTGTAGGGTAGAGCTGTATGTTGTTTTAATACAATACCCATTATAAATAGTTGCCGAACTGTTAATACTTCACAAGATTTGTATAGGAGGTTGGTAGGAAAAAGGAAAGGGCGGAAAGTAGGCACTTTGAGGATCGCCCTCTGAGCTCTCTCGATGGTTAGTAACCTTGTTTTACCCGCTCCACCGTGTTAATACAGTAAGTTAATATCGATTGACATAGAGCAAAGTAAACTTGTCTAACTATTTTTGGGTCAGCAATATAGCGTAACTTTTTAAAAACAAATATCAACTTGCGAATTCTATTATTTAAAGCTTCTATATGTTGTTTGAACGAAAGTGTTTCATCTATTATAACACCAAGGTATTTTGTCATAATTGCCATTTTAATGTTGGGACAAACACAAAAGAGTTCCAATATCTCTTTTCAAAAAGACACGTACACCATGCACAAGTACAGGAACCAACTAAAACCATTTTTGATAGTCACATGCGATGGACACATTATTGAGGTTTGTGGGCCCTATGCTGCGCTTACGAATGACGCAACCATTTTAAACAACCTTCTAGATGGGCCGGATAGAGTCATTCATTGGCTGTTACAGGCGGGTGATATTTTCATATTAGACAGAGGTTTTCGCGATTCTATTGCGTCTTTAGAAAGCCACGGATATGTCGCAGACCAGAAGAGGCTTACAACTTACCACACTCGACGCCAATAAATCACGGTTGTGCACCTTTTGCCGGTGGCCTGTTGAGGTGGTACTCGTAAATGGACGACTAAAACGGGATTTTTCGTGAAGAATACTGTAATCTGGCCATGAGCCACTTTAATACAGATCTTCGGATCGCTGCAGCGATAACTAATGCCTTCCATGTTGATATTATAGACAATACCAATGCACGTGAATTTATCAATATAGCCAGAGAGCGGCTTAATGTTGCCAATCACTTAGCTGAGTATGTTGATGAAAGAAGGCTAAACCGGAACAGAGTTAACTTCGAAAATATTTCAGTGGGTAGGGATAATGTTGCTTCATTTCCCATGTTAACACCGGAGGAATTAACTCTCTTTACAGTAGGAACGTACCAAATCAAACTTGCGCCTAGCTATTACAGCGAGCATATACGCACCACGGACACATTTATTATTCAAAACTATGACGGTCGCCTTAACGACCTCTCCGATTTTTCGATGCCCACCAGCAATGTGCAACTAATTCGAGCGCACATAAAGAGCAGGCATACATCTTCAAAAGTGTATCATTGCTTTATTTTAATTGAAGAGAACAATTATGGGCTCGATTCCGTTCAAAATTATTGCTGCTCATGTTTTACTGGGCGAAGGACGATCGGCAGTTGTGCCCACGTTGTTTGCTTAGTTTGGTTTTTGGGGTGGGCTAGGCACCAAGACATTTTGAGGCGTCCTGCTTTATTTTTAGATTCAATAATTATAGACGACGATGAGGATGACGATTGATTAGGTATTTTAATGTTTACATGAGGCCGTATAGAGGATAATTTATTATGTTGTAAACCTATGTAACGAATAACAATTGGTTGATTCAATGACTATCCTTAACTAAGTGTTGTTATAATAATATAATCCATTGTTTATAATATACCGTCCTTTATTTTAAAAATAAGCTGTTGATTATAACTTTTCGTCAATGTAAAACCTATACAATAGATATTTTTTTCTCAATACTCCTCGGATAGATTCTGAAGCGCTTTGGGTTACAGATTAGTATTAGTCTAAGGAACATTATGCACTATGATTCAATGTTGGGCAGCACTTGGTCCAACGTCCATACAAAAATGGTCAATCTCCTTTATAAAAAGCTAAATACTGAAATATTTTCATTATTCAGTAAACTCATATTCGAAATGCATATTGATGAAATCGTAAAAAAAAGCGTCCAAGTCTCTAGGTTTCATAATAAGATCTTCTACTGGCTTTAGTTCTCTTAAACCACTCAAAGTATTATACTGTTCATACGTACGCAGCCACCTTGAATACGCATCTCAAGTATGGAACCCAAAATATGAAGTGTATAAGTCAAGAATAGAAAGCATTCAGAAAAAGTTTTTAAGATATTTAGATTATAAGACAAAGCAATGCTCAACGGATTACACTCATCGTTGCAGAAGATACCATTTTCTACCGCTGGAAAACAGACGCCAAGCTAATGATATTACTTTACTGTTAAATATTGCCAATAGTTCCATCGATTGTTCCCAACTTCTCTCCAAAATATCACTCCGAACCCATCAGCTTCAGGCAACGGCCACTTCTTCACATTCCGTTCGCGTCAACAAACTACCGACGCAATGCCTTCTTCTTACGTAGCGCAGCGAACTTCAATAATCTGCCCTCTCACTTAGATGTTGACCTATTTAAAACCAGCCTTAGCACATTAAGGAGAACTATAAATAAAGAATACTTAGTTATAGAGCGCGATAAGTAGTATTATTTATTATTTATGATTTAATAACATGTTACAACACATGAGTGTACATTATCTTTCTTTTTACTGTTTTTAGCACAACTTATAAACTGTCACATTATACTAATTACAATTAATAAATTCCAAGATTTTTGATGTTTTGTTTTTGAGAAGAATTTATTTTGTTTTGTTTAAAGAAGAATTTGTTAAGTCATCTATAAGAAGATTCTGTTTTTTGTTTTTTTTATTTTTGTATGTTTCTTTTCTTTTTAATCTTAGGTACATAGTTTTTAATTTGTGGAAGCTTGTAAATGGCAACTGTAAGCGCTATTGTCCATAACTTACCTGTACAGATGTTAGACTGTAAGCTTTCCGAAGAATAAATAAATAAATAAATTATTAATGGTCAGACCCCCTCTACTTACAAATTATACAGGGTGGATTTTTGAGATGGGGCAGTAAGGGCAGCTACCTTAACCGTTGTAGCTACAGGAAAACGGTCTTAAGAGACTGTTCTTAACTTTCTGAGAAATTATAATCTGCATTCACAGATTTTGAAAAAAATGTACAGGTTTTTTTTGCGATTTATGACTTTTCTCTCGCACTCAAACCTCAATTGGTCCAATACTGGTTTTCGATCCGTATAAGAAAGAGGATCGATTGGCATAAAAAAAGTTTTTGTGAAAATTGCCCATTTTCATGCTGACTGTTTTTATTTTTTCCAAAATCTGTGAATGCAGATCAAAATTTCTCAAAAAGTTAAAGACAGTCTCTTAAGACCGTTTTCCTGTAGCTACAACGGTTAAGTAGCTGCCCTTACTGACCCATCTGAAAATCCACCCTGTATAGTACTTAATAATTCCATAAGTACACTAATTCTATGCTCAAGCTGTCACTTCCTGTTACACACATCCGTCCCATTTCACGAAATCACTCCCACAGGAAGCGAGAGGAAATATGTTACACTTAACATCACGTGTGTCCCATGCTTGTTTGCACTCTATGGTATAAAAAACAACGCAGATAAAAATTCAGAATCCAATAAATTGGTCGTCAGCAATTAAATGGTACATTTCATTTTTCATAAGGGAATCACAATATCGATTTGCTGAATATCACATAAATGAAAGAGTTTTTGTAAAAGCTGTATCCGGTCATATCACAGTCGGAATGATAGCGAAGGACGGTCGGCATACCCAGCCGAATGGCAAGGTTTAAAATAAAATACAAGCATTTTTTTGGGTTCCGAAAAAAAAAGATGAGTGATTAATGACGCCACTAGTCGAGCAACAAATCCGTGATTCGTTTTTGTTTGACGGCCGTCTCAATACGCACACATGCGTACAAATACTTTCAAACGTTTTGAATTTTGGAGGAGCGGCCCATATTATCGTAGTTAATCTCCAGCTGTGTCAACCTAAGTAAAGATTACACGTCCTTTTTTTTTGGGTGGGAAATTATCAAGTAACTTTTCCCGCCCTGGGCGGAGCGGGTGTCAGACTTTTACTGACTAAAACCCACCCGTGTTCCTTCAGATGCCTGTGTGCCGGGGCGACGATATCCCTTTCGGACAAACTCGCAACCCTGGCAGGCATTGGCCCTAACGGACCCCGTCAGTTCGTGCTGAGCTCTCTTTGAGGCGCGGGTGGAACACAACGCGCCGTCGACCCGGGCTTGGTCCTTATCGGACGGCGAGCTAGCCATCGCTCACCATTCAAAGATTACACACCCGAATCCACAGTTATGCAGTCTCTCATGTAACAAAAATCCCAACTTTTCCACGTCATATTGTAATATCTGTGCGAATATATGACATTATCGGCCACATTCATTTTCATACAAATTATTAAGTACGTACACCTCGCGAATTCGTTCGTGTCAAAAGTTGATTATCTCATTTGGTTTTACTCCTGCGGGAATTATGACAAATCCTGCGCTATATTGGTTATTTCATAAAAGCATCAGTTTGAACACTGTGTGTTGGTTCCGTACCCAAAGGGTGTCAACGGGACCCTATTACTAAGGCTCTGCTGTCCGTCCGTCCAACTGTCACAGGGCTGTATGTTTTATACCGTAATAGGTAGACACTGGAAATTATCATAGAGTATGTACTATTATAGCCGCTAAACAACATGTCCTGGGATTACTAACAACCATTATGAACAACTTTTGCTATGGGACCAAACCTGAAATCGCGAAAAAAAAATCAGCCAAAATGTAGGGAACAGCAGATTTTTTTTATTATAGCAAAAGTTTTTCATAATGATGAGTACAATGACCCCTTAAGAGGTTGTGCGTTAATTCCGGGACATGATGTATATAACATCAAATTATAAAAATATGTATTTAAAAGACTTCTAACAAAGAACGAGGGTTTTTTTCATGTATTGTAGATATTATTATCTATACATGAAAAAATATATATATTAGGATACTGGAATGATTTACGTCATTGTTTTTAGGGTTCCGTACCCAAAGGGTAAAACGGGAACCCTATTACTAAGGCTCCGCCGTCTGTCTGTCTGTCTGTCTGTCTGTCCGTATGTCACCAGGCTGTATCTCATGATCCGTGATAGCTAGACAATTGAAATTTTCACAGATGATGTATTTCTGTTGCCGCTATAGCAAAAAATATTAAAAACCAGAATAACATAAATATTTAAGTGGGCTCCCATACAGCAAACGTGATTTTTTTGGTCGTTTTTGCTTGATATTGATAACGTTAACAGGTGTAGACACTTGAAATATTCACAGAATATTTAGTTATATATTCACTTTAAAAATCAATAATTAAATTAAAATAAAGAAGTATTTAAGGGGGGCTCCCATACAACAAACGTGATTTTTTTGCCGTTTTTATAGATAATGGCACGGAACCCTTCGTGCGCGAGTCCGACTCGCACTTGACCGGTTTCTTTTTTTGTCTTTTGGCAGAGCAAGCCCGCGGTCCCATGAAAGTTTTAATACCATTAGTTTAGTAATATTTTTACTCGATTAAATTAAACGTATTTTACCCAATTCGTACATTTTGACGAATTGTTTTTGATATTCACCAAAGTATTGGTGGGTAGTGAAATTGCCTGTGCTTCTGAAAAGCTGAAGTAGGAGAAAGACAAACGTCATTCAGTCTACGACGCGACGCAACGAAGCGGAGGGGCAGACTGAAGAGCCGTAAAAGTTTTCTCAAGTCGACCATCCCACTAAATGACGGCAGATCTAGTGCGGAACGACTAAAACTGTGGCTGGTTAAGAATCCCCCTATCCAGCTGACTATGTGCCTGCAAAAAAAAGATCCCAGCTGGCCACCAACTATCATGGCCTACCTCGAAATCTCTTAACCGAATCTCTTAGCTAGTGTAGCTGTATGTACAACTTAGTCAGGTGGGGGTACTCCAATGATCCACAGTGCGACTGTGGAGCCACATCACAAACGATGCCTCACTCTTGTCGTGCTCTCTGTGCCAAAACCCCTGCACTATTGAAGACCTTTGCGAGACCAACCGGCCGCTGTCGAAGTGCCGAATTGTGGTCGGAGTTTACTTAAAATTAATAAAAGGGAATCATCGATACGGCGAAGAAGAAGTAGACTACGTGCTATAAAATGAGTAGGCGACATATTTATCGAAATAAATTCACAATTTACCTTATAATTCAAAAGGTATACAGTCACCTTCGTTGACGTCATAAACCACAATATAAATTAGGAGTTAGTTGACGTTCCCTACATTCCGCTAACATTAGTCTAGTAGTAAGCACGAAAGTACGTATCACCATGAAGTTCTTTGTTCTGTTTTTCATGATTGTCGCGTTTCTCACCGCGTTGTGTTCGGCGCAACCGGTTGACAGCTCAGCACCCGAGCAACCAGAAGTTTCAGCTATGACACGGGATAAGAGAAGCTTTTATCACAAAAGTTGTGCTTGCCCATCAGATTTAGTACGTCTGCATGGACTATGCGTTCCCTGCGAACTGTAAGTACAAAATACTTTCATACATCTGTTCATATTTTAATGTCGCTCGCCACTAGGGAGTGCGATCTCGTTCGAGATCTCGAAACCATTTTAAAATAATAATTAATGGATTTCTTGTGTGCGTAATTTGTGTAAGCTAATTTTATTTGTTTTGAGATTCAAGTAATGTTGTTTTCGAAATATAACACCAATAATGGAAAAACGATGGATATCATTGGCTTTCTGGTGACTATGGTTTCCTTTTCTTTTTTGTCTGTTTTTATTATCTGTAAGTCCTCCATGTTCTAAATAAATAAATACCATAAAAAGGTGTTTTTTTTTTTCATTAATAAAAAAAGGGGCAAATACGAGTCGGGCTCGCACACGAAGGGTTCCGTACTTGGTACGGAAGCCCAGTAATACAGTATTATTTAAGTATTATACTTTGGATTATGAACCTAAAACCGGTACAATAATGTCACTTTTCGAGCAAGTGTGTTGAAACATTATTACAATATCTATAAGCTGGCTAGCTCTTTGATTGCCCTGTCAATAAAGATCAGGAAATACATTAATTAATTAAAAACTAATTTTGTTAGAACCAACAAAACATTTTTTACATGTATATGTTTTACATTTTAGGTACTTAGATCTCACGGGAGCAGACGTTTGTCCAACATGCGGGCATGGCATCCACTGGTGAAGAAAATAAATATTAATTTTAAAAACACCTTTCTGACACATACTGTAGATTATGCATACCTAATACTATGTCACATACACCCCACTCACTTATGTCATTTTTTTTTTTTTTTTTTTAATAACCAACGTATATTATCAGTTTGCACCACACATAAAAGTTATCGGTCAATATTAGTAATTACACATAAAATATAATATATATATCACAAAACGCGCATGCCTCCACTTTATAAAAGACTAATATTAAGTTTTTTATTAGCTGCTAAAGTACATGACAATAAGATTCAAAATTGTTAGTACACCACGTAATTTTAAGCTTCAAAAGAGTGAAGTGTCCTAACTCGGGCAATTTTTATCTAAAACGTCACTTCAACCACTATAAATGTAATGAAATATTTAATAAATGATTTATGTGCGAGATATTCGCATTTTTTTTTAATGTTATAAAACTACAAATTTACAATTTTAGGACTTTTTCCTATACTTGTGTTGTAAGACCTTGCTTCTTGCCAAATTTCAGAATTCTAGATCGACAGGAAGCACCCTATAGGTTTTGATTTATTTGCGAGTATCGAAGTATGACGCAATAATGTCGCTTATATCGCCGTATTTGTTTATTGAGTTGACTTGGATGCTTAATTTTTTTAGAACTTCAAGGGACCATAGACTTACATATTAGATATTAATTTCAACTCGATACCTTCACGCGTTCCTGAGAAAAAGGGTCTTGACAGTCTGACAGACGGACAGACAGACGGACGGACAGACAGCCAGACGGACAACAAAGTGATCCTATAAGGGTTCCGTTTTTTCCTTTTGAGGTACGGAACCCTAAAAAGCAGTAAACGCTATTGTAAACTAGTTACTAGAATTTGTAACATCTGTTTTACCAAAGGGACCTTTCCGCTGGCTCTAAAAAAGTCCGTCACTGTTCCAATTTTTAAATCAACAGAACGGAACGGACGGACAGAACGGAACAGGGGGTCTACTCCTTAATCACGAAGTCCGTTGTGTCGGCCTTCGTTATGGGCGTTTCCTACTCCTTATCACCTTCGGACGGATGATTCGTTCCGGGCCCGAACGAAGAATGAATGACAACACGATTTGACATTTATCCCTACTCCCGATGCGTTTTTGCCCGTCCGAAAAGTTCAACTTGACACTTGTTTTGACGGCTCGTTATGTCAGTTGATACGACATCAAAAAAACAAAATAGGCAAAGGTGATCACAACATGGTATAACAGGATAATGCCGGTTTCAAAAATAATTCAATTTTATATTTAGACATAATAAAAAGCATATTGTTAAAAATGCGGTCGTTTCTAACGAGAAAAATATTAATTTTTGATTATTTAAACCTGAAAACCACAAAATAAGTAAACCGGTAATCGACCGGTAAAATTGCGCAACTCTATAGTCATGCGTCATTCATTCACGAAGATTGTCTATGATTCCGTTGGAAACTGATGAATCCGAAATCATTAGGGAGTAGGGTTCACTGCGACGTATCGGACGACTGTCGGACGGGCCCGTTGCTTCGTTAACGGACTTAGGGAGTAGACCCCCAGAGACAACGTGTCGAATTATAGACCTATTTCTTTGCAGCCTAATTAATCGAAAGTCTTAGAAAAACTAATCAACTGTAGACTTAATAAATTTCTAGAGCAGGGATGCACAGACTTATTAAGACTAGGGGCCACTCGGGCAAATTATGAACTGATGGCGGGCCGCCAGAAGTATAGGTAATTAAAGACAATAAAGAATTGATAATAATGTATTCAAATTGAAAAAGAATTTATTCATTTGAAGCGTGGCACTGCATAGTGCTTACAATCTTTTTTATATTTGGCTCAAATTTACTTGTAGCAACACGTAAAACTGCTTCCAAACTTTCGTTTGCAAGGCGGTTTCGATTTTTTGTTTTATTATTATTTATTGAAAAGGTTTGTTTACATATATAGGTAGAACCAAATAAGCTGGCACATTTCAGAGCGTTTATGCGCAACTCTTTGTACGTATTTTTATCAATGCACCGGTAAAAGTTCAGCAAGTCTCCTTCGTTGAATTTGTTGCGTAAATCTTGGTCGTTTTGAATGTCGATAATTTCTAACTGCATTGACTCTAGCGCATTTTCAACTGAAATCGTGAAAGGATTGCTGAATATGTCCAACAGAGGTTTCACTTTTTTAAACTCCGAAAATCTGTCTTGAAAAGATTGAATCAAAATATCTAGCTTTTCTACATAACTGAAATTAATCGCAGTTTTGTTGAATTTTTAAGCCATTTTCTTATAATTCGGAAAATGATTGTAATTTCCAGAATTCAATTGCGATCTGAAAAGTGTCAGCTTGCATTGAAAGGATGATACATGAGCGTAGAGCTGGGGTATCAGTTGATTTTTGCCTTGAAGCCGTGTGTTCGTATGTGTGACATTCAAATGATTTGTAGTGTCACCTAAAAAAGCCAAATCACACAACCAATCAGGATTTTTAAGTTGCTTTTCCGCCAGAAATATTCCAATTTCTTCTATTAAATTTAGAAATCGTTCCAGTGTCAATCCACGACTTAGCCACCTTACTTCTGTATAATACAGTAAATCTCCATATTCGCTTTCGATGTCATCCAGGAATTGTTTGAATTGCCTGTGATTGAGTCCTCGTGATTTTATGAAATTTACAGTCGAAACTACCACTTTCATGATATTTTGAAATTCAATTTTTTTAGAACAGTGGGCTTCTTGGTGTATAATGCAGTGAAACTGCATGAGATCTTCACCGTTTATGTTTTTTTCTTGCAGATGCTTTTTCAGCAAAGTAACTAGCCCAGAATTGACACCAATCATCGAAGGAGCACCGTCAGTCGCAACTCCCGATAATTTTGATAAGTCCAAATCAGTTTTTGAACACTCATCCAAAAGTACATTGAGTATATCAACTCCTCTGGTTTGACCTTTCAATGAACACATTCCTAATAACTCTTCTAAGACTTCAAAATCTTGAGTACACCTCGTATGAATATGAGAAGTTGAGCTGTGGAACTAATATCAGTGGATTCGTCGAGTGCTAATGAAACGAAATTCAATGATCTTAGTTTTTTCATTTAATTGTTCCGCAATATTACCTGACAAAGACATAATTCGTCTTTGGATAGTCATACGATTCAGTTGAATTTTCTCAAACTTTTTGCTGCTTCTAGACACATTTTCTTAGCGGCAATTTCTATGCATTCTTTTACAAAATCCCCATCATTGAAGGGGCAACTTCGCTTTGCTATCATTCGAGAAATTTCATAACTAACTTCTGTAGCTGTTTCTGAATCTTGAATGGGTTTTGTAAACATAGCTTGCTGACCAATAAGCTCCCGTTTTAAAGACAACACATTTTTGCTTTCTTAATTCGCCTGTAAACTTGGTAAAAGTAGGATGCTGCGTTTCATAGTGCCTTTTTACATTATATTCCTTTGCAATCGCAACAGAATTCTTGCAAATTAAACAAACGACTTTGTTATGCGACCACACAAAAAAGTATTTCTCAGTCCAAATTTCTTGAAACTGCCGATTTTCATCTTTAACCTTACGTTTTTTACTAGGCCCTGGCTTGTCCATGTTGCGTTCTAATCCTAGCTAGGATTAACACAGCACCTAAAAACAATTACAGTACCTACTTAAATTACCCATCCTTTTTTAAATTACCAAAAATAATTGATTAAATATGTAGGGAAACACTTATTATTAATAACAGAGTTTTACTTACGATTTCACAACACAATTATACACGGCACTTGACGGGAAATCTACGTTGAATGTGGATCAAAATATATGACACCGGCTAGTCGAGTTAAAATCTACACTAGAACTATTGACACTTCACTCAAATTAAAACCAAACTGTCGGTCGCTGCGGTTAGCGTGGCTTTTATTTTTTATACCGCGCGTATAGAGTCGAAAACTCGAAACCGACCGGTTTTGAGAAATCTCGAAACCGACTCTGGAAGCTTCGTGTATCTACCTACGCGAGCAATCTGGAATTCGGGACCATTGCTATCTCGCTTGCTCTAACAATATAACCCGTGGATAAGCCGCCACCGCGCTGCCGTCGTCGCCGCGCCGCCGGCCGCGGCGCTTCCTCAAGAAAACGAATTTAACCGAGATCGGCACGAACATTACCGACCGCTGTTACCGACGCATGCACGGCGCACCGATAAGCGCACTTAAGAGCGCGCGCGCGAGATTCAAATTACTTTTCGAACATATTTTTTTTGGTTTTATTCTGGAATAGAATTTAATATTTTTCGAATGTACGAGAGTATTATTTTTGCTGTCGGCGGGCCACCAGTATTCGACCGGCGGGCCGCATGCGGCCCGCGGGCCGTGGTCTGTGCATCCCTGTTCTAGAGGCAAAAGGATTTTTCTCGTTCAACCAATTTGGATTCAGGGAAGGCAGGTCTACCAGTGATGCGTTACATAAATTAACTTCCTTTTTGTTGATGTCTTGGATTGTGGAGATTGCATCCTGGGTATATTTTTGGAGCTGGCTAAGGTGTTCGACACGGTTTCGGTCCCTATTCTCCTCGCCAAGCTGGAATACGTAGGAATTCGAGGTATACCTCTAGCCTTGTTCAAGAATTATTAGAGTAACCGCAAACGGAGTGTCAAGATAAATGAAAAAAAAACCCAAAGGGCGATATGGTATACGGCGTCCCACAAGGAAGCGTGCTTGGCTCAACGCTCTTTTTGATCTACTCTAATGATCTTTGTATGGATAAGGGGCAAATTGTCACATTTGCTGATGACACGGTATTATTATTCAAAATAAAAACTGAGGCGGATAAATAACATAGCAAATCAAGGAATGCGCTCAGTGGCAACATGTCTTGATAATCATGTAATACCCAAATCATGTACATTGCCTTCAGCAGTCTCCAACAAACATCATGAATATAAAAATACATAAATGTCACAACGTACTAAGATGTAACTGTTACGATATTATCAATACCATCTCCACTAAATATCTCGATGTGGCGGTTTATCAGTATCTTAACTGGAAAGAACAAGCCAAAAAACTAAGTGCCCGTGTACGAAAACTATTCAACATCTTTATAATGTTCTGAAATGCTTGTTCAATGCAATAACGGTTTGTTATAAGCTACTGTCTAACTATCTGGGGTGGTACATTAAAAACTACCTTGTTGGTAGGTAGAAAGAGCTCATTGTGCGCTATGTCTTTTAAAAACTACAGGTATCCTACTGAGCTCTTATGCAAAGAAAGTAATGTTCTTTCTGTACGGAAACTATTCATCCGGCTTTTATTTATTGCACAAAACCTAACGAAACCTGATTCCGGAACTAAGCGATGGTTGGATATAGTTTACAATCCCAAATGTAAGAGTAGGTTTGCTCAGACCGTTCCAGCTATCTTGGCTCCAGCATAATAAAATAAGAGATCTGAATGAAAAACTAAAAATAAGAGATCTTAGCTGTCCCGACTGTAAAAAAGTCTATTGGTGTAGATTACTATGAAGTGGAAAATATTTTGATTTTGTTCACTATGTCCCGTCTATTGTTATGGACGCTATCACAAAATCTGACAAAAATTTGCCAAAATCTAACTAAACCAAATGTAACTAATAATTTCCACAGATAGACTACTTTTTCATCTCCATTGGTAGCAATTTTTTATTCTAAAATTTTATCATTAAAATGTTGGTTTATAATATTGTAAAAAATAATTTCCGTTGCCTCTTCACACAAAAGTGACGATATCGTGTTGAGTTTAAGATCATTTTTCTTCAATATATTAATATAAAAGTTATTAAAAATATTTTATGTAAGCAGACATGTTCAACTGAAAAAGGTATCAAAAATAAATAATGTTAAAAAACCTATATTTTTTTTTAAACTGTCGGTAATGTTTTTTTTCCTATTATTTAACAAACCATATAAAGAAATTTAAAAATCACACACTGGGCTTCAGCTATCCGTGTGATAAAATAAAATTTTTATTTTATGATTATACAATATCTTCATTAAGTAAATGAACGGCGAAATAAGCTATATTTTCGAGAGCGTGATGAAACTATTAACAGGTGCTGAGACTGACACGAACGGTTTATCACCACGACTTAATGTTTCAATTATTTCAAGCTTTATCACAATTAGATAAGAAATTGACAAAAACGTTTTTTTTTGTGATATAACTCATAAGTAAACAATTGAATGTCTTTGGTTCTTACTAATTATTTATTTAGTTTTACTCAATTTTTTGTTTATCGGTAAAGTAAAAAGTAAACACTACAAATATTTGTAAACACACTTAACATCTAAAAATTTTACTTATATAGGTAAAATGTGTTACTTATACTATGTGAACTTACGGTACTACCTACACAGTAAAACATGAAGTAAACAACAATTTGAATGTGTGATACTTATACCCACAGTTTTGCTTTGTATTATTTGAAATGTGAGATTATCTAATTATGTTCTCTCAAACCGGCTTGTTATACGTGTAATATTGTAAACAGAGAACGAGGAAAACTGTCCCACCGTAATACAGTTTATGACTAGTACAGGGTGAATTGTTGTCATAACAACCTGAATTTATTATTATTATGCACTGAACTAGTTTGGTATCTAATCTTTTAGTTTCATAGAAAATAAGTACTATTGTAAAATTTGTTGTAAGGTTGTTAATCTTTTGACAAAATAAAGATTGTGTTATTGTTATTTGGTATGAATTGAAATTGTTTTTGTTTATAGAGATTCTCCAGCTCTGATCCGGCGCAACATGTTTTTTTTGTTTTTTTTTTCTAATACTCGTCATCTCGGTAGTCCACCCACCCCTTTTTAACCATAATATCATCTTTCACACAGTATATGCATCGTTTCTTTGGTTTTACCCTACTCTTATAGCCATCCACATTCAATCTCGAAACTTTCCTCACGACATTTTCCTCATTCCTCCGCATTACATGCAAACGTTTTCCACACAATTTTTCAGTCACCGGTGCCACTTTCAAACTTCCTCTTTTGTACTCATATCTGAGTTTGTTTCGGCATTTCTTCTCAGAGTAGTCAGTTAAGAAACGCCAACCTCGTCCAGTTTTTAAAATATGATTAACGTGTAAAATTGTTTGTACAAACCTACTTACAGAAATATAATCATTTATCACTTATTCTATCCATTCGCGTTACACCACACTCCCCTCTTAGCATCCTTATCTCAGCTGCATACGATTGCCGTTTTGTGGCCCAAAATTCTGACAAGAAGACAGAAGGTCTTACCATTGTGGGGGTTATTAAATACAAACTAACTTGCAGTGCAACTGAATACCAGTATTTTACAAAGAGCAACTACCTATCTGACCTCCACAACCCAGTAACTGGGTAATACTATACCCCTTGGTAAGACTAATTGTCAGACTTTTGGGCTTCTGACGACAGCTAACGACTGTGATAGATCCACGAATGACAGCCGGGACTAACGGTTTAACGTACTTTGCGAGGCACGGAGGAGTCTCGGTATGTAAAGATGGTCAGTCATCTACGGACCAACCCCGGCAAGCGTAGCTTAACCTGATAGATCAACCCGTGCGGCTGTTATTACTAAGTCACGAGGTCCCAATGAGTGGAGGTTATTATACAGGGTGGATTTTTGAGATTGGGCACTAAGGGCAGCTACCTTAACCGTTGTAGATACAGGAAAACGTTCTTAAGAGACTGTCCTTAACTTTTTGAGAAATTTTGATCTGCATTCACAGATTTTGAAAAAAATGTACTAAAGTTTATTTTTTTGTTTATTTTTGGCCAGTCTTCATTGTAGCGGTCCATTTTAAAAAAATAAGTTGGGAGTCTTATTTCCTACGAAATGTATGGAAAAAGATTTTTGCGATTTATGACTTTTATAGTACTTAAACCTCAATTGGAATAAAAAAAAGTTTTTGTGAAAATTGCGAATTTTCCTGCTGACTGTACATTTTTTTCAAAATCTGTGAATGCAGATCAAAATTTATCAAAAAGTTAAGGACAGTCTCCTAAGATCGTTTTCCTGTAGGTACAACGGTTAAGGCAGCTGCCCTTACTGCCCCATCTCAAAAATCTACCCAGTATACTCAAATAAATACTTACTACGAGTCGGTTGCTAGAGGTAAACGAAATAGTCTAGAGCGAGTGAAAATACCCCGCGTACTGAACCAACACCAAGATTTATTTACACTCGGGCAGACGTGCGGAAGCATAAAAATCATGATAATGTAAAAAAACCTTTTCACAGAACTTCGCAAACAATACAATCGATAGGATAATGTTACAAGGGTTTTTTTTTTGGGTGGAAAATTATCAAATATTTTCTCCTCGGAGGGCGCATCAGACTTTTACTGACTAAAACCCACCCATGTTCCTTCAGTTGCCTTTGTGCCAGGGCCACGATATCCCTTTCGAACAAACTCGCAACCCTGGCAGGCATTGGCCCTAACGGACCCCGTCAAGTCGTGCTGACATCTCTTTGAGGCGCGCGTGGAACACAACACGCCGTCGGGTTGACGACGTGTTATCTGGGGGTCTGGGGGCCTGGGGGTCTACTCCGAGCATAAATCCGAAGTATCGGCCGAGTGTTCGGACGTTATTGACTACGGCTAACTATGGCTGACTACGGCGAAACAAAAAAAAACGACAGTAAAAGAGGTAAGCCAAAGTCAAAAATGTGACTTGAAGTCGGGTAAGGACTCAAAGACCAAAAAGGAAACTGTGGAAGTTATAAAACTTCCGGACATTCGGCCGATACTTCGGATTATCGCTTCGGAGTAGACCCCTGGTCCTTATCGGACGGCGAGCTACCCATCGCTCACCATCTGCAAGCCGAGCTTACGGTGACCGGGAGTCGGCCTTCTACTCCCGACACCCGGGGCGTCTCCCGTGGTGCCTAAGGGCGTGAGGGCGCGAATTTTACCTTTCCCTCACGCGTTCCGCCTCCTCCTTCGCGAGCATTACTGCTTCACAGAAGGAGGTGACGGCCTCCCATCCACTGTCGCTCCGAACCATGGCCTGAACCAGGGCCAGATGCGAGAGAATGATACAAGGGTGAAGTTAAGACTTCCTTCAACGTATGGGGCATGCGGCTTAACATATTTTGTAACATTTAACATAATATTTAAAGTATACTACGAGTCATGCAGGTACCAAATGATGTGTGAAGTAGTCAGTCATTGCCAAAACCCAACGGAGAAGTTTAATAAAAAGTTTAATTCATTCCATTTTAACACTTTGGCAGCCGATAACGACCGCGGGTCGTAAGTTACGACCCAGGGTCGTTCTCGGACTCGTAATTTTGCTCCGTGCGCCGATCACGACCCCAGCACGTCATCGGAATTCCTTGAATTCATTCTAAAAACACGACCTGCTGTAGTGATAGGCGTTAGTTGCATTGTGTAGCTACGTTCTTTAGCTACACACATGTACACTATTTTTTAATAATTGATATTTTTTAATTTTCTTGTCGTTTCTCACAGTTGGTCGCAGTAAGTTTGATCGTGGTAACCTAGCTCGGTTACCCCAACCAAATTTCATAGGGAATATTTATTTTTAGTAATGAAAATATGAATATTTGAATAAAATCACAGATAGAATTATCGATGATAAATCAGTCTATACATACAACAAAAATCATGAAAATATCTTAACTAGTTTGAAAGTAATATCGTTTTTATGCTTTGGGTAGACATTACTTCCTGAATTTATTTCATAAAGTATTTTACTACAATACTTAAATATTCACATATAGAATTGATGTGTATGCGTTCTAGTTTAACTTACATTTTTGCATAACATACTTGCATTATATAAAGGCGTAATAACAGATATATAAAAGTCACTAAAATCATATATCTACGCCTTAATTACTTTGAAATGACAGATTTTCAAATAATTAAGTAGAGTGTATTACAAAAAGTTTTATTTGTACCCATAAGAGATCGTGGGTAATGAACCAATGTAAATAATGCTAACGTTTAACAGTTATCAACACAGAACGCTAATACTCCTAACGGAGGTCGTCACTCATCCTATATACTCACAGTCGAGCGCGTCTATCGTAGTTCTGTTTGTATCAACGATTGATTGACACCCAACCAACATAATATACAAAAATAACACATCTCAACTTAGTAAAAACGCCATGTTATTAGGAGAACTTAGGATACAAGAGCGAGTGATACAAGAGCGACCTAGGGACTTTGGGCACCCTGTCTCAAACAGGTTACGTTCGTTAGGTTCCTTTTAAGACCAGGCAGTCTAAATCAAATTTCCACGCCAGTTCCGCCCCTTGCTTCCCGCCACTCTGTTATGTGCCTAAACGCTAACACATCAGTAATAAAATAGAAAAGTAGAATGTCGCGTGCGCTCTTTGATCGTGTTCGAGCACAATACTAAATGGCGTAAGTCTCAATTCATATTTCGTCTATAACTAAAGTAATTGATCTAAAGAAAAAAATATCTGGTGGCTGGATAATAAATTATATTTTCTTGCTGTGAATATTTATTTTAGACATAAAAGCCAAACAATCTTGTTTGTTTTTTATAATAATTATTATCCTTAAAAAAGACACGATTTTCGAATAACAATGTATCCAGCGAAAACATTACCATTACGTAACTGTCTTCAACATGAAAAGAAAGAGATCCAATAAATCATATACTAAAGTTTCATTTTGCTTGTATGTGTGACTGTTTCAGAATATTCATGCAAATTAACATACAAATAGGGAGCCTCCTCTTAACCCTGCAAACACAAGTATTAAATCGACTGCGCCTTAATGTTATTGTAGACCCGCCACGTGATCTTCCCCACCTTTAATAATCTCACAATCCCGAATGAAACTTTGGCAATTTTTTCTCGGCACCTGTGGTTTTGCTTAGCCCAAAAGGCTTTTAGAAAATACACAAAAAAGGGTCTATTCTACCCAAAAAAAAAAGGTCTTCTTCTACCTTCCTCCTTCTACCCAAAAAAAAAAATACAGTATGGCATAATCAGGATTGATTCCTTTTTCGGCACATTCCTTTTTGGACATATTCCGTTTTCGGCATATTCTTGTTTCGGCAAATTATTTTAAGTAATCAGGGTAGGTACTGTTTAATTTTTGTATTTTATTTTTATTGATTAAAATATAATATTTTACTAATAAATATTATTATATTACGCAAGCAAAGTCACAAGTATTTCATAGTATAATTTATTTACTAAAATGTGCCGAAACAAGAATATGCCGAAAACGGAATATGTCCAAAATGGTATGTGCCGAAAAAGGAATCAATCATAATCAGCCTATAACGTCCCATTGCTGGGACACAGGCCTCCTTTCTTCGAGAGGGATTGGGCTCCACCACGCTGGCCCAGTGCGGGTTGGTGGATGTCTTCAAATTTTTGGTTCTAGGACATGCCGGTTTCCTCACGATGTTTTCCTTCATGGTTTTGAGAGCGGTGGTAGTGAAATTGTTTACACAAAAGAAAGCGCCTGCCTGGGTTCGAACCCACGACCTACAAACTCGTTAGTCGGGGCCGTTACCACTTGGCCAGCACTGCTCTCTAGCATGCTCTCTTAAAATACAGTACTTCGTTGGAATCATCATGATTAAATCAAGTTTAACTGAAATGTGGTTAAGCGTTATAAGAGTTTAAATTTCCGAGGAACTTCTTCATTGGTAACTTCACTGATCACTGGTTGTCCTAAATTTTGATATTTCACCGGTCTCGTAACCGTTCTCTCTTGAATCGTAGCTTGCCCTCATAATCTAATAAAGGCAATACGTTGCCTTTATCTGGAGAGGTCTTTTTATCTGTTGTGCGTGGGTTTGCGAGCGAGGAGATGTAAGTAAATGAAAGTCAATAATATTCTGAATGATTACAAGTCTTTAGTGAATGGACAGTAAGTGAACGACGCCGATGTTCCACCGAGTAGGTATGTGAGGCGCAAGCGCAGATCAATCAACTCACTGCACTGCAAGGGTAGTCACAATCACAATGATCACAAATATCGCAATCGCAATAAATCTAAAGCTGGGCATTCACGGTGGCCTCAAGTCTGCTATTACAATAGTGTCAGAATAGTCGATCATTGATTTCATAATTATTGATTTTGACAAGTTTGGTAATCTACTATTATAATGGCGTCATTATGACTTTCCAATGGTCGGCCAGTGACACTCCATTGAAAGAAATTGCATATATTGATAATCTCGTACATAATGACAAATGAATGCCATTTCTACTAATGGGTTTTATAATAATGGCAATATGACAATGCCATTATAATAACACAATTATATTACGAGAACATTGACCGACCAATGATCGACCATTATGAATTTACCAGATTACAAATTTTTAGCAAAATAACAATGGCATGACAATGGGATCGTGTTGGAATGACTGAATTTATAAAAATAGCAGACTTGGGCCCCTGTTCATTTGGACTAAATCAAATGGATGGACGCCAATAGTTTAGGCCACTCACGGCTTCAGTCTAAATTACTTTCATTTCTCGATCGACGGGGACGCATACAGACGTATGGTGAAGCGATGTTATTTTCGCACCCGGACATTTTTACATGTGTCTCACTGTACGGCTTTAAACATACTGAACGCAAAATGGATGTGGATTTGCACACTCACGAGCCGCGCGGCATGATGCCACGGCCCGCGGTTTTCGCACTCACAGACAAATGGCGCGACGTCAAACGGCGTGAGGTTATGGATTACGGCGCACACGGAAAATCCGTGATTTGACATCGCACCCAAATTTGGATTGAAGAATCGACACTCATGATAAAATTTTGGATGTACATCACGCCATTTGGCGCGATGAACTGAATGGGAATGCCCAGCATAATTCGCGCTTTTCGATCGAAATCCCCGATCTTCAATTTCCATTTGTTTGTTTTTATTTTCGGCGGGCCGCCACCTCGGTACCCGGGATTACGTCAAGTTGACAGCTGTCAAATTCATTTTAAGTGATATATCTATTTACATAGAAATTATTCATATACGTAAGGCATCACTTGAGAACGGCTGAACGGCATTGACCATTTTATTAAAAAAAAATGAAATGAAATGATATTTTGAGAAAAGGCCATACAGATTTGAATGGACCTGTTCAATCAGTGCACGCATTTGTCAGTAATCGTGTAGCTCAAATCAGAACTTCAAATCAGAAGTACTCAAACTGTCAGATTATCATTAAAACTAAATGATAAAACAAATAAAAGATGACCTACACAGTCCGCACATTCACAATAATAATAACATTATACTTTACTAAGGAAGTATTCTATATGATCTGCCTCTCTGATCTGCGACATATTATGTCGCAGGCAGATTATACAACGGCGCCGTCCGTTTATAAACGCTCGCATTTATAAAATATGCCGAAGGCAAATTGTCAACTCGTTCAATTGTTATAATTTCGACATTGATTGTTATTGTAGGTTCCATTGGAACTGTGACCAACCACACGCGAACCGAATTGGCCGCAGTAACTAAGCTAGAGCACCCCGACGAACTGGGTTAGGTTAGCGAGCGAAGGGAGCGGTGACGCGGCCGCGATCGGCGAGCGCCCTATGAAATAGAACACACATACTACAATTTGCCGCGGCATTTTGTAAACGGCATTAGAATTGTCCCTCAAATTTTGTGGCATATTATAGGGTCTCCCTTGTTTGACCGAAAGAAATTTGGCAAATTTTCACTTCCCAAAAAATTTTTCGCATAATTTAATTTGCCAAATTCTTACTTAGCAAAAAATCTATTCACTAAAAATTGTAACGCAAACCTAATGTTTGGCAAATGAACGTTTAAACTTTAACTTGTTTACCAACTAGTAAGTAAAATATGCGTACTAAAATCATTCGAAATATTGCAATGGTATAAAAAAAGGTTGCTAAAATTTGTTTGGGTAATGAAATTTTGTCAAAATCTTTTCGGCAAAACGGCAGGCGCCCCATATTATAATATAGTGACGAGGCAATTAACATTTTGCCTTCGGCATATTCCATAACTGCGAGCGTTTTTAAACGTACGATGCCGTTTGTTAAAAGCGGAATCTTACAAATTGCCTGTGACATACATAATAATCATCAAATGTCAAAGTGTATCTACATAAAATGGTATATAAAAAAATTGTTAGCAAAAAATCTACATTCAGTGTGTACAAATTGGAGCAGCGCAATACCGACCCTTTCTGTCCTCAATATAATCTTTTAGGCTTTTTGACATAACTTATGTTTTATGAATGATTTGAATTTATTATGGCTTAGTTCTTGAACGTGGCTTGGAAGTTTAATATAAAAGCGTAATTTCCATCTAAATGAGCCTCTATTTTCTTGAGCGTTGTTGTAGATACAACACATTTGTGTTTGTTCCTAATATGAATATTATGGATATAAATGTATTCTATAAAATATATAATATTTTTATGGGCATGTAAAAGATTTTCATAAATACATCTACTGAGAAGGCACAGTCATTACATTAATCTTCTTAAACTTCTCTCTGAGAGAGTGTTCGGACTTAATTTATAAATTAATCGACCAGCCCTTTTCTGTAAAACAAAGACAGTTAAATTAAATGAAAATATTAAATAAAAAAGAAGAAGGAAGAGAATGTTAATATTGAATGTTCAGACATTACACTTAGGAAATAGCAAAAACACAAGCCAAATGGGCTGTATCTATATCAGTTAAATTACGAATTTTTATAACAGAGTATACTGCGGAGCTTAAGTTTATTGACAATTAATCTATATGTATATCCCACTGAAGCTTAGCACCCAAAGTTAAACCCAAGAATACTGTACTATCTTCAGGATTCAATTCTTCGGCCTTTATCAACACATTATTTTTCACCTGTCTGACGTGAGGTAGCGTAAACTTAATGAATTTGGTTTTTTTTTCATTAATAATGACATAATTATACTATTAAAATTGAACCGGTGAACTACTTTTGTAATCTGTTGTGTTTACATCGTCAGTAACCAGCTGCTGACGTTTAAGTTTAAACAAAAGTGAAGTGTCTGAAAATAACTCTGTAAGTTTAGCGCCTCAAAACCAATTTAATCAATTCTTAGGACGCGACGTCAAATAAAGTTTTAAAAGAATACAAATTAATGAAAGTATCATCATTAAGGAAATAAATAGTATCATCCCTCACGTTTAATCACTTAATTTATATAACTGCGAACAGTCCTAATCAGCCTTTAAGATTGTTTTAACGGGATAAATTGTTTGTGACCTCCGCAGCTCAGCCGGCAAGTTTATTCAGATTATCTTACCCCGGCGTGCTGAAAGCCCATTCAATTATAACTGTTGTCAGATCTTATGTGATTGCTTGTTGTTGTTTTGGGCAACCAATTAAAACGGCTGAAATGAGATTTGAAATAGGTTCCATTTCAGAAACCACGGTGGCCTAAATGGAATGCTTAAAAATAGACTCCACGAGGTATGCTTAAATAAATGTACGGTCGAACAAAAAGTTTACAAGCAAACATATTCATCTATTATTCCACTCAACTGCCAATCTCCATGTCAAATATGTATATGATAACTGTTTACGTTTAAGGCACACTTATAAGAATGATGACTTGACTGAGCAGACAGAAAAGTATTTTCAAGTTAGCTGCCAGTAGCTCTCCATGAGTGTACACTTTACACAGCCAAAACTCGCTAGCGTCTCCGTAAATGATAATTATACATCATTATTTTTAGTATATGCGAGACCTGAATATAGTTTGTTCAGAATAACTTACTAAGAATGGAAAATGTTATCACCATTTATTTACTTACAATACAATCGCCGCCGCGCCGTACGGTTAGGTACCTACTGCCAAATTATTATCAATGAGCGCAAGACGACCCTGGTGGCGCGGGGGCGCCGTTAGCATGTTTTTGCACGGTCAACCCGGTAACATAACAACCTTATAATTATCTTTGTGATTTTTCATGATACAGTTTTGAAATTTTGTAAATAGATTCTTTACATAAAAATACTAGTAGACACGTATTTCGGGTTTCGCATTTATACTAAAACTAATATTGTATATGAAATATTGTAGAGCGCCCCTAGCGGCCACAGAAAGAATTAAAATTAGTACCATGAGCACTATAGATTTCGCTAAGTAAGAAATCTAACGTAACTATTCGATAGTCACCAACGTGTTTCAGCTGTCGCCATACAAACCGGCCATACTTACTTACATTTTGAGGTGTGAAAAATAAAAGTATTGGAAGAGCTTATATAACATGAAATATGTTAGTGACCGCTGAATTTGAAGACCAACGACATGAACAACGTTAATTTCAAGTCAACATGAAAATTAATGTTGGATACCAATTGGAAAATATAAGTTAAAGAAACTTTACACACTCTCTAGTCCGTAACATGAAAAATCATTTATAAGTTTTAACATTAACTATACAATATTAACTATTTTAAAGCTTAAAATAGTTTTCAGTAATAAATGATTTTCAGAGAACCTCATGAATGTAAATGCCAAAGTTTGTTATTTTTCTTTGGTTATCACATTTTTTATTTTTATATTTGTGTTAATAGGTATAACATACTAAAGTAAATTTAAGTACCAAAATTAAAAAAATTATGATTTGTTTACTCTACTTTAGTAAACGTTTTTTTTACTATAATAATTATATGTCCACTAAAGTAAATATAAGTACCAAAAGGAAGATATTTATGATTTGTTAACTTTATAACTTTATTTAATGTTTTTTTAAAACTTTAATAATATGTAACCTAGTAAATTTAAGTACCAAAATGAAAACATTTATGATTTATTTTTAAAATATATTTTTTTTTTACGAAAATTTTATCCTTGCGGCATTTTGCGAAAGACGCAATCTGAGAAAGAGACATTGTGCGAAAGCGACATTCTGCGAAAGAGACATTATGAGAAAGAGACATTTTACGACCACAAGACATTTTGCGAAGTAGACGGTTTGTGTGGACCTTAAAGGGTCTAACAAAAAAACAAAAACATGACTGCTAATAAAAAGTTCAAAACAAGCTGGCTTTTCAACCAGTTTGATGCAGTTTGTGACATCAAATCTGAGATCTTGAACTAAAATATATATTTCTTAAATATAATTTGAGCCAATACCTACGGGAGACGAAGAATATTCAGACACTGATTTTACCTTTTCTTCTGTAGAGGTACATTGACCTGCCATCGACCGTTACAGGAAATTGCCATGTTATGCCACGCTTGGTAGAAGATTGGTGACCGCAGTTTATTATAACTAGCTGCTGCCTGCGGCTTCGCTCGCGTGGCTTTTTATAAAATAAAAGTAGCTAAGTAGCTTAAGTTACTCCTTATAACATCAGTTTCGGAGATTAGCCGGAACAAACAGACAGACAGACCAAAAATTAAAAATAATAGTTTACCAAACTAAAAAACACGCAAAGAACTCAGCAGCATCCATTATGAAAATATCTTAAAAAGCACCCTACGCTTTTTTACGATAAAATAAATTTCTTATTATTATTATTTTAAACTTATTTAAAATTATTTTCTACTCTAGACTTTGGTTTTTGTAAACTATATTTTAATTTTAGTTGAGTGTACAAAACTCTCCAGTTGATCCTGCCAATAGTCATATTATGGTTGTCTCAAAGTTTAAGTCATGTAGGCCTTAGTACCAACTTGGCATAAATCACTATATGAAAAATCTATAATCCTGAAGATCCTGGTAAGGATAGTGGGACAAACTTATTAAATTATTATATTGTCATCGGTCGTTGATATGTGTGCAATTTATTAAAATTAATCAGACGTTTTGAAGTAGTTGAAAATCGAGTTCAAAAATTCCGTTACATACATGCATAGATACGTAGATACAGGCGAAGCTAATAAAGATTAATTATATATATGGCCCGCCCCTAAAAAATTCAAAACGTTTGAAAGTATTTTTACGCATGTGTGCGTAATGAGAGGGTCATCAAACAAAAACAAATCTCGGATTTGTTGCTCGACTAGTGGCGTCATTAATCGCTCATTATTATTAGTATGGCGCTGCACTGACGTGCTCTATGAAAACGACACGTGCGTCGTCTTGCGCGATCGGCTAGTTATGATTAGTTGACCAACAAATCTGGTAATAAGTGAGATATTACGAGTACTTACAACTATATACAAACTCTTTCGTAAGGATGTGACTACACACATTGAAACAGTAATTTGGAGGGGCGAGCCATGTTATCGTAGTTTATCTTCTACCGTATATTATTTTATATGCATTTAGTAAAAAGCTGTTATTTTGACATTACAAACAGACACTTTAATTTTATCTATTTGTATAGATAAGCAGACAGGATGACGCTACCATTCAATTCTCTTGTTATTATCGTCTTTAACGACCTCGGCAGGTGGGGAGGGGATTTTATGCTTTGTCTTCAATACGGAACTGTTTCACGTTAATGGCTGTCCAATTTTAACCACTACTAGTGTCTGCCCGCGACTTCGTCCGCGTGAAATTACTTGTTTCAACATAAAACATCCTATAACACTCGGCAATACTGTAGCTTCCCATTAGTCAAAGAATTTTTGGAATCAGATTAGTAGTTTTTTTTCCAGTTTCGAAGATTACCCCCTATACACAAACTCACATCTTTACAATAAACTCAGCTCGTATACCATCATCCCCTCCATCCTTCTCCCTATAGTTGTGGCGGCTCCCAGTCTAACCGGATGCAGCTGAATACCAGTATTTTAAATGGAGCGACTGCCTATCTGACCTCCACAACTCAGTTACTGGTTAACACGATACCCCTTGGTAAGACTGGTTGCCAGACTTTCGGGCTTCTGACTACCCGTAACGACTGTCAAAGATCTATAAATGACAGCCGGGACAAACAGCTTAACGTTCTTTCCGAGGCACGGAGGGATCTTGGTATGTAAAGATATTCACCCATCCACGAAACAAACGCGGCAAGCATAGCTTAACCTGATCTATTGGCCCGTGCGGCCATTAATACTTAGCCAGAAGCTCATTTTGCCATCAATCGAGCACAATTCCAGACTCCGGCTGCTACTGAGAAATTCCAAATGGAAAACCTAATAACACTTTGCCAGACCTGGGAATCGAACCCAGGATCTCATGCATAGCAGTAGCGCTTGCGCCCACGACGCATTCCTACCTAATCTGTGTACCTACAAAATATTATCATAATATTATGATTATTTGACATAATATTTTGCTTCTTTTTAGCTTCTTTGCGCCAAAGATCTATAATAAAATACCAGACAATATTAAAAATATGCCTCAAGTAAAGTTTAAAAAAGCTCTTACATTATTGCTAATTGACAAATGTTATTATAAAATTGAAGACTTTTTAAATGATAATGTTAATTAATATTGAAATTTTGTGTAAACCAACTATTTAATTCATTATGTTAATTTTTCTTTTATAGTTGATAATTGACTACGCATGTTTCCTCTAAAAATATTTGTATGTCAAAATTGACAAGACATAGCGCACTATTTAGTTCTTAAGATCCATCTATCATAAAACCTATGTTTCACAAATAAATTGATTTGATTTGATTTGATTTACATTGCTTCGATTTTCTTAACGTCTCTCGGCAATCACCACATTTCCGACTTTAGCAGCTTTCCTCCCATTTTTTAAATAAATTACATAATAAGTAAAAAGAGTAGTAACCACTCTATATACTTCCAAGTCGATTGAGAGCGTCCGGCCTTTTTTTTTTTTTTTGTTGCCGGGGCGGAAAATCCTCATGGATGTCCTCCGCCCAGGGGCGGGCGGAGGGTTCTGTCAGACTCTTACTGACTAAAAACCACCCCAGTGTTCCCTTCCCACACTTGCACTGGGGAACTTGGGATCTGTTATTACTTCCATGATCCCCGGCTAGTGCCGGCCCGCCTCTGCGGGCCACCTCAAGTCTGGGGGGCGGTGAGGTGTTGGACCCCCCCCCCCCCCCGGGGGGCCGGAAACCTTTTCCGGCCCCCCTAAATGGGTCCACTGGGCGTCGCCCAGTGTGCCTGCTGCGGGCCGGGTGAAAGGACGAGATCTCCCGCTCCCTTTCCGCAGCCTCCTTCTGCGAAACAGTCGTGTCGCAGAAGGATACCACCGCGTCCCAGGACTCCTCGCTGCCTGCCATCGACTCGACTACGGCCGGCAGCGACAGGTGGCCTAAGAGCGTCCGGCCTGCACCAAGTGCAAAGTAGACATGGGTAGCTCGTGGGCAGCGAGTGATAGAAACGAGCTAGCTCTTTTCAATTGACAAATTACTATTGAGGGAGCCGAACCGTTTCTTCGACGCGCGTGTGGCGTGAGTCAAATGAGCTAACAGTCACTGAGCTATAGAAGAGCTAGTGAGTAAAGAGTCCAAACTTCCAAAGAGCTATTGACAATTGAACGGTCCGAGCCATATCTTTCGACGCGCCCGACGCGCGTGCGGCGTGAGTCAAATGAGCTAACAGTAGGCGTCTGAGTCACTGAGCTATAGAAGAGCTAGTAAGCTAGAAGGTTCTACCCTTTATGGCAGAACTTTTTTTGTCAATATATTATTTTGCATAACAGCTGATAGCATAAACATCATTTCGCAGAAAATCGTTTGGCTGACACTCATTTATCATACATTCAAAACTCATAAGTTTGTAAGTCAGAATCATATTTAGGCATACATTTTATATCCATTATAATTAAAAACTAGAACCATTATATCGCAGAAAGTTCACATTCAGAATCGTCTTTTGGCATACATTTCATACCCATAAAATTAAAAAACTCATCTATCACATTACAGATTTTTTTTTCTATATTATCTAGTCGTTTCTGGCACTCGCCGGCCGCCGCCGCGGCACCGCTCGCTTCGCTCGCTCGGCTCGTGCGTAGGAGGTCACAGTTTTAACCTAACCTAACCAAACCATTTTTTTTTTATAATTAACCTCGTCTAACTAGTTCGGTTCTTGATAGCCTGCTAAAAATAATCTCTATTTTTCCATATTTTTTTTCTCTAAAATCTAGTTCGCTCGGCTCGTGCGTAGGTCTTAGTTTTAACCTAACCTAACCATTGTTTTTTTTTAATAATTAACCTCGTCTAACTAGTTCGGTTCTTGATAGCCTGCTAAAAATATTGTCTTTTTTTCCATATTTTTTTCTATATAATCTAGTCGTTTCTGGCACTCGCCGGCCGTGGCCGCGGCTTACCACCTGCTCCTCAGCTCGCGAGCTGCTTCGCCACTCCGCGCCTACGCGGGCTTAAATTACACTCTAGGGGTGGGGCAGGCCAGACTACGTGGAGTCGGTTTTGCAGCGATTCTTTTCTGTCACTAACTTTTGTAGCACAACTATATGACTTTTTTAAGAATATTATTTTAATTTTAATTGAAAGTTAAAAATGCACATTGCCATTAGCTAAACAAAATATTTCAAATGAAACTCTGCCATCTTCATAGTATGCCAAGTGAAATTGTACCAAATAATCGTCGCTTTAAATAAAAGTTATGCTAAATGAAATTATGCGGAATTTTAACTTTGCCAAAGGTAATTATGCCAAATTAAATGCTGCCATCTTAAAGGTATGCCATTGTAAATTCGGACATATAAACATTCGGCCAAACAATAATTATATTAAATAATTTTTATGCCTTAATAATATTCGTTTAAAGAAAATTATGCCAAGTGTGTTATGCCAAATAAATTTTGGACCATCAAGATTCTGCCAGATAGAGAGAACCCGAGCTAGAGGGTGATATAGCTCTTTAGAGTGGAAAAGCTAACCGCTCTTTTTCTTAACAGTGAGCTATTTCGCCCATGTCTAGTGCAAAGGGCAACACATAGAAATCCGACGACTGTCGGTGTACAGCTGTGCACCACTTCCTCAACATTCAAGGATCACGAAGATGCCCATAACCCTATTGGTTCACCACTAAAAACCACCCTGAAAAAGTATTTAATAAGGGTACCTTATTATAGTATCTCATTTCTGCGAAAGTTTATCATAAAACCCACGCATACAATAAAAAGAGAATGACCAACTATTGTTTTGAAGAGCCATTGTGTAGTTTAATCAATATTGATGTGGAGATATACAGGGTGTGTAGATATACAAGATGTAGCTATGACAACGGACAGCCTTTGAAAGCTCAGATAACTAAACATCATAATAATACAGGGTGTAACCAGATCCTTCTCGATGCCGTCATCTACGCTTTCTGTAGATCGAACTAAGTAACTTCGTGCAAAAATAAACGACTTTTATTTTTGGTGTAAAGATTCGCTGTCTACGGTACTGCGTAATATAACACACGCACCGCATTGTGCTGACGCAATGGTAAAGGAATCGTAGGAGTATTTCAAGTTAAGTTATAACATTTAAAACTAGTTTTCATAAAAAAAACGTCAAGAAACTTGATATACAGAATGTAGCTATGATAATGCCTTTGAAAGCTCAGATAAATAACCATCATATATTGTGGTATTGTATTGTACCTACTTCCGGTCACTTGTCCCTAAAGGTTCATTAGAAAACCTGCGTCAGACAGCATCTGTCTGGCATTAATGCTGAAATGAACGTTGTTGGCGCAGCCGTGAGACACACCTGTTTTTCTTTTGTGTTTCACGAACTGTGTTCAAATAAATGTTATTCTTTCTTTCGGTTTTACGATTCGAATACCAGTTTCGGATTAATCTGTATCTGTCTGTATCTATATAAGGTGTTGAAAAAAAATAACCCGAAAAACTTTAAGAAGTGCTTTAGACCATCGAACTGAATAACTATTACTATGGGACCAAAAATTTAAAATTGCGAAAAAAAATCTGCTGTTCCATACGAAAGTTTATATCACAGGTATACCTACTGTTTTAAACTGTATGAAACAACTGGTTTTTTATACATATATATATTATACTGGGCTGTAACTCTTCTCATATTGAGAAGGAACGAGCATTATTCACCACACGAGCTCAGTGCTGTTAAGCGTTTTCAGATAATTTGATTACTGCTGACTTTAATATACAGCGTGGCGCTTTAGTGGCGACATTAATTTATCACACGTGTACAATTTCGCCTTTACGTTTTATGAAAACCTTTTAATTTAATTAAACGTTATTATTATTTACTGATTTATTTACAATTTTCTAAAATAGCATCTTGGAGCAACCTGTACTTAAAGAACTATAGCGCAGAGGTCATGGATCATTAAATCGAATTAATGAAATTAAAACAAAGAACGTGCAAGGAGTAGGCAAATTGAAGGAAAGAGAGAGCTTTATTATTTAGTTAGTATACAAGCTGTCAGTGTCATTATTTTCTTTGGAATATTGACACTGACAGCTCTTGAACTCGGTTTAGATGTGCTGATCGCGTTCAGTTTCATTGGTGAAATTCGCCCTTAGATGCGATGAAACATCAGTACTATTAATCCCATAATCAATTTACATACATATTGTTGTGCAAATTCCTATTTAAAACTAGATTAATTATTTTTTCCCATTCATATTCATGGGAAATTAGCTCTCGGATCGCGATCAGGAATTCCGGAGCGGTTTCGGACGTGGCCAAGGACGACCGGACAGCAGGAATGCAATCGAATCGAACGGTTATGGCACGGCACAAATGATTAGAAATACAAATGTCCGCCATCCTGAAATCGGATATAGAATTTCCGATGAGGCTCGGTTTAACGAGAGCGACTCCCGTTTTTACGAGTTTCATCGGATGAAAAAATCTATACAAAGGTAAGTTTATTCTCCCAATCCTATTACAGAGAACAGAATATTGTTTCTGTACTTACGTACAACTTTTTACTTAGATTCTTATTTTATTTTTGTAATGTGTGTCTTTGTGCAGAATAAACAATGTTTCTTTCTTTTCGTTTTTAGTTAAACTTTTAATAGAATTGCTCAGCAATATTTGTAAAAATAATAAAAAGACTTAAGACGAATTATTTTACAATACTTTGGTTACAGTAATTTCAGTAAACGATAGAAAATATATACCTATTCTATTAATACATTCCGTGTTTGTGAACCTGTTTTTATAGTGATCTATGGATAAAGTCAAATCTATGATAAGCAATGGACAAATGGGCATCTCATAGCTATTTCTTCTACCCTTATTTTCTTTATCCAGATAAACAGGTCAAATGTAATAAATAGCAGTAAACTAGCGTCTACACGGGATTTATACCTGTCTTGCTCATTCGTAAACACCATCTTACTCTCACAATATCCACGAAAAAACAAAGGAGGAAAAACAAACATATTAGCACATTAATTTGTTACAAGTGTCTTTCTTCTATCTTTCAGAAAACACGGGTCCGTTCTCACATAACATGTTATTTATTGCAACGTCTCTATGTTATCGGCATCTATGATTTGCGAACCATTTCCGATTCATAGTATTCTTTCACATTCAAATCAAAATATTATATTTCACATAAACTTGCGTGAGTACTTATGAAAGGTCAGAAGCTAGTGCACGATTCCAATTCGTTCCCCCTTATTACAAAACAAGGTTTATCTTCAGACCCAGGTTTTAAACATGGAGCCATTATGGAATTTCGAACTTTATTCCGACTATGGTAAAGTTCCTAAACAAAAAACTGACAACCTGAACTAAGTTTTCAGTTTTGTATAAAGAACAGTATTTCAATCACTGTTACGTTCTTATTACAAAAACTGGTTCCACGGTTTAAGCTATGTCAAAATATAAATCTTGTTTTGTAATAAGGGGGTTATGTTTATATTGTATTCACCCTAAGGAAAACAATTGGCACATCTGGGTGTCGAATAATTGAGTTAAGTGAGATGAACAGTGCTAATTAATACACAAGAAACATAAAACAAAACCGGCCAAGTGCGAGTCGGACTCGCACACGAAGGTTTCCGTATCATTATCTATAAAAATGTCAAAAAAATCACGTTTGTTGTATGGGAGCCCCCTTAAATATTTATGTTATTCTGTTTTTTACTATTTGATGTTATAGCGGCAACAGAAATACATCATCTGTGAAAATTTCAACAGTCGTAACTATCACGGTTCATGAGATACAGCCTGGTGGCAGACGGACGGACAGCGGAGTCCTAGTAATAGGGTCCCGTTTTACCCTTTGGGTACGGTACTCTTAAAAATGGTAGTTCCCTAAAAACGTGCAATAAGCTTTACTACCGTAAGTACCTACAAAATCGTGCGAAAATACGACTCCTAAACAACAAAGTGTACGTGGGAAGAATAAGTTCTAAGCTAACCTTATTTATGTCCATTTTCCTCAACAAATTATACAATAAACGCCTTCTTGTTTTGTCCATTTTCTCGTCTGTTTATCCAACCTCATGATTTAGAGTAGATAGATCATAGACATTAGACATCATAGCAGATCAAATGGGCCTTGAGATTATCATATTCGTCCGTCGAGCCGTATTATTTGGCCCTGGAGAATATTTCTCTGAAGTGGATGAATACGGAGGACGGGTTAACGAAATAATTGCCCGCAGGTTAGTACTCGTACAAGAAAACTTAAACGTTAAAGTAGCACCTTTGTTGTGTACATATAAAATTATAAACAATGGTGTTCTACTAATTTATTCAAGCTGTCGGAACCCTCTAGAGACTCACATGGTTAGCAATGTACACACAGTAAAATACAAAGAGATATGACATAATTATAATTTAGTACAAAAGTTATGTTTATTTCTTAAAAAATTTCTTCCAGCAGACCTTCGAAAGGAGAAATGAACAATACATGTTGACAGTAGTGTGTAGAAAAGATAAAATAATAAAACATAAAGAGAATATATGAATATGTGAAGATATGTTAGTATTTCCATCCAGTCTAAGGCCTGCGTTACAGTACCAACCAATCAAATAACTTTAAGTACTGCTTGAGTCTTTAGTGGGGCTCTGTAATACGGGCCTAACGAGATACGACCACATTGCTATAATACTAAGTTCAATATTATGGGCAATTGTCGTCTGACCTCCACTTCTCAGTTAGATAACACAATGTAAAGATTAGACCCAGTTCTCGGCATTCGGGGTACTGACTACGTGTATTGACTGTGACAACCGGAACCGACGGTTCGGCGACACTTTCGAGGCCCGGGCGGTCTCAGTGTCCAGATTAAGACATTCATTCATTCATTGAGCCATTCACAATCATTCTGTTAATCGTAATGATGATAAAACAAAATTACAGTCAAACATAGTAAGTAAATACCATAAAGCACATCATAATCTACTCGTGTGTAATATACACGAGTATATTGTTTATTATACAATAATATACAATGAATAACTGAGTTAATCCACATCATGAAAGTAGTTTGTTCCGAATCGTTTCGTTTATCGATTCCTGTCTTATCCCAAAAATAATTTAAACTATACTCCATAGGTTTAGGTAGTAAAACCAAGGAAAACAAAACATAAAAAGGGTTTTTATAGATGACACTTTGTTGTTTAAAAATACGTTGTAACTTATAATCATTTTTTTTTTCCTCTGATATTACTGTATGTTAAACTTTATCATTTATTCTTATACTAGGTACTCTTCGTAGATGTAATTGCTTGAGCACAATTATTTAGTTAGATTTATACATTACTATATTATTTTGGTAATCTGTCTATTGTAAAGAGCCCAAAAAGACATGACACGTCTTTTTGGGCTCTTTACTATAGACAGATTTATTTCGTTAACGTTTTGAGAACAACGTTCTATAAACGTCAACGAAATAAAAACGAAATAAATCGAAATAAAACGTTGCTAAATTGAAGAGTACAACTGTGACGTAGCATGCCAACTGAAGTGCCAAGTATTACGTTTAGTCGGTTACTTGGCAGCTCTCTCGTCACGTGGGTTTTTTGTTTACCTTTATTTAACTACCTAAACCAACGGAATATACGTAAATTACAGTCACACTTCTGCAGTACATTGAAAACAAACCAAAAAGAACGTAAGTACTTACTACGCTAGATGTGTGTGACAGTGTGCGTGCGTAGATTTGTAATATGACCAAACATTTCGCCCACAATCAGTATAACTTACTAATTTAATAAATAAAAACATGCGGGGCAGTCTTTGGGGACTGCCGATAGAACTGAAAACTAAGTAACTTGCGAATTGTATCGTCGAGCTAGCGTTCGGTGACGATGACGCGAGTTCCATGATTTTTGTTCACCCAAAACGCGCGCTACTAAAGAAGTTTTCACTTCAACGATGTTTTATACATAATAGTAAAAATTCAGTATATGTATCAGTATTGCATTGTCCTCTGTGTGGTGCCGGACGTAAAGAATAGCACCATCCTATTTCTTTCCGCGTGGGTGTTGTAAAAAGCGACTAAGGGACTTACTATAGAGAATGGGCAGCAGCGTTCTCTAAGCATCACCCCCTTTGGGGAAGGCCTATGTCCAGTAGTGGACGTCTTTCGGTTGAAATGATGATGATTATGTATTGTGATTATAACATAACATTGGGGGGGGGGGGGGGGGGGGGTGTTCGGTAGTGCGTAAATTCCGGGACATGTTGTATAAAAAAATGCAACGCTGGAGTTCGTTGGTAAGCGCATCATTTCGGGGGGCCAAGTTGTGTCCGAATGGCCGATCATTGGCACCGTAATTGTAGAGTTTGACAGTTTTGCTAATCTCCTAATTAAAAGGCGTCTTTATGATTTTCCAATGAGGTGCCACTGACTTGAATTGATTGGCAGCTTGTACGTTCCGTACGTCCCAATGAAAAACGGAACCCTTATAGGATTACTTGTCTGTCTGTCCGTTTGTCACAGTCAATTTGCTCCGAATCTAATGGACCGATTATGTTGAAATTTGGTACACGTATTAATTTCTGAGATCCAAACAAGGATGCGTAAATGAATTTTAAATATGGGGGTGACTTTTAGGAGGCTAATTAGAATTTTTTTAAAGCTTTGTAATCTGTACCGTCTGATACATCAAATTAAAGGGCTTACTGTGAGGGTTACAAATATATTTTTAAATAAATATTATTAAATATATAATAAAAAAAATGAAATATCCGAAACTACCGCGCCTACAATTTTGATAAAACACAGAAAATACTTTTCTACTAATAGATTACAGGAAAACTAATAAGAAGTCTATGGTCTTAAAATAACATGGTAAATCTCTCAATGTTGTGCGTACAAACTAACATTTTCAGTTGGAACGTATGGGGAACATGTTTTTCAACTACAAACTTAAGTTTATTCTTGGGATAAATTCATCCCAAATACGGAACCTTTCATTGTGCGTGGCCCGACACGCACTTAGCCGGTTTTTTTCTGATTTCAGTTGCAATTTGTTTGTGTGCTAGTGCAAATAAATGTATTTTCTTTTCATCAAGTTGACCCATCACATAATGAGGCTTCCAAATGCCACCTGAGATAGGAATGAGTTTCGGCAGCCGTGAGCTAAAAATAGGTGACCCTCTTTGGGAGTGCCAGAAAGCTGACGAGGCCCCTGAATATCAGGTTTAGTATGTATGTAGCATGTAATTAATAACCATCTTGTTTGTAGTTTCGTTACAGAGCACTGTAAAAAGATTGTGTAGGAATACTGTAAGAACACTGATTTTTTTTACTTGTAGTATAATAAGTTGTGTGGTGTGCCTTTTAGTCTGTGCTAAATAAATGTATTTTCTTTCTTTCTTTCTGTATATTTCCATACATTTTACTTTCCCGTGTTATCGTGATTCCGTGACTTGAACGTGGATGTCCACGATAATATTGTCACGTTAATAATTATAAAAGCTCACGTTAATATTCAATTAGATAATTATCAATTTTAATTTTTATAAAAAAAAAACATAATATCTTTATAGATTGCATTGAATTTGTATAAGCCATCGACAAGCTTCGAAGAAGATTGACTAAAAAATAGAGCATGATCTTATGGTCACGGATAAATGGAAAGGGTAAATTGGTATGGTAAATTGATGATTTTGATTAGATACTTTTAATTATAGGGTTTTTTTTTTTTGTATATTTGGAGAAATTAAAGTCTCCAATATCCAAAATAAGTTGTTAGTAGACGGCGACACCGGTAGAATAATTTCTATGAAAAATTCACGGAAATTGTTCTACCGGTGTCACGTCGCGTGACAAGTCGCGCCGGTCTGCAGGAGCCTTAAGAGTAAGAAGCACCCAAAATCAACAAAACAGGGAAAGAGAAGCAGAAAGAGAAAATATTTTGGTGCCATTTCAAGACACTGACGTACCTACTTACGAGTATATTCCAAAACCTAACTTGGCAGTAACTCGTACCCAAAGGTAATGGCGGCATAAAAACCAAAATTGAACATTGGAGATAAGATGGTGAAATGCTCGTGTGCTCGCATGCTAATGAGAGCCTCTAGTGCTAAGCCCGGACCTACGCGCCTTTTGCGGGGACACCACAGTGAATAGGTCCCGGGATTCCCGGGACTGTATTCAAAGCGTGTTTGCGAACATCCCTAGAACAGACTTACTTCTACCACAACTCCACTTAACATGTTCGTATATCATTGCGACGATTTATGTCGGTAGGTACTCTCGCAAACCTCTTGTGGGTTCCCTCATTTTGAAATATATGAATAAATTTATGAATGAAAGAGCGCGGGACATGGAATATTATTTGCAGGTACTGGAAAACAATTTTGGAACCGTATATTTTGCACGGTCATGTCAATTAAAATATATAATAAATTATCTACCAGAAAAAATTAAAGTAGAACAAAAATTTTATACAATTCATAAAATATAATATAAAACAATTTCTATTATCTAAATGCTATTAAAATATAATTGAATATAAAAATGACAAGTTTTAACAACTAAGTAGTCAAATAAAAGCCCTCTTCCTGTTTCATAATTTTGCTGTGCCAGACAGGATCCAAAATGATCATATTTTGTAAAACCTACCTCCTAAGTTCACATGTGGAAGCAATAATTATATTGAGTATTGAACACGCTGTGAACATACCAACCCTGTACTTAAAGAGGTAGTTTTTTACAAAGGTTGCTATACTAAGAAAATGCTTAATATTACTCTAGTAGGGTTTATATACAGTCTATCTGGCGACCTGTTGCCAGTCTATAAGACAAAAGTGGTAAGGAGTGACGTAAGTAAATGGAGAGGGGGTGCGAGAGCAAACTGTCGCAGTGTCTGTGTAAGCATTATCAGACTTCGGCGTCAAAGAGGATGCCCCAAAATAAATACGTTTTGAAGGACAAAGGGAAAGCCTTTACCCAACCGAAAACCAGAACAGAACAGAACAGAACACACACAGAACACTCAACTCAGATACAGAAATTTCAAAGAAGGTGGATCTTGTATCCCATTCGTCTGTTTTTTTATTAAACGACCTCGGTCAGCTTTTAGGGGCTCACGAAAATGGACCGGCCGGTGCTTCATTCACGCTATAGGCCCCATGAAAAGCCCGGGATTAAAGTGTGTCTTTTAATATTATATGTTCCTCAAGAACGATCGTAACTTTAAAAATTTGGTGCAAATTCGCCGGGTGAAGTTTTCTTTGTGCTAGTTTGATGCTGTTGTATGAGAACGGTTGATATGTTGAATATAATGTTACTGCTGGGTTCTGGCATTAAAACTTACGTATTTCGGAGGAAATAGGTTAAATACTTTTTTAATATCAAACTTTTTGATAAAACAGAACAATCGCAAATGAACAGACAGCAATAAAACTTACCTATATAAAACTTTATCCGTCTAAATAAGTGGTCGCTCGGCTCTAAGTTTTCCCATTAATAACTTTTTAATAACACTGACTTTCATTTTACAAACGCAACTGCAGAACAAATCACTCCCAGACAACTTTGACATAAAGAAACCACGGGTACTTTTAAATAACTAAACATTCTCACGATACACAAAGTCTTCCGCAATACACCAGCCGTTTCATAATAAAACATAAATATGCTAAAAGTTCATTCAAAACATTACATCGTACAGAAAAAAAGGGGAGGCTAGCTCTGGACGCGAGCGCCTGGCGCAAATGCCCGAGCAACACTGAATGAACACACAGACATTGAATTCCAGAATCTACACAGGCGCTCTCACGAGCTAACTTATGATCGTTATCCACTAAGACGTAACGTTGATGTAATAAAAATTTAAAAAGAATTCGAATCACTTTCATTTTATCTTTTTAATCAATGTTGAGAGACAAAGGAGATAATATTTAGGCATTGCCTGCATGTCATAACTTAAAGTACCATCCCGTTACTTTGAATTACTTAAATTATTATTACAAAAATCCTAGGTAATAAGAGCCCAATTTAATGCATATTGATCGATATTCCGCCAAATTCAATTCTGCGTGACATTCAGCTAATTGCACGTGGGAACATTTTCACCTGTTCACAACGACCACATAAATAATAGGTGAGTGAGCACTGAGCCTTTACGTAATATTATAAAAAACTGTGTTTATTTGGTTGGTTTGTCCCGCTTTCACGCCTCGACACCTCAATCGATCTTCGTGAAATTGGGCTCACATATAATTTGTGATATATGAAGGTCGACATAGGCTGTTTTTAAACCAGGGAAGCTGGGAGAACTAGTTTGTTTATTAAGCGAGGCAACGTAGATAGATATTACGACCTACAGTAGCATTATATCGAGTTAAAAATATTCGTAAACCTACGTCTGTTTCCCATAAAAGTGGATAAAAACTTCAAAATACGTGCTAGAATCCTTAGGTATATAACTATTTTGCATCGTACACGTTTAGACGCAAGAATAAGCATGTTCTGAATTCTGTGGTTTAATAACACGTAAGATTCGTCTTCCACGTATGTTCTACAAGTGTACTTGTGTGCGAGCGGAACCTTATATAATGTCCCAGGACAATTGGAAAAATCTTTGCGAAAATTCTAGGGTTTTTTAAAATGATTCGTTTGTTGAAAACGTCGAAAGATTGATTTTCTAGAAAGGTTTTCGTAATAATGCGACCTAATGTCAGATTTTTTGCAAGAAGCAAGACTATCTTAGGTTATTCGCAACAACGACGATTACGAGCGCTAATTGGCCGCTATAAACGTTTTGCACTGCCGGATACGCTGATTGGTTAACAGCTATGTTCGGGCTTATGTTCTGACCAACCAGAATAATGATGTTATGAATTGACTGTTAGAATATATTCCGGTCACCGAGAGAATGAGTTTCTGACACTATGTCTTGTTAATTGTACAAGATTAGGAACGTATAAAGTTTAAACTCGTAAAACACGTATTATTTTGTACTCAGCTGACAGGTGTCAGGAACGCATTGTCTCATCGGCAGCAAATTAGCTAATCAGCATATTATTAATGTTTCCAATCGTCCTAAACAGACTGCGATATCTTTCTTAGTTTCATAAAGATTCGAAGTTTTGACTCCGCGTATCACTGGTCAGTTTCCCTCAGTGGTCAGTTTATTTAATTCGCCATTTTCATTGATTAGTCAGTTTTACCGATTAGACAGTTGCGTTAACTCGCCATTTTCCAGTATTTGCCAGTTTTCGTTGCCGTTTGACTGACGAATTGAATAAAACTGACGAATCGACGAAAACTGGCAAATACTGGAAAATGGCGAGTTAACGCAACTGTCTAATCGGTAAAACTGACCAATCAGTGAAACTGACTAATCAACGAAAATGGCGAATTAAATAAACTGCCCACTGAGGGAAACTGACCAGTGATACGCGGAGTCGAATTTCCCATCAATGTAAACAATGAAATGAGGATTTTTGATCAATGTAGGTCGATCCCCCGACGGAGGGGACGCAATGAAACCAAAACTTTTGTGAACCACTACGACAAGTTATTACAATCATAGAAGACTTCGTATCTATTTACTCGGCCTTCTTCTATTTACGTCATCATTATTATCATGTTTGGGTCTTTTTTAGGGTTCCGTAACTCAAAAGGAAAAAATGAAACCCTTATTAGCCCGCTAGTCGGATAAATTTCTATGATAAATTATATATCATAATGATTCAGCCCATGATGGATATAAATATTTAAACGCTTCATAGTTTTGTGTTATTTTACTCGAAACGCTCTTTTGCCGATTTTCTCCGAATCTACTGGACCGATTAAGTTGACATTTGGTACACATATGAACTTCTGTGTCCCAAACACGGATGTGTAACGTAAATCAGCGTACGTCAATCGTATCTGTCCATTCCAAGGTTGCCTGGAAGAGATCGCAGAAAGCGATAAGGCCGCTCTTTGTATATTTTGTAGTGTTTCATTTATTTTTTGTTATGTATTTTTGTGGTATACAATAAAGTTTATATGAATAAATAAATAAATGTTGAATATGGGTCACTTTTGGGGGGTAAATCAGATTTTTTTGCAACCTGTACCGTGTGACATATCAAATGAAAGGGCTTGTTGTAAGAATGTCAGATATACTTTCTTTATAATTTTAAAATAAATACTTTTAAAATTATTTAATTAAATGGATGAAAATTTACCATTCCCCCCTTATCTCCGAAACAACTGAGCCTAAATTTTGAAAACAATCCAGAAAATAGTTATTTACATATAGATTACAGGAAACCCTATAAGAAGTCTACGATCTTAAATTAACATTGTAAATCTGTCAATATTGTGTGTACAAACTTACATATTTTGCAGTTGGAATGTAAGAGAGAACATGTTTTTAACTAGTGTTAAGTTTGTTCAATTTTTCTTAGGATAAATTAATCCCCACTACGGAACCCTTCATTGTGCGTGGGCCGACACGCACTTGGCCGGTTTTTACGACTAGCTATGCTCTCTCATCCGAACTAATAAACCATGCCAGAGAAAATATTTATGAAAGATTTCCGTACGAATTTCCGATTCGCGAACTAAGATTTCCGTACCACTAAAACTATTATATTTTGCTTTATTTTTATTATTTCCCGTGATAGAAGCTTTAGTAACGAAAACAGTAGAGTGAAAATTTCAACTATCATACTACCTACTACACTGATCGTCAAAAAAACTAAGTACCCAGAGCAACATTTTCATACAAACGAGGTCATTTCGAAGCCTTGGTTCTCCGTCAGGTAACGATTCGAATGAGATCTGGATAGCAGCTTTCCAGAGTACGGATGGAGGAGGCAGCGCCTATGGCGCCCAACTGATCGAGAAAAAGGCTTCGAAATAACCTCGTTTGTATGAAAATGTTGCTCAAGCTACTTAGTTTTGACGGTCAGTGTATAACGGTTAAACAGAAAGAGCACTGTGACAGACAGGCAGACAAAGAGACAGACGGACAAACACAGGGCCCAAGCACTATTGGATACTAAGCGTAAGCCCGTCTGTCTGCCTGTTTATCCGTCTTTTACAAGGAAATTTATTATGTAAACCATAAAATGGTTGCAGCTTGATTGATCTTCGTTGATTGTTTGTTTGGCGCCGTCACAAAATTAGTTACCTACTTGTATTCCTTTAGAAGCTTAATTAGGCTAAAAGGTTTTTTTCGCTGTATATTATGATTACAAAGATGTCAAAAAAATCTACCGAATGACACGGAGATGAAGAAAGAAAGAAAGAAAGATAGAATAACGTTTATTTGGACACAGTTCGTGAAACACAAATAACAAAATAAACAAGTGCGAGTCGGACTCGCGCACGAAGGGTTCCGTACCATTATCTATAAAAACGGCAAAAAAATCACGTTTGTTGTATGGGAGCCCCCTTAAATATTTATGTTATTCTGGTTTTTAGTATTTGTTGCTATAGCGGCAACAGCAATACATCATCTGTGAAAATTTTAACTGTCTAGCTATCACGGATCATGAGATACAGCCTGGTGACAGACGGACAGACAGACAGACGGCGGAGCCTTAGTAATAGGGTTCCCTTTTTACCCTTTGGGTACGGAACCCTAAAAAACTAAAAATAATGTACGTGTGTGTATGTAATATGTATGTGCTCCGTGTGATGCCGGACGTAAAGAATAGCACCATCCTATTTCTTCCCGTGGGTGTCGTAAAAGGCGACTAAGGGACTTAATAGAGAATGGGCAGCAGCGTTCTCTTATTTTAACACCATACTGCGATCGCCAACCCGCCTGCCAAACGTGGCTATTATGGCAACCCCCTCCCCTATGGGGGGAGGCTTATGTCCAGCAGTATGTATGTGTGTGTGTGTAATGTTGGACTAATAGAAGTTTGGAAGAAAATGACATGTTGCGCCGACCCCAAATAAATTAAGGGGCAGGAGAATGATGATGATGTTATTAAGTATTACAAAGTTAACAAAAGGAAAGTAACACAGTAGTGATAGTTACCATCTTAATGAGCACTACGTACGGCAAACTCGAGCTAAAGTCATCAATGCAAATGTGAAAAGTTCAGTGCAATCAGCACCACAATGGATCGCAAAGACATGCTCGTAACTTAAACATGGTCGCTTTTACTTGCTAAGTTTCATGGTGAGTAAGACTCCAGCCTTACATAATCAATATCTACATAATTATCTAATAGTGTAAAATAAAGTCTCCTGTCTGTCTGTCTGTGTGACTGCAGTACAGCTTCTAAACTACACTACGTAAACTACGCAACAGATTTTGACGCTGTTTTCACTGAGAATTTATTCAGGAAGGTTTAAACGTAATAACAGCCGCACGGGTCGATCGATCAGATTAAGCTACGCTTGCCGCAGTTGGTTCGTGGATGGGAGACCATCTTTACATACCAAGACCTCTCCGTGCCTCGGAATGCACGTTAAGCCGTTGGTCCCAGCTGTTATTTGTAGATCTTTGACAGTTGTTATGGGTTGTCAGTAGCCCGAATGTCTGACATTCATTCTTACCAATGGACATGGCGTGTTAACGAGTAACTGGGTTGTGGAGGTCAGATAGGCAGTCGCTCCATATAAAATACTGGTATTCAGCTGCATCCGGTTAGACTGGAAGCCGATCCTAACATAGTTGGGAAAAGGCAGGAAGATGATGATACACTTTACACACACACACCCACCCCCACACACACACACACATAGGACGTACAGGACTTTCTGTTTTTATTTTACTTTGTTTTTGTATTTTTATGTTTTATGAGTGTTATAAATAAAACATAATCAGCTTATAATGTTCCCACTGCTGGGACACAGGCCTCCTCTCTTCGAGAGGGAGTGGACGGTATTCTACCACGCGAGCCCAGTGCAGGTTGGTAGATGTCACATATGTTCGATGGTTCTAGGACATGCTGGTTTGCTCACGATGTTTTCCTTCATCGTTTTGAGAGCAGTGGTGATGAAATATATTTACACAAAATACAGCGCCTGCCTGGGTTCGAACCTACAACCTACAATTCAACTCGCAGCCGTTACTACTAGGCCACCACTGCCCTCTATGAGTGTGTTTTAGTTTAATTTGCGACCTCATGTGCGAGACCCAATAAATACGTACTTTTTCTAATAATGATAAATCTCGATATTTTGACGTGTCGCCACATCAGCAGATTGCACCTGTGTCACAGATTACCAGATAAATCACTCCCATAAATCATTTTCAATACGTAATGCTATAATAGCCTACACCTTCGAGTAGCTAGACGCTGCGAACGAAACTGTACCTAACCTTACAAGCGTAAAGTGAGTTTTGCTTTGTAGCTGCGCGCCGCCGCTTAAATATATGCGTACGTACGCGCCTCGCGGCTGTTGGCAACCCACTATGACAAATGGGTCGCGTGCGACCCCGGTAGGTAGTTAGCGCGCGTACATTGAGTGATTTATCTGGTAATTTGTGCCCGTGTGGAGCTTGGGCGGTGGAAACACAAGGTGTAAGGGGTCATCGACGAATTCAGTACATGATTCTAGATCCCCCAGAGTAGAAAAATTACTCGAATTAAAAAATAAATCTGCAGTTTCATACAAAAGTGCAATACCTAGTACACGGTCATACTTAACATAATTATATGGAACAGCAGATTATTTTGGTATACATAATCTGCCTATAAATTTCCCACCGCTGGGACACAGGCCTCCTCCTTCTGTGAGAGAGAGTGGGCCGTAATCCACCACGCGGGCCTAGTGCGGGTTGGTAGATGTCACAGAATTTTTAGTTCTAGGACATGCCGGTTTCCTCACGATGTTTTCCTTCACCGTTTTGAGAGCAGTGGTGATGAAATAATTTACACAAAGTAAAGCGCCTGTCTGGGTTCGAACCTACGACCTACTACTCGTAAGTCGAGGCCGTTAACCACTGGGCCATCACTGCTCTCTATTTTGGTATGTAACATAATATTTCCTTTGGCTTCCTGTGGGAGTGATTTCGTGAAAAAGGGCGGAAGTGTGTAACAGGGTGTGACAGCTTGAGCATGGAATAACTAAGTACTTTAGTGTACTCATGGAATTAGTATTATAAAGATTCGAATAAATATTTCAGTATATAGCTTTTTTAAAATTTTGAGGTTAATTTCTGTCTCTGCTCAGTTGCTTATTACTAAGGTGAGATGTCAGATGTTATATATCGTAAGCGACTATTGTTAGGCTCACCCGTTTTTTTTTTTTTGTTACTTTTTAATAACCGACGCGATCAGTTTTTCCTTAGACACTGTATTATACTCTAGCATAGTATAATTTCATGTTTATCCTCCACCCGCGACGGATTGTCGCGGACATTGTCTTTGAATTCTGAAGGTTGCTCTAATCTTGTTTGGAAAGTCAAATAAAGACAACAATTGAATTCCTATCTGTTTCTTGAGCTCCTTGTATAATAATTCGTCCGGAAAAGGGGTATATCAACATGGATACTTCTACAATGTCAAATTAACTAGCGAAACTCCGCAGACGTAGTTTATTTATTAAGGCACCAAGTCCCAATATACAAATCACAATACATAAAATTAAAACAAAAATTATTACATCATTATATGATCATGTAGGGACTACCCTACATAAACTAACCTAGGCGCAAACTATTGCGCCTACATTAATCACTGCTGTATGTTACACATTGAACGCAGGTAATGTGGCAACACTGCGGTAAGTCTATTAGGTGCATATTTGTTATTTTGTTGTATAGTTTCCTAATTTTTATAATTATGTCGTTCTGTATTAATGGTATTTGATTATTTAATGTGACTGAGTATGTATAAATATTAAAGTTAATGAGTATCTGATACTTGAAATAAAATGATAATTTATTTTATTTTTTATTTTATTAGAATACAAGACATTAAAATATCATCATCATCATCTGCCTATCCAATTCCCAACTATGTTGGAGTCGGCTACCATTCTAACCGGTAATATCTAAATACCAGTATTTTACATAAAGCGACTGTCTACCGGACCTCCACAGCCAGATCAGTTGGTAAGATATATCATTAAAATATATAATACTAGCTTTTGGCTTTGCTCGCATTAATTTAGAATTTGACAATCGATTCGGATTGTACTCTGCTTGTTGTTCACGCAGCACGGGCTCAGAACGGAACATTATTCTAGGACACTCCTATACACAATGTTGTAAGTATGTAAGTATGTATTTGGCGTTAATAGGTATAATATTCTGGGGACTGGACACTCGCGAACATGCTACATTGCTACATATAGCTGGCCATGAGAAAACCATGGCTTTTTCAAATCCACCCCTGCTATCTGCAATTTTTGCCCTTGCGCTTTATTAATTGTAATAGCAAAACTGAGTTTTATTGGAAACTGGAGTCTTTTAAATTGAAATGGTAGGTCAGTTTCCCCGTTTTCCACGCCAGCTAAAATAGTGGCACCAACTATATTTTGTCCTAATTGTGTAATCAGAAGCCTCGTCCCGTTACATAATCGGGGTGCAACTAAATTGCACGTAAGCATAACTGGTACACCTAATTTTAATTAAGGTTTATGCGAGGGTACACCTGACAGCTCTGGAGAATTTAAAAATTCAGCGGGATATGATGTGCTCTGTTCTGGATCCACGATGGTATCTATTGACAAATACTCTTTTATATCTCCCTTATTCAAAATATCAGTGTTTATCTCGTTAGTAGTTTCGTTTTTAGATGCAAGGATTGCTCTCGCACATAGCCACTAATCACAATTTAAATATACTTGTAATTCTGGGTAAAGTTCCACACTGTTTTCGACCAACATTACAGAATTCCGCCGTCAGTAAAATACACCATCAGCATCCGTGTCCAAACGTCCATCGTCAATTTTCAACAGTGTCTTCGCATAATGTCCCGAATCTGCGTCTTTTTAAAGATAATGACGCAGATTCTAAAAAAAAATTCGCTGTTCCATACATTTTGACTGAGGAGGTATTGCACTTCTGTAGAAAACCACAGTTTTTTTTTTTAACTACCAAGGGGTCAAGAATGATGTACTCAATCCATGGTAACAGGCTTCGCGTCGATGTCTCCGCTACCCTGTATATTATTTTTGGCACTACTACCTCTTTTAGTGATGTTACTTGAAGTATTATTCTTGTTCATAAAATTAATTTATTTTTTGTTTTACTATGTTTAGCTAACGATTCCATCACGTCTGTGGTAGTTACGGTAGCTTTACTCAATTTGCCGCTGTTTGTATGATATACGAGATATTTACGCTGCCATGCAGCATTGCGGAGTTCCGATTTGAAAGGTAATATACCGCTGTGCAACCATATTGGTGTAGGCGACATTGAAAGCATTATCTATACAAATAAATATAATTGAAGTGTCTGTTTGTAATGTCAAAATAACAGCTTTTTACTAATTGCATATGAAAGTATATACGGTACTTATAACAAAAGATCAATCACAATTTTTTTTTGTCTGTCTGTCTGTTTCTGCCGACAAAATATCTCCAAAACGGCTGGACCGATTTTAACTGGACTTTCACTGGGAGACAGCTGATGTTATAAGGAGTAACTTAGGTGCCTTTTATTTAAGAATTATCCGCGCGGGCGCAGCCCTGGACAGCAGCTAGTATTATCATAAATCAAAAAAAAAAATGAAATTGTTTATTCTTTATATAGAAAGAAGAAGAAAGAAAAATTATTTATTCTGCACAAACAAAACGCACAGTACAACTAAAAGTCAAAAAACACACATACAAAGTAGCCAAAAGCCTCGCATCCAATACCCTAAACATTTTGACAATCTTGTTCATTGGTTGATGTCAGGGACCAAAGACAATTTACAAACTGCTTACTAGTATAAAATCTCATTATATATATATTAGTCTATGGTCTATATAGGTGTTTATATAGGATATCGGAAACACTTGTACACGTCATATTAAAAAAATAAAAAATAAGCTAGACGTAGTCGACATTTCCTATCTGACTACCCTTGAAAAGAAATGGCGAAACAAACTCAGGGGCCAAAGTCTCTTTTAAAGTCCAGACATAATCTTGGTCAGATCGTGTGAGGACCATGTAGGTCCGTATCTGAAATGGTATTTTGAGGAAATAACCACACTTTTTTGAGTGGACCTGTAGTGCTATTCTGTAACAATCTCACCGTGAAAACTTAGGTGAGGCGAACGTGGAGTGAGCTGTCAGTGTCATCCCATCTGATGCTAAGGATTGACCAAGCATTACATAATTACAATCTTAATCGAGATTTTAATAATATTTTTTATGCTAATTCTATTGATCATTTTACACTTAAATACTAGCTTTGAAATAATATAAAATGATCAATGGAATTAGTAAAAATGTAATTTAAAACTCGATTATGATTATAAATGTAATGCATGGTCAATCCCTAGCATCAGTGGGGTGACACTGACAGCTCACTCCACGCAAGTTTTCACGGTGAGATTTTTACAGAATCGACATACTGTCCAATAAGTGCAAGCATTTGTCAGTAATCGTGCAGCTCAACTCAAGACTTAAGGAGCTCAACGACTCGACGAACAATACCAAAGAAAGGACATTTGGGTAGGCCGCATAAAGTGCTCAAAATGTCAGACCATCATTAAAGCCAACAGTGAAAAAAAAGGGAAGAATAAAAAATGACCCACATAGTGCTCACATTCACAATAATTAAAGTAATAAGTATAACTTTTCTCTCGAACGCAGGTATGAGATGGGAGCGGACCATAATCCCCCGCGCAGGCCCAGTGGGGGTTGGCGAAGTTAAAGACACTTAGGATTGTTATCACTGAATTTCAAGTGCAACGCATTGATACAGTCAGGGAAATTAATTAGTTATCAAATTGACACACTCCATCAATTTGCCGTGTTATATATTATGTATATTTCATACAGCTGTCGAAGAATGCCAGTGGTGCTATGAATAGAAATTGATATTCAATTTGATTTCCCAAAGTAATTAATTAACAAAACAAATAATTAATTTCGTAGACTTTACCTAAATCACTGCAGTACATTGCAGCTGTTATACTTAGGAAGAGGTTATCTCCTAACATCAAGTTGGGGATTTGCCAGGTTTATCTCTTGCTTCACATCGAATTGGCAATTTTCCAACTAACATACATAGGTACATACATAAACTCACGCCATTTTCCTATGGGGTAGTTCCCTGCAGAAACTACAGAACGCCACCTGCTGCGATCCTTACATACTCCTTTTGCTCCGTTTACGTTCATACATCAGCACCCTGTTTTTTTTTTTTGGGTGGGCAATTATCAAATAACTTCTCCCGCTCTGGGCGGAGCGGGAGGGCGTGTCAGACTTTTACTTACTAAACCCCACCCGTGTTCCTTCCGTTGCCTGTGTGCCAGAGCCACGATATCCCTTTCGGACAAACTCGCAACCCTGGCAGGCATTTGTCCTGACGGACCCCGTCAGTTGGTGCTGACATTTCTTTGAGGGGGTCTTCCCGGGCCTAGTCCTTACCGGACGGCGAGCTATCATCGCTCACGGTGGCCGGAAATCGGCTTGTGACTCCCGACGCCTGGGGCGTCTCCTGCGGTGACAAAATGGGTAAATAATGGGTAGAATATGTAGCGTTCGTCTTCGGAAAGGGTCTTTTTACACCCGATATAATAAAGAAATCTTGAGGTTTTGTCAAGTCGTAAAAACCATGCCACGCAGGGTTGGGTCGCTAGTATTTTTATAAAAACGGATAAGCCGTTAAGCCTCCACTCAACTTAAGATAGACCTTTAAGATAGAGGTCTATGGCCGCTTACTCCCCTAATGATGAAGTCAGCTTCTAATTATAAAAGGACGTATGATAATTAAATTGTTCACGTAAACGCGCCCCTTTTAATTTAGTGCCAGCGCAAACTGTGCGTCTGGTGGCTCCAGAACAGAGCTGTCGTTTGTGCTTGTGTTTTTGACGTCCTATTTGAAAACATCAACATCGAACACATCCATGTTGAGGTTCGCTGAGGAAGGTGCAGCTTTCTCAGTGCTCCCAATAAGACTGACGCTAACCTGCCTGTCGCATGTGACTGTCGGCGGGTGTTCACATGCACCGTGCGTCTAGTTCCTGCGACAAGTAGCGAGATCGTGCCTCTCCCGTAGCCTGTCGCTGCGACTCGGCAACTGGACGCCAAGTATGCGTAACTTTGAAAAAAAATATGAAAATTGTCGGCTGCAGCCTGTCGTTGCATCTAGTCACCGATATGTCGCATAGTGTGCGTCATGTCTTTATCTAACGAGTTTGTGTGTCGTCATTTAATAAGAAGTTGGTACAATTCCATTCTCAGATACTTTTATTAATTTCTATTAATACCAGTTGCACATTATTTGTAGGTATGTCTGTTTTTCCTTCCAATTAATCTATGCTTGTGATAAATAATTGTCATTTACGTCAACAGTGTGTCAATACACGGTTCAACCACAATGCAGATCCACTTTGATTAAAACTCGCAGAAATATTAGGAATGGCTGACATTGAATCTTTCGTACATACATACATCACTCCTGTCTGCCCATGGGGGTAGGCAGGAACTATAGAACGCCAACTGCTACGATACTTTTAATATATACTGCTTTTGCTTCGTTTACGTTCATACATCTGGTCATACACGCACGCCGGTTGCGAGCACTACGCACCTAATCTTTCTGAAGAACATCACCAATATGGTCACTGTATTATGTGCTTCTAGGGCGAATGATTCAGTTTTATGTAAGTTACACTATTCTTTGCTTTCATTATACTAGGAAATGTACCGTGTATTAGAACCGAACGGATGTTCCGGCTTGTCGATACAACTACTGAAACTTTGAGCTCCTCCTTATTTTGCTAAAATTTGTGTTTAAGGACGCTATCATAAAATCTGACAAAAAAATTCACAGATAGATTACTCCTTCATTCAAGGTAGCAATTTTTTATTCGAAAATGTTGGTTTCCGTTGCGTCTTCACACAAAATTGACGATATCGTGTTGAGTTTAGGAACATTTTTCTTCAATATAATAACATAATTTTAGTCACTAAAAATATTTTATGTAAGCAGACATGTTCAACTCTAAAGGGTAGCAACAAGAACTATCAAAATGTTACAAATACTTTCAGAAAATAATGTTGAAAAAACTTATATTTTTTTAAAAAACACTGTTGGTAATGTTTTTTTTCTTATTATTTAACAAACCATATCAAGAAATTTAAAAATCACACACTGGGCTTCAGCTATCCGTGTGATAAAATCAAAACTTTATTTTATGAATAAATAATATCTTCATTAAGTAAATGAACGGCGAAATAAGCTATATTTTCGAGAGCGCAAAAGTGATGAAACTATTAACAGGTGCTGAGACTGACACGAATGGTTTATCACCACGAAAACTGTACTTTTATAGTTACACAGACTTAATGTTTCAATTATTTCAAGTTTTCTTACAATTAGATAAGAAATTGACGAAAAACGTTTTTTTTTGTGATAGCACCCTTAATGTAACCTGCGTTTTGAACTCACGACTCCAAAAGTCGGAACTATCAACGAAAATGTCTTCATTAATAATATGTACCTTCTATATATGAGTGGCTTCATAGTAGCGTAGGAGCGAGCTAACTGTTCGACAGTCCGTTAGTACGACACTACTTACAGGTTCCATCGGCAAAATATACCAAAACTATCCTTCCAATTTAGGTCGACTTGAGTTTAAATTTTTAACAAAGTTAAACGAAGCGAAGCAGTAACTCAGGCAGGGATTTTCCGAGTCAAGAACTCAAACTCAAAACATTTATTTCCATAAACCACCTTAACATGCACTTTTGGATTGTCAAGGAGTCAGTCAGTCAGAAAGTTAAAACACTTTTAAAAGGTGCCCTTTCCAAAGCGGCAATTCCTACGGAGAAGAACGGGAGAAAATAATAGATTGTTATACAAGGGGCTAAAATGACCCATTATATACGAGGTAGTTTTACTCCAGAGCTTTAGCGAGGGAGTAAATAGAAACCGAGTTATAATGGGTTTTAGGGCCGTGTGTTACACTCTACTTTTCACTACGATTGCCCAATTATCCATTACACTTTGACGGCAACGGGTTGAAAATTATTTCTTTTCTCTCTCTTCCATCTGCAAATTAGGGTCTCCATTCTCACTAGATGATGATACTTTCACTGTTGTAACATAAATTACGATCACCAATTCAATTTGTAATTAGCGAGAAATTCTAAAGATTTCGCGCCAATGCCTTTTTTTATTCTATATTCTTCTGTATCCGCAACGCAATGCACGCATTCTACGAAAGAGATCGCCGCTTGTAGTTCCATGTTCAAAAATAAAATGTTTTTTTTTTTTTATGAAATTGTAATAATGCGAATCTTTATTTATGATTATTCTACTTATGAATAAAGACTTCTTCGTTTTTGTAGGCTCGTTAGTAAAAGAAAAAAGTTTTTCCCCAGAGGGAAAATTGATACAATGACGGACTTTTTGAGCAAGAGGAGTGAAAACTCTTTTAAATCCAGTTTATTACAATCAGCCAATCTGAACGTTTAATAACTTGTTAGTGGAGCGAAAATTGACTGCCTCTTTGGTGTAGTGTTTGCAAGTGTTGAGCATGAGATCCCAGGTTGGATTCTCGGGTCGGGAAAAGTATTATTAGGTTTTTCCATCTGGAATTTCTCACTAGCAGTCCGAATCCAAGTCTGGATTTGTGCCCGGTTAGTGGCAATTGGCTCGCTCCCTATTTATTACATGGGACTTAAACATAAATTTGCGATATGTGGGTGTACTATAGGTACACCTCTGCTAAACCCTTTGGGGAATACAGGCGTGATGTTATGATGGGTTGTTCCCAAACTACTCCATTCTTTTGTTCTAAAAAGATAAGAATCTCATGCATTAATTCCCGAGTTACTCCAAGGAATTTAAAAATACTTATTATTTTGTTCCCATTGTGCTCCATAGGTATCTGGAATTATTCTCAAAGTACTCCACCGATTATTCGTTATCAATTCTCAAAGTGCTCCATCTACATAATTACCTATAAAATACATATATTTCATTACCTACAGTCAGTCACAAAAATTCTTAAAAGAAATCTGGTACATATTTAAATTAGCTTTTTGATTAAAATGGAGTGGAATACTTTGAGAACATTTTAATATTATCATGAAGTAGAATGAAACCTAATTATAATATTATATTTTTCATGGAGTTTGGGAATTCTTTCTGGAGTAGGTACTTTGGGAATAACCCGTTATGATAGTGCAGCGACAATAAGCGATAGCCATTACAAGTTTTGGTTCTTTGACTAGATAGGATGGAACTTTGAAGTTGTGTCGTATTATGCCCCGGGTATTGATTGGGGTAGCAACAGGTCACGTCGGGGAAATCCGGGCAAACGTGGTAACAGCCAACGTTCACTATTCAGCGACTGTCTTGATTCCTACCTCCCCGGGGTAATGAAGCCGTCTGAGAAAGGATAATGTGATGACGTCACATGTAGTCAATTACGACGGTTATAATACAGGCTGCGTTACTAGTAAATTTATTATATAATATGAATGGTGAAGAACTTGAATTATTTTATTTTATTCGTGAATTTCTGAATTAATTTTATTATTAGGAATGAATAGAATAAGTAATTTATACTACTTAAAATTGGTAATTATTTTATTACCTACTGCATGGGTTGAATAAAATATTAATTGTATGATTGTTATGGTTATATTAATCTACAAATATAAAAATCAATTGCCGTGCATTAGTCTCGCAAAAACTAGAAAAGCCTCGACTGATTTGGTGGTTTAGAAAAAAGAAAATTAGGAAAATCTCGAAGAAACAGCCGAAAAATAGAAGAAATCTAAATTTTGTCTCACGTGGTACAAAGTTCACCGGGTCATCTAGTTAAGAAATAAATATAGGCTATATACAGGATGCTTTAAAAGGTTATGTGTTAACTAGCATACCCGTTCTTCTCCATAGGAACCTACTACACTTTGGAATGGGTGACTACCTTACTAACATCTGTACTTAACCAGCATCTGTTTGTATGACCGATTCCTTGACGATTCAAAAGTGCCTGTAATTGGTTTAATTTTAATAAATACTTTGAGTTTGACTTTAACTCGTAAGAGTAGATGCTGGAGCCATTATACAAAGTTCGTGGATTTCCAAGATATTCACAATTTTGCGTATTAATTTTCTCAGAAACTTTTAATGAGTTATGATATGAAAAGTTATGATTTCGGTCAAAATGTTTGGTTGCGGGGATGATTTCTCAGAATGCGCTAAACGTAGATACTAACGTATTATTATCTTCACCGAAGCCGACAGAAGGATCCAGTTGGGTTGGGCGGCATTTGCAAAACTGCGTCAAGTCTTCTCGTCGCCTATCCCGCAATGTCTGAAGACTAAAGTCTTTAACCAGTGCGCCCTGCCCGTCATGACATACGGTGTCGAAACGTGGACACTGACAGTCGGGCTAGTCCACAAATTCAAGGTCGCGCAGCGTGCTATGGAGCAGGCTATGCTTGGAGTCTCTTTGAAGGATAAGATCAGGAATGAAATTATCTGGAAAAGAACCAGAGTTGCAGAGTAAGCAAACTGAAGTAGCAGTGGGCTGGCCATGTTTGTCGAAGGACCGATGGCCGATGGAGCAGACGAGTCCTGTAGTGGAGACCGCGTATCGGCAAGCGTAGTGTGGGACGCCCCCCAGCTAGATGGACCGACGACCTTAAGAAGGTGGCTGGGTCAGACTGGATGCGGAATTCGGAGGACAGGGTGTTGTGGCGCAGCCTGGGAGAGGCCTATGTCCAGCAGTGGACTGCGATAGGCTGAGTTGATTGTTGATTGATTGATTATCTTCACTCGCAAACCCCTTTTTAACAAATAACATAATATCATGTCTGTTTTCCCCGAAGAGTAAGGTAGAGGTGTACCTATAACCAGTGGCGTAGCTAGTGGCGGGCATCGAGGGCGGTCCGCACCGGGTTCCACTTGATAGGGGGTTACACCCAATCGTGAAAAAACTAATTACACTTGAACTATCACGATTTTCAACGATAAACCACTTAGGCTTAAAGCCATTTTAAACAAGTTATCCAAACGAAATAATTTAAATAAAGCAAACAAGTGAAGGAAAAGATCACGGCAGTAGTATAGATAACGAAATTAAAAGAAAACTAGGCTTTAGAAGTTAACGAGTAATAGTCGACCAACTTACATTTGCAGTTGGAATGTATGGGAGAACATGTTTGTTCTTAGGATACATTCATCCTAACTACGGAACCCTTCATTGTTCGTGGTTTGACATGCATTTGGCCGGTTTTTATTCTTAGGTGACGCCACAATAAATGCTCACCGGGTGTCTCCCATGCTAGCTACGTCACTCATTTCGCCAGTTATGTTGAAGGTCCATGTAATGCAAGCCTATTGCCATCAATCGGACACAGACTCCGGGCTGCTACTGAGAAATTAGTCTTTTATGAATTTCTGCATTTTACAAAACAACCGCTTTCCAAAAAACACTACAAAGTGAAAAATAACTTTTGTTTTGGAAGTCGGTGTCTTTGGATATGTATTCTAGTTGACTTCCGAAATTCAAGTTATTTTTCACTTTGTAGTGTTTATTTGGAAGTCGGTTGTTTTTTTTTTTAGTTAAAAGGTTTTTATTGTTCACTTTTTAGTGGTTCAGTTTTTAAATGATCTAAGTTACAATAGCCTTTTTTTTTCTTTTTTTTTTGGGTATGAAATTATCAAATAAGTTCTCCCGCTCTGGGCGGAGCGGGAGGGCGTGTCAGACTTTTACTGACTAAAACCCACCCGTGTTCCTTCCGTTGCCTGTGTGCCAGGGCCACGATATCCCTTTCGGACAAACTCGCAACCCTGGCAGGCATTGGTCCTAACGGACCCCGTCAGTTTGTGCTGACATCTCTTTGAGGCGTGCGTGGAACACAACGCGCCGTCGACCCGGGCCTGGTCCTTATCGGACGGCCCATCGCTCACCGTCCGCAGGCCCGCGCCTACGGTGGCTGGAAATCGGCTTGTGACTCCCGACGCCCGGGGCGTCTCCTGCGGCGACTAAGGGCGCGAGGGCGCGAACCTTGTCTCACCCTCACGCGTTCCGCCTCCTCCTTCGCTAGCATAGCTGCTTCGCAGAAGGAGGTGACGGCCTCCCATGCACTCTCCCTCCGAACCATGGCCTGAACCAGGGCCGGACGCGAGAGATCGCCGCCAAGTTACAATAGCCTAATGCCAACTGCTCAACACCTTTTACAAAATATTACATTTCCCGATCCAGAGACGTTAATTATTGAGGAGTTCTCCTGTAAGAACCATCAGCTCCACTCACCATATGCATTGTGACGAGCATAAATTGCTAAGCAACCATATCAAAGTACCTAATCGAATCGCAATCCGTGAAATACTTATTATTAAGTAGTTCCGGTGGCCATCTGTGGTCTTCATCATCAGTTCCACTTCACCTAATGGCGCTTTCCGAGAGCGAATGTATGAGTTACTATAAAATATACCTAAATTGCTATAGGTGTGCCTATATATTATGAGGATTTCCCTCGATTTCCATGGGATTCCCCCTCATCAGATTCTGACTTGGTGAAAATGGGACCACTTCGGGAGCATACCCTTTCAAACAAAAAAAGTAATTTAAAAAATCGTTCCACGATTGACGGAGAAATCGGTAAAAAAAATATATAAACATACATATAGACGAACATCATAACCTCCTCCTTTTTGGAAGTCGGTTAAAAACTAGAGAGTAAATCCAAAACTTTATATTTAAACTACCAACTTATCTTCTCTATACCCAGCTCCCACAATTCATTTCAGTAGCGACTTTGAACTTAAAACTGTATTTGTCACAGCATTTCTGCGGTACGGCGCCGCGGTATGCGACATAACGTGCTTTCATATAATTTTGAACCGGCATTACTGCCGGTTAACAGCCGGCCCGGTTATTCCGGACAACTGTGTCTAGTCCTTAACGATCTAATGCTGCCACGATTAAATGTGTGGGCTGCTATGTGAATACGTAGTAATAGGTATTTTATTTGTTATACCTTGTGTATAATATAATTTATATATAATATTTTGGTTTATCATTATATTAATACGAGAAGCGGAAACTTTGTATCCCTTTTTACGAAAATTACGCGGACGGAGGAGAGTATGAAAGGCACAAAGTTTATATGGAGTGCAGAAAACTAATATTTTTATATAATACTAGCTTTAGTCCGCGGCTTCGCTCGCGTTAATTTAGAATTTGACAATCATTTCGGGTTGTACTCTGCGTTTTGAAATGTAAAGTGCTATTAAATAAATCCCCTAGCATAATTCAATCATGATTCGAAAGACACGTGGCGCCATGTATTATCATAAGAACGTTATTGTTGTTTTCCTCGGGTACAGTACTTTTTTCGGGATAAAAGGTACCCTATGTCCGTTTCTGTAGACCTGACAACGTATATGCAAAATTTCAGGATGTTCGGTTCAGTGGTTTAGGCGTAAAAAGGTAACAAACAAACTTACTTTCGCATTCATAATATAAGTTAGGATAATTATATACATTAGAAATATATTAAATAAATAAAAAACACTGACTCTAATGTGAAGTATAGACGAGTAATGAGTTAATGACACAGCGTATGCTTGGCGCGTAGCATTTGATCGCCATGCGTAGCAGTCAAAGCGTAGCAGCATAGTCAACGCGTAGTCAAGGCGTAGCAGTGTAGCAGCATAAAAATAAATAAAATAAAATAAAATAAAATTCGTTTAATTCAGACTATTTAAAAGTCCATATTTTGTTAGTGTTACAGTATCTTAAAACTATGTTAGTCATCAGGAGATAAATGAATGTATGAAGTAAATAATGTAATAAAATTGTAAATTAAATGAGATTGAAATAAATTAAATTGAAATAAATAATTAAAAATGCAAAAGGCAAACATGCCCGAGGCACTGCAAAATCGAGGTAGTCGCACCAGAATCCTAAAGGCGTTATTATATTGTACTCTGAGAGCATTGTAGGCCCGTTGCGTGTAGTTGGTCCATAGGGCGCTGGTGTAAAAGCTTTGGCAATAGGCTCTGAACAAAGTTATCTTTACCTGTGCTGTACACCGCGCAAACCTATGCACCAACATATTAGCCCGTACCGACAATGCTCTCCGCTCTCTCTCAATATCTGCGTCATCATGTAGGGTTTCGGTCACAACATGCCCTAGATACCTAAACTGAGAGACCCGACTCAACGATACTCCGTTAAGATATACTGGTGGTATATGTTCAGGTTGTTTAATCTTACCTCTGATAAGCATATACTCACTCTTTCTATCGTTGTATTTTAAACCGTGACTCTCAGCATAGGCTTCACACATACCTAGTAGTTTCCGTAGGCCACCAACAGATGGACTCAGCAACACCATATCATCCGCGTAACTGATGTTATTGACGCAAACGTTATCTATGTGACATCCGACATGGCTATTGCTGAGCCCATCAATCAGCTGATTGACATACAGATTAAAGAGTCTTGGAGAGGTCAGACCCCCTTGCCTCACACCACACTCAAGTTTATACTCATCAGAATATGCGTTCCCCCACTTGACAAAGTTTTTCTGTTGGTTATACCAGAAAGAGAATATGTTAATGAGTTCAGCAGGAGCTCCGACCTCCCCAAGCTTAGACCAGAGTCTATTATAATCGACTAGGTCGAAGGCCTTCGATAAGTCAAGAAAGCAAGCATAGATGGGTGATTTCTATCAACATAATAGGCGACTGTATGTTTTAAAGTCAAAATAGCACTTTCGGTTGACAAACTCTCACGAAACCCAAACTGAGCATCATGAAGCTTAACATACTTGCTGAGCTGAGCATCAAGAAGACCATCGAAGACCTTCGCCATCACGGTAGCCAGGGAGATAGGCCTATAATTACATTTATCAGTCACATCACCAGTGCGATTCTTTGCTATAGGCACAACAATAGTTTCCGTCATCTTTGGTGGTAAGTACGAGTGACGTATGCAGAAAGTAAACAGCATAGCCAACACTCTAAACAAATGTGTACCTGCATGCTGCAGATGCTCAATGCTGAGTCCGTCACTGCCCGGAGATTTACCACGTTTCATGTTATCGATGATACTCTTAACATCTTGAGCAGAAAACCCAATTGGGTTCTCACAGGCAGCCACGGCCCCCACCTTAGGCACATCAACATCGCTGGTAAGAGGAGCCTCAACTTTAAAATAGTTTTTAAAAAGATTAGCTATACCTTTAGGCTCACTACACCCGCCTACACTCACTGGTAAACTAACCCTGGCATAGCCAACCGCGAAACGTCCGCTGTATTATTATCATTATTATTAAAAAAAAATAGGAAAACATATACTTTTATACGTTGTTTGTAAAAATGTAAGCACCATGTATCTATCTCATATTTAAATTTTCTGCCTTTTTACCTACTGTGTTGTACAGTAATTTTATTCTAGGTGGATCGTCTTCACATAATTTTAATTAGATAATCAATGTGTTACTTAAACAAAATATTGTAAAACATTTTTAAAAGAGTAACGGTGGAGTGTCTTGCCCATTCTTCTCCATACGAAACTACCTTTTGGAAGGGACGACTAGAATCAATTATGTATTTTTTGTTAATTCAGACTTTCAAAACTGCCTCATATGTGCCTATTTGAAATAAATAATTTGACTTTGACTTTTTATTTATATCCTATTCTTGTGTTTAAATCATTATTAGCTCCATAAAGAAAAAGGGAACCATATGACGGAAAGACCGACTAAAAACACGGTACCCTTCTGTAGTATAAAGGTATTCGATACATCCCAGGCGCGTGTACGAACTCTAACAAAACGTATAAGTCGAAAACTCTGTTCGCTTGTACTTGTAATTCCCTTGTACGAAGCTTTAGCTATTTTCCGAGTTCTTAAGCCCAGTTGTATCGAAACAAATTTCAACGTAAGTTATTGTTTGTCAAATTAAATTCTGTACCTAAACGAAATAATACTGAAATTGTTTTCAAAAAATAATAGAACAACTCGAGTCTCGAGACTACAACAATTTAACACTGAAAATAAATAGAAGCTTCCTAGAAGCTCCCCTTTTAATTAAAAGATATATACTTCAAAGAAAAACAGGGACTTAAATCTCTTTTCTGAAGAGTTGAGTAAAGAGGAACACTCTTTTGAAGTACTTACCTTTTATCATTGACCATCAAACTCAAACTCAAAGCATTTATTTCAAATAAAGTTATTAGGTACAGGCACTTTTAAATTATAAAGGGATCGGTCAGTCGGATGAAGCTGCTTGCCCATTCCAAAGTGTAGTAGGTAACCAATACTTTGTAACAATATTTTGATTTTAAAGAGTGTCCGTGGAGTTTCTTGCCCGTTCTTCTCCATAAGAACCTAATATGCTTTGGAATGGGCAACTAGCTTCATTTCTTTGACTGACCAACCTCTTGACAATTCAAAAGTGCCTGTAATTGGTTTATTGGAAATAAATGCTTTGAGTTTGATAACACAGTATTATCTCGTAATTAGAATCTTGAAGGTCGCTTCGTGTTTCATTTTATTTCAATTTCAATGTTAAGTTTGATTCTCGGATAAATACATCCCAACTACGGAACCCTTCATTGTGCGTGGTCCGACACGCACTTGGCCGGTTTTTTTTAAATATCTAGTAGATTCGGACATTAAATATCAGCGCAACTTAATCTAGTGGGCATATCATACAAATAAAGGTACATTTCATACAAATAATGTTACATTTCATACAAATAATGTTACATTTCATACAAATAATGTTACATTTCATAAAAATAATGTTAAATTTTATACAAATAATGTTACATTTCATACAAATAATGTTACATTTTTGATGTGTAACATCTTCCCTCTCGCTTTCTGTGAGAATGATTTCGTGAAAAGGGACGGAAGTGTGTCACAGGAAGTGAAAAAAAAAGTGACTGTTTGAGCATGGAATAAGTAAGTACTATATAGATTGTCAGTATCTACTATATAGATATGTGCCGTGAGGTGCCGGATCTAAAGAATAACACCATCCTATTTCTTCCCATGGGTCCTAAAGGAACTTACTAGAGAATGGGCAGCAGCGTTCTCTATGCATTTTAACACCATACTGCGATCGCCAACCCGCCTGCCAAGCGTGGCGATTATGGCAAACCCCCCCCTTTGGGGGAGGCCTAAGTCCAGCAGTGCACGTTTCGGATGAAATGATGATGATGAGATTGTTAGCAGAGGGGGTCGAATTTCGACCAGTGGACCACTAGTAATTAATAGTTTCAATTTTAATATTTAGCTTTTTAAATCTTGAGGTTAATTTCTGTCGCTGCTCAGTTGCTTATTACCAATGTGAGATTTCAGATGTTACACATCGTATTTGACTACTGTAAGTTTCACTCGTTTTTTTTTATTTATCTTTTTTATATCTAGATTTTGCTATCTAACAGCGCCCATTTTGCTAGCTAACAGCGCCATGTCAAACTAACAACCACGTAAAGATTCGAGGTTCATGGCTCATTCAATTGCCCGGGACGCAGAGAGGTACAGTACAGTTTATTCGGGCCGACCGGCAACAGCGCCAGACCGCCAAATATCAATATAATAAAAAACAGTAGGTCAAGGTCGCGAGGCACGGTATTCATTTTATATAGGTTCACGTCACCAACCAAATATACCGGCAAACAATAGGTGAACGAAATATATTTACATAGTTTATGAAATAAATAAAATGATATACTTAAGAGGAGGCTCACTATTTTTATGTTAATTTGCATTAATATTCTGAGACACACACAAGCAAAATTAAACTTTAAGTAGGTATATGATTTATTGGATCTTTTTCTTTCCATGTTGAAGACAATTACGTAATTGTAATCTTTTCTCCAGATACATTTAGGATAATTATAAAAACCAAACAAGATTGTTTGGCTTTTTATGTCTAAAATAAATATTCACAGCAAGAAAATATAGTTTATTATCCAGCCACCAGATATTTTTTCGCTAGATCAATTATTAGTTAAGATAAAAACGAAATAAGAATTGAGACTTACGCTATTTAGTTTCGTGCTCGAACACGATCAAAGAGCGCACGCGATATTCAACTTTATTACTGACGTGTTAGCGCTTAGCACATAACGGAGTGGCGGAGAGCAAGGGGCGGAGTTTGCGTGGAAATTTGATTTAGACTGCCTGGTCTTAAAATAATAATATGTACATTTATAACAAAAAGGAGCAGGAATCATAGGGCGTCAAAAAATTCGTCCGTATCGCTGTTAACAGGAAAAGTGCTCAAAAGGCTGGCAGCATTGCCCCGTTGAATGGGTAGCTATGATAGATATTACATGAAACCGGTAAACTAGATAGCTATCTACACTCCTTTGGTTTAGGTAGTTAAATATAGGTAAACAAAAAAACCACGTGACGAGAGAGCTGTCGAGTAACCAACTAAACGTAATACCTGTCACGCTCAATTGTCATGCTACGTCACCGTTGTACTCTTCAATTTAGCAACGTTTTATTTCGTTGACGTTTAGAGAACCTGTCTTTTTGGGCTCTTTACATTAGACAGATTACAAAATAGTATAGTATTGTTATAAATCTAACAAAAAAATTGTGTTCAAGCAGTTACATCTACGAAGAGTAGTTTAAGAATATATGATTAAGTCTATCATACAGTATTATATAAAAACTTTTTACAAAAAAAAAAACAACCGACTTCCAAAAAAACACTACAAAGTGAAAAATAACTTTAATTTCGGAAGTCGGTGGTTTTTTTTTGGAAGTCAGTTTATTTTTCTCTTTTTAGTGGGTCAGTTTGTAATTTACAAGTCTAATCTCAAATGCTCATCACCTTTTACAAAATATTGCTTTTCCCGATGCAAGGGCGTTCATTGTTAAGGAGTTCTCCTGGTAAGAACCAGGAGAACTGATAGTGACTTCACCATATGCATTTTGACGAGCATAAATTGCTTAGCAACCATATTAAAGAGCCTAATCGAATCGCAACGATGAAATACTTATTATTAAGTAGTTCCGGTGGCCATCTGTGGTCTTCATCATCAGTTCCACTTCACCAAATGGTGCTTTTCGAGTGCAAATGCACGAGTTACTATAAAAAATACACAAATCGTTATAGGTATGCCTATAAAATTTGAGGATTTCCCTCGATTTCCAAAGGGATTCCCTCATCAGATTCCGATTTGAATCTCATCAGACATCTCGGGAGCATACCCTTCCAAACAAAAAAAGAATTTTCAAAATCCGTCCACAATTGACGGAGTAATCGGTGAACATACATTAAAAAAAAATAGGATAGAAGTTACAACGTATTTTTAAACAAGAAGTGTCATCAATAAAAACCCTTTTTATGATTTGTTTACCTTTATTTAACTACCTAAACCAGCTATACTCAAAGTGTGTTCCGCGGAACCCTAGGGTTCCGCAAAGCCTCTGTGGGGGTTCCGCGCAAAAACTGGTCAGAATAAACAAATATACTAAAGCGGTACCTACTATATTTTATTTTACTCTGGTACCTGAGTAAAATATTATCAATCTAAATATTCCAACATAAAGTAAAAAAAATATGCACATTTTAATGTCAAGTAATATGATTATTAATGAATAATACACATAAAACCATTTTTGATTACTTTAGGGCTCCGTCAAATATTTCGTTTTCCAAAAGGGTTCCGTCTCCAAAAAAGTTTGAGAACCACTGACCTAAACCGATGGAATCAGAACACAATACAGAAACACAGAATTTTTATCTCACGAAGCGACGCGTGCTTTACTTGTGATAACCAAGTGTACCAACTCGCTGTAAAGTGCTACTATTGTTTACACAGCCTTCGAGAGTGATGCTGCTGATACTTAAAAGATATCTCTGTTGCTTGCATGCATGAGCATGAGCGATTCTTGTAAAACTCGAACACAGCTACAACACAACAGTACGAAAACACCAAACACAAACACGCTCGAAACAGCTAGATACTCGTAGCTACACTAATATCTTGTTACAGATATTAGTGTAGCTATCTAGCTGTTTGGAATCTTCATTATTTCATAATGATCATCAAGTGGTGAGAAAAAGCTAAAGGTACCTTTCAATTATCTTTTTTTATGGAGTTCTAAAAGTTTTTTTTTGTATGGCACCAATGATATTCAACCACATATCTACCTATACTCCATTTGAAATAAGATTAGACATTTAAATTAACCTTTTTTACAGTCCGATCAACCGATTTTGACTTCTATTGCGTTGGTGGCATGACAAATGCCAGCTGTAATAAACAGCTGGTATTGTAACCACGTTTTTGCTTTTAATGCCATCCTTATGCCTACGGAATAGAAGTCAAAATCGGTTGATCGGACAGTAAAAAAGTTTATTCAAATTTCTAATCTTATTTCAAATGGAGTATAATTCAATTAAAGAATTGAACATTAACAAAAAAGGCTTAAATCTTTACTGTTGATTATAGCATACTACAGCGTTTCGGAATTTTTGACAGACAAAATGCAATGACTGTTTTTGACCTTAGTTGGTACTCATTGAGCTGGTATGTTTAAGTTCAAGTCCATTCAACATTGCACGTGTCGTTTTTGTATCTGTAAAATATTTATTAGTTACTTGTGGACAGAATATTAATTCAGATTTGTAACAGTTGCAATGGCAATCTTGTAATTGGGTTTAAATAGGTTTTTATTCTTTTAGTAATATTTTATATAGATTCTTTTAGGGGTTCCGTATCCAAAGGGAAAAACGGGAACCCTATTACTAAGGCTCCGCCGTCTGTCTGCCTGTCTGTCTGTCCGTCTGTCACCAAGCTGTATCTCATGAACCGTGATAGTTAGACAGTTGAAATTTTCACACATGATGTATTTCTCTTGTCGCTATAACAACAAATACTAAAAAACAGAAAAAAATAAATATTTAAGGGGACTCCCATACAACAAACATGATTTTTTTGCTCGTTTTTGCTCGATATTGAGAACGGCAACCGGTAGACGCTTGAAATATTCACAGAATATTTAGTTTTATATTCATTTTAAAAATAAATACTTAAATTAAAATAAAACAAATAAGCCTCGATCGTGCAGGCCTGGGTGTCATCATCGGACAGGCCTGCCGACATTAACGACGAGGCGGAGTGGTTCCGGGAGGCCATGTCCAAAATTTGTGACGTGGCAATGCCCCGGGTCCAGCTCGGACGTGCCCGGCGCCAGGTGTGCTGGTGGTCGCGCGAGCTGACCGCGTTACGGGAGGCGTGCGTTGCTGCGCGGCGCCGGTACTCCAGGCACCGCAGGCTCCGTATCCGCCCTCCAGATACGGAAGCCATTCAGGCGGAGCTATACGAGGGGTACAGAGAGGCTAAGAACGCCCTCCGAGCGGAGATCCAGCGGGCCAGAGGACTGGCCCGCGAGGAGTCGCTGGAGACTCTCAACGGAGACCCGTGGGGACGTCCCTACAAAGGGGTGCGGGATAAACTCCGCCCATGGGCTCCCCCACTGACGCAGAGTCTCCGGCCACAGCTCGTGGAGGACGTGGTGAGCGCTCTGTTACCTTCGCGCGGGGAACATACTCCCCTGCCCATGGCTCCGCCTCCTGCGGTGCCCGATGCGGACCACAACGCCGACGACGACGATGACGATTCTTCGGAAGTGACCGAGGTAGACCTGAGAGTGGCGGTACGTAGGCTGAATGCCAAGAATACCGCACCAGGACCCGACGGCTTGCCTGAAAAAGCCTGGGTTCTGGCCTTGGAGGCTCTCGGGCCTCGACTAAGAGGGCTCCTGAGTGCATACTTGGAGAGGGGCCAGTTCCCAATTCGTTGGAAAACGGGGAAACTGGTCCTCATCAAGAAGCCGGGGCGCCCAGCGGACTCTCCGTCCGCTTACCGGCCCATCGTGCTGCTCGACGAGGTGGGCAAGCTCTTTGAAAGAGTTATTGCAGACCGCCTTGTCGGGTGGCTGGTACGGGTGGGGCCAGATTTGGCGGAGAGCCAGTTTGGTTTCCGCAAGGGTCGCTCTACGGTGGACGCCATCATGCGCATTCGAGCCCTCACGAGGGAGGATGCTGTGGCCCGGGGTGGGGTCGTCTTGGCGGTGTCTCTTGACATCGCCAATGCCTTCAATACCCTGCCCTGGAGTTGCATCAGGGAGGCACTTCGATATCACCGGATGCCGACCTACCTCTGTCGTCGATAGGATCCGGCAATTGGGACTCGAGGTGGCATTGCACAAGTCCGAGGCCATGTGTTTTTATGGTCCTCGGAACGAGCCACTGTCGGGTTCCCAGATAACGGCGGGAGGGGTTCACATCGGCGTCGAGTCGACGATGAAGTAACTGGGACTCGTCCTCGACAGCCGGTGGAACTTCGTCGAGCACTTCCGGCGTTTGGCTCCCAGACTGGAGCGGGCCGGGGCTGCCTTGAAGCGGCTCCTGCCCAATCTGGGGGGTCCAAACGCCTCCTGCCGGAGCCTCTACGCGGGGATCGTGCGGTCCATCGCCCTTTACGGGGCACCGGTGTGGGCGCGTTCTCTGAGGCTGCGACCAGCCCAGCGGTTGAACGCGTCCCAAAGGGTCATGGCCATCAGGATGGTACGGGGTTACCGCACGGTCTCCCGTGAGGCGGCGAGCCTCCTTGCCGGACTGCCGCCATGGGATCTGGAGGCGAAAGTCCTCGCGCGCATTTGGGTGTGGCGCGAAGAGGCGAAATTCCGGGGCATAACTCCGCTGCCGCAAGAAATCGCGGCACAGCGGACGGAGCTCCGGCGGGATCTCAAGGCGACATGGAGAGTGCGATTGTCGCAACCCAGCGCTGGGCACGCCACAATTGTGGCGATAAGTCCCCTCTTTGAGGAGTGTCTGGAGAGGCGCCACGGCGTCCTCACCTTCCGCCTGACGCAGGTCCTCACCGGACATGGATGTTTCGGGAGGTTCCTGTTTAGGATTAAGCGGGATGAAACGCCCGGGTGTCAACACTGTGTGGATCGCCCGGAGGACACGGTGGAGCATACGGTGGGGGTCTGCCCTGCTTGGGCGGAGCACCGCCGTGTCCTCACGGCAGCGATCGGCGGCGGCGATCTCTCGCGTCCGGCCCTGGTTCAGGCCATGGTTCGGAGCGAGAGTGCATGGGAGGCCGTCACCTCCTTCTGCAAAACAGTAATGCTTGCGAAGGAGGAGCCGGAACGCGTGAGAGTAAAGCAAAATCAACGCCCTCGCGCCCCTAGTCGCCGCAGAAGACGCCCCGGGCGTCGGGAATCGCAGGCCGATTCCCGGCCACCGTAGGCGCGGGCTTGCGGACGGTGAGCGATGGGTAGCTCGCCGTCCGATAAGGACCAAGCCCGGGTCGACGGCGCGTTGTGTTCCACGCGCGCCTCAAAGAGACGTCAGCACCAATTGACGGAGTCCGAAAGGGCTAATGCCTGCCAGGGTTACGAGCCTGTCCGAAAGGGATATCGTGGCCCTAGCACACAGGTATCTGAAGGAACACGGGTGGGTTTTAGTCAGTAAAAGTCTGACACTCCCTCCGGAAGTTATTTGATAATTTCCCACCCAACAAAAAAAGCTAGTAATCAGGGGTAACTTTGAAGATAAGTAGTAAAAACTAGGATCATGAAAATGGTTTAGTGCGTAACTTTGTTTATAACTAAGTATTTTTGTCTATGTTACATAATTTTATCAGAGATCTAACGGAAACTTTGAACCTTATAAAAACGAATTAACGTAACCTCAGTTCAAAACCCTTGCCAAACGCAAACCATCGCGGTTCAACAAAATATGGCACCTTCTTGGGACAAAATCGTGGACATTCGCAACGGTTTACGGTATCAACGGGTCGCTTCAATGTTCAATTTGTTCTAAAATAAATGCTCGTTGGTTTGTGAGGCCGAAGTAGAAATACCAACCGGACTTATTTGCATATAAAATGAATTACTTTTTACTTTGTTTCCGGTCCGGCCCATTTATGATTGACGGATTTAGGGCCGCAATCATTACCTGCCCAGCGTTTTCCCAACTAAGTTGGGGTTGGCTTCCAGTCAAAACGGATGCAGTTGAATACCGGTATTATACTTGGAGCGACTGCCTATCTGTCCTGCACAACCCAGTCACTGGGTAACACGGTATCTGATGAGACCGCTCTTTTCAACATCACTGGCTCGCCGCGCGCTGGCGGCAATGAACGAGGGGTGTGTACGGTGCACGTACATGGTTTTAAAATATGTATTTTGATGCAATAAGTTAGTCATTTAGGCTAGCGTATTTGCACTTTGATCGCGACCTACATTTGGGAGCGCATTGACACACGGCGGAGCCTAGATGAGGATTTCTTGCACATAATTTAATTAGTGTTCAATTAGACGTGGTTTGAGTCGGACAACTTGCATTTTTATTTAGGTTCATTCCCGTTGGGCATTCATTGACATACATTACATACATTGACGTTCATTGGCATATTTACAGTTTGGTTAACACACCGAGCATATTTTTTTTGGTCCTTCGAAACCTTTGCAAGTACCGTACAGTCCGAGACATCGGTCAGTAATACGTCGCGTGTGAGCTGTATCGTGCCGTGTCATACCGTGCCGCGTGTGTTGCTGTACAAGGAGCATCCGGGGAGGTAGCGGCGATCCAGGTTCCAGAGCGACGCTTGGCAGTACGAAAAAAGGGAGAGTTCCTGAAGTTCAAGTAAGATCGTTCATTTTTTACTTACCACTATGACAATGGAAGCTTTAATCGCGCGTCAAGCTGAGGTTCTCGAGGAGTTGAAGAGAATGCATTCTAATTTTAAGAAAGATTCAGCGAGCAGGAAGAACCCCGAGTACATTCGACTAAGGCTTGAGCGATTGGATCAGTTATGGGCGGAATGTGAGGAGAAGAACCAGGAGCTGAGCACATTAGAAGATAAGAATCATCAATATTTCACGAATAACATTTATGAGGTAATCAGGAGTTGGTATCAAGGAGCTCGTCAGGAGGTTGCAGCATACGAGGTCAAGCTTCAGAGCGGACCTATCAACGCCAGTCATAGTAAGTCAAGCGTTGAGTTTGACAACACCCTTTTCGATACGTCTTCAAAAGCAGAGGGCAAGCTACTCGAGTTACAGCAGTTGCAACAAGCTAATTTCCGTGCATTTGATAGGGTAGTGGCGAGTAGGAGCATTGACGACGTTAAGGAGAAATGGGAGGTTGAGGATATGTTAAAGACATTAGAGTCTCGGTGGGCTGCAATTGACAAATTACACTTACAGATTGACAGTATATTAGGAGGCATACCTAACGAGTACTATGACGATTTTTGTCGTTATGAAATTACCTTTTTAAAAGTAAAACGGACATTAAACATGAGCTTAAACGCCTCTGTGCATCAACAACAAACTTTGCCTAAAATCGACATACCTAGTTTTAGCGGAAACTATACATCATGGCCTACTTTCATGGATCTGTACGTGGAAGCGATCCATAATAACCCCGCTATTGCAAAAACCCAAAAAATGCAACATCTAAAAGGAAGGTTGCGCGGTGAAGCGGAAAAGCTCGTACAGCATTTACATATCGCACCAGAAAATTACGACACGTGTTGGGAAATATTGAATCATAGATATAATAACAAGTTTCTACTATTCACCAAGAATTTTCAAGTATTTATGCGTCAACCTAACTTACAAAAACAATCTGCATTCGACCTCAAGCGGTTATATGACACAAGCAATGAAACCATAAACGCAATACATAACTTGGGTGTAGATACAAGCGCTTGGGATCCTGTACTGGTTTACGTTTTATGCGAAAAACTTGACGCCGAAACCTATTCGGAATACATGCAGTCCAGGTCAGACCCGCGGGAGATACCTACATTCAATCAGTTTATGGACTTCGTTGAGAACAAATTTATGGCATTAGAACCTTTGCATAGGAAAAAGCCCGACGGCGACAAACTAGCACAAAAACCACAATACAATAATGCACCACATCCATCTAACAAGAACCATAAGCCAACCTATTCGCAACCGAATAAAAGTTCATCGAACCAGTTTCGTAACTTCCATGCATCCAATGTTGGGCAATTTAACAAGATTAATTGCTCATTGTGCAATACCAATCATGCATTATTCCAATGTGCCAAATTCAGTGACATGGCAGGTCCGGAAAAGTTAAAATTTATTGAGAACAATAACATCTGCAAAAATTGTCTGTTCATGCATACTAAGGGTTACTGTGCGTCACAAAAAAGATGCAGAGAGTGCAACGAATCACACAACACTTTACTGCACAACGATATTGTCAAGTCGGCGCAATTGCCCTTAGCAACACACACTGTGCCTAAACCGTCGTCATCAACGACAACCAGGTCAACAAAAACCGTGCAAAATAACTTCGCCTCGAATAATGATGACGAGATATTATTGGCAACTGCACTAATACAGGTAGCGACAGCTAGCGGCGAATATATTACGCTACGGGCATTAGTTGATCAAGGTTCTCAAATAACCTTAATCACCGAAAATGCAACCCAAAGATTGGGTATACAGCGACAGCAGTTAAGCGCAAGCATAAGTGGTATCGGCACTTTGTCCAATAGGAGTAAAGGAAAGGTCCAGTTATTCTGCAAGTCTCTACACAACGATTTCCAGCTTACAACGGAAGCACTAGTCATGACAAGGGTGGTAAACAATCTGCCCAACGTTACATTTGCAAAGAAGCCTTGGGCTCACGTGACAGACATTACACTAGCTGATCCAGACTACAACGTGTCTAGACCCATTGACATACTTCTGGATGCACACGTATTTTCAGAAATTTTAATGAATGGCTTGGTTAAGGGCGAGGTTAACGAACCTATAGCTCAACAGACACATTTAGGGTGGATCCTATCAGGCAACGTCAACAAGACATTCAACTGCAACGTCGTCATAAATCAAGTTGATGATTTGGCAAAGTATTGGGAGGTGGAAGACATCAACGGGGATACATGCAATTCAATGACGACAGAAGAGAGATATTGCGAGGAGTTTTACATAGCAACAACAACGCGCTTACGGAATGGTAAATATGCAGTTCGTTTGCCGATGAAGCCTAATTTCAATCAGTTGTTGGGCAAATCAAAATCGCGTGCAACAGCACAATTCATGGAATTAGAAAGGAGATTGACCAGGAATGACAAATTATCTGAAAGCTACAGTAAGTTCATGAAAGAATACTTGGAGATGGGACACATGAAAGAGAGTAAGAATGACAACAATCCAACATGCTACTTACCTCATCATGCAGTCCTTAAACAGGATTCAGTGACAACGAAACTCAGAGTGGTTTTCAATGCCTCGCAGAAAACTGACACCGGTTACAGCCTGAACGACTTGATGGAGTGTGGTCCTAAGCTTCATCAAGACCTATTGACATTACTATTGGGATGGCGGCCATACAAGTACGTGTTTACGGCAGACTGTGAGAAGATGTATCGTATGATCCTAATACATGAAGAAGATCAACATTTGCAGAAGATAATGTGGAGAGAACCAAACCAAGGTCCATTAAAGGAGTACCAGTTATGCACAGTGACTTATGGCACTAAGGCGGCACCATTTCTAGCACTTCGAACACTCACGCAGCTAGCGAAGGATGACGCGGGGAAATATCCGTTAGCAGCAGACGTCATTACAAACAAAATGTATGTTGATGACGTATTAAGTGGTAGCAATTCCATCGAGACAGCCCAAGAAATACAAAAACAACTCATCAACATGCTGGGAGGAGCTGGTCTAACGCTACGGAAGTGGTCAAGCAACGACCCGACCTTGATCGAAAGCTTATCATCATCAGACCTTAACCAGACTACCATGCACTTTACAAATGACGGAACTACAAAAGCCCTTGGTGTACAGTGGAATCCTACAACTGACACATTTGCATTCACAAACAAAATAAAATCAGACAATAATAAACAACTGACAAAGAGAAAGCTACTGTCTGAAATATCAAAAATCTTCGACCCACTTGGATGGCTTACACCATTGACAGTAAAAACAAAACTGCTGTTTCAAGGTGTTTGGCTATCAGGATGTGATTGGGACGAAACTTTACCTATCAGCGCACAAGAAGAATGGAAGCAACTTACAAATGACTTGCATTACATAACCAAAATTGAGATACCGAGATGGCTGGGGGATACTACAAAACCCTTCCAAGTCCATGGGTTCTGCGACGCGTCAGAAAAGGCCTACGCGTGCGCTATTTACCTACTGACGTTAGATGACAAAAACGAGCCCGTGAGTAGACTTATAGCGGCAAAGTCTAGGCTATCGCCAATCAATAAAAAATTGACATTACCACGACTTGAACTGTGTGGAGCTGTACTACTGTCACGTTTGATGGAAAAGGTCATAAAATCTTTCAGATGGGACAATGTTGACAAAAACACATACGCTTGGACGGATTCTATGATTGTACTAGGCTGGCTGCATGGTGACGTCACAAAATGGAAATCGTTCGTGAGTAACAGAGTACAACAAGTACTTGAAGTTATACCAGGACAACACTGGAGTTACGTTAAATCAGAGGACAACGCTGCAGACTGTGCATCACGTGGCATCAGTTGTTCCCAATTATTACAACATCCTTTGTGGTGGCAAGGGCCAGAATGGGTGAAAAATTACAATGAAAAAACAGCTGACAAAGTTGCAATCACACCGACAACATGCGAATCAAAACAAAAACAAGTGAAAGCGTGTGTTGTGAAATATGAACCTTCTTCAATTGTAATTGAGTTATTAGACAGACACAGCGATATGACTCGCATTACAAGGGTCATAGCGTGGATAAAACGTTTTATTAACAACTGCTCAAATATCAAAACAAATAAAACTGCTTATATGACACCAACAGAAATACAAAGCGCCGAAAGACTCATACTGAAAGAAATTCAACTGCATGCCTTCAAGGATGAGATTATGAGACTGAAGGAAAACAAAGAAGTGAGCACCAAAAGTAACCTCCTGAGTTTAAACCCATTTCTTGACAAGCATGACATTTTGCGAGTGGGGGGAAGGCTACATAACTCGCATTTAAATGATAATACCAAACACCCAATGTTGCTACCACATGACCACAAACTGACAGAATTATTTATCTGGCAAGCGCATAAAAGGACATTACATGGAGGTCCCAAGCTAACCCTGACATATTTAAGACAAAGATTGTGGATTGTGGGAGGACATCGAGCCGTTAAAAAGGTTCTACATAAATGCACAACATGTCGCCGATTTCATGCAAAAACTCCTACTCAGATTATGGCAGATCTACCAGAGCCTAGAGTGACAATATCTCGCCCGTTCACACATACAGGGGTCGATTTCACTGGTCACGTCGAGATCAAGGCTAATAAGGGCCGAGGAGTAAGAACATTGCTAGCTTACATTGCCGTATTCGTCTGTCTGGCAACAAAAGCTATCCATTTAGAACTGGTCACAGAGTTGACCAGCACAGCCTTTTTATCTGCTTTCAAACGCTTTTGTGCGCGTCGAGGCACGCCACGGGATATGTACAGTGACAACGGCTCAAATTTTGTGGGAGCAAATCGGATCCTATTGCAACAATATAAATGCATTGTACAAACTATTGACAACTTCTTCTTAGACAAGGTATCTGAGATGGGAGTTAAGTGGCACTTTAATGCCCCAGTTTGGCCGAGCGCAGGCGGACTGTGGGAAGCTGCCGTAAAAAGCATGAAGTACCACTTAAAACGTGTCATTGGAGAACAACGCCTAACTTACGAAGAATTCACCACTCTGTTATGCCAGATCGAAGCATGCTTGAACTCACGACCACTATGCACTGTAACAGAGAACGTGGACGAAATCAACTGTTTGACACCTGGACATTTTCTAACTGGCACATCGCTCATGACAATTCCAGAACCGGACATTGACAACACTTACCACTTAAGCAAAAGATGGCAAATTGTGCAGAAGCTTAGTAAGGATTTCTGGAAGAAATGGTCGCAAGAATACCTACAACAACTACAAGCTAGATTAAAATGGAAACGACAGAATACCGACCCACGATTAAATGACATTGTGTGCATCAAAGATGAGAAGTTACCGGCAGGAAAATGGGCACTGGGACGTGTAGAGAAGTTACACCCTGGAAAGGACGGCCACACTAGAGTTGTCACATTAAAAACTGCAAAAGGAGAAACTAAACGACCGATTACAAAATTAGTACCAATACTTGAGGCTGAAGAAAACTGCACTGACAATGACAAACCAACGAAAAACAGGCGCAACAGATCTAAAAACCTCACCTGGAAGAGTTTGGTTTGTTACACATTGATGCTAGTTTTGACATTAATAACACCCGCTGTCCAACAAGATATGAAACTTACCCCACTGACAAAAAACCAAACAATTTACTTTGACAAGATAGCGGACCTACAAGAAGTTAGAGATGAATGGAAATTAGTCTTTTACTATAATATGACGAACTACTGGCGAAACGTCGACACACTGCAACAATTCGTGTCACACATAAAACAATTTCGTTGCAATGAGTGGTTGATGCAATTTCATGTCTTAATCAACCAACTTGAACAAACCACAAGTGAACTAAACTACTACAATGAGATACTGAAATCCCAGCGATTAATTCAACACAGGTTTAAAAGGGGATTAATTGATGGAGTGGGATATGTTGCAAACTCGTTATTCGGCGTACTAGATCAGCGTTTTGCAGACAAATACGAGCTCGACATTAATACAATTAAGCACAACGAGAAACACTTGCTACAATTGCTAAAAAACCAGACTAGCATTTTGGAAACCGAGCACAACATTGTACAGCGCAACGAAGCGACAATGATAAAGCAGTTTACTTTGATTAACGATCACCTAAATACTCTAGAAAATAGTTCCTTAAAAGATAAAGCTGACACTGCAAACGCCTTCTACATAATAACATCGGCAATGGCTGCCGAAAGAATGGCTCAAAATCTTAAGGACATCCAACAAACCCTTATCAACACATTGACAAATATGTACCAGGGACATATGGACGTACACTTATTATCACCAAACCAAATGCAAAGTGAATTAGATAAAGTAGCTCGACAACTACCTCGCGACTCTGCGCTACCGGAAGTACAGAATGACGTAAGAGACATCTACAGGTTGTTCAGAATACATGCACGTATTACACAGCAATACCTATTGATGGAAATAAAAATACCTATCTTGAACGATGCACTATACGAGCTAAATAAACTAATCAGCATACCTCAACGTATTGACGCTAGTCGTGTCATGTACGTTATTCCCAATTCTGAATTAATTGCATTTAACATTAACCAATACTCGTTTATACCACTTGAACAAACCGATATTCAAGAATGCCAAAAGATCCATGATAAAACCCTGATGTGCAAATTGAATCACCCTATATACAGCACTGGCGATCGTCGCAAGTCTATTTGCGAAATACAGCTGATTCGAGACAACGAAGAACATAGTGCATATTGTCATACCGAAATAAAAGTATGCGCTGACAAGTGGGTGAAATTACATAAGCAAAACACATGGTTCTATTATTGTTGTGACACGTGCGAAGTGCAACTAGTATGCGGAGCTCAAATTACATCGGAGACGCTACGTCACTCGGGTCTGATAACACTTAAACAAGGTTGTAACCTGCAAGGTGATTCATTTATGCTTCACGCATACATGGAACACACAAGCGATATTTTAATTAATGAACCATACGCTATGGTAATGCCCACGATATCGCCCATGAACAACATTATCAACACCTCTGTTCGTAACTCGTCATTGCACATTGAAACGCACGAAGAGTCTTTCAAGAAGATTGATATTGAACTGCGCTCGATCAAAGAACAGTCAAAGCTAGAAACCCTATCTCCTCATGACGTTCATCACTACATCGCGATCTATGTGGTCATTAGTATTAGCATTGCACTGTTTGGAACATCGGTGTATTATTGGCGAAAGGTGGCAACCAACAGACAGGGGGAGGATCCTCAAGATGCGAGAAGCAGAGGAAGACGAGAAGAAGAAGATGACATCGAGGACGGGTACAGCAAGGTCAACAAACGGAACTCAAAAGTGCATAGTGAAGTGAATAATATGGTGACAATGGTTAACCCCTCCTCTAGGGAAGTGAAATTTGACACTGAGAGACATAGTGACGTGTGCTAATTAAGTGTGACATTCTATTTTAGATTTTAGTTTACATTTTTACATAATATTATTCATTGACAATTATTTACATTTAGTACCTACTGCATTTGTTTACATTACTTTTACACTTATTACATTTTATTACATTACCCATTTCTACGGTTTCTAATTGTTTACATGTCTAGAAGTTAGTTACCGTCACCATTCTTGTGGTGGCAATATGTACGGTGCACGTACATGGTTTTAAAATATGTATTTTGATGCAATAAGTTAGTCATTTAGGCTAGCGTATTTGCACTTTGATCGCGACCTACATTTGGGAGCGCATTGACACACGGCGGAGCCTAGATGAGGATTTCTTGCACATAATTTAATTAGTGTTCAATTAGACGTGGTTTGAGTCGGACAACTTGCATTTTTATTTAGGTTCATTCCCGTTGGGCATTCATTGACATACATTACATACATTGACGTTCATTGGCATATTTACAGTTTGGTTAACACACCGAACAGGGTGTCTTGTCGGGGACAGGCTCGGCGTGTCAGACGGACGCACGGCTGAACGCGGCCTCCCGCGCCACGACGACAGTCAACTGTTGCACGCCGTCAGGAACGGCTGCTCTTACGCGTTTTATTATCACCTATAATTATTCTTGTTTCCTTTTTTAACCGACACAGTCTGTTGTAGTTTTATATTTTCCTATATATTATATATTAAACAGTCCACATACTTTAATTTTGCTCCACTACGACCTATCCTCGTGATCAGTATCCCTTGGTAGGGACACAACATAAACTGCAAATTATTTTTAACATGCCTATCAATATTGTCACCAAAAAGTGCAATTGCAAAAAAATCTTAGTATAAAGTCTTAGTTTTGTATGGTTTTAGATCTGCGTTCTTCTGTGTAGAAAGTACAAAAAAAATCTTTTTAAATAGTAAACTATCTGCGCCCCGCGGTTTCTTCCGCATAAGTCTCGATCCCGCAGGAATATCGGGATAAAAGTATCCTATGTCCTATGCATGGAGGACGACGAGACAGCAGCTCATGTGCTGCTAAACTGCCCGGTGGTCGCCACATACAGGGCAAAGTACTTCGGTAACCCAGGTATCCTACGTCAGATTGTCAGTAACACCAAGGGGTTGATGGCCTTCCTAGAGGAGCTGGGGTGGATCAAATAACCGATTTTCCCACCCGTACGCAAAATACGCGCATTGACGTGGAGTTGCGGACACCAGCACCACGTCAATGCGCGTATTTTATTACCTATCCTATGTCCTAAGTTCCTAACCTAGGTATTGGTCTACCTATGTGGCAAATTTTATTCAATTCCGTCCACCTATTTTAGCGTGAAAGCGTAACAAACAATAAAACGGCCAAATGCGAGTCGGACTCGCGCGCGAAGGGTTCCGTACCATTATCTATAAAAATGGCAAAAAATCACGTTTGTTGTATGGGAGCGCCCCTTAAATATTTGTTTTATTTTAATTTATTATTTATGTTTAAAGTGAATATATAACTTAATATTCTGTGAATATTTCAAGCGTCTACCTGTTTTGCCGTTATCAACATCGAGCAAAAACGAGAAAAAAAATCACGTTTGTTGTATGAGAGCCCCTTAAATATTTATTTTATTCTATCATTTTAGTATTTGTTGTTATAGCGGCAACAGAAATACATCCTCTGTGAATATTTCAACTGTCTAGCTATCACGGTTCATGAGATAAAGCGTGGTGACAGACGGACAGACAGGCAGACAGGCGGCGGAGCCTTAGTAATAGGGTCCCCGTTTTACCCTTTGGGTACGGAACCCTACACAACAACAAATAACTCTCTCTCTTTCTATCTTCAGTAACTTAATATATCACCCTCTCAACTTCCGTTCGCTCGCATCCGTAACGCTCTCGTCACGCATTCACCAGCTTACTCCCCAAGTCAAGCGTGCGTAAAGAAGTTTCACTTCCATAAACTCACTTTTGCATTTATAAAGTAAGTTAGGATGCATTTTTACATGCAGTAGGTACATATTAAAAAAAAACAGCATGTTTAGATTATCTCCAATATTATTTATTTTCTAACTTCTGACATAGTTCTCACTGAATTATGAAAAGTTATGGTTACAACTTTTCAATACCACGCTTATCCGTTGCAGCTAGATGAAAAGCAAACTTCCGAATTTATAAGTAAAAATAATACCAGTAGGATTATTCCGCTCCACGAATTATAAACCGTGTTTATATTTATTTAAAGTTCCCAGAGAGTTAGCTGGGCTGCTTAAATATTATGTTCAGTATCCGCAAAGGGTTTGTTGATTTTAAAATTACGGCAAACAAGGTAAAGTTAAACAGCCTAAGTCAATTAATAACTATATTATGACCATACAATAAGTACACCTCTGCCTAGCCCTTCGGGCTTACAGGGGTGATGTTATGTTAGGTTATTAAGGCTTTTGCTACATAGAAAGCGGGATAACGTAACGTAACACACTTTCTTTCAAAAACCGAAGTATTTTAAAGGAAACTCGTAATCTTTAGCTTCATGTGTTTGAAAAGTTCCTCTGCTCGACAACGTAAATGACGCATTGAATGTTGTCGAATTGTCAAAATAACAGGCATTGTTAGTGTGTTACACAATAACCTAAAATCGCGAAAAAAAACACAGCTGTTCGCTACATTACACGAGTTATTCGAATATAAATTTAAAGAAGACCTGATTTTTTTTTCGTGATTTTAGGTTTGGTCCCATAGTAAAAGTTGTTCATAATAGTGAGTAAAATGACCCCTTAAGAGGTTGTGCGTTAATTCTGGGACATGTTGTATACACAACATCCCTTCATCAACCGTCGGGTAGTAGCCCACCGCCACCAGACACGACACCCGTCTGGTCGTAGGATCCTCCCTTTTTTAAGGAGGATGAGTGAACTTTACACCCTGTTCCTCATACCTCTATACGCATTCGTTTTTAGGGTTCCGTACCCAAAGGGTGAACCGGGACCCTATTACTAAGACTCCTCTGTCCGTCCGTCTGACACCAGGCTGTATCTCATGAACCGTGATAGTTAGACAGTTGAAATTTTCACAGATGATGTATTTCTATTGCCGCTATAGCAACAAATACTAAAAACACACACACATAACATCACGCCTGTACTCCCCGAAGGGTTAGGCAGAGGTGTACCTATAGTACACCCTCATACAAACACAAAAAAAAAACAGAATAAAATAAATATTTATGGGGGCTCCCATACAACAGACATGATTTTTTTGCCGTTTTTATCGATAATGGTACGGAACCCTTCGTGCGCGAGTCCAACTCATACTTGGGTGGTTTTAATTATAATACTAGCGACCCGACCCTGCTTCTCATGGGCACAGTGTACAGATAAAAACATCGAGTTTTCTGTGCTCTATATTATGTTATGTACACATAAACCTTCCATAATAAATGCTTTCAATAATTGCCAAATCCGTATCAAAATCCGTGTTAGCAAACTCTACCCGTCTTATTACAAAACAAGGTTTATGTTCAGACCCAGGTTTAAACCATGGAGCCATTATTGAATTTCGAACTATATTCCGCCTATGGTAAAGTTCCTAATACAAAACTGACAACTTAGTACCGAACTAACTTTTCAGTTTTGTATAAAGAACGGTATTTCAATCACAGTTACGTTCTTATTACAAAAACTGGCTGCATGGTTTAAGCCATGTCAAAATATAAATCTTGTTTTGTAATAAGACGATACAAGTTTAGATGATCTATGTCACACAGACAGACACGTAAAGCGACTTTGTTTTATAATAATATGTAAAATAATATGACGTGTAGCCCCGCCTATTTTTGTTACGAAGTTACTGGAATCACCGAAAAGGTCGTATAAGAGTGACACTCAACTGGCTGCTGGATTTTCTTGGCGGGAAAGTGAAGCGTCATGTTAGCAGTTTTGTTTTATTTTCAAAAATTTGTGTTTAGCCGAATATTAATGTGTAATAGTGGTGGATTATTAACCATTAAGTGTTCGTGAACCTGCATTAATGTAGGCAAATGTATCAAAACAGTGCAACATCACTTTAAGTTCTCTCAAGAAGTCCGCGCGAGGTTTCAGTAAAGTGCCGCGTCTTTACTTAAACTCAAGGGGAGCGGGGCGGGATATCATCAATCATCTTTATCATGCATTGAGTGGAGTTCATTTCATAATTATTTTTAAATAACTTTGTACTTGCTACCTAATTTTACATGACACTGGCTAAATGCACAAACCGTGCGAAGCCAAAAAGAAAAAAAAAAAAAAAAACTGGCTGCTGACAGTCACACCAGCAGAGCATCGCATCGATGTTTGCGTGGCGGCTGTCTTCTGATGACAGAAGATGACGTCAAGAAAGCCGCTGTCGGTCGTACCACGTCCACGACGAACTGCTATATTCGCCGGAATATAGCAGAGGAAAGGACTGAATATCGAGCCTTGTGCCGACAAGGCTCGATATTCAGTCCTTTCCTCTTTTTAGTGTATATTAATGATCTACTCCATTTATTAAAAAATCACAAATGGTGTTATTTGCTGACGATAATTCCTTGATTTTTAAGGTAGATAAACGTGCTACAAATTTTGACGACGTAAATAATACTGCAGGTCCAAAATTGGTTCACTGCCAATAATTTAGTATTAAATGGAAAAAAACCTAAGTGCATACGATTTTCTTTACCAAATGTAAAAAGTATTGATTATCAGATAGTATTGAATCAAGAGAAACTAGAATTCGGCGATAAAACTGTTTTCCTGGGGATTACGCTCGACTCTAGGCTTCAATGGGGTCCTCATTTAACATCTCTTGCAGGACGCCTAAGTTCAACAGCATACGCTGTCAGAAAAATCCGTCAATTTACTGATGTAGATACCGCGAGGCTAGTATATTTTAGTTACTTTCATAGTATCATGTCTTACGGTATTTTACTTTGGGGACGGACTGCAGACATCGAGTCAATTTTTATTCTGCAGAAAAGAGACATCAGAGCCATATATTATCTCCGCAGGTGCGATTCTCTTAGGGAACTGTTTAAGGATATTAACATCATGACGGTGCCTTGTCAATATATCTATGAAATGTACGTAAGAATTTTTTTACATATTTTTAGTAAAAGAGGCGAAAGACATAATTATAGTACCTACTAGAAGTAGGGATCACATCGCTGATAGAAATGCTTGGCTCAATGCTGGTCCAGCTCCACAACCTCAACTAATTGATTAACATTTGAAAATACTGTTGGAGCTGCTGAAGATTGTAAGACTATTTTTTCATTGTTTAAACTCAATGTACAATAGAGCTACCATTTACCGGGTAATACGTCTTTCATTGACTTGAATATGCCCTGGCGGCTGAGTGTATGTCATGCTCACTCAGATGTCTCGCTGATGGTGGCGTGTGTGTTGGATCATTTAGCTCCCTTTAAAATGGTTGAGCTGAATGGTGCTGATCCATGCGTCATGTTCGTGAACGGGCGCTGTCAGTTGGGACTGGCCATCTCTTAGCTGCCACGGCTTATTTTTAATTATTTTAGTTTTGCATTGTTTTTTTTTATCACAGACGCTTCTGACGTTTTGCGTCGTTCTCACATGTATAATTTCAATATGAATGATGTAACCAATACTTTGTATCAAATATTTTATTTTTAAAGTGTCCGAGGAGTTTCTTACCCGATCTTCTCCATAGGAACCTACTATTTGGAGTGGGCAACTAGCTCCATATTTGTAACTGACCGACTTCTTGACAATTCAAAAGTGCCTGTAAATGGTTTAATTGAAATAAATGCTTTGAGTTTGAGTTTGACAATCCTGATGATATCGAAGCTGCTGAACCACTATTACGATGATCACTTCTGGTAGAGGCGTCATCTATCCTGCGCCGTTATGATAAATGATAAATGATTTTTATTTCTGTAAGTAGGTTTGTACAAACACTTTTACACGTCAGTCATATTTTTAAAACTAGATGAGGTCGGCGTTTCCTATCTGACTACTCTGAGAAGAAAGGCCGAAACAAACTCAGAGGTCACAGTCTCTTTTAAAGTCCAGACATAATCTTGGTCAGATCATGTGAAGGCCATGTAGATTGGTGTCTGAAATGGTCTTTTGAGGAAAGAACCACGCAGATTGAGTGGACCTGACCAGTCAGTGCACGCATTTGTCAGTAATCGTGCAGCTCTACTCAGAACTTAAGGAGCTCAACGATGCGACGATCAATACCAAAGAAAGGACATTTGGGTAGGCCGCTTTAATGACTCAAACTGCCAGACCATGATTAACACTAACTGAGAATAAAAGACAAAGTGAAAATAAAAATAAAAGAGCAATAACCCACATAGTCTTCACATTCACAATAATTAAAAAAAATATAATACTTTACAAGTAAATAATCATGTCATTACGTATATATTACGTTACGTATATAAAATAATAAAAGTTAGCAAAAAAAACATCAAACAATATAATAACAATAAAAATAAACCACTTCAATAATTAAAAATTGGAGCATCTCAATCCCAAGCCTTTTTGTCCTCAATATAATCTTTAACGGTATAAAAAGATTTCTGACACAACTTACGTTTAATGAATGATTTGAATTTATTAAGGCTTAGATCTTGAACGTGGCTTGGAAGTTTATTATAAAAGCGTATACATTGACATCGGAACGAGCCACCTATTTTCTTGAGCCTTGTTGTAGGTACAACAAATTTATGTTTGTTTCTAGTATTTATATTATGGATATCACTGTATTTTTTAAACAATTTTATATTTTTATGGGCATATAAAAGATTTTCAAAAATATACTGAGAAGGTACAGTCATTACATTAATCTCCTTAAATTTCTCTCGGAGAGAGTGTCTTGGACTTAATTTATAAACTGATCGTACAGCTCTTTTCTGCAAAACAAAGATATTCTGAATGTCGGCGGCATTTCCCCACAACAGAATACCGTACGACATTACACTATGAAAATAGGCAAAGTACACTAAACGGGCTGTCTCTATGTCAGTTAAATTACGAATTTTTCTAACAGCATATGCTGCGGAGCTTAGCTTTTTAGACAGTTTATCTATATGTGGGCCCCACTGAAGCTTAGCATCCAAAGTTAAGCCCAAGAATACTGTGCTTTCTTCAGGATTCAATTCTTCGCCCTTTATCAACACATCAGTTTTCACCTGCCTAACGTGAGGTAGCGTAAACTTAATGCATTTGGTTTTTTTTTCATTTAGAAGTAAATTATTAACATTGAACCAGTGAACTACTTTTGAGATCGCGCTATTTACATCGTCAGTAACCAGTTAAGATTACAACAAATCCTTACAATAACTTCACCCTAGTTGATGTACCGTTAACATTATGTAAACAGTCTCATTCATTATAGACATAGTTTATTCAGAACCAGTTAACTTCAGTTAACATAAGTTAATAGCAACCATAATAATAGTGATTTTAGGAGTGGATTCATCCAGTCAACATTATTGTAGACCGTTTAGATCTTTGTAATAATACTTGGAGGATTTAGTCAAGCGCATGTCAAACGCTAAGGAACGCGACTGTGTTCTAAAACAGATCTAGCGAAGCGTAGTTTGCTCAATCTTACTAAATTAGGTGGTACACAGTTCAAATCAGAGTGGTTTTTAAGACGCATTTGTACGATATTTGTGTTTATTTTAATCTCCATCGTTTTCTTTTAAAGCAGTTTTTATTGTCATTTGGTGAAATATGTACCTCAATAAGACCAATTTGTAGTTGGGGTCGGGTCCCTGCACTGCAAAGATGAACATAAGATGCACGCATGAAAATGTTAGTGCATCTATAATTATATTCAACATTCGCGGAAAAGACTAACCCCGAATGCGAACTAATTTAAAGTAATTTACTGCTGTAAATGGGCCTTTAAGCAACCTCATCTTCAGAAACATCATCATGACACTTGGACCTATCGCTTTTTATCAAGAGCAAATCTCACCCCGAGTTATATTCAACTGACAGCAGAAAAGCCTCTTTGAAAAATTACACTTCACTCGACTTAGATGAAGAACATGATTGTACCACCGCAGATTAGATTTGTATGTACAGCTAGGAACAAACTTATAACACGACACGCCACTCGACTCGAATGACGTGCGCTCATTGGACGAATTATGTTATACGTGGCCCGTGCTGCTGTTTATTCTCATCGAGAGACCTCGGTGTGAGCGGAGTGTAACAAATGTGTTCCTGACTTACGTTCCCAGTGCTCTTAAATTCAGTTATGCCAATTTTGTAGAGATAAAACTTTTGTTTGTGTACATTCAGTTATAAAGGACGAAAGTTTAAATGTAAGACATAAATCTTTTACAACGATAGCCCGCATTGTCTTCGAAATAAAAACAAGAATAAAATTCGAGTTTTGCAGTAAAATTTCACAAGCTTTTGCAAAGCTACAATACGCTTTAAAACCTGATATTTATAACTAATCTGAATAAAATATTTCAATTTCTTGTCTGCGTTACCACTGACTACAGTAATAATATAAGGCTATGTTCAGGCTATACAAAATTGTTTTAAATAATTATACCTTTCAATACCATTTGACAAGAACTGGCTGTGTGCTATTCTGTAACCATCTCACCGTTGAAACTGACGAATTGCGCGTGAACATTTTGTGAATTATGAGCAGCCAATGAAGATTTGAATTGCTTATAATGTACAGCCCAAACGTCGATATTTTTAACGTTATACAGATAAGCCTTCTGGAATAAATCCTGTAAATTATGGTAAAACTGCGTCAAAATCCACCGTGTGTGCGTCGTGTCTGTGTGAACACTTACTTCTTCTAATCTAGAAGAAGTAAGTGTTCACACAGACACGAATAGTGTGACTTTGCTTTTGTACTGTGTAAGTATAGAGGTACGAGGAACAGGGTGTAAAGTTCACTCATCCTCTATAGAAAATGGAGGATCCTCCGACCAGACGGGTGTTGTGTCTGGTGGGCAACTGCCCGACGGTTGATGTCGCTATGTTGTAACTTGTATTTAAGTTGCACGGCAAACTCTGCTTGTGCGATGCAGGATTTTACGTGACGTCATGTGTGATGCGTAGTTCTCATATGGCGATGTAGATGCCGCCACTTATGTATACAAGATATACTCGTAGATCATCATTTGCCTAGCTAGAATATTTTAAAACCATTTTCGTTTATTAATAGTTTTAGCTTAGCAAAGGTCTTTAGCCTCATAATGATATGAATAAGATGTATATTTAAAAGAAACAGCCAGATACACGAGCTAATTTTAGAAATATTTTTTTTTTTTACTGTTTGGCCTGTGGAGTGGCTACGTTATCACATCAAAGCGACGAAGATCTTAGAAAATTAAAAGTCTATCTGACTAGCCTTTTCCCAACTGTGTTGGGGTCGGCTTCCAGTCTAACCTGATGCAGCTGAATACCAGCATTTTACATGACGCGACTGCCTATCTGACCTCGACAACCCAATTACTAGGTAATACGATACCCCTTGGTAAGACTAGTTGTCAGACTTTCGGGCTTTTGACGACCAGTAACGACTCTCAAAGAGCCACGAATGACAGCCGGGACCAACAGCTTAACGTACTTTCCGAGGCACGGAGGGGTCTTGGTATGTAAAGATGGTCACCCATCCACATCCATCAAGATATACTCGCAGATAATTTTAGTATAGATCTGCGTGTTGTGCAATTGCACGATATTATGTCCTAATATCCTGTTCCGAGCCTTATTGATTGGTGTAACGTACCGGCGAACTGCCATGGGATCAATACTCACTAATTTTATTAAAGCAAAAGTTTGTTTGACCGTACCACGTTTACAGCTCCAGTGTTCAACTGAATTCGATAAATTTTGCATAAATTCATCCATTCACAAGTTTCAATCCTAGATCAAGTAGTTTTCAGGGAATTAGACAAGTAGGATTATTCATTATTCATGTGGATTTCAACTCGTATTGCTCCAGAGCTGGGATTAGAGTATCATACATCCTTCTACAATCATTTCTGCTGAACCAGGGAGACATCTAACATGTCTTTTTCTACGCGATACTTATATTTCCTTCCATACCTATGATTTGTAGGTTTTTCCCACCTCTATTCCACGATATCGTTACAGGATATTAGGATACACGTGCTACAACGCAGGAGCGTCCTCCCGTCTACGACAAGAAAAAACGGCCACAATTCCGTAATTATTACTGTAATGGTCATGAAAAGCCTATAAGTCGCAGATAACGTTTACAAGCTAATATAGAAAAGTAATGATAGTGGACGTACGTATGTTACATAGGTATGATACGTTGCAGTGGGCAGACTCCTTTATATACTTACGGAATGGCCATGGGACGTCTGATATGAGAGTCGGTATTCGGACATTTCAAAACGGAGAGAGCAGGATACCTAAAACGGCCACATTAAGCTTTCATTTCCTGAATTCCCAGCAGATCATTAGCAATTCTTCTCATTTTCGTAAAATGGTGATACACATTAGCTGAATCCTATTCAATTCAATTCGTAACAGAACCATACTTGGTCTGGAAAATGGCGAGTTAAAGCAACTGACTAATCGGTAAAACTGACCAATCAGTGAAACTGACTAATCAACGAAAATGGCGAATTAAATAAACTGACTACTGAGGGAAACTGACCAGTGATACGCGGACTCGTAAATAGTGAAACAAAAATAACACCGTAATTTTTTCGGTTATTTTTCTTTAGAGTTTTTATTAATCAAATTAGTTTTTAATTTTTTGTTTCTGCAGTTTAAATGTTATTTCATTGTAAAATATTTACAATGAAAATAAAGATAAGACCTGAAAAGAGAAAGTAGAAACAATAAAAACTTAATAGGCTGGCACCCTCTACAATACCTAGTAGATTGTTATACAAAGGGCTAAAATTACCCATTATTGTATACGAGGTAGTTTTACTCCCGCGAGGGACAAAATATAAACCGAGTTATAATGGGTTCTTTGCGCCGTGTGTTACACTCTACTTTTCACTACGATTGCGAGAAAATACAATAATCCAATACACCTTGACGGCAACAGATTGAAAATAATTTATTTTCCTTTCTCTTCCATCTGCTAATACGGGTCTCCATTCTCACTAAATGAAGACATTTTCACTGTTGTAAAATAAATTACGGTCACCAATTCAATTTGTAATTCGAGAAAAAGCATTCTAAAGATTTCGCGAAAATGCCTTTTTTTATTTCTTCTGAAGCCGCAACCAACGAACATTGATACTCACCTACGGCGAGGCCGCAACGCAGTTCACGCATTCTACCGAAGAATTCGCCGCATTTACTTCCATTAAAAAAAAAAAAATGTTTTTATTTTTTTATGAAACAGTCATAAGTCGAGTCTATATTCATGATTATTTTACTTAAGGTAAATTAAAATTTTCTTACCTTTATTGCTATTTGCAGGTCAGTGTCAGGTTGTATCTTAATCACAATATGATTTGTGACTATGTCAGATATGAATTTACATAATTATAATCATTAAAATCCACCTACAGCTACCTACAGCTGCGGATTCACCTTAAGAATAATGACTTTTTCGTTTTTGTAAGCTCGTTGGTAACAAACAAAAATTAAAAAAAAAAAAACTTTTTCTCCTTGACAATATGCTATTTGAGCCCCGCTCTGGTACGCAAAAATGACGGACTTTTTGAGCAAGAGGAGTGAAAAGGAGGTTTTAATTTGTCCCTTGAGTTATGTTATGTCAACATCAACAGTACGTGCGTAATTTAAAACTTCGAAACCTATCATTAGAAGAGTAGTAAATTCTTTGTTCAACTTTAGTATTTCGTGCGAGTTGGATATTTTATCATTACCACGTTTTTACCTGAGTTTTTTCAAAACATCCAGTGTAACTCGTGACTTACTATAACTGGATGGATGTTTTGAAAAACCTTTGCATGACGGATTCTAAAACTATACAGCAGAATTTGACCACAAATTTGATTGACTTTTTTTTTTAGTTTGAATTAAATTTAATTAAATGTTTTTTTTTTTATTTGTTTTTTTTTGTTTTTTTTTTTTTATGGTCTGTAGCAAATCTTTTGGTGTGGTAAAGACCATCAAACTGAACAACTTTCTCCATGGGACCAACATCGTAATCGTAAAAGCTGAAATCATCATGATTCCCCTTGGGAAGACTGCTTGTTAGATTTTCGTGCTTCTGACGACCTGTAACGACCATCAAAGATCCACGTATGACAGCCGGGACCAACAGCTTAACGTGCTTTCCGAGGCACGGTGGGGTCTTGGTATGTAAAGATGGTCACCCATCCACGGACCAACCGCGGCAAGCGTAGCTTAACCTGATCGATTTGCCCGTGCGGCTGTTATAACTTAGCCACAAGACTCTGCGGAAACATTATGAACTGTCCTATACAAAACTTAAATATTTACTGGCCTCAAATGTATAGGACGGCTGATTATTTTTTCGCGATTACGTAGTTCATGCCTTGGAGACAGTTTCACTCACAAATAAATTACCATCTATTTGATACATGCTGCTCTTTAAAACTATTCCTTACTTCAAAACTACGAAAAACAAAATACACAAAACAGCCAACTAATTAGAATTTAAACTATTAAAACAATTTGTAGCTCGCGTTTCCAACATTTGACAATACAGGTTCATTAATAAATAACGGTAGACTACGCAATTAAGTTAATTATTATTTTACAGGCGGTTATAACTAATAACATCTAGTTTTATAACTAAATTACACGTTATAACAATATTAATTTTACCAGAAAGGGCAATTTAATTACTTTAGGTATATCGGGGATCCCATACAACAACTAATTATACGGAAGTTTGAAGTGATTCTATGTACCTAACTGAAAGGTCAACCCTTTGGTCAGTATGCCGTAAAAAAATATTAACAATTTGTGTTCAAAAGGGAAGAAAACATTATCCTTATCCTCTTCAAATTATACTGCAATAACAGCACATTGCAAACGAATATTATTTTAGTTGATAGGAAAGCAATTATCATAGAAGTTTATGAGCTGAAAGCTGAAATGTCTGGACGCATTGGCGTAGCCTAGGGCCCCAACTAAACTATTTAAAATCGTTTGTTCTGTATTCGTCGTTATCCGAATTCGACGTAAGTACTCCAGATTTGTCGTAATCCTCCAGTCTGAGTCTGAGAGCACCTTCAGTAGAGATTATCTGAGCTTTTCTGCCTTTAATTAATAAATTTCGATTCTTAGTACTGTTTAACTTCAGTTTTAAGTCTAAATATAGTGCTTGATATAATTGGAGACTGATATATTGTGAAAATTAAATAAATACTTAATAACTAATTACAATTGAGTGTGATTGAAGACTACCTCCTCCAATACCTGCCTCCTCTCGCCTACGCCTCTGGGAGGCCTCTGATACCAGTGGCAGACTGGTCGTGTGAAGAAAGCCGTGGCAGCTGATCTATACCGGCTGCTGAACACTCCCTCAATCGTAGGGAGGCCTGGGCTCTCCTCCTGTTGAACGTGAGGCAGTACCTCCGCTCTCCTGCAGCGACTTAACTAAAGATCATCTCTCTGCTGTGCTCACTCCTGGACATCATATAGCTTACATATAATTTATCTGACATCGTACATTTCCTCTCCTGAATAGATTTGCCTCCTCCTGCCTATCCAACTGAGGGACATTGACGCTGTGGTCCCGTCCTATTCCTGTCCTGAAGCCGGCTGGAGATCCTGTTCCCGTACCTGCTATCCTGACTCCAAGCCTCTGAAGATCTAATTCCTTTTATATTTTTTATTATTTCTTAATTTTTTAACTTGTGGCCTGGCTCTCCGGCCAACCGTAACGTTACAACTTGTTGGGAATTCCCCAGTATTTTTTCAAATAAGTTGCCATTATTAAAGTCGCGTTCCTGGAATCTGGTTTATCTATATTCCGAATATGGGAGAAATTTCCACTAGTTCAATTTATAGTTTGTAAGTCAGAGTCCGAGGGGCCGCCTGAGCTTGGGGGCCCCGGGGCACTGCCCTGTCTAGCCCTCTGGTAGCTACGCCACTACTGGACGACAAAACATGGCAAATTTTAAATGCAATTTCATGGTATTCTGATTCTTTTATGGCGTCGGTTGGACACCGCTTAGATGCTGCCCTACCGCCACGTAGACGCAATGTTAGCGTCGTCGCGTAGACGTGACTGTATCGAAATAAAGTCGCGTTGACACCGCGTAGACGCTGCGCTCGCGTCGCGTATATGAGACTGTATAGAAATAAAGTCGCCGTGCTAACGTAAGTACGTACTTGCGTTGGAAAATCGCCTTCGCTAGCTGAAAATGGTACGATAACGTCTGATAAACGACTGTTCTTACTTACTGAAAGATTTGTTCTGAACTGTCCAACAACTCATTGAACCATATAGCGTATAGCATAAATACGTTGCCCTCACGCCACGCGACGTCACTTTAGGTCACGTGACACGCTTGATATGGACGAGACCAAGCCGCTGTACAACGGATTACGATGGAGACTTATTACATAAAAATAAATGTGTCTGCAAGAACGAGATGGAGATGGAGCAATATTGCACATTTTATTTAGTATGAATTCACCTGTTCGACTGTATTGTTTTCGATTCTTTATATTCTTATAATAATTTTAGAATGATGATAGTACCTAATATACTCGTAGATGAGGTTTTTTAAGTTTTGTTTGTGTAGTGATGGCATCTTTTTGTAGTGGTTGTGCTACTTGACGATAGATGGTGTTAAATTCAGTAAAGGAATTACCTACGTGTATTTACTTTATTGATAAGTGAGAAGTTAAAAGCGGCTTCGCTTCAGCTTCTCTCTTACAATAATTTACACCTCGCCGCTGAAGCATATACAAGGTCAAATTATATCAGACTGGCAATTATATCACAAACGTAATGTTTATTGATATTTTATAATAACAATAAAACAATAAACCGGTCAAGAGCGAGTCGCGCGCACCGAGGGTTCCGTACGTATAATTATGATGTTGATGATTTCTGAAAAACTGTGCTATTTAAAGACATCGTTTTATTTTTCCTTTAATCTTTACATAAACTTCTATCACATAGAATAATTTCAGATTTTTCTATGCAAACTTCGGAGATATGGGGGGGGGACGGTATTTTTTTTACATTTTATGTCAAAAATCGGAAACTATACTGCCTAAAAAAAATGTTTGATAATGTGCAAACAGCGCTCTTTCATATGATACCCCTAGTAGATAAATGCCCTAGTAGCCCCACTTCAAATTTTTAAGACCCCCTTTCAGTCCCATTTGCATTTTTTTTTTTTTATTTCTTTTTTGTTTACAAAATAGTTGGGCAAACGTCATCTAACACTATTCTAAATTTCAAGTTGATAGCATTAGTAGTTCTTGAGAAACCCAGGTGTGACAGACAGACGGACAGACAAACAGACAGAGTTAGTCTCACCATAAGGGTTCCTTTTACCATTTTGGTACGGAACCCTAAAAATATAGTTTCTGAACTCATAATTTCAAGTACTTAACTACAGCTGATAACGGGGGTCAACAGCTGCTGATAGTGTGGTTAGGTACTCACGAGAAATTATAAATTAAGAAAATCTTTTATTTATATCGTCATTATCGTGAAATTTCGCCAGCTAAATAAATTTGACCTATAGGTATGATTAATGACCTAATGCCTGCATAGACAGCTAACTTAGGTTCATCATTCATCACCATGTCAGCCGAAAGATGTCCACTGCTGGACAAAGGCCTCCCCCAAGCACCGCCATGGTCTTCACAGGTCATCGGTCCACCTTGTGAGAGGCCTTCCGATGTTTAGGTTACGCTTAGATGAAGCTGCACACCGAACGAGCTAAAATATACACACATGAATGTGGTATTATGAATCCGTTGCACGGCTAAGAGCCCGGCACAGTCTGGCATAAATTATCTTTATTGGCAATACTCTCCATGTTATTGCAGAGCTCGTCCACATAGCAGCAGAGATTAATCTGGCGCAGACCACAATAAACTGAAGAGATAAATAAATAAATGAATAATATTTTTTATTTCAGAAAAAACACGTTTGCGGTTCACAAAAACAATATTCAAAGTAAAAATGGAACATTTCAGAAATAAGAGTAGGTATCGTTGGTGTCTGTACTAAATAAATAATAAATAATAAATTCATTGAAAAAATCATTGTATCACAAACACCAGCGCCACCAAACTAAGTTAAATAAAATAAAAAACCGAACGTGCTACATGGTGAACTTGTTGAAAATATACAAAATAAACGGTAGAAGTAATAACAAAATAATTTAAAAAAAAATCAATAAAAAACAAACAATAATATAAAATAACCTTATAATTAAACTTATATTGAAATATTTGTGTGTGCACAAGAGAGCATTGGTGAGTGATTATGTATTGTGTGAGTGTATGTATGAGTGTATGTTTGAGTCTGTGTTTTTGAAATATCTCTATTTGATTGTTTTGAGAAGATCTTCAATCTCCTGGTAATTTAACTTTAGTAATAGGCTTAGTAATTATTTTTTACACTTGTTTTTGTAAGGGTATGCATGAATGCTATTTTATTAATACGGTTGTAGAGACGAGAGCTATTTATATTAAAATTTCTACTGGCGAGAGCAGTTCTAAGCGACTAATTCGCACACTATGTCCTTCCTGCGCTTGTTGTTCGGCTGATATGGTATTGTAGCATGCTTACGCTTGACGATCTGAAGCACATAGAGCAAAGAATTGCTTAAAATGAAATATTCAAACTAATAATTTACCGATTTTTTTTTTTATTAATTATTATTCAATTTATATTTTTTAAACAGATGGTACAGCTACCTGCGATTGACTTTGTGGCGGCCTCAATATCGCCACATGCGCACTACGCGGCACACTGACGTCACGCAAAATCCTGCATCGCGCAAGCAGAGTTTACCGCGCGACTAGTATATAAATACATCGTCCCGACATCAATCATCGGGCAGTACACCCTGTTCCTCGTACCTCTATATTATAACATCAAGAATTTACGTAAAAACATACCTATAACTTATTCAAATCCGTTTATAACGACATTGCTTAGAACGACGAAATTTTGAGGTCCCAGCATTACTGTTTCCTAACATAGTTTATGGATATAGCGAGAATCGGGTAAAACAACCGTAATCGGACGGTCCCTTTGAAGTCGTTATAAACGGTTTTGACTGTATTAACGAAAATTCATACTTTTAATTAAGTCCATACTCTGTTGTGTTCTGTTTTGTCGGATAGTCAGAAGCCCAAAAAAGCCTGACAACCAATCTTATGGAGACCCCAATTTTATGGATAATTTTTCTCTTTTATATAGGTTACTAGCTGCGCCCCGCGGTTTCACCCGCGTAAGTCTCGATCCTGTGGGAATATCGGGATAAAAAATAGGCTATGTCTTAATCCAGGGTGTCAGCTACCTCCATACAAAATTTTATTAAAATTGGTTTAACCGTTTGAGCGTGAAGAAGTAACAAACATACACACACTCACAAACCTTCGCCATTATAATATTAGCGTGATGTTTTCCGCGGAGCTTGTGGCTAGGTAATAACAGTCGCGTAGGTCGATCCATCAGGTTAAGCTACGCTTGCCGGGGTTGGTCCGTGGATAGGTGACCATCTTTACATACCTAGACTCTTCCGTGACTCGGAAAGCACGTTAAGCCTTTGGTCCCGGTTGTCATTCGTAGATCTCTGACAGTCGTTACGGGTAGTCGGAACCCCAAAATTCTGAAATCCCATCTTACTAAGGGGTATCGTAGACCCCAGTCTGGGTTGTGAGGTCTGCTCAGTTGCTCCATGTAAAATACTGGTATTCAGCTGCATCCAGTTAGACTGGAAGGCGACCCCTCTGTTTTGTAATACTTACCTATAATAAGAACAAAAGTTAATACGTTTGTTAAACAAAAAAAAACGATCCATATTATTTCGCTCAATTTAAACGAATTTTATCAAAGAACACAAACATTTTTACAGAATATGTTAAAGTCAAGACCATGCTGAATCTACTTATTTAAAATCAATGTTTATTATGTTACAACAGTGCTAGCAACAAAGTTACGTGCGATATGTAGGCAGCTTCATAAGTTGAGCGCTATGAAAAAGTTAGTCATGTGAAATTATAATCAATGTTAGCTTAGAGTTAAGATTCAACAGTCATATGGATTTAATCTAGGGATGTCACTACCAACATTCAGAAAATATAATTTAATGTTTAAATTGACGGAAAATATATAGCTATTTATGTGACTTAGAGATACCCACTTAGTTCTTCCGGAGTTGTACAAGTGGAATCTAAGACCCGCTTGTACCCTAAATCATTAAAATGCATTTGGTTCTAAACGTACCCATTTAAAATCAGGGACCATTTTGGTTACCCATTGAAAGGGTTTTCGATAGGGTTTTTCTAAGTGGTTAATCAAAAACCCATACGATATGGGTAACCCTTTTGAACGGCTTAAATAAAATTTTGGTTACCCGTTGAAAGGGTTTTTGATAAAAATCCATACGGTATGGGTAACCCTTTTGAACGGCTTAGTTTAAGCCATTCAAAATTACCCACACCGTATCGACGTCGCCCACACCGTATCTTCGTCGTTTCTAAAATGGTAACCAAAATGGTCCCTGGGTAGAATAGAGATAGAATTGGTCATGCTACGCGTGCTTGGCGGATATCGAAATAACATAATTTTATGATTTTTTTCATGTCACTGGGTTTCAAGTAGGTATAGAACTCATTGAATGGGTTATCATGTAACCCTTTCACTGGGTTTCAAGTATAAAACCCATTCAATGGGTTATCATGTTACCCTTTCACTGGGTTTCTAGTATAAAACCCATTCAATAGGTTACATCATGATAAAGGTAACCCATCGAATGCGTTACCCCTGTTTAAAATATCGTTCAATTTCTTTCAATCGTTTAAAGCGCAGGCCACACTGGAACGAAGAGAAACGAAGTTAAGTTCGTTTCGCTTCGTAAGTATGGAAAGTTCAAAACCCATATAAAATGTGTACTTATCAAAAAAGCATAATATTATAAGATTAAAGACTACGTTGAAGACAAGGAAGTTTGGCAATAATTCCTTTTGCACATGCGGCTTCCCTGGTACCTCATTAAAGGCAAAACTATGTAAATGTCTATTAATTGCTCCCAAATGGGACCGGCAAGTGAAAGCTGATCTCAGATGGCGCCACTACTATACGAACCTTTGTTATTAAGCGAGATAAACATTTACACGCTTCGGATTTCTTTTTTGCGTTGATTTCTAGACAATTTTCCGATTTAGAAAATGTATTCCACTTTTAGTTAAGAAATAGAGGCGCCTCGTTACGTGGAAGGAAAGCAAACCTAATTGAAAGGTAATTTGTTGTTCCTAAATTCCTTCATATTTTTATCATTTTATAGTCTTTAAACTTGCTTCATGGTATATTGAATGTTTACTTAGAATGGTCACTATAGTGTATATAGTGATAACATTGTATCATTCTAATAATAACTTTAAACGAAGGAATTTAACCTTTCTGTCGTGTTAGAAAGTTTGAGGTTATATTTTAAGTCTGGATGATATTATCATCCAGACTTAAAATAATCTCTGATGAGAATCAGCAACACAAAGACCGATACCGATAGGGCAATTCTGCGAAGAGAGTTAGTTGTATTGGTTATTTTAATGATAATAATTCTGTAAAGCCATATATGTTACGTCCGCGAATCATATTTAGATCAACATACAACCTGACTGACTGAGGGGGTACTTCTTGGCGGGAAAGTGAAGCGTCATGTTAGCAGTTTTGTTTTATTTTCTAAAATTTGTGTTTAGCCGAATATTAATGTGTAATAGTGGTGGATTATTAACCATTAAGTGTTCGTGAACCAGCATTAATGTAGGCAAATGAAACAAAACAGTGCAACATCACTTTAAGTTCTCTCAAGAAGTCCGCGCGAGGTTTCAGTAAAGTGCCGCGTCTTTACTTAAACTCAAGGGGAGCGGGGCGGGATATCATCAATCATCTTTATCATGCATTGAGTGGAGTTCATTTCATAATTATTTAAATAACTTTGTACTTGTTACTTAATTTTACATGACACTGGCCAAATGCACAAACCGCGCGAAGGGAAAAAGAAAAAAAAAAAAAAAAAACCTGACACAGACCTGCAAATTGCAAAATTTAATTTCGCGGGTAACTACCACGCGGGATAAAAAATACCGGATAAAAAATATTTATTCCCATACAACAAACGTGATTTTTTTGCCATTTCTATAGATAATGGTACAGAAACCTTCATGCGGGAGTGCGGCTCGCACTTGACCGGTTTTTTATACTTCCGTTCATAGTACCTACGCAGTGTGAACCGAAGTATGAAAAGACGCGGAAGAAAGCTAAACGAACTTAACTTCGTTTCGCTTCGTTACCATTGTGGCTTGGGCTTTAAGTGGACAGATACATTAATTATATTTTAAATACGTTTAGCGCTAAACGGATTTAGTGATTAGTCGTGCAAGCGGGCCTACGTCTTTAAACACAAATCAATCTTGAGGAATTCTTATAGTTGTGCAAATTAAATAATAATATAACAGTTGTATAAATAATTTACCAAATCTTAACCTACATGTTGGTACAAATGGTAGACGAATAACAGCGGCTGAATCTAATTTACAAACTTAAAATGATGAATGATCCAATTACCAACTCATGGGAATACGGAGAATTTAGAAGATCGATCGATAAATGGTCGTCAAAGTCGAACCTACCTTGAAAGGTAGGTACGACCGGCGGGTTTTTTAATGTTTATGTATTTTGTTATGAATAGCAAACTACATAAACATAAAAAAACAATACTTCACCACTTTTCCATACTTACCTACTTTACAAAGAAATATGCATACCTAATTCATTCATTCATTATCATTCCTAAGTCATGGCGCACACTATATGCGACAAGCGTCATCGCCTGTCGTATGTAATCTTATTCCTTCTCTGTGCATGCTGTAAGATTGTGGAACTCACTTCCGCCTAGCATTCGTGATTTAAAAACAATTTTCTCATTCAAATATCGAGTAAAAGAGCACTACCTTTCCTCTCAACTGTGAATATTTATATATAATATTTATATGTTAGTATATGCTTTATGTATTTATTTAGGTTTATGTAAGTTTTTTTTTGCGCTGTGTATGTGTACGTATACGTGTGTAAATTTTATATGTATGTCGGATTGTCTTCTTGTAAACATTAAATGCTGAATGCGACATGTATAAATATAGATATGGGTATATAGGCATATTTAACATTTTAGTTAAAGACTTCGCATATTCATATTTTTCTCTTTTTGTTCTCACACACTATTGTCTACATTTATTTTTCATTTCCTTTCGCAGGTCTGCTGAAAGAAATTTCTTAAGAAATAAGCAGTAGGTACCTTTGTATTATAATTATGTCGTATCTCTCTAATAAAATAAATAAATATAATTTGCGCCATATCTTTTAGCTCGGCTACTAAACGCAACGACAGGCTGTGGCCGACAATTTTCATATATTTTGTTCTAAGCTCCGCACACTTGGCATCGAGTTGCAGAGTCGCAGCGACAAGCTACGGGTGTCGCACGCTCTCGCTACTTGTCGCAGTGACTAGACGCATGACTGATGACATTCACATGCGACAATTCAGTGTCAGTCTTGCTGTGAGCGCTCATGTGTTTGTTTTGCAAATTTCAACATGGATACGTTCGACGTCGATATTTTTTATCGCTCGTCCGATAAAAAATATCGTATGCGTGTCGAATACAAAAAGAACATGATCGCTTCCTGCATGACGTGTGTCGTAACAACTACTCCTAAACGCAAACGACAGCTCTGCGTCTTGGTGCAGTGACCTGATGCAGATGCAAACGACAGCTCTGCGTCTAGGTGCAGCGACAAGACACAGATGTAAACGACAGCTCTGCCTCTAGTTCCAGCGACAACACGCAGATGCAAACGACAGCTAGGTGCAGCGACAAGACACAGATGCAAACGACAGCTCGGTGTCTAGGTGCAGCGACTAGACACAGATTCAAACGACAGCTCGGCGTCTAGGTGCAGCGACAAGACACAGATGCAAACGACAGCTCAGCGTCTAGGTGCAGCGACAAGACACAGATGCAAACGACAGCTCTGCCTCTAGTTGCAGCGACAAGACGCAGATGCAAACGACAACTCTGCGTCTAGGTGCAGCGACAAGAACAGATGCAATAGACAACACTGCGATTAGGTGCAGCGACAAGATACAGATGCAAATGACAACTCAGCGTCTAGGTGCAGCGACAAGACACAGATGCAAAACGACACCACTGCTTCTAGGTGCAGCGACAAGACATAGATGCAAACGCCAACTCTGCGTTTAGGTGCAGCGACAAGACACAGATGCAAACGACAACACTGCGTCTAGGTGCAGCGACAAGAGACAGATGCATACGACAACTCTGCGTCTTGTTGCAACGACTAGACGCAGCAACAAGACGCACAGTTTGCGCTGGCACTAATCCCTAAAGCATGACAATCTTTGAAGCTTAAAACGTGAGCCACTTACAGTCCATGTGCCTGTACCTGTTAGTAAAGTTAAAGCAACGAAACTTTTTATTTATATATTCATAAGATTCAAATTGTTTTCGGGCTCCTAACTCAATTGGAACAGTTGGCTTTGGACGAAGTAGTAAAAAACTTTTGGGACTTTTATTTAAATTAACAGTTAAACGTGACATTTACAGGGTTTATAAAACTACGGTTTTGAAATACGGTCTAGAACTTGATTGACTAACGATTATTGAGATTATTGAGGATCGCCGCCAATTAGAATTACCTGAGCTACTATATTATATCACGCAGGATACGCTCTAGATAATAATTATTGCAGGGCAAAGGCCTCTTAGCAAACAGAGAAGGCACGAGCATTGATCACCACGCTTGGTTTCCTCACGATGTTTTCCTTCACTGATATCAGTAATCAACTCAGCCTCTATCGCAGTCCACTGCTGGACATAGGCCTCTCCCAGGCTGTGCCACAGCACCCTGTCCTCCACCTTCCGCATTGTCTGTCCCAGCCACCTTCTTAAGGTCGTCGGTCCATCTAGCTGTTGGATGTCCCACACTACGCTTGCCTATACGTGGTCTCCACTCCAGGACTCGTCTGCCTCATCGGCCATTGGTCCTTCGAAAAACATGGCCAGCCCACTGCCACTTCAGTTAGCTTACTCTGTTACTCTGCAAGCTATGTCGGTAATCCTGGTTCTTTTCCGGATAATTTAATTCCTGATGAAATTTTCATTGATGTCAGTAATGTCCAAAATAAAATTAGAAAGTACATATGTATTGAAAAAAAGTAACATTGGTACCTGCCCGGATGTTAACCCACAAGCTCGTGCATGTGAGGTCCAGGTCACAGGTCAGGGAACACTCTCTACACACTGAGAACCTACTTACTGTATTAAGTAGGTTCACAGTGTGTAGAGAGTGTTCGGATTTCTAAACATTTTGATGCTATTTTTGAGGTTTTTTGTTTTTTTCTCAAAGCATTTATTTCAATTAAACCATTTACAGGCACTTTTGAATTGTCAACAAGTCGGTCAGTTACAAATATGAAGCTAGTTGCCCATTCCAAATAGTAGGTTCCTATGGAGAAGAACGGGCAAGAAACTCCACAGACACTCTTTTAAAATAAAATATTTCATACAAAGTATTGGTTACATCATTCTTATTGAAAATATACATGTGAGAACGATGCAAAACGTCAGAAGCGTCCGTGATAAAAAAAAACAATTCAAAACTAAAATAATTAAAAATAAGCCGTGGCAGCTAAGAGATGACCAGTCCCAACTGACAGCGCCCGTTCACGAACATGACGCATGGATCAGCACCATTCAGCTCAACCATTTTGAAGGGAGCTAAATGATCCAACACACACGCCACCATCAGCGAGACATCTGAGTGAGCATGACATACTCTCAGCTGCCAGGACATATTCAAGTCAATGAAAGACATATTACCCGGTAAATGGTAGCTCTATTGTACATAGTACTCACACCTGTGTTATGCAATTATATAATACAAAGGTGATTGAGTTTATACAATGAAAAGATAGTCTTACAATCTTCAGCAGCTCCAACAGTATTTTCAAATGTTAATCAATTAGTTGACGTTGTGGAGCAGGACCAGCATTGAGCCAAGCATTTCTATCAGCGATGTAATCCCCCAGCCTATAATATGCCTGCTTGCATAGTGTGCGTTTTATACAAGATTTGAATTTCGTCTCATTCAGTTGAAGTATGTGGGGAGGAATTTTATTATAACATTTTAAACAGTACCCCATGAAAGATGAGTCTACTTTAGCCAGTCTGAAACCTGGTTGAGCTAATAGATCCCTACTTCTAGTACTATAATTATGTCTTTCGCCTCTTTTACTAAAAAGATGTAAATTTTTTCTTACGTACATGATGTTTTCATAGATATATTGACAAGACACCGTCATGATGTTAATATTCTTAAACAGTTCCCTAAGAGAATCGCGCCTGCGGAGATTATATATGGCTCTGATGGCTCTTTTCTGCAGAATAAAAATAGACTCGATGTCTGCAGCCCGTCCCCAAAGTAAAATACCGTAAGACATGATACTATGAAAGTAACTAAAATAGACTAGCCTTGCGGTATCTACATCAGTAAATTGACGGATTTTTCTGACAGCATATGCTGCTGAACTTAGCCGTCCTGCAAGAGATGTTAAATGAGGACCCCATTGAAGCCTAGAGTCGAGCGTGATCCCCAGGAAAACAGTTTTATCGACGAATTCTAGTTTCTCTTGATTCAATACTATCTCATAATCACTACTTTTTACATTTGGTAAAGAAAATCGTATGCACTTAGTTTTCTTTCCATTTAATACTAAATTATTGGCAGTGAACCAATTTTGGACCTGCAGTAGGGCGTTATTTACGTCGTCAAAATTTGTAGCACGTCTATCTACCTTAAAAATCAAGGAAGTATCGTCAGCAAATAACACCATTTGTGGTTGATTTTTTAATAAATGGAGAAGATCATTAATATACACTAAAAAGAGGAAAGGACCCAATATCGAGCCTTGAGGAACACCCATTTTTACTTTTAAACCGAGTGAATTGATACCATTTATTTGAACTAGCTGTTGTCTATCGTTTAAATAAGATTTTACTAAACTAAGCGCAAGTTTTCCAAGTCCGTAATGCTCAAGCTTCAAGAGTAAGGTTTCGTGATCGACGCAATCAAATGCCTTGGAAAGGTCACAAAAGATTCCTATGGCGTCTTGGGCCTCTTCCCACGCGTTAAAAATGTGTCTTAATAAGGTTACACCGGCGTCGGTCGTACAACGTCCTTTGGTGAAACCATACTGTTGATCGTGAAGGATTTTATTCGCGTTGAAATGATTGAGCATTTGATTAAGCATTACCTTTTCAAACACCTTGCTGAAAACCGGCAAAACGGATACGGGTCTATAATTATTTGTGTCTTTACTGTCTCCGGATTTGAAAAGTGGTATTACCTTACTGTATTTCATTAAATCCGGGAAGACTCCTTGATCCACACAGAAATTAAATATTAAGGCTAAGTAAGGCGCTATAGTCTCAATTATTGAGGTACAGACTTTAATGGACATTCCCCAAAGATCTTCGGACAATTTGATCTTGATTTGCTTAAAAGCTTTTAATACTATTATGGGGTTAATATGCTTAAAGTTAAATTCAATCGGGCAGGCTGCAACGTTCGCCCTTACAGAGTCAAAAGCGAGCAAGGGCGAGGAATTTAAGGTTTCAGTAGTTTTAAGTGGGATACTGGTAAAGAAATTTACAAACTCTTGAGCAACTTGTTTGCTATCGCAAATGAGTCCACATGACGTCTCCAGTGCGTAATCAGAATCATGCTTTTTGTTCCTATTCGTTTCATTATTGATAATTTTCCAAACCGTCTTTATTTTATTGTCTGCTGATTTAACCTTGTTGCTAATGTATAAGGCTTTAGCGACCTTGCAAGTGTTTTTAAAAGTTCTAGAGTAAGTAGCAACAAAGTTATTAAAAGTTTCCGTGTTTATATAAGGCTTAAGGCCATACAGCTCGAAAAGTCTTTCCCTACTTTTCCTGAGTCCTTTAGTTGCCCAGTCACTAAATAAAAACCTAGGGCTGATGGTTTTAGTGTTCTTCTTAAAATAAATATTGAACTCGCTTTTGACTACCGAAAAGAATTCTTTATACAAAATGTCAACATTGTTCATTGTAAGGTTCATAGCACTTAACTTACAAATTAAAGTGCTGTTAAATTTATTTAAATTAACAGATGTTATTGGTCTGAATTGTATCTGCACCTTCTGTATTGGTATGTTGGACTCAAAAGTTACGGTTTGACCGCTGTGATCAGAAGGGAGATAATTAATTATAGCTTTATCTAAATAGTCGCAGCAACAAAAAACATTATCAATACATGTAGCAGTAGTCGTAGTTATTCGCGTTGGTTCTACAAACACATTTGACAAATTAAATGATTCAAACAAATTTAACAATCTACTGGTATTTGAATTATTTTCTAAAATATTAATGTTAAAGTCACCACAGATAATTACTGATTTATTCCCAGTTACAAGTTTTGCCAAAACATCTTCCATAACAGACTCAAATATAGAGTAGTTTTGATAGTTTGGGGGTCTGTAAACGCACACTATAACATGCCTATCTAGCTCAACACAAGACAGTTCAATGCTATGTTCAACCGACAAAGCAACTATGTCTTTACGAGTTTTAGATTTAATACAACTTCTAATTAAGATCAGTGAACCACCACGCAGCATTGATTTCCGGTTAAAACAACTGGCCACACTATAATTCTCATAATTAATGAACATTTCATAATCTTTTAACCAATGCTCAGTTAAACAAATAATGTCAAACATTGTTTTTTCTAAAAACAATTCGATTTCCAATTGTTTGGAAGAAAAACCTTGAATATTTTGATGAAATAATTTCAAGGATTTCTGCTTAGCCCCTTTTCTACAGTTAACAATGTTTTTGCTAGAAAATACCATTTTGTTATTAAGTGTAACTAAACTGTTAGTGGTACCTTCTGTTGTCTTACAAACTAGTTTAAATTATTTGAACTAACCACCTTAACATTAGTACTATTACTAATTGTGGTGCTAAATAAAGACTTCGACATATTAGTTATGTCTGGGTTAATATTAAAAGCTAATAGCCTAGCTATTTGACGTCTAAAACTAATAGGCAGATACACAGTATCCCTAGTCGACCTTAGCTTATCAACAAAAATGTTGGTGTCAAAAAATATAAACTTGTCACTATGGTGACTAACTAAGAAATGCATGTAATTATTTAACATATGAATGTAGCAGTTTTGCCTGTTTGACAAGTGCTCAAAGTACGGAAAAGCACACAAAATTATTTTCTTACAATTTACCTTCAAAAGTTTGGTCACACTATCAGTGATATCATCTTTTTTAACATTAAAACTATTACCTATTAGTACAGTAATAATGGCATTAGGATCATATTCATTCCTAGTTATTGAATACATTATTTGTTTGTAGGAAGTCTGAGGCATGCAATAGTTTAGAGAAGAATGACTCAGGTTGTTGCTAAGTAATTTTCCTAACCCTTTTCCAAAACTATCAGAAAACATAATGGAGCTACATAATGGACTAGCTTCCATCTGAACTACTTGCAATGGAACTTGTACATTATCTGGTGTATCCTGATTGGGAATAGAGACCTGAGCACTTCCCAACTGGTACGAATCCTCCGTTGCCTCAGGTTGGAGAGTGCCAAGACTGAAATTCCTATGCAATGAAGATTGAGAGCTGCTAAGAGTCAGCGGGTCCACTTGGTCTGCATTACAGTTTCATAAACTACTCCGGTATGAAATGTCGGTTTGATCAGTTGGGTGCCTTAGGCGCTCTAGACCTCCTCCATCTGGAAAGCTGCTATCAGATCTCATCCGATCTTAACCTGACGGAGAAACGAGGCTTCGAAATTACCTCGTATGTATGAAAATGTTGCTCTGGGTACTTAGTTTTGACGGTCAGCGTACATTGCCTATAAGTGGGTTACACAGTATTATTTACCAGTGAGCCCCAAACTAGACAGTAAAGCTCCATTTACACGAATGTCTGTGGCATACCATAAAATTGAAGCAACAATTGACTGGCACCGTCTAAACAACACGTAAGTACAATTGTTGCACGGTACAGGCAAGTTAGTTGTCATTATAAACTGGTGGTGTAAATAGCACGTAAAAAATATTGCACGTGCATTAAAATCGCATTCAATTGTTAAGTACGAAGACGAACGAATGAAACAAGTAAAAGGAAACTTTAGAAGGCGTTCAATAAAATTTTAAAACAAATATTTTGCAGCGCAAATACGAGCAATACTTGAATCAATTGTACAAGAACGTAACAGTCTGTGCGAAGACGAGGCAGAACTTGCTTGAGTGATGGGTCGGGGAAATATTGAATAATAAATAAATAATAATAATAATAAATATTTAAATATTGTACGGAGAATTTTCTCCGATCGAGAATATTCTGCAATATTCCTTTTTGACGGAGAATTCACGAGAATTTAAAATTTGAAGTTTTAATTGCTAAACTTTAATACAATATATATCGATTTCAAGGTCTAAAGTTAACTTATTTTGTTCTTATTTTATACTTTACCCGAAAAAGGTTACCGTATGAAATTTCGGAGTGGAAATTGCGAATATTTCTTTAGTTAAGAGATATTAGTTGCGGCTATCGTTGCGCGCTTTGCCTTTCCTGCCCGTTAGGCTAAAATGCCACCTTATTGTGTAAACACACACACAAGAAAACCAACAATCAATTTAGACAACGAATCTGAAGAGAGCACATCTGAAGAGGAGGCAGAGGATGAACCGGTCGTCTTGCTGGAAACAGACCACATAAGATAGCATTGGATCAATTGTTATCAATGGACGAATAGCATAAGCGATTGTGATTGTTATTTTGTTTTTAAATATTTATATTCCGTAAACCTTTCTTAACATGTTTTTTTTTATTTTATTTTATTAAAGCTTATTTGTAACCCTTAAAGATTGTTTTAATACAGAAATCCTAATTTAACATTAATACCATTTGACATTTAAGAGAATTTATGAGAAGATTCTCGGAAATATTCTCGAGAATGGTCTCGCTCAGAAGAATTTAGGTTGGTGATTTTGATTTCAAGAGTTGTTGGGATTGTGATTGTTATTTTGTTTTTAAATATTTATATTCCGTAAACCTTTCTTAAAAATGTTTATTTATTTTATTTTATTAAAGCTGATTATTTGTAACTGTTAAAGATTGTTTTAATACAGAAATCCTAATTTAACATTAATACCATTTGAAATTTAAGAGAATTTATGAGAAGATTCTCGGAAATACCTACTCTCGAGAATGGTCTCGCTCAGGAGAATTTACTGAGAATTCAAGTTGGTGGTGTATTTTGACGTAATCTTCGTAAAACGTTCAAATGCACTCAAAGCTATTACTCTAAAAATAGATCGATTCAATAGAATCATCCAATTTTTTAATTCTTGTAGTTTCCCTTCCAAAAGAATATTCTCGAGAACTTAACAGCAAAGTTTGCTCAAGGAGAATTTTCTCGGGAATTTACCATCACTGACTTCCAGAAACTTGCACCTGTAGTCTGTATCTTGGCTACGAATTCCAAAGTGGAGACTAATGAGGTAATTTCAGGTCTGGTATGGTATGTGTATGATGTGTGTGTGATATGTGCATGTGTGTGTGTGTGGCGTGTGTGTGGCGTGTGTGTGGCCTGTGTGTGGCGTGTGTGTGGCGAGTGTGTGGCGTACCTGTGTTTGTTCCCATTGTGCTTCGTTTGACTCGGTATCAGATCAGGGTCCTTATATGAATGGTTCTGAGTCCTCTAAAAATATAACCAATGTTTTTCAACATTTTTTTTACAATTTTTTAGATAGGTACCTATGAAAGAGACGCAGAGGTAGAGGGGGAGTGGGGGGGGGGGGTTAAGAGGTTGTGCGTTAATTCTGGGACATGTTGTATATATGCCCTAGCGTTCCAAAAAAATAAAGATTAAGATGATTTTGCGTGTGATTTGTGTTCAAAATTAAATAAATTTGACAGCTAAATCGGAACAACTTGGCGAGAAGCCAACCCTGCTTACCTATAACCTTATCCTAAATAAACCCATACTCAGCAGTTATCCTTACACTGAAAATTAAAATCAAAATAAACGCAGACGAAAGACCGACAGGCACTTCAATAAACTTACAATATTCCGTCACCATTTTATTATAAAATTTGAATTTACTTGCGCGGAACAATTCGCAGCAATTAATTCCAGATATTCATACGGTTTCAGTATTTCTTGAAGGACCCTCCACCAACTTACTCAGATACAACTAATATTTCTCTCTGTTACTTATCCATTGCCGTTTTAGACGAGCCATGTCAGTAACATCACCTTGCTAAACAGTAATGGATGAACAACATTACGATAATGTAACATACAAGGCTGTGACATAATTGAATAGGTTGTCCTTAACTTGAGCCATTTTAAACGTGACTTGATGGTATAATAAGACTTCTCGACAAAGAACGACGGTACTGAAGCTACTTTAAAATGAAATTTTCTTTACAGTAGACTGTCAAGATGTCATTAAAGGCATCGGTGTCAAGTGCAGGCGCAGCTGATACTAACAACAAAAATATTTATGACTAGCTTCAGCCCGCGACTTCATCCGCGTAAATTTTTTTGTTTTTACAAAGGGGGTTGCCATAATCGCCACGCTTGGCGCCTGCGGGTTGTCGATCGCAATATGGTGTTAAAATGGCTTCCCTATCCATTTGCATATTTACGCATAACAGCTTACGCATAATTATTTTAAGCATAATTTCTCTAATCATAATAATGTATAGGCATAACATTCAACAGCATAAAAATTATATTTACGCATAATGACATTAAAACATAATTTTTATAGGCATAAAAAATACGCATAATAATTAACTCCTACAATGTTAGACACTACGACTCAATTATAAACAATACTAGCTGCGCCCCGCGGTGTCACCCGCGTAAGTCTCGATCCCGTGGGAATATCGGGATAGATAGCCTATTTCTTAATCCAGGGTGTCAGCTACCTCCATACAAAATCTTATCAAAATTGGTCCAGCCGTTAGAACGTGAAGAAGTAACAAACATACACACACACTCACAAACTTTCGCCTTTATAATATTAGTGTAAAACCAAACATGCCATGCTATAAAAACAAATTACCTAATTTCATGTGAGTTATATTTCATATAATCCTTCTTTTGCTCTAGTAACATTTAGTATAACGTTCATTTCATGCAATTTTCAATTGTATAAGGCTTTATTTTTACTGTCTAGCTTTATATTAGTTGTATAAGCTAAGGCATCTAAATTTTAGAAGGGGTCAAACGCGATCCTATTGATCAGATTCAGAAAAATGCTTCCTAGGGTATTAGGTAAGAAAGATGCACTAAGATGATTATTCTAAAATCAAGAAATAAGCTTCGCTGGTCTAGTGGTCGGGTCCTGGGTTCGATTCCCAGGTCGGGTAAAGAGTTATTGCGTATTTCCTTCAGGAATTTATCAGTAGCAGCCTGCAGTTTGTATTTGTGCCCGGTTGATGGCAATAGGCTCGCCCCTATTACATATTCTTAAACATATAACTGGCGAATTTGGGTGTTACTATACGTACCTACACCTCTCTGCCTAACCCTTCGGGGATTGCACGCGTGAGGGGAGCTCGTGGCTAGGTAAAACCAGCCGCACGGGTCGATCCATCAGGTTTAGCTACGCTTGCCGGCAAAACAAAAATATCATCCCCACTTTACGTGTAAGAGAGGTACCTACCCTAAAAAAAAAATATTTTATGGCTTTGTCGGCGTAACTAATATGTACACCTATGCCAAAATACAGCTTTCTAGTACTAAGAGTCGTTGAGCTAAGCTGGGGACAGACGCACAGACGGACAGACGGACATGGTGGGTTCCTTGTTGACTAAGGAAGGCTAAAAATGTTTTTGTGACATCGGTCACAAAAACATTCCATCATTCATCGGTCCCGATCGCGGGTTGGATAGAAATTTAAATAAAGGTTTAGCTAGGTAGATAAATTAGGGTAGCTAATTTGTGAGTTGCAAACCTGAATTTTTTACTAATTCTAATAAATTCGACTTTTAAGGTTAATATTTAATCCTTATTTGAAACTCGCAATTAACCATCAGGTTAAGCTACGCTTGCTGGGGTTGGTCCGTGGATGGGTGACCATCTTTACATACCGAGACTCCTCTGTGCCTCGGAAAGCACGTTAAGCTGTTGGTCCCGGCTGTCACTCATAATTCTTTAACAGTCGTTACGGGTAGTCAGAAGCTTGAAAGTCTGACAACCAGTCTTACCAAGGCGTATCGTATTACCCAGTTACTGGGTTGTGGCGGTCAGATAGGCACTTGCTCGATGTAAAATACTGGTATTCAGCTGCATCTGGTTAGACTGGAAGCCAACCCCAACATAGTTGAGAAAAGGCTAGGCAGATTAACATTACATGTATGTTATATGTCAACAAACTGGGTATAAGGAGGTTAGAAATTTGTATGAGAACGATCAGCCACCCGTCTGACAAACGTGATGACAATAGCGTCCATGGATTAACAGGGTACTAAACGTTACAAATGGTTTAAATTATTATTTATTACCCATTCGTCTAAACGCTGCTCGTTCAAGTGAAGAACGTATAAAATTAATTAAATAGGTAACGATTATCAATCTCGTCTGTGAGACGAACTAAAATAAAAATCCCTTGAATTTGGAAGCGTGATTTTGTTTGAGTTACAGCCATAGGCTAGGAACAAAAACGAAGAAACCTCCTCGCGTGGCGGTACCAAAAGATAGTTCGTCAGCTTATCTCCAACTTGCCACTATCCACCACAATCTGAATGATTTTGAAGTATACTGCTAATCCATTGCTTCATATTTTCGTAAAATTCGACTGCTCAATTTTTTTTTTTTTTGTTTATTTCACGCATTAGTACCCATAAAATGAAAATTGAAAACTTATCCTAAAACAAAAGTTATACTAAACAAACAAACATAAAAAAAAACAGTAAAAAAATGACAATAAAACAACCCATCATTTCACACCAAGGAAGCCAAACTAATGTACCCCATAACATTGATGAGTACATTTATTGAAAAACAGCTTTGACAATACTATTTTTACTTGCCACCACACGCGAAAAGAACGATACCCATCCCCATGAGCGCACACGCGAAAAGAACGATACCCATCCCCATGAGCGCAAAGACGTCGCGGACGGTTACTCTTTTCTCAGCAAACATTTCAGTCGCAGTACACCGCCAGGGCAGGTCGAGCACGACCCGAAACGCGTTATTATAATTATACACGAAGAGTGTTGTAGACACTCGTCGTGTATAACGGTGTAACTCTTACTGGTGTAGAACGACTGACAGCAAGCCTGGACCAGAGTTATTTTTACTTGCTTCGAGCAATGGAAGAAACGTCTGTTTAGCATGTTACTTCTAGAAAGAAAGAAAATACGTTTATTTGCGGCAAACATGACGCAAAAAAGAACAAACACGAAAATAAGAAAAGGTTGGGGAAACGTGCGTCACATCCACGCAAAACGGCTATCGCTCAGCATTATGCTGCGACCCTATGCAAGACAGAGCCCCAGCGCTGGTTTTCAGCGACAGCTGGTTCTACATGCAATGCTACGTCTTTGCCTCTCCGTCATCGTCATTTTTTAAGTTTTCCGTTATGATGTGTCCGAGATACTTAAATTGACTAACTATTATTATAACACCCCGCAAGGAACGGAAGTCGTCTACAGACTATTCCGAGCCCCGACATCGAACTGAGGTAAATTTGGACCTTCGGAGCCGTGACGCACGCGTTAAACGGACAGCATCGATCTTCGCGATCCAAATGGGCTTCGACGTTGCACCTCACGTGGTCAAGCGCGACTATTAAACTCACATTGTTTAGAGCCTCCTGACTCTCGGGGCTCCACAGTGAGCATATCCTTGCCGGATTCGGCTAGGCTGGCTTCGGCCCTAGAGGCGTTCAGGCATAATCCCGCGGATGGTAGCTTCGCACCACCGGCCGCTCGGCCGAGTGCATAAACAAAATGTCCGAAACTGCGGTTCCTCTCGTAATTTTGATAAAGTTTTTGGATCGGGGGTGAACTGTCAAAATGAAATCCATTGCTATTGCTACGTGTGTTACGCAATTACCCCTTAGCTTATAAGGTAATTTGCAATATAATTACTGACATCGGTAAAGGTCGTGAGGAAACCTAAGTCTGAATTTGCCCACCCGTCTTAAGCAAGCATGGTGTTCAATACTGGTGCCTTATCTGTATGAGAACAGGCCTTTGTCCTGTAGGACAATATTTGGCTGGCATTATTATGAGAATCCATGCTAAAATGAGTTAAGATCTTATCCCAGTGGCGTAGCTAGGGGGAGGCGTCGGGGGTGGTCCGCACCGGGTGCCACCTGATTGGGGGTGACATCCGACCGTGAAAATAAAAATTAAACATCGTTTTTCAACGATCAACCAATCGGGCTTGAAGCCATTGTAAATTTGTAACCAAGTTATCCAAACTAAATAATTTAAATAAAGCAAAAAAGGGAAGGAAAAAATCACGGCGGTAGAATATTTATTTTATTATTCTCAAACAGTTAGGTACAATAGTTATTGACTATACAAATTAACTCGCCAAACTTTCCAGTTTGATGGCGAGAAGCGCTTGTTGATATACACATAACAACCTTGCAAAAAAAAACTAACCTAAACTAACCACCAACCACTCACCACTCAAAGGATCAATCGTGCGATGGATCCCTGGAGCGAAGCGGCGAGCGGCTGGCCGCACAGACAAATCGCAGACAAGCTGCGGACGCCCGCGCCGCCGTCCCGACCAAACCCTTACATTATTATTATTATTGCATTACAGAACCTCTCCCAAAACCCAAGCACTACTCAAGACCCGCCTCAAGCCATTTGATTGGTTGAAACTAGTCCCAAGCAACGCCCGAGCCCCGAGCAAGGCCCCTAGAGTGACTCAGTAATTCTCAATTTTTCTTTATACTATACTATAAGCCATAAGGTGTGAATTTATCTCTCGTTAAAGGCAGAATCCTCGTTACCGAGAAATAAACTCCTTAATCTTGACTTTAACATACCTTTGCTTAATTTAGGGTCTTGTCTCAACATATGTATTTTATTAAACACTTTTGGGACTAAATATTTTTCAGTTCTTTCCCCATAATAATTGGTTATCTTCGGTTGAACTAGTCTTTTCTCTCTTACACTTCTTGTATTATATTTATTTTTAACAGGTAGTTTATACTCATCACTAAAATAGTGTTCTAAGCTTATCAAATAATCGACTTTCATATCAATTGGTAGGATATTACAAATGGGAAATAATTTATCATATTCTTTGTTACATTTTGTCTTAAGGCTCTTACAAACACACGCGATATCGCGGGCGCGACATGCACCGACAAAGGAATTGTCTTTGTCGGTGCCTGTCGCGCCCGCGATATCGCGTGAGTGTGTAAGAGCCTTTAACCTTTTTGTTGACTAGGAACTTGATTAGTCTTATCTGTATTTTTTTTATATCTTGTAAGTACGTTTTAAATGTTCGCCCATACACAATAAGTCCATAACTGATTATCGCAGTTGGAATGTATGGGAGAACATGTTTTTCAACTACAATGTTAAGTTTGTTCTTGGGATAAATGACCTTCTAAAATTCTAAATTAATTCTGTTGGTTGACCTACATTTGTGAGGTAACCTTGAGAATCACACCCATAAGTACTTTGCGTAGGTACTTATTCCACATTAACGCTTCTGCTGTTTCGACGTTAAGCCGGTTTCCATTAAAATTTGCATACCACTTTACATACATAGACGCCTATACTTAGATTTGTGATATATTATACTAGCTGCGCCCCGCGGTTTCACCCGCGTAAGTCTCGATCCCGTGGGAATATCGGGATAAAAAGTTACCTTTGTCCTAATCTAGTTCATGGTCTACCTATGTGCTAAATAAATAAATAAATAAAAAATCATCCAAATCAATCAGCCATTTTAGCGTAACAAATAAACAAACAAAGTCACTTTCGCATTCATAATTATATCTACTATAAAATATCTATACGGGCTATAACTATAATAAGTTTGTTATGATGCCGAACGGTGAGAATTCCACGATCTATCTCCACTTGCTACCGAGTTCTCAGTCCAAAGAATAATTTTGACGAAATTACAACTTTTCCTTCGGTTATTGAAGTCAATTTAATTTATTCTACTGTCGAAAATCGTGTTACGTTCTCAGTTGCTGTTTTGTTTAACCAAACAACAGCTAACATTAGATATGTAAGCAGTTTTTTTTATTCCCGATTTGATCTTAACATTAAATACTTGATCTAACATGAATTCCAATTTTTTCAGAATAAATGTACCTAACCGAAAATAAATCACATAATTTAAGTGGATGCGGGCAGCCAACTAAAGTTAAGGATCACAAAGCCACTGGATACTGCTATTCTTGTTGAAGAGGGCACTGACAACTCTTGGACAGTCTTTTCAAAAACCGGACAGTTTGGACATCCCTAGCGACGTCTCCAGTTTGCGACGAAGCGAACAATGCTTCAAGTACCTATTCTTTTAAATCTCTTTTTTTTTACTAAATACATATTTTATAGAGTTAAAGAAATTACTCTACTTAAAAAAAAAACCTTTAAATAATTTATGTGACATTAGAGTATACTACTATCTGCCTAGCCTTTTCCCAATTATGTTGGGGTCGGCTTCCAGTCTAACCGGATGCAGCTGAATACCAGTATTTTACATGGAGCGACTGCCTATCTGACCTCCACAACTCAGTAACTGGGTAATACGATACCCCTTGGTAAGGGCCCCTTGGAACATTAGAGGATATTAGATATATATAAATTTTACGGATTAACCTGCCAAATGGTAATTGCGAGTTTCAAATAAGGATTAAATATTAACGTTAAAAGTGTAATTTATTGGAATTTGTAAAAAAATCAAGTGTGCAACTCTCAAATTAGCTACCCCAATGTATCTACCTAGCTAAACCTTTATTTAAATTTCTATCCAACCTGAACGGTCACGTTTTGTATAAATTCTGTTGTATTAAAAACGCTTTTAGCCTTCCTTAGTCAACAAGGAACCCTTATAGCTTAGCTCAAAGACTTTTAGCACTAGAAAGCTGTATTTTGGCATAGGTGTACATAGTTAGGCCGACAACGTCATAAAATATTTTTTTTTAGGGTAGATACCTCTCTTACACGTAAAGTGGGGTGATATTTTTTTTTCTCGTCTGTCCCATGTTGGGGAACGGGGGGCCAAGTCTGCTAACGCAGTTGTGTCAGAATGGCCAATCATTGGCACCGTAATTGTAGAGTTTGACAGTTTTGCTAATCTGCTAATTAAAAGGCGTCTTTATGATTTTCCAATGACGTGCCACTGACACTCCATTGGAAAAATTGTGTGTATTTGGTAATCTCGTACTGACAAGCTCATATTATTTTGACTTCTCTATGGACCACTGTCACGCCATTATGAATTTAGGAGGTTACAAACTATTGGCACAATGGTCATGGCATTGCCTTGGTATGGTCGTCATAATGGTCAATCATTAAAAATAGCAGACTTGGCCCCCAGGTATGAGGTTATTGTTCGGGTGTACTTATGTTTTTTTTTTTATGTTCACCGATTTCTCCTTCAATTATTATTCTGAACCGATTTTGAAAATTCTATTTTTGTTTGGCTACCGAGGTGGTTTTATTGCCACCAAATGAGAATCTGATGAGGGGATCACAGGAAATCGAGATAAATCCTCAAATTTTATAGGCATTCTATAGCGATTTGGGTATTTTTTATAGTGACTATTGTGCATTTGCTCTCGGAAAGCACCATTTGGTGAAGTGGAACTGATGATGAAGACCACAGTTGCCCACCAGACACAACAACAAATAACGGGTTGCGATTCGATTAGGTACTCTTTTATATGGTTACTAAGCAATTTATGCACGTCACAATGCGTATGGTGAATGGCAATTCTCCTGGTACTTACTAGGAGAACTTCTCAACAATCAACGTCCCTGCATCGGGAAAAGCAATATTTTGTAAAAGGTGATGAGCGGTTGACATTAGGCTATTGTAACTAAGATAAATTAAAAACTGACCCACTAAAAAGTAAAACACATTTTATAAAAAAAACACTACCAAGTGAAAAATAAATTCAATTTCGGAAGTCGGTGGCATTAAACTAAAATACAGATCCAAAGACACTGACTTCCAAAATGTAAAGTAATTTTTCACTTTGTAGTGTTTTTTTGGAAGTCGGCTCGGCTGTTTCTTTTTGTAAAAGGTGGTGGAGGAGATGAGCAGTTGACAGTAGGCTATTGTAACTTAGATAAATTACAAACCGTATTATCTGTGCACTAAGCGACCGTATCACTTCATCATATGAGACTGTTTTATAAACAGTATGTATCTACCTAAGCTAAGCAGCCAGTCCCGCGCCAGCCAGCTGCGCCGACGCACGCATGACAGCGACGCCATCTTGATTTAATTTTAAAAAATGTCTTTGAGGTTATTACTGTTTTTGGCCATCGCCGGCTTGGTTGCCGCTCAGGCCCCGAACCCTACCATAAGAGTGGCTCATGGGGTTCTTCAGGGTACATGGAAGGTGTCCACGAAGGGACGGTCTTTTGCCAGCTTCCAAGGTGTACCATATGCGCGGGCGCCGATCGGAAAGTATCGATTTAGGGTAAGTTATTAATTTTAGTTTATTTTTTGTAACTTGTGTTGTTGAGAATTTGTGTTTATATTGTTAAGTATTATTAGATGGACCTGTTACATTCTATTGCAGCCGGTGATTATTATGATTTTCATAAACTAAATCTGATTGTAGTGGAACAGATAAAAAAATTAGGCTTGTAGAAAAAATATAAATCAATAGCAACACCGTTGTCCCCACTAACTAAAACCGCTAGAATTCTAAGCCGTAAAAAAGTAAACTTATTTTTATCTTTGTTTTATTAGTTTAAGATTTTACATCAGCAATGATGTTTCTAGTTTATAATTTCTATGAATAAAAAACAAACAGAATACAATTTCATAAAGTTCAAATACTTTTTACAAAATTTCACTGATATATCGATTTTTTTTTGGATATATCGAAATCGATATCAAAATATTTTTTAAATATCGATACTTTTTGGCACTTCTTGCATCCCTAAATAAAATAATCCGTAAGTTCTGGCGCCACCTAGCTGGCAAGAGGGCGTTAAGTTCTGGCCTTTAAACTTTTATTATGTTAATCGAGTTAACCATAATTTATAGAGGTTAAAAAGGATGATAAAGGTCACAGCTTTCTTAAAAAATCCTTATTTATTTGCCTTATGACGGTCATAAAAACATCGTTTTTATGGAGCATTAAAGTTTGCCTCAGAGTTAAAGTGCGGCTAAAATACATAAATAAGGTAAAGGAATAGTAGGTATAGTCGAACTAATTACAGTTTTCCAACTATGTAATCAAAACAATATTGTGACTTTGTCACTTTATGGTTCTGTTAACAAACTTTGTATTTGTATGGTTGACCGTGAAAACAAAACCGTTACCTACGGCGAACTAATTAATATTGTTTTGGTTATAATCCTTGAAACTTCTATTAAAATCTACCATGCATTAAAATACTCGTGTGTGTTTATTCACTCTCGTGGAAAATACTTCAATATTATATACAACCAAAAGCTATTTACATAACATCTCCCAACGTTAAATATTTAGACTCTCGTTTCTTCAAGTCGTTAGTCTTCGAGTCGTGATTTCCATCTTCTAAGGAATGTCACAAATGTTAATAGTACAACAATGTACCTACCTCTTGTTAGAAATAGGTATGAAATTTGATTGTCATTAAAATAGATTGTAGTTATTATTTTAATTACGGTCGATTACCGCTCATCATAAACTATTAATAGAAGAATATAATAGAATACTCTTTATTATGTACACCATAAAAGTTACAGTTATAAATGTGGAAATTTTACATAGGGTGACACAATGTGCGGTCTTATCGCTGAAAGCGATCTTTTACAGACAACCTTTGGATGGATTTAAGGGAGAAGGAGAGACAATACTGCAGGTAGTCAGTGGTGTTCCGTTTACATATACAGTAAATACATACATACATAAAGCATAATTACACTTGAGTGTCTAGTCTAGACATTAACAGACTGCTAACGATATCAGTTCAGCACCCTAATTGCGTAAAATACTATCGATCACAATTTGAAGTATATTGCTAATCCATTGCTTCATATGTTCGAAACAGTTGTCTGGTCAACAACGTAAATAACGCAATGAATGTTGTTGAACTATCAAAATGGAACCCATTGCTACTGATAGTGTGTTGCGCAGTTACCCATATTATGTCGAATGCAGGTACATAGGATCCTTATCAGACAACTCTTAGTGACATACATAGTGTCAGATTTACAGTCGTGGGCGCAGAATTGGGATACGGGTTATCGAGAGAAATAGCTCCTTTAACTTTTACGCGGTTCTCAGGAAACACTGAGCAGTTCCTATGTCAGTATGTGTCGCGACCACATCTCAACGATCACTGCTTCTAGTGCATCTCCATGACTCCATGGTCCGTATCGGACACCATATTTAATACTAGACCCCGCACAACGCTAAACAAAGGCGCTTGTGTCGCATTTCAAGTGCATACTCATGAAAGATCCGACACGGCCGTCCTGCATGACACACGTCCTCGTGTGATGGTTACCCTGCGAACAAATAGTCCACGAGAGAATTTGGTTCCACTCGGTCACTCCTGACCAAACTCTAGATTAATCGGGTCGGTGAAAATAAGGAAATTTTAGAACTCTACAGTTTATTTTAACCAACTTTTACTTTTTAAATCAAACATGGTAATATTGGGAATAATCGAAAATATAACAACTACTACCCTTTTTTTTTGGGTGCGAAATTATCAAATAACTTCTCCCGCTCTGGGCGGAGCGGGAAGGCGTGTCAGACTTTTACTGACTAAAACCCACCCGTGTTCCTTCAGATGCCTATGTAAGCCTTGCTTTATCGTTGCCGACAGCATCGCAGCCTCCTTGACGTGAACAATGACGTATTCAAGAACGTCTCGGCATGAACCGCAAACAATGGCTCTCTGAAATACGGTGACCACGTGACACAGTCTCCAATGTTATAATTTGGTACTCACATTGCTTATCCAGTGTTATAAAAGCTAAACGCTATCGCCGCTACATTACAAATACTAAAAGCCGCTATAACAATGAAGCTTCGTAGAACTTTGTTAAGAGGCCTCGAGTTCACAATTTTTTCAGCTATTCACAATCTTAATAAACAAAGAACATTAGTTATTTCCATGACCAATCCTGATAATATGACACTTAACGATATATGACCTCATATTAGGCATACTCTCACAATAATCTCGGTTCTATGGATTTTACATTTCTATTTCCATCATCAGTTAAGGAAGCAACGTCATAATAACGCTTTCTGTGAAAATTACTTAAATACCTTTCTTTAATTATTAACCACTTAGCACCAGAGTCTATGAAATTGATAAGACTCGCCCTGGTGTAGGAGATCACAAACATCGTCGTGATGCACGAATTGCACGCCGTAGCTCAACTGCTCACCATATACTTGGACATCCACCCTGGAGGTGCATCGGCTCGCCATATGCTAGTCCCCACTTGAAGCAACTCATGGGATGGTGTTGCAATGTTGTTGCCTTTTGCCAATGGTGTGAAGTCTTCAGCCTGTAGTCCTTGTCATTAAATCAACACTCTGATTGTCGGTTTCTGATTTTTCCTCACCCGAAGCACTTTAATTACATTAATGATTTGAAAAATATTGACAGCTTCCAATCAAGCACTGACTGACTTTGCGTTTACATTGACAAGCCTTTCGGTTTTGAATTTGGAGAAGCTCATAAAACAAATACAACACAACATCACGACCGCAATGCCCAAAGGAGCAGGCAGAAGTGCATAGCACATCCACTCCTCGCCAAAACTTGTATGTCACTGCAACATTGAATTTAGTATCAAAATACGCGCATTACTACAGTAATAACCGTGTGATTCTTAAAATAAAGAGATTCTCAATTCCTGTTCAAGTTTGTTTCTGTTTAGTACATTTTTAATTATAGAACCGCAAAAAAAAAGTTAATCATTCTATGTAAATACCTGTTGTTTCTACCTCTGTCAACCGGCATCAATTAGTTCGATGAAATCCTTTAGGTTCATAACGACAACTTCCCAAAACGATCACCCTCCCAAAACGTCTACTTCCCAAAATGGTAATTCCCTAAATGTCTATTTCCCATTTCGTCCACTTTCACCGAGTAACAGTAACATTGCATTAGAACATCATCAAAACAACAAAGTCAAGTAGCATGACTTTAAAATGCAAAAGAATACTTCACGAAACCATGAATGTTTTACCAAATTACACATTCATGTACCCAAGAATGTGCTTTTTTGGTAAAACATTCATGGTTTCAAAATGGTAAGGACTCACCGGATGTAACAACTTTACTCGTTCTCACTCAAACACTCTGTTTCACCTCTTTGTTAGACAAGCCATATGGGACATGATAGTGGATAGTCATACCATGATAACAAAGACCCTCATCATAATTGTGCATCGTACTCGTCTGTCTGATGGGAATCGAACCTAAGTAGAATGGGCCAATGGCTCGGGCCAGTTGTTTGACGCGCTAATAGGTATCAATGCAACCACGTTGCAGCTCTGTTTTTTCGAACAGTCCACGCCATTGTCTGTCGATCGATAACTAAACACAATTAAAAAAAAAACAGATTTTCTCAAATCATACTTCCAAAAAAAGAAAAGCGGTCGTTAACACCAAAAAAAAATCATCGAATCTTATTCATTTTTATTGTTTCGTGTATAGATATCTATCTATACCCATCACGTCTACGGAGTTTCGCTAGCTAATTTAATTTTACCCTATATACCAGACACCACAGATATGTATAATAAAGAAATCTCTATGTTTTGTCAAGTCGTACCCAAAAACCGTGTGAAAAAGGGACGGACGCTAGTCTTAAATAAATCAAAAATAGAATATTTTAAAACTATTTTCATTTATTAATAGTATTAGCTTAGCAAAGGTCTTTAGCCTCATAATGATTCGAAAAAAGATGTACATTTAAAAGAAACAGCCGATGATACACGAGCTAATTTTAGTAATATTTTATTTGCAACTTTTTGGTCTGTGTAGTGACTACGTTATCACATCAAAGCGACGAAAATCTTAGAAAATTAAGAGTCAATCAATCTGCCTAGCCTTTTCCCAACTATGTTGGGGTCGGCTTCCAGTCTAACCGGATGCAGCTGAATACCAGTAATTTATTTTACATGGAGCGACTGCCTATCTCACTTCCACAACCCATTTACTGGGTAACGCGATACCCCTTGGTAAGACTAGCTGTCAGACATTCGGGATTTTGACGACCCGTAACACGTAACACTGTCAAAAATCTACAAATAACAGCTGAGACCAACGGCTTAACGTGCTTTCCGAGGCACGGTGGGGTCTTATGGTATGTAAATAGGGTCCATCCACGGACCAACCGCGGCAAGCGTAGCTTAACCTGATCGATCGACCCGTGCGGCTGTTATACTTAACCACAAGCCCCTCAGACACTTTAGAAAATTAAGAGTGTTACCAAATCATCATCATCATTCAACATTTCAGCCGAAACACGTTTACTGCTGACAAAGGGCCTCCCCCAAACGTTTGCCATAATCGCCACGCTTGGCAGGCGGGTTGGCGATCGCAGTATGGTGTTAAAAAGCGGAACTAGAGAACGCTGCTGCCCATTCTCTAGTAAGTCCCTTAATCGCTTTTTACGTCACCCACGGGAAGAAATAGGGTGTTACCAAATACTTATAACTTTTACCTATATTGCGATCGCCAGTCCGTCTGCGAAACGCTCATAACAACTAATTTAATTGCGGATAGGTAGGCAGTAGAATAGTTCCCTTGGTGATCTCGCACGTTATTGATCCTTCGAGGTATCTTTGGAAACCATTAATAGATCTCAGGGACAGGAGACAGTTTTATTATGGGACGTAAATGTACCAAATACAACCTACCACTCTTTGTATTTCTGAGTTCCATAATGTGGTAGGTAACGATGTCTTGGAAAGCCTTTTTGGAGTCAAAAGGCATTCAAAGTGTCAGGAACATGAATTAACATGAATACAATAACACTCGTACGTCGCGGTAATGAACTTCGCAACTATGATTTACACTCATTATATTCATGTTGTTTAATAAAGTCGAAAAACCTAAATTTTTTGGGCTTGCTTATCAAAAAAAAATTTTGCTTTGCAAAATATTTTTTTTTTGTCATCTAATACTTGGTGTGGGGTATCGTTGGATAGACCGTTTAAAAATATTGTGGGTCTGTGAAAGCCATTTTTCAATTCTGAGATCCGTTTGCGTAATATTAAGCTTTGAAGTGCTATTTTTGTTAGAGTCAAGTGTCCCCCCCCCCTGCCAGCTTAATGGTTGGTTTTGGATATGTGAAAAAACTCATGGCAGTAGTATATATATGTTACGGCTAAGACCCGAAGTGCGGCTACACCTAGTTTTAGCCGGTTAGAACTAGGTGTAGCCACTTACTCTTGGTTAAACCTAGTACGAGCCGATTGTTTTCGGGTAAAACTAGGTCTAGCCTTCATCATGCCGGCTACAACTAGGTCCAGCCATTCCCTGTTGGATAAAACTAGGTCTATCCGATATCATTCCGGCTAGAACTAGGTCCAGACAATCCCTGTTGGATAAAACTTAGATGCGTGTCCCGCCAAGCCTTCCGCCCCGCGTCACATATTATTTTAAGTAGAAAGTAGCAGCTCAATAATCAGTTTTTAGCTTTATTTTCATTTAAACTGGCATCGAATTTTTGTTTTGGTAACTGAATTTACCAACAATAGAGGGGATCTTGTTAATGGTTACTATTCTAACTTTTTTTTTTTTTTTTTTCACGCTGAGAAATGCATTACGCATGCCCGCTCGTGGGGGACGAGTCGGGGTATGTGGGACTCCTGACACTACAGTATACCCACTAAAACTCAGCGGTGTTCCCACATCGCCGTGTTGGGAGGGCCATGGGATAACGGCTCAGCCTTTTCTTCCACAACCCTCCCGGCGCATGCCCGCCTAGCTGGCGGGCCCCTCATGCCTCCCCGTTACTGGGGGGCTACGGGAATGGCCGGGAACACCTGGCCATTCCCGTCCGACACTGGTGGAGGCCTGTGCAATACAGGTAAGGGTGCCCCCGCACCCGTTCCCTGCTGGCCTCCACCTGGGAGGAGTCGGAGATGACGTTCAAACTGACGTCTTCTTCGACCCCTCCTCCGCCTTCGGAGCGGCGCCGCGGCAGGATCGTCCTCCCGCGTGCGCTCTGCCGCCTCCTTCTGGGACATGACGTGTTCGCAGAAGGCGACTGCCGCCCAGGACCCCTCATCCCTCAGCATGGCGTTAACCAAGCCGGGGAGTGAGAGGTCCAATCCAATCACCGCGTTCAGACTGTGGCGCGGCTCGGACCACGACGGGCACACCTCGAGGGTGTGCTGCGCCGTGTCCTCCGCCGCGCCACAGTGGTGGCACGACGGCGTCTCCTCCCGTCCGATTCGATGCAGGTACGATCTGAAACAACCGTGTCCGGACAGCACCTGCACAAGACGGAACGAGAGGAACCCGTGCGACCGCTCGAGCCAGTCTCGCAGGACTGGCCCAATTGATTCAAGCTGCCAGGCGCCTGTTACTTGTTTCAACTTGTTTGCATCTAGTTTTATCCAACAGGGAATGGCTGGACCTAGTTGTAGCCGGCATGATGAAGGCTAGACCTAGTTTTACCCGAAAACAATCGGCTCGTACTAGGTTTAAGCAAGAGTAAGTGGCTACACCTAATTCTAACCGGCTAAAACTAGGTGTAGCCGCACTTCGGGTATTAGCCGCAACATATATAACGAAATTAAAAGGAAAACTATCACAGCTAAGTAGGGTTTACTAGTTAACGAGTAATAGTCCACCAACTTAAATTTGCAGTTGAAGAATTGACCGTAACGTATATCGATGTATGGGAGAGCATGTTTTTCAACTACAATGTTAAGTTTGTTTTTGGGATAAATTCATCCTAACTACGGAACCCTTCATTGTGCGTGGTCCGACACGCACTTGGCCCGTTTTTTGCTATTTACAGGTCAGTGTCAGGTTGTATCTTGATCAAAATGTGATTCGCGACTATAACAGATGATATGTATTTACATAATTATAATCATTAGAATCATTAATACATCTCTCTAACTTAGATTTGTTCCATTGAATAAGTTTTACATGATATCATGACATTGGGGAACAAATTTAACTTAGAGAGATGTATTCTATTCATGTCGCAGGTGCGGATTCACCCAGCCAAATGTTGAAACATCTGAGCATGTTCTTCAAGCAGCAGTAGACGGAAAAACGCTATGTAGCAATTTTAATTGTTTTTAGCGGATCAGTCAAGAAACTAAAATTAAACTGCAAATGTTTGCAGTTTAATTTACACACTTCATGAGTAACAATAGACACTATATTTTAAATAGTTTTAAAACAAAGACGACGTCCAGAGCGGCCATTGTGGGTTGGCTACTGCTAGGGTTGACATTTTTTTTTTAAATATTAATTAAAGTATCTCAGAAGCCATTGCCTTTAAAAATATAGTAGATGGAGAAAAAATAAATAAATATAGTAGGTTTGTTTCAAAAACATTATTATTCTTTAAATTATATTAATTAATTATTAATATTTATCTTAAAATTTTTAACTGGCACATCTCAAATTGTAACTTTAATAGTAACCTAATAATTGTATGTACCTAATATTTGCACGCCTACCATAGACTATTCTTAAGACCATAAAAACTTTTTACAAAAAAATAAGAACCGACTACCAAAAATAACAAATTAAAGTTATTTTTCAGTTTGTAGCTGAAAAATAACTTTAATTTCGGAAGTCGGTGTCTTTGGATCTGTATTTGAGTTTTTTGCCACCGACTTCCGAAATTAAAGTTATTTTTCAGTTTGTAGTGTTATTTTTGGTAGTCTGTTCTTATTTTTTTGTAAAAAGTTTTTTATTTTACACTTTTTAGTGGGTCAGTTTGGAATTTATCTAAATTACAATAGCCTAATGTTAACTGCTCATCACCTTTTACAAAATATTGCTTTTCCCGATGCTGGGACGTTGATTGTTGAGGAGTTCTCCTGGTAAGAACCAGGAAAACTGCCACTCACCATATGCATAGTGACGAGAATAAATTGCTTAATCGCAACCCGTTATATAGGGGTACTCATTATTATATTGTTCCGGTGGCCATATGTGGTCTTCATGATCAGTTCCACTTCACCAAATGGTGCTTTCCGAGAGCAAATGCACGAGTTACTACAAAAAAATACCCAAATCGCTATATAAAATTTTAGGGTTTCCCTCGATTTCCATGGGATCCCCTCATCTGATTCCGAATTGGTGGCAATGGGACCACCTCGGGAGTATACCCTTTCAAACAAAAAGGAATTATTAAAATCGGTCTATAATTAACGGAGTAATCGCGTAACAAACATACAAAAAAAAATAAAAAAAAACATACCGCCGAATTGAGAACCTCCTCCTTTTTGGAAGTCGGTTAAAAATGTACTATATTCTGACAAATAAATGACTAACGACTGATGCGCCTCCAATAACTACAAAGTTACAGATGACACTACTCCTCAGCCATTCGTACCCTCGCCGCGCACCAAAAGTTGGTAATAAAGAAATTTTTTATAGAGGTTTACATCCTCGCGATCCGGGCGACCAAGCCAAGATCCTCGTCCCGTTCCGAGTCACAAAACATGACCGTGATGTCTTTCCGGATAACGATTTCGACGGGTGCAGGCTCCAGCTGTATTTTTTCTTTACAAATATAATATTTAGGCCTCTAGTAATCATGATACTGTATTATATGGTAGGTTTGGCAACCCTGTAGCAACTGCTAACAATTTATATCAATATCAGTTCTCAGCTCGGAATACAAATTAGTTGCACTGTTCTTTTATAAAACGTTATAAAAACTTGAAACTGAAGTGTTCGGTACTTAATAACGTTGTTTTCATAATTTACTGGAGTCCCGGGAAAGATACGATGTTGGAAAAAAACATTTGTAAAATATACTGCGGGAGTATTGTGTCGCGTTCAAGGGTCCGCTTTCAACATAACATCATTCCCCAAAGGGTTAGGCAGAGGTGAACCAATAGTGTACCCACATTTCACCAGTTACGTATAAAGTCCCATTTAATAGGGGGCGAGCCTATTGCCATAAACCGGGCACATATCTAGACTCCGAGCTGCTACTGAGAAATTTCAGATGGAAAAACTCAATAGAAACCTGGATATAAATATGTATTAATGACGCCGACAAAGTGGTAAAATAAAAGCTTGAAAAATAAAATTGTACGTAAACTGGGGATGATATTTTTTTCTCGTCTATCTCATGGTGTGGAGTGTCGTTGATAGGCCGTTTAGAAATATTGCGGGTCTTTAAAACCATTTTTCTATTCAGGGATCCGTTTGCGTAATATTAAGCTTTAAAGTGCAAAATTTTGTAAGAGTCAAGTGTCCCCCCCCTTTTTTTTGGGTGGGAAATTATCTAATAACTTCTCCCGCTCTAACAAAATAAATTTAAAAAAACCGGCCAAGTGCGAGTCGGACTCGCGCACGAAGGGTTCCGTACCATTATCTATAAAAACGGCAAAAAAAACACGTTTTTTGTATACGGGGCCCCCCTTAAATATTTGTTTTATTTTAATTTAATTATTTATTTTTAAAGTGAATATATAACTAAACTAGCTGCGCCCCGCGGTTTCACCCGCGTAAGTCTCGATCCCGTGTGAAATTTCTGGATAAAAAGTAGCCTATTTCTTAATCCAGGGTGTCAGCTACCTCCATACAAAATTTTATTAAAATTGGGCCAGCCGCTTGAGCGTGAAGAAGTAACAAACATACACACACACTCACAAACTTTCACCTTTATAATATTAGTGTGATATTCTGTGAATATTTTAAGCGTCTACCTGTTGCCGTTATCAATATCGAACAAAAAGGAGCAAAAAAATCACGTTTGTTGTATGGGAGCCCCCTTAAATATTTATGTTATTCTGTTTTTTAGAATGTGTTGTTATAGCGGCAACAGAAATACATCATCTGTGAAAATTTCAACTGTCTATCTATCACGGTTCATGAGACACAGCCTGGGCCTCAAGTCTGCTATTACAATACTGTCAGAATGGTCGATCATTGATTTCATAATTGTTGATTTTGACAAGTTTGGTAATCTACTATTACAATGGCGTCATTATGACTTTCTAATGGTCGGCCACTGACACTACATTGAAAGAAATTGCAAAGAAAATGATCGACCATTATAAATTTACCAGATTACGAACTTTTAGCAAAATGACAATGGCATGACAATGGGATCGTGTTGGAATGACTGAATTTATAAAAATAGCAGACTTGGGCCCCTGGTGACAGACGGACAGACAGACAGACCGACGGCGCGCGGCGGAGCCTTAGTAATAGGGTTCCCGTTTTACCCTTTGGGTACGGAACCCTAAAAATCATAGTCAGTTAGGTTTAATCGACAATATTTCAGGGCCTCAAGTCTGCTATTACAATAGTGTCAGAATGGTCGATCATTGATTTCATAATTGTTGATTTTGACAAGTTTGGTAATCTACTATTATAATGGCGTCATTATGACTTTCCAATGGTCGGCCACTGACACTACATTGAAAGAAATTGCATATATTGGTAATCTCGTACATAATGGCAAATGAATGACATTTCTACTAATGGGTTTTATAATAATGGCAATACGACAATGCCATTATAATAACACAATTATATTACGAGAACATTGACCGACCAATGATTGACCATTATGAATTTAGCAGATTACGAACTTTTAGCAAAATGACAATGGCATGACAATGGGATCGTGTTGGAATGACTGAATTTATAAAAATCTAGACTTGGGCCCCTGATATTTTGACCTTTCAAAATATGCTAATAATTAAATAGCAGTGCGTTCACTTCAAAATTCTTTGCAGATTATTTACACTTCTAAGAAAATTAAATTATTGTAAGACAAAGCGTTTTTCCTTTTTATTTAATCTTAGTACTCCGTGCATTGTTTTGGAAAGCTAAAGGCTCTTACAGACTCACGCGATATCGCAGGCGTGACAGGCACCGACATAGAAATTGTGCTACCAGTGTCGCGTCGCGTGATTCGAAATCGCGGGATTTCGCACCAGTCTGTACGAGCCTTAAAGTTGATAGACTCTCAATTAAAAACGAAACATTCATAGAAGCAATCTCAGAACTGTCAGTCGTTCGGGACTGGGATCCAATTTGTGTTTTCTTCTACTAAATTGTGTTTCTGGGTACTGTGTTTTCATTTCATTGTCTTTGATAATATTTTATCTGAAAACAATCTATCATCTACAACCACGATCCCTTCGTATAACGTCACCAACACCGCAGAGGCAAATAAGATAATTATAATTACCACTTTTATCTAAGTTCTTGTAAGAAATAAATTCTTTAAACCTAAATATGCTAACACATTTTGATTGCCCTCGTTGCCCCGAAGGGCAACTAGCTTCGGGGCATTTACAATAACTGGCTTTCGAAAATGTCGCGGATAGTGTCTCTTCTCAATTGTTTCCGTGACCTAATTATGTGTTATGTTTTGTTTATCGTGTGTGGCATAGATATAATAATTATATATGATATTAATATGTGGTAAATTATTTCATGAACTGTTAATTAACTACACTACCGAATTGGGACACTGTAATGGTAGCCGATGTCGGTTAACCGATTTCTCTACAAAAAAGGAAGAAAAGTTAAAAATGTATGGGACTGACATAATCTACTTGAAATGATTTCTTTTTTTAAAGTCTCTTTTAAAGTCCAGACATAATCTTGGTCAGATCATGTGAAGGCCATGTAGATTGGTGTCTGAAATGGTATTTTGAGGAAAGAACCACACAGATTGAGTGGACCTGTCCAGTCAGTGCAGCATTTGCCAGTAATCATGCCGCTCAACTCAGAACTTAAGGAGCTCAACGATGCGACGAACAATACCAAAGAAAGGACATTTAAGTAGATCTATTACTTGAAATCGTTCTAGAAATACGAAATGCTTTGAACGCGACTGCTTTGATGCTACTCGTCTGCGCTGTCTGCTAGGTTGCTTGACATGTTTCTTCCCCTTTCATAATAACATTTAGGATATTCAAAAGCTATCGTAAAAGGACCTACGTTAGCGGGACCCAATATTTGCGAAATTTATCCACGATAAAAAAAATAAACATACAATTAATCGATAACCCCAGTTACTAACCGCCGTATGTAGTATTATCTTATCTGTGGCCGTAGGTACCTATATCCTCCTACTAACTAATAGTATCGTAATAAAGAGAAATCCTGTGAAAAAAAGTCTACTAACTAAACTCAATTGGTTTAGGTAGTTAAATAAAGGTAAACAAATCATAAAAAGGGTTTTTATAGATGACACTTTTGTTTAAAAATACCAAATTAAATTTATTTTTGATTTTTACGATAGTTTCCTCTTCTAATACTGTATTATCATTTATTCTTAAACCACTTACTCTTCGTAGATGTAACTGCTTGAGCACAATTTTTTTTGTTAGATTTATAAGAATTCTATAATATTTTGTAATCTGTCTATGGTAAAGAGCCCAAAGAGACAGGTTCTCTAAACGTCAACGAAATAAAACGTTGCTAAATTATAGAGCACAACCGTACCGTAGCATGACAAGAAGTGACAGGTATTACGTTTAGTCAGTTACTTGACAGCTCTCTCGTCACGTGGTTTTTTTGTTTACCTTTATTTAAGTACCTAAACCAACGGAGTATAGGTATCATTTGTTTGCAAAATCGTGCTTTGTATTCGGAGTCAAAAATATAAATCAAATAGAATCGTTTAATTACTTATAAATCTCGAAACGGCTGATTGCCACTTGCCGTGACCCAAGGGCTGGCTTTTACCTTGGCCAGAGGCTAAGCATTGCCACACAACGTGGTGGCAATGCCGCCAGTTTCTTGGGTACATTACCAGTCGACAGTGATGTGGATCATATGGATGAATTTTTCGACGTAATATTTTAGTTTTTGAATAGTTTTAATTATGTTAGGATATAATTTTGTTAAATTATACATTCTCGTTCAATGCCTTAGCCTTTGGCCAAGGTAAAAGTCAGCCCTTGGGTCACGGCAAGTATCAACCAGCCGTTTCCAGATTTTTAAGTACTTAAACGATTTCATTTCATTTCACAACAAAAAAAGAAAAAACCTTTTCACAAGTCAGTTGTTTTATTTTAAAAGTTTTAGGGATTTAATTCGAGTTCTAGATTCAAGAATTTTATGGAATAAAAACATTTTACAAAAAAAAAAAACATTACAAAGTGAAAAATAACGGCTTTGGATCTGTATTTTAGTTTTTTGCCACCGAATTCCGAAGTTAAAGTTATTTTTCACTATGTAGTGTTTTTTTTTGGAAGTCGGTTGTTTTTTTTTTTTTTGTAAAAAGTTTTTATTTTTCACTTTTTAGTGGGTCAGTTTGTAATTTATCTAATTTACAATAGCCAAATGTCAAATGCTCATCAACTTTTACAAAATATTGCTTTTCCCGATGCAGGCGCGTTAATTGTTGAGGAGTTCTCCTGGTAAGAACCAGGAGAACTGATGGTGACTTCACCATATGCATTTTGACGAGCATAAATTGCTTATCAACCATATTAAAGTGCCTAATCTAATCGCAACGGTGAAATACTTATTATTAAGTAGTTCCGGTGGCCATCTGTGGTCTTCATCATCAGTTCCACTTCACCAAATGGTGCTTTCCGAGAGCAAATGCACGAGTTACTATAAAAAATACTCAAATCGCTATAGGTATGCCTATAAAATTTGAGGATTTCCCTCGATTTCCATGGGATCCCCTCATCAGATTCTGATTTGGTGACAATGGGACCACCTCGGGAGCATACCCTTCCAAAAAAAAAAGAATTTTAAAAATCCATCCACAATTTGAAAAATCAAAATCAAAATCAATTTTTTTTTATTTCACATAAACCTACATGGGCACTTATGAAACGTCAGAAGCTATGTGCACGGTTCCAGTTGGTCGTTTCCTATGGAGAAGAGCCGGCAAGAAACTCCATGGTTACTCTTTTAAAAAAAAGTGGGCTTTTACAATGTTATAAGTTACAGTGTTAATAGGTATGGGAGGACAGTGTAGGCCCGTCAACAAGTACCAAGTACTTAACAAAATAAAAGATAGTTTACAAAGCTACAGTCTATTAAGCCTACAACGTTCTCACATTCACAAATTAAAAAAGAATCTATATAAAATATTACTAAAGTAATAAAAATAAAACCTACATATTTAAACCAAATGACAACATTGTCATTACAACTGTAAAAAAAAAACTGAATAGATATTCTGTCCACAAGTCACTAATAAATATTTTAAATTAAAATTTGTAGGTTATGTCAAAGTATGTAAAAAACAGAAATAAAAATCGTAATTTAGGAGCAGTTAATAGACGTTCACATAGTTATGCCGTTAATGAGGTACCAGGGAAGCCACATGTGCAGAAGGAATTATTGCCAAACTTCCTTGTCTTCAACGTAGTCCTTAATCTTATAGTATGCTTTTTTGATTAGGACACGTTTGATGTGGGTTTTGAACTTTCCATCACGTTCGCATTAAGTAAAAGATTATTAGCTGCGAACCATTTTGATAGAACAGCTAGACTATCGTTGACATGTAAGACATCCGTATCTTTTCTATCTATTTTAAAAATAAGGGAAGTGTCATCAGCGAATAGAATTATATTCGATAAGTTAGCCATCATGTAAGGCAGATCATTAATATAAACTAGAAATAATAAAGGGCCAAGAATTGAACCTTGAGGGACGCCCATCTTTACTAGAGACCCCAAGGACGTTGCCCCGTTAACGTTTACTTTTTGCTGCCTGTTTGATAGATAGGAAAAAACAAGATCAGCAGCTTGTCCACGAATTCCGTAGTGGTGTAATTTACAGATTAGTGTATTGTGGTCAACGCAGTCAAACGCTTTTGAGAGATCACAGAAAATGCCAATGGCATCCTGGGATTTCTCCCAGGATTCCAAAATGTGACTGATGAGTTTCACTCCTGCGTCAGTCGTCGACCTACCTTTCGTGAAACCAAACTGGCGACTATGTAAAATCCCATTTGAATTAAAATGTGACAACATCTGGTCTAGCATTATTTTTTCGTATATTTTCCTCATACTCAATGCTGGTAGCACAGATATAGGCCTGTAATTACAGGGATCACTCTTACTACCCGATTTGAAAATTGGTACTACTTTACTATGTTTCATTAAATCAGGAAACGTACCGCTGTCTAAACATTGATTAAATATGCCTGTTAGGACAGGGGCGGAATTGACGGAGTAATCGGTGAACATACATAAAAAAAAAAACAAACAAACATACAGCCGAACATATAACCACCTCCTTTTTGGAAGTCGGTTAAAAAGAACAATGTATCCAAGTCAATACCAATTTAAATTAAACAATTCATCCAAGTCAATACAGAATTAATTAACAAATAAATCACATCCCGTCTTTCGTATATTTTCGGTAATATAGGTATCTTTCTTCCTGTACATAATAGGCTTAAATATGATTTACAGACAGATCCACAAACGCATGGCAAAATTGCCAAGGAGACAGTCACAAAAACAACGCAGCCACGACCAATATGTGCATAACTTTTTAGTGGCATCTAGAATGCCACATGCGAACCACGCATCGCACCTGTCATCGTACAAGCAGAGTTATCCGCGCGATTAGGTATCATCCTTCCTAACTTGTTATATCTATACATATATGTAAACATGAATTGCTGTTCGTTAGTCTCGCTAAAACTCGAGAGCGGCTGGACCAATTTAGCTAATTTTGGTTTTCAAATAATTGTGGAAGTTCAGGGAAGGTTTAAAAGGTGATAAAAAGGGTAGGTAGGGTAGGCCGTAGGTAGGTAGGTAGGTAGGGTTGGTAGGTAGGGTAGGTAGGTAGGTAGGGTTGGTAGGTAGGGTAGGTAGATAGGGTAAGCAGGTACGGTAGTTAGGTAGGGTAGTTAGGTAGGGTAGGTAGGGAGGGTAGGTAGGTAGGTTGGGTAGGTAGGGTGGGTAGGTAGGGTGGGTAGGTAGGGTAGGAACGTAGGGTAGGTAGGTAGGGTAGGTAAGTAGTATAGGTAGGTAGGGTAGGTAGGTGGGTAGATACTTAGCGCTTCCCGTGCAACGCCGCCGGGCCGGGTAAATTAGCAACAACAAAAACAAAGTAGGAACAATTTTTATGAAAAATTTATGGAAATTATTCAACTAAAATCGCGCCGCTCTGTCGCGTCGCGCCTGTCTGTAGGAGCCTTCATCGGTTGAGTGTGTAAGGTAACGTGAACTTTTTTTTTTTACATCGCCCTCACATATAATTATATTTTGTATATATATATCTATATTATTATATTTTTTTTAAATATATCGTTATAAATTAAACATGTAACTAGTATTTTAGTACCTACCAAACAATAAGTATTATAGTAGATTCTTGCCCGTTCTTCTCCATATCGTTGCCTTAGAGTGAAAACCTCGGGAATGCAATTTTAGTAATTTTTATTTTATTACGTTTTTGGAAACAAAACCTCGCAACGCACGCCCTAGTTTCACTCAAAAAAAGTTTAGGTAACCGGGCTAATTGCGTAACACACTATCAGTAGGAATCGGTTCCAATTTGACAGTTCAACAACATTCATTGCGATATTTACGTTGTTGAGCAGACAAATTTTTCTAACATATGAAGCAATGGATTAGCAATAAGCTTCAAAACCATTCCCATTCCGATTCAAACTGTGTTACGCAATAAGGGTGATGTAACGCCATATAAGACGAGTATGAAAACCTCGCAAACGAACGTACGAGGTTTTCAATTTACTAACACATAGAATTTCTTAGATAATAATTATGTTTAGGACTTTTTTGATGATTATTTGCCTTACACTTTAAGTGTTACTTATTAAAGTTATAATTAAGTAAGGAAACAAAATAAACCGGATTAAAAGAAGTAGTATATCGATTTTAATTATTTAATGTATCGTTGACAAACTTGTAACTGCTACCAGCAAACCATGTGTTTTTAAGAAAAGCTCACAAGTTGCATTTCACGATTATACCATAATAAAATGAAATAAGTATCTTATGCATCTGAAAACGCATCCAAATTGCACAATCAAACACATATTTGAAGAAACTGCGGTAATAAAATTTTACAAGGCGCGGTTTTTCGTTCTCCTGTAAAGTTGCCTTTTTCGCATATATATTACGAGCTACGCTTTGGAATGGGCAACTAGCTTCATATTTCTAACCTGACCGACTCCTTGACAATTCAAAAGTGCCTGTAAATGGTTTAATTGAAATAAATGCTTTGAGTTTGAATTGAGATTATTCATCACAGTTAACCAAACCACAGTCAGTTTACATAGAAGATAGATCCCTATCAACAAGGATCCACTCCATTTCCCGGTTCATCTCCATTACCCGTTTAAATAATTCAAAGTTTTGACGGCAGATTAGTTCTGTTGCCCTTAACTTATTAACTTGTGTTAAAACTATTGAGTTTGATCAAACAACAGCTTTAACTTATGGAAGGTAACGTTTTCACGAATGACCTGAACGCGATCGGCACATCCAAACCGCGTTCAGTTTTATTGGTGAAATTGGCACTTAGGTCCTATTTCACCGATCGTATTACAAAACGCGTTTAAGAAAACTAAGTTCTTCATAAACGAGTTCAAAAGTCGATATTGATCTCGATTTACGTGTAACCGATTTCACCAGCTACATTATGATCGCGTTCACGAAAACCAAGTTTCCGTGGCATAGAATGTAAACGTTGTCACATGAACGCAATACGTTTAGCACTTGCAACATGCGATAGCGGCCTACTGCGCTTAAATTTTATTACCATGTTTTTATTTAGTCACTTTTTTGTTTGTCTGTCTGATTGTCATTCCGGGTGGAATCTTGCAACTCAAATTTCGAGCACTTTCAAATTAGCTATCCGGCTGAAACATTCAGGGTAGCTCACAGCTTGATGACAATGCATTCTAAATCCATTTATTAGCATGCAATGCTGACCTAACCTCAAAAAAAACATAAAAACTGCTATAACTTGTAACGAAAGCGAGATAGAGCAAAAATAACACTTTTAGCTTACTAAAGGCGTTTCACTAATCACGACACATCGATCGAGAGGTTCGCAAAACTGAAAACATAACCTAAATATTTCGTTTCATTTGCTTTCAGCTTTCAAAAATCAGCAGCAAAAACTGTTGTTATTTATTTATTTTATTTATTTATTTAGGATCTCCAACAAAGGATACACATATACAATATAAATCACAATAATAGTAAAAGGTTCTTGTACGTGTGCTCCTTCAATTACAGGAGACCACAGCATGCACATATAACTAGGTTTAACAGGATAAAATTAATGATGAAATTTGAGGAAATAAAATAAAATTAAAATTAACATGTCATGATTGAGCATTCATATTACAATTTTTTGGTATAATAATAATTCTTACACATTTGTTAACTGTTGGAAGAAAGAAACATAATAGCATACTTAGTTATTTTGCAATGGTTAAATTATTTTTGTATTTTGTAATGTGGAGGGTTATGTCCAGGTTATAATGCTTTGACAATTCATTGTATTGCCTACAGAGTCTTGGGAGGGCGGCGAAATGTCCCAAATTAGTTTTAGATCCTGAGACGTAAAATAAATTGTAGCTGTTTTTCCGCAGAAGACGAGATGGTGCGTTCATATGCAGTTTGCCTAGTAGTTCGCTACAGTCTATGACTCCATTGAATATTTTGTGCAGTAGTATCAGGTCTGCCGTTTTCCGCCTGTCTGCAAGTGAGACCATTTTGTAGTACCCTAATCTATCTTTGTAGCTGACAACTTTTTTAGCTAAACGATCCTTGTAACACAGATGATATAGGAAACGTCTTTGGACACTTTCCAGGTGTTTGATATATATGTCGTAGTGAGGATTCCAAACCTGGCTGCTATATTCGAGTATTGGCCGAACCAGTGTGTTAAATAATTTTATTTTGGTAGACGCCTTTTTAAAATCTTTGCTGTTACGTAAGACAAATCCAAGAATTTTGAACCCCCTCGCTGTCATGTTTAGGATGTTTGTCAAATTTAAGTTGCTTATCTAGTGTGACTCCTAAGTCACGTATTTCCTCTACTTGTTGTAGTTTATGTTGGCTAATCGTGTAATTGCTAGGTTTGACAATTTTGTTACGGGTGAATTGCATGTAGTAACACTCTGAGACGTTAAGAAGCATTTTGTTCGTTTTGCACCAGTTCGTCAGTCTGTTCAGATCTTCCTGCAATAATATTATGAAGTTGATGATGATACTGCTATTTGACATTAAACTTCACTATAGCAATATTCATAATTTGTGGACCATTTTACGAATCTCCATAATAGGTACTGTCAAACAGATAATTTACGATATTTAATATGATTCATAGTATTATCCTATTGTAATTCTGCCAAAGAGCCTTTTAAATCCGCTCATTCTCATCCCAGCTTTCGTTATAATATAGTCTTAACAATTTTTTAATTTGAATTAGCCAAATACTAACAAAATCAATATTAATAATAAAAGACAACAAACAATATTTTCTAAGCAACACGACACTGACAGCTCTTGAACTCGTTTAGAGACTTGAACGCCGAAAATCGGCCGTTCAGAATTTAAACTAGTTAAAGCTTGAACTCCGTTCACTTTATGTTGGTGAAATCAAAAGGGGAGTACTGAACTCAGTTAAACGCTTGAACTGAGTTCAGCGTGAATTGATCACGTTTAATTTCGTTGGTGAAATCCGCTCTTGGTCTTCAATGTTATTCTTAAGTAGGATACAAAACTTGGTCAATACGGGCGGGACCACATTGCCCAAGTCTTGTATCCAACATCTTGTTGTTAAATTCAAGCTCAATTGGGCAGCCTGCAAACTGAAAATTTTAGGAATAAGTTGTAGTATGAATTTCTATTAAAAAACTTCATGTCTACGGGAGCCTTAATGTCTAAACTTTCGTCTATTTAAGGGGCTATGGCGACAGGCTTTTTATTAAAATTGAACAAAACATTGCGTTTTTCATTCAATTTTTGGGTGTTACAAAAAATAATTGCTTACTTACCTAGTTCCTTACTTTCCATATGTTACGGCTACATTGTAGCGATAACGCAAACTTCTTTTCACGTGCTCTTTCTCGCACACCGCTCGACGTCTCGCTGTACCTACAACAGAGAGCGCGCGAAGTGTAGTTCGCATTATCGAAACATAGCATTAGAAACATTAGGTAGGTTTACATTTAGTATTATAATACAACAATCTTGATTTCTGTAACAACTCAACAACAGTATAACTTAAAATCCCATCAAAGACGAACATCTAGAGAACTACGCAGTTTCTTAACAAGTTCAATCCAAACCGCCACAACTCCTAGGAACACCCAAATTGCAATACTGGAATGTACAAATGCTGTTACCACTTCAACATAATTCCCTTGTCACTCCCCAGTTCGCGAAATCCATTAATAGCAGAGGCGAGGGCTACATGCAACTCCATTCCTACCGGCTTCCCTTCGGAACAACCACTACTTGAGTCTACTATTACTAAAGAATATAGTACACACATTACAGGTTCAATCAATCACACTATCACACTAATATTATAAAGGCGAAAGTTTGTGAGTGTATGTGTATGTTTGTTACATCTTCACGCTCAAACGGCTGGACCAATTTTGATAAAATTGCCGCGGGTGAAACCGCGCCCGGGTGAAACCGGGCGCAGCTAGTACATCATAAGACAAAAAACATTCTATATTACTAGCTGCGCCCCGCAGTTTCACCCGCGTAAGTCTCGATCACGTGGGAATTTCGGAGTAAAAAGTAGCCTATGTCTTACTCCAGGGTGTCAGCTACCTCCATACAATATTTTATCAAAATTAGTGCAGCCGTGTGAGCGTGAAGAAGTAACAAACATACACACACACGCACTCACAAACTTTCGCCTTTATAATATTAGTGTGATAGTGTGATGATTCACCGGCTTACCTGTTACAAAATTCTCACCTCGCCACTGATTTATGGTTATCTGAACTATCCGTGTGGTATTTAACTCACTTTATTTATTTATTTATTTATTTGGGACAAACAAACAGTAACACATTATATCTACGCAAATAATATAAACAAAAATATTATATAAATGTGAAACTCACACCGTTATCCACAGCATATACAATTAATATAACTTTACAAATGAACTATCTATGCGAGTAAGACTACAAGACTGTTCAAATAACTATACATCGGAATCCTTAAGTTTCTTTAACAAAGCAGAACGAAATCTATTTGCTGACACTGAGAATAAATCTAATTCTGTAGTTTCTCAACAAAAATCATTATAGTTTTTGCACAAGCGACGTAGAGGCGCCCGCAGACCAGCATTGCATTGGTGCGGCAATGGGACGCAGCAAAAAGAGGACGTGCGCGCACCTCTCGTCTAATAACAGTTCTTGGGACACAGTAGCATATTCTGTCTGCCTCGTTGGTCCAGTCTAGTGGTCGCTAGCGCTACTGCTGAGCATGAGGTCCTGGGTTCGATTCCCGGGTCGGGCATAGTGATATTGGGTTTTTCCATCTGGAATTTCTCAATAACACCCCGGAGTCTGGATTTGTGCCCAGTTGATGACAATAGGCTCGCCCCCTATTACATGGGACGTAAACATAGCTGGCGAAATGTGGGTATACTATAGGTACACCTCTGCCCTACCGTTCGGGGTAACAAGGCGTGATGTTATGTTATTTAACTTAGATGTAGCATGATATATGTATGTATATGATATAGCTCGATGTTTTGACGTGTCGCCATTGCACCCGTGCAAAGCAGGAGTCTTCTCTTGTCCGTCAACGAAGGCACGAGTCCGACCGAATGTAGTTGATCCCTCAAAACAAATCAGAAATTAAATTTTTAGAACGGGTAACAATGCGAGTAGGGACAGTTGTCAAATCGTGTTGTCATTCATTCTCAGTTTGGGCACCGAACTAATCTTATGTCCTTAAGTGATACGGAGTAGGAAACGCCCATAACTTCGACCGAAACTACAGATGTAGTGCTTAGGTAGTAGACCTCCCAGGACCGTGTCACAAGTTGTAGAATTGATATTATTAAACTTAGTCTTCAGTATTTTTATAAACTTTTCCCCATAACCGGGATTTTCCCCGTAACGAACCTACGACCGTATTGACACAGTTCAAAGCAATCGCTCAGTGAATTTTGTGTTAACAAAAATCTCGCAAATACTTTCCCTCCCAACGTCTTCCCGAGATGAAAAAACTTACGGTTCGTTTTAAAAGATTTAGCAGTAACAATGAAGTAACTTTGTAGCTTTATGAGTTTTGTTTTAAAGCTTAACTACAATAAAACCTTTTCTTCTACGTTTTTATTCAGCTGCGCCAAACGGCCATTGACCGTATACAGCTGTGACCACATCCAGATGGTACTCATACACATTCATTGCTATTGTTTCAGCCAATGAGGACTGAATACATCAGGAATGCCAATAAGCAATGTGATTGACCCAACATGTAGATGTGCTGAACATTGAGGTCGCTAGATGTCCATCATATGAAAAATCATCATGCATACTCTTTGTGGTCTTTTCTTGATAGACTTTAATACATTCGTTGTAAGTTTACTTATGGGACTAAACCTGAAAACGAGGAAACAAATCAGATAAAAAATAAAAAGCAATATTTAGTAAAAGGTGATGAGCAGTTGACCTAAGAGTATTATAACTTAGATAAATTACAAACTGACCCGCTAAAAAAACAACCGACTTCCAAAAAAAAACACTACAAAGTGGAAAATAACTTTAAATTCGGACGTCGCGTCGGCGTCGGTGGCAAAAAACTAAAATACAAATCCAAAGACACCGAAAAAGTTTTTTTTCATTTACCTACCTTTGTACTACGAACAAAATATTTGAATGTGAAATTTGGATAGTGTGAACCTACTTTTGTCGCTGACTGTATCTGCATTGGAATCAGCCTTTTGTCAAATTTGCAGCCTTTTGGCAGCTTCCATAAACATGCGCTTATAGTATTTCACATGTAAACGGACATACGGACAACGGACGTATTTGACCTCTGTAACCCAATTAATAGGAATAGGCAGTTTTAGGGAGGCATTTCCGTTTTTTTACTGGTCATGACAACTGTCCTCAGTATGCTTAGTCGAAGAAGCCATTTGGAATACAGACAAAAATATTCCTTCTTCCAGTTCTTTCTTTTTCGTGTATTATTTAGTGACTAACCTGGTGTTTTTATGCCGCCCATGGGCCTCTGACTTGGCTTCACATTGCCGTCGAGAAATATCAGGCATTCCGGAGATCTACTGAAGCGATAATCTGAAGTATCGCCGAATGTTCGGCCGTTTCAAGACTTCCAAAGTTTCCTTTTTAACCGACTTCCAAAAAGGAGGAGGTTCTCAATTCGGCGGTATGTTTTTTTTTTGTATGTTTGTTACGCGATTACGCCGTTAATTATGGACCGATTTTCGAAAGTTCTTTTTTGTATGAAAGGGTATACTCCCAAGGTGGTCCCATTGCCACCAAATCAGAATCAGACGAGGAGATCCCATGGAAATCGAGGGAAACCCTCAAATTTTATAGGCAAACCTATAGCGATTTGGGTATTTTTTATAGTAACTCGTTCATTTGGTCTCGGAAAGCACCATTTGGTGAAGTGGAACTGATGATGGAGACCACATATGGCCACCGGAACAATATAATAATGAGTACCCCTATTTAACGGGTTGCGATTAAACAATTTATGCTCGTCACTATGCATATGGTGAGAGCCAGTTCTGGTTCTTACCAGGAGAACTCCTCAACAATCAACGTCCCTGCGTCGGGAAAAGAAATATTTTGTAAAAGGTGATGATCAGTTAACATTTGGATCTGTATTTCAGTTTTTTGCCACCGACTTCCGAAATTAAAGTTATTTTTCACTTTGTAGTGTTATTTTTAGTAGTCCGTTCTTTTTTTTTTTGTAATATGTTTTTTTTGTTTTTGAGTCCATACCCAACTTCAAGTCGAATTTTTGACTTTGACTTATCTCTTTGACTATCGTTTTTTTTTTTTCATTCGCCTTATTCAGCCAAAGTCAGTCGTAGTCAGAAACGACCGAACACTCGGCCGATACTTCGAATTTATCTTCGGAGTAAACGAGTAGACCCCCGTTTCGCTACGCTGTCAGTATTAATTTGATTGTGTCCGCAGTAACTTTTTTAAGCGTATGGCATACTGAGATAGGGCATTCACGATCGACGTAAAAACATTAGTTAGTCAATGCAATGTACCTCTTATCTCGGTAGGGTAAGGTATAAATTTGTTAGTATACTTTATAACAGTAGGATAAGAGCTAAATTGCAATGGCTTATAAATGGTTTTAGGTACGTCATTCTTTGCTGCTTGAGAGTGATGTAATATATGGACCTCTTGGCGGGAAAGTGAAGCGTCATGTTTAGCAGTTTTGTTTTATTTTCTAGAAATTGTGTTTAGCCGAATATTAATGTGTAATAATGGTGGATTATTAGGTAACCATTAAGTGTTTGTGAACGTGCATTAGTGTAGGCAAATGAAACAAAACAGTGCAACATCACTTCAAGTTCTCACAAGAAGTCCGCGTGAGGTCTCAGTAGAGTGCCACTGGCCACATCTTTACTGAAACTCAAGGGGAACGAGCAGGCGGGGATATCATCTATCATGCATTGTTTATAATTAATTTCATCCTTATTCAAACAAACTTTGTAACTAAATAAAGACTTGGCTAAAATATCCCAGCAACCAAGCCCTTAAAATATTATTTAAAAAAAAATGATTACTCAACGCAATGACAGTATTGTTTCAATTAAACAAACTTTGTAACTAAATAAAGACTTGGCTAAAATATCCCAGCAACCAAGCCCTTAAAATATTATTTAAAAAAAAATGATTACTCAACGCAATGACAGTATTGTTTGAAACTATTACACCTTAGACACTTAGGACAACCTATTTTGGGTCCAAGCAATGAGTGTCTATTCCAAGGTTACCCGGAAGAGATCGCAAAAAGCGATAAGACTGTCTTGTAGTAGATATTTAATTAATTTTCATTGTAATGCATTTTTTCTTGTATACAATTAAGTCCAGCTCGATTAAAACTTGATGGCGGCTCTAAAGCGCGCTCTTTGCTGCGCAGTACCGCACCCCTCACCCCCGCTGACACGTGAATTTGTTACTGCGCAGCTTCGCGCCTCATGTTCCGACTTTCCGAGCCGCCATAAAGTTTGAATCGTGCTGTTCCTGTATACTAAATAGACCCACTGCGTCGCATTGCATCGCCCGCTCGCGCTATTACTTCCTTTTCACTTACCGTTTTTTCTGACTTTTTTCTTTTCGCTCGGCTCCTAATGGTCGTAGATATTAAACCTTCCTCAAGACCAGGCTATCAAATGCAAAAAGATTTTTACCTCTTCATAATATTAGTATAGATGTATGTATCTATTTTATGGGATATGTGTATATCTGTGCAGGCGTGGGCCGCCCCGGTCAGGTCCTGGGTGTGGGCCCTAAAACTCAAGAAATACTTTTTAATCAAATCCCAAACAAGACCAAAATCTGTTCAGGAAGTAAAAGGCAGTTTGTAGTTGGGTTACCCTGATTGGGGTCCCTACGCATGCTAAATATAAACGTAGGGTGCAAAAATGCCGACGATGAAGTACCTGGGACTCGTCCTCGACAGCCGGTGGAACTTCATCGAGCACTTCCGACGTTTGGCTCCCAGACTGGACCGGGCCGGGGCTGCCTTGAAGCGGCTCCTGCCCAATCTGGAGGGTCCAAACGCCTCCTGCCGGAGGCTCTACGCGGGGATCGTGCGGTCCATGGCCCTTTACGGGGCACCGGTGTGGGCGCATTCTCTGTGGCTGCGACCAGCCCAGCGCTTGAACGCGTCCCAAAGGGTCATGGCCATCAGGCTAGTCCGGGGTTATCGCACGGTCTCCCGTGAGGCAGCGAGCCTCCTTGCCGGACTACCGCCATGGGATCTGGAGAAAAAAGTCCTCGCGCACATCTGGGAGTGTCGCGAGGAGGCGCAACGCCGGGGCGAAACTCCGCTGCCGCGAGAAATCACGGCACAGCGGACAGAGCTCCGGCGGGATCTCATGGCGACATGGAGAGTGCGATTGTCGCAACCCAGCGCTGGGCACGCCACTATAACTACACTATAACACTATATTGCGGCGGTAAGTCCCCTCTTTGAGGAGTAGCTAGAGAGGCGTCACGGCGTCCTCACCTTCCGCCTGACGCAGGTCCTCACCTGACACGGATGTTTCGGGAGGTTCCTGTTCAGGATAAAGCGGGAGGAAACGCCCGGGTGTCACCACTGGGTGGATCGCCCGGAGGACACAGTGGAGCATACGGTGGAGGTCTGCCCAACTTGGGCGGAGCACCGCCGTGTCCTCACGGAGGCGATCGGCGGAGGCGGAGGGATCGCGTCCGGCCCTGTTTCAGGCCATGGTTCGGAGCGAGAGTGCATGGGAGGCCGTCACCTCCTTCTGCGAAGCAGTAATGCTCGCGAACGAGGAGGCGGAACGCGTGAGGGAGAGGCAGGGTTCGCGCCCTCACGCCCGTACTCGCCGCAGGAGACGCCCTGGGCGTCGGGAGTCGCAAGCCGATTTCCGGCCACCGTAGGCGCGGGCCTGCGGACGGTGAGCGATGGGTAGCTCGCCGTCCGATAAGGACCAGGCCCGAGTCAACGGCGCGTTGTGTTCTACGCGCGCCTCAAAGAGACGTCAGCACCAATTGACGGGGTCCGAAAGGGCCAATGCCTGCCAGGGTTGCGAGTTTGTCCGAAAGGGATATCGTGGCCCTGGCACACAGGCAAATGAAGGAACACGGGTGGGTTTTAGTCAGTAAAAGTCTGACACTCCCTCCCGCTCCGCCCAGAGCGGGAGAAGTTATTTGATAATTTCCCACCCAAAAAAAAAAAACATTCTCTTTTTTCTGAGACTTCTACATTTATTGTTTTAAGTTGACAAAAGAACTCCTATTTATGTACATACAAAAGAAAAACTTAGCTATCCGGGTAGCAGCGAAGACTGCCCTCCGAGCAGAGATCCAGCGGGCCAGAGGACTGGCCCGCGAGGAGACGCTGGAGACTCTCAACAGAGACCCGTGGGGACGCCCCTACAAATGGGTGCGAGATAAACTCCGCCCATGGGCTCCCCCGCTAACGCAGAGTCTCCGGCCCCAGCTCATGGAGGACGTGGTGAGCGCTCTGTTCCCTTCGCGAGGGGAACATACTCCCCCGCCCATGGCTCCGCCTCCTGCGGTGACAGATGTGGACCACACCGACGACGACGATGCTCCAGAGGTGACCGAGGTAGATCTGAGAGTGGCGGTACGTAAGCTGAATGCCAAGAATACCGCCCCAGGACCCGATGGCTTTCCTGAAAAAGCCTGGGTTCTGGCTTTAGAGGCTCTCGGGCCTCGACTAAGGGGGCTCCTAAGCGCATGCTTGGAGAGGGGCCAGTTTCCACTTCTTTGGAAGACGGGGAAACTGGTCCTCATAAAGAAGCCAGGGCGCCCGGCGGACTCTCCGTCCGCTTACCGGCCCATCGTGCTGCTCGACGAGGTGGGCAAGCTCTTTGAAAGAGTAATTGCAGACCGCCTTGTCGGGCGACTGGTGCGGGTGGGGCCGGATTTTGCGGAGAGCCAGTTTGGTTTCCGCAAGGGGCGCTCTACGGTGGATGCCATCATGCGCGTTCGAGCCCTCACGACGGGGGATGCTGTTGCCCGGGGTGGGGTCGTCTTGGCGGTGTCTCTTGACATCGCCAATGCCTTCAATACCTTGCCCTGGAGTTGCATTAGGGAGGCACTTCGGTATCACCGGATGCCGACCTACCTCTGTCGTGTGGTCGAGGCCTATTTGACGGACAGGGCCGTCATTTACCCCGGTCACCACGGAGAGTGGAACCGGCGAGAGATGTCGTGCGGTGTCTTACAGGGATCGGTCCTGGGGCCGCATCTGTGGGACATCGGGTACGACTGGGTGCTGCGCGGCGACCTCCCTAGTGGCGTCAGCGTAGTCTGCTACGCTGACAACACGCTAGTCCTGGCACTACAGGGATCGGTCCTGGGGCCGCATCTGTGGGACATCGGGTACGACTGGGTGCTGCGCGCCGACCTCCCTAGTGGCGTCAGCGTAGTCTGCTACGCTGACGACACGCTAGTCCTGGCACAAGGGAGTTCGCATCAGGCGGCGGCCGAACTGGCGGCACGTGGGGTTGCGACAATCATCGATAGGATCCGGCAATTGGGACTCGAGGTGGCATTGCACAGGTCCGAGGCCATGTGCTTCTATGGTCCTCGGAACGCGCAACTGTCGGGTTCCCAGATAACGGCGGGAGGGGTTCACATCAGCGTCGAGTCGACGATGAAGTACCTGGGACTCGTCCTCGACAGCCGGTGGAACTTCGTCGAGCACTTCCGACGTTTGGCTCCCAGACTGGAGCGGGCCGGGGCTGCTTTGAAGCGGCTTCTGCCCAATCTGGGGAGTCCAAACGCCTCCTGCCGGAGGCTCTACGCGGGGATCGTGCGGTCCATGGCCCTTTACGGGGCACCGGTGTGAGCGCGTTCTCTGAGGCTGCGACCAGGGCAGCGGCTGAACGCGTCCCAAAGGGTCATGGCCATCAGGATGGTACGGGGATACCGCACGGTCTCCCGTGAGGCGGCGAGCCTCCTTGCCGGACTGCCGCCATGGGATCTGGAGAAAAAAGTCCTCGCGCACATTTGGGTGTGGCGCGAAGAGGCGAAACTCCGGGGCATAACTCCGCTGCCGCAAGAAATCGCGGCACAGCGGACGGAGCTCCGGAGGGATCTTATGGCGACATGGAGAGTGCGATTGTCGCAACCCAGCGCTGGGCACGCCACAATTGTGGCGATAAGTCCCCTCTTTGAGGAGTGGCTGGAGAGGCGCCACGGCGTCCTCACCTTCCGCCTAACGCAGGTCCTCACTGGACATGGATGTTTCGGGAGGTTCCTGTTTAGGATTAAGCGGGAGGAAACGCCCGGGTGTCACCACTGTGTGGATCGCCCGGAGGACACGGTGGAGCATACGGTGGAGGTCTGCCCTGCTGGGGCGGAGCACCGCCGTGTCCTCACGGCAGCGATCGGCGGCGGCGATCTCTCGCGTCCGGCCCTGGTTCAGGCCATGGTTCGGAGCGAGAGTGCATGGGAGGCCGTCACTTCCTTCTGCGAAGCAGTTATGCTAGCGAAGGAGGAGGCGGAACGCGTGAGGGTGAGACAAGGCCGGGGTTGCGAGTTTGTCCGAAAGGGATATCGTGGCCCTGGCACACAGGCAACGGAAGGAACACGGGTGGGTTTTAGTCAGTAAAAGTCTGACACACCCTCCCGCTCCGCCCAGAGCGGGAGAAGTTATTTGATAATTTCCCACCCAAAAAGCTATCCGGGGTGGGGTGCTATAATTTACGAGCTCGCTTCGCTCGCTCTTGTTTCCTACATTTTCAAACTTTTCTGTGTAGGTTGACAAAGTAATTCCTGTTTCTGTATAAATGTAAAAAAAGAAATTTTTATCAATGGGTGTAAAAAATTTCGAGCTCGCTTCGGTCGCTCTACCATCCTCTATTCGTCTGATGTTCTAGCTACTCTGTTGTCGACAAAGTATCTCCTATTTCTATATCAATCAATTCAAAAGAAAACATTTCCGAGGCAGCGTGCTAAATATTACGACGTTCATTGTTATAAAAACTAAATTAGGTATAGATATAAACTACGACAACATGGCCCGCCCCTCCAAAATTCAAAACGTTTGAAAGTATTTGTCAAAGTATTTACGACGCACCACCAACATTCACAACGCATGCTGTGTGTACTGAGACGGCCGTCGACCAAAAAAATAATTCAAGGATTTATTTATTCGTAAGGATGTGACTACAAACATTGAAACAGTAATTTGGAGGGGCGGGCCGTAGTTTATCATAATAGAGCAGTTAACTTTCAGACTATTTAGTATTATATGCGCGTTGTGATTGTGTCATATACCTTCTATTGAAACGAAATTAAAACATACCCATCATAATATCACGCCTGTAATCCCCGAAGGGAAAGGCAGAGGTGTTCCTACAGTACACCCACATTTCGCCAGTTATGTTTAACGTCCCATGTAATAGGGGGCGACCATATTGCCATCAGCCGGGCACAAATCCAGACTCTGGGCTGCTACTGAGAAAGTCCTAATGGAAAATTCCAGGCTCAAAATACACGAGCTATTCCTAAAATAACTATTGACAATTGGCAAACGATACTGAGACATATGACTGAAACGTCCGTATTTTTAAATGAAAATAAAAGATTACAAATAAGAAATTATCATTCAAAGAACGGGGATACACATTCATAAATAATCTCCTTATATAATATTCCAACAGCTGGGACTCTGGCATCCTCTCTGTGAGAAGAGGAGGCATATGTATCAGTTTCTAAAAGCAATTAATTTGCTAGTATATTGCTATGATCTTAAAGCAATATAGTGCCAAATTAATTGCTCTTAGAATACCATAACTATTTTCAACCATAGAACATAATTTGGACCTCGTGTTTCATGTAATTTGGAACAACTCGTCTGGGGTGTATCTATAATAATCATAATCCTTTTTTATTTGTTTAACATAGGTACAATACAGTTCTTAAATTAAAGTTCTTAGGTTGCTATGTTATGCCAAGAGGCATACAAATATGGTTGCTTGCGAAATAAAATATTGATCATGCGAGAGGTAAACATCTATGTATATCTGTTTATACAACATGTCCCAGAATTAACGCAAAACCTCTTAAGGGGTTATTGTAGTCATCATTATGAACAACTTTTACTATGGTGTCAAACCTGAAATCAAGAAAAAAAAATCGGCTGTTCCCTACAGCCGATTTTTTTTTCGTGATTTGTTCATAATGATGAGTACAATGACCCAATGACCTTAAGAAGTTGTGCGTTAATTCTAGGACATGTTGTATATCTATAATTCTATACCCAGTACCTATAAAATAAAATTGCGTTTCGTGTCTGTCTGTATAAAGATCTAGATCTTTTAAAATACACAATGTATTTTGATGCGCTTTTCACCATCATTTAGACTAAAGGCTGGTGCAGACTGGCGCGATATCGCGGGCGTGACAAGCAGTGACATAGAAATTGTGCTACTAGTGTCGCGGAGCGCCCGTGATAACGCACCAGTCTGCACGAGCCTTTACAGCATTAATTCCAGAATGTTTATGTGTATACAAACACAACACAAATAATATTACAAATGTGAAAAATATTGTTCAGATGCTTGTTAGTCAATCACGCAAAAACGGATAAGGCGTTTATAACCGACTTCCAAAAAGGAGGAGGTTATATGTTCGTCTGTATGTTTTCCAGGTCAGAATTTGATTAGGGGATCCCATGGAAATCGAGGGAAATCCTCAAATTGTATAGGCTCACCGATAGCGATTTGGGTATTTTTTATAGTAACTGGTCATTTGCTCTCGAAAAGCACCATCTGGTGAAGTGGAACTGATGATGAAGATCACAGATGGCCACCGGAACTACTTAATAAAAGTAATTCATAGGTTGCGATTCCATTAGGTACTTTAATATATGTTTGCGAAGAAATTTATGCTCGTCACAATGCATATGGTGAAGTGGAGCTGATGGTTCTTACCAGGAGAACTCCTCAACAATTAATGCCTCTGCATCGAAAAAGCAATATTTTGTAAAAAAGTGAGCAGTTGACATTAGGCTATTGTAACTGACACAAATTACAAACTGACCCACTAAAAAGTGAATAATAAAAAAACTTTTTACAAAAAAAACAACCAACTTTCAAAAAAAAAGCTATAAAGTGAAAAATAACTTTAATTTCGGAAGTCGGTGGCAAAAAACTAAAATACATATCCAACACTTCCGAAATTAAAGTTCTTTGTACTGTTTTTTTGACAGTCAGATTTAATAAAATACTTATTTGTTTTTTCTTTGTGCAGTTTAATAAAAAAAGCTAATGCATACAAAGTAAAGCCCTGTAAATGTTTCATATAATTTACATACTTTCATTCATGAACGCTTCTGAAATTAAGTGACACCAAAATTGCCATTCTTCTTTGGCACCCCGGCAGTTTATAACCTGGATTAACACATAGAATACTTTTGATCCCGGTCGCACGTTCCCGTAGGATAATATCCTACCTCCACGCGGGCGAAGCCGCGGGAAAAAGCCGGTACATTAATATTTATAACACATAAATCTTCCATGTTTTGACATGTCGCCTTTACAACATTGCTAAGCAGGGGGGCGGGCGGGTCGCAAGTAATTAATTAAACGCATAGATTACGATTAATTCGATTTGAATTAGTTAGGAGGAACTTAATTTTATCCGAGTTTTAGCGTGGGAATATTCCATAAATATTGTATTTATTCTTGTTTTTAGTATTCTTCTAAACATAATTATGTTTTATAGCAGCTATAGCCCGCCAAATTCAAATTTTCTTGCGTTTTAAGGCTCTTACAAACACACGTGATATCGCGGGCGCGACATGCACCGACAAAGGAATTGTCTTTGTCGGTGTCTGTCGCGCCCGCGATATCGCGTGAGTGTGTAAGACCCTTTATGCTATTTGCAGGTCAGGGTGGTTGTATCTTGATCGAAAAATAATTTGCGACTTTATCAGATGTGTATTTACAGAAATATAATCATTAGAATCAGCAATACATCTATCTAAGTAAGATTTGTTCCCCATTGCGATTTTTTTTTAGATAGATAGATTCATTTATTTGCCTGAAATATGCTTATTTCACAGATTTTATAACACTTAAACAATAGTTCTTCATATTCCGCCTACTACATTCGGCATTTATTGCATAAAAAAGGAATTCAATGGAACAAATCTACAGCTGACAATCCACCTTAAGGAATCAATCTTGTTAAGGCGAAAGCGTCAGGGTAGCCCGTGAAATTATTATTTTTTAAAGTTTTTTGCAATTTGCAGATCTATGTTGTATTACTGATCGCAATCGTAAAAAAAAAATGGTTTTACAGAATCATTAGAGGTAATCATTATAATTCTGTAAAACCAATTTTTTTACGGTCGCGAATCAAATTTAGATCAACATACAATCTGTTACTGACCTCCAAATTGCAAAAAACTTAAGAAAATTTTAATTTCGCGGCCTACCTTAGCGCATCCCCTTAATATTTTAGTACATTTTGTCACACGTGCTTGTGATATTAACTACTTGTAACTTGTTATTCAGGAAAAAAATAAGAGATAGTTAAGTTCGGTAACTATGGGTACCTACATTACTAGACTAAGTATATTTACTAACTATATCTACACACCCCCTAACATACAGGTTGTGACGAAAACTATACTCTTCCGCAATGTTATCAAAACTGTATAAATTTACAAACAATTAACAGACTTACAATAAATTAACCCCAAAACTTTTAAAGATAAACTCATTGATAAATTACCAGTTCCATCTATTAATGCTGATATCTTAATCATTTTTATAATGTTTTTTTTTATATTTACTGTCAACAATTTAATTCCACGTTTATTCCCAAGACTATCTCGGTTAATAGTAACGCATCTTTCAGTGATTGGGCTACCATTGGTATTCATAAAAGTAGAACACGGCTTTATGAGCTGTACGGTACGGTACGGTACGGTACGGTGCTGAAAGGTATTATGTAAACACTGATGAATTTAATTTGTATGTTAGAAATTATTCAAAAACAACAAACTTTTTTAAATATAAAAAAGTTTGTTTGCGTTATTTGAGTTCGAAGATTAAAAACAGTAGTAATGTAATTAAAACTACTTGTAATATTATTAATAGTGAAACGGGAAGGTCTAGTAACCGAAATACTGACTATAGCCTGTCAATTAATGACAACATAATAAAATCAGACTCACAAGTCGCCGTGGCCTTTGAAAATTTATTTTCAGATATTCCCGTTTCAATTACTAAATCCCTAAACTCATCACCTTCTATTTGTAAATGTTTGCGATTCGGAATTTCATTTTGAACATATTACCTGTAGAGATATAATTAAAAAACCTTTAACACTTTAAATGTAAAAAAGACTGCAGATCGTGTAGAAGTTGCTAAGTCTATTATAGACATTGTAGCACCTACTTTGGCTCTTACATTTAATAATTGTATTGACTGTGGGGAGTTTCCTGGCCTCATGAAGAATAGTAAAATAATACCGTTGTTTAAATCAGGTAGTACATCAGACCCACGAGTTATAGACCTATTTCAGTACTACCTACCTTTAGTAAAAATTTTGAGAAATTAATTTTACACCAATTGCAAAGATTTTTTAATAAACATAAATTACTACATAGCAAACAGTTCGGTTTTAAAGGGGTCGTTCGACTACTGTGTTGAACTGTTAGGACATATTTATAATGCATGGGAAGATAAATGCGATGCCTTGGGCATTTTTTGTGATTTGTTCAAGGCTTTCGATTGCGTTTTTCATGAAAACGTTTCATCAATCAGGAAACTCCGCCACTACGGGATCCGAAACACCGCTCTGGGTCTTCTTACTTCATACTTGAGTAATAGGATTCAGAGCGTTGACGTCAATGGAAAAAGATCTCCCGGATCTATAGTAAGAATGGGAGTTCCACAGGGCTAAATTCTTGGTCCTTTCTTGTTTCTTATTTATATTAATGACTTGCCTTACCTCATAAAGGATAATCATGATATAGTGTTGTTTGCAGATGCACTACACTTTTGTTTAAACTTAAACGTCAGCAGCTGGTTACTGACGATGTAAATGGCGCGATCTCAAAAGTAGTTCACTGGTTCAATGTTAATAATTTACTTTTAAATTAAAAAAAAAACCAAATGCATTAAGTTTACGCTACCTCACGTTAGGCAGGTGAAAACTGATGTGTTGATAAAGGGCGAAGAATTGAATCCTGAAGATAGCACAGTATTCTTGGGCTTAACTTTGGATGCTAAGCTTCAGTGGGGCCCACATATATATAAACTGTCAAAAAAGCTAAGCTCCGCAGCATATGCTGTTAGAAAAATTCGTAATTTAACTGACATAGAGACAGCCCGTATAGTGTACTTTGCCTATTTTCATAGTGTAATGTAGTACGGTATTCTGTTGTGGGGAAATGCCGCCGACATTCAGACTATCTTTGTTTTGCAGAAAAGAGCTGTACGATCAGTTTATAAATTAAGTTCAAGACACTCTCTCAGAGAGAAATTTAAGGAGATTAATGTAATGACTGTACCTTCTCAGTACATATTTGAAAATCTTTTATATGCCCATAAAAATATAAAATTGTTTAAAAAATACAGTGATATCCATAAAATAAATACTAGAAACAAACATAAATTTGTTGTACCTACAACAAGGCTCAAGAAAATAGGTGGCTCGTTCCGATGTCAATGTATACGCTTTATAAGCCATGTTGAAGATCTAAGCCATAATAAATTCAAATCATTCAGTAAACGTAAGGTGTGCCAGAAAGCCTTTTATACCGTTAAAGATTATACTGAGGACAAAAAGGCTTGGGATTGAGCTGCTCCAATTTTTACTTATTGAAATGGTTTATTTTTATTATTTGATGTTTTTTTGCTAACTTTTATTATTTTATATACAGTGATATTTAATGATTTTTCAAACGTAATGACATGAATATTTACTTTAATTATTGTGAATGTGAAGACTATGTATTGCTTTTGTTTTTTATTTTCCCTTTGTCTTTTATTCTCAGTCAGTGTTAATCATGGTCTGGCAGTTTGAGTCATTTATGCGTTCTACCCAAATGTCCTTTCTTTGGTATTGATCGTCGCATCGTTGAGCTCTTTAAGTTCTGAGTAGAGTTGCACGATTACTGACAAATGCGTGCACTGACTGGTCAGGTTCACTCAATCTGTGTGGTTCTTTCCTCAAAAGACCATTTCAGACACCAATCTACATGGCCTTCACATGATCTGACCAAGATTATGTCTGGACTTTAAAAGAGACTGTGACCTCTGAGTTTGTTTCGGCCTTTTTTCTCAGAGTAGTCAGATAGGAAACGCCGACCTCATCTAGTTTTAAAAATATGATTGACGTGTACAAGTGTTTGTATAAACCTACTTACAGAAATAAAAATCATTTATCATTTATCATGCATTAAAGTAAAACAGCACCTTAAGACGCTGACAACAGCTAAACCGCGGTCACTGTCAGACTGTATACAAAAGAATGAAAAGCGCGATGACACAACGCTTGTAATTTATTGCAAAATATGATGCAATTATCTATTTACTCAAACTCAAAAATGAGTTGAGTAATCGAAAATAAAAACAACCAAGTTCTGCATACAATTATGGCGTTCTTGTTATTAATTAATACCAACCGTAAGTTGATATTTAATACAGATATTTTGAATTGAATCTCAAAGTAAAGGGTTAGTTTACCTTTAATTTGTATCGAGAGTTTTTTTTTCTAAACGTGTTTTGGTAACAACCAAGTTCTGAGAAATATATTCAAGAATAACATAGGTATATTTTTTCCGCTACCACAAACTTTATAGATTTGGCAATCGTTTTGTTTAAGATAAGCCTACTTTTATTATTTGCCTCTTGTCAGCGCCTTAATTGCGTAACACACTATCGATCTCAATCGAAATGATTTTGAAGTATATTGCTAATCCATTGCTTCATATGTTCGAAAAATTTGTCTGCTCAACAACGTAAATACCGCAATGAATATTGTAGAACTGTCAAAATGAAACCCAATGCTACTTTATGTGTGTTAGATACGCAATTACACCGCAGACTTACAATAATTGCATTTTAAAGTAAAAACAGATTCTACTTACATAACCTAGATTTATTTGCTAAACTTTTCTACTCTTGAGCTTGTATAATTATGCAAAGAAATGACAGCAAAGCCTCAAATCAACCCTGGAATCGGTTTTATATCCTAGGCTTTCGAATTATGCGGGGTAAATGACAAAAGGGATCTCAAATTGATTGAATACCTCTGAATAAGCGATAGTCTATCGCAATTGAACTTTATGCAAACAGGAACCAATCCACACATATGCCAAAATCGAGATAATTTACAAAAACCTTTCAAAAATACTCCTTAGTTATTATATTTGTATACATAGAAGAAATTATTTTGTACAATCACACTAATATTATGAAGGCGAAAGTTTGTGAGTGTGTGTGTGCGTGTGTATGTTTGTTACTTCTTCACGCTCAAACGTCTGGACCAATTTTGATAAAATTTTGTATGGAGGTAGCTGACACCCTAGATTAAGACATAGGCTACTTTTTATCCCAATATTCCCACGGGATCGAGACTTACGCGGGTGAAAACGCGGGGTGCAGCTAGTATTTTAAATAAATTCAAAATAACAAACAATTTTATTGTATACAAAATTTTGACAGAAACGGCTGTTTCTCAAAACTGTCATTGTGTGAGTTGATTCCGTTTTGCGTAAGTAGGTCCGCATGATCATAGGTATTCAATGCAAAGAGACAGTCGTTTCGGAGTAATAAATGACGGAATTTCGAATCACAAAGGCTCTATCCGATAGACCCTTTGCGATTCGAAATTCCGTCATTTATAACTCACTTTGTTCTAGTGGTCGCAAAGGCTACTGCTAAGTGCTGAGCATGCGGTCCTTTTGCGGGTTTGATTCCCAGGTTAGGCAAAGTATTATTTGGTTGTTTCATCAGGAAATTCTCAGCAGCAGTCCCGAGTCTGGATTTGTGTCCGGTTGGTGGCAATAGGCTCGCCCCTTTTACAATGGACTTAAACCAGAAGAAGAGAAGTCGGTGTACTATAATAGGTACACCTCTGCCTAACCCTTTGGTGAAACAAGGCGTGATGTTATATTATAACACCGAAACGATCCGAAAATTCCATTGACAACTAATCAAAGGCTCTGCATATGTAAATATATCGTGGTTATGACGTCACAGTTTATGACGACACTCCAATTGTGCATTGCTCTGTAATTAATTGCTTTGACTGGCTTTCGACCGTGAATCGTGCACTGTTGCAGTTGTGTGCCGAAATAATTGGACTGTTTTGTCACATATTGTTATATTTCCTGGAACTTATTTGCTACGAAACGCTACTTGGTTTGGTTTTTGCGTTCCAAGCAGTGTAATCTCCGCTCCGGTTTGGACACCCGCGGTTAGGTGCTATTTTCATTCTCAAATCTTCAAATGGACCTCGAAAAAAACGTCCAAACGTCCGCCAAAGGTAAAAAAATATAAAAACAAACCGACTAAGTGCATATCTGACCACGCACAATGAAGAGTTCCGTAGTTGGGATGAATTTATCCCAAAAACAAACTTAACGTTGTAGTTGAAAAACATGTTCTCCCATACATCGACACGGTCACGGTCAATTCTCCAACTGCATGGTCATCGACTATTACTCGTTAACTTGTAAAGCCTTCTTAGCTGTGATAGTTTTACCAACCTGGTTTTGTTAAGCCAACCAGAGGGCTAATTGCGTAACACACTATCAGTAGGAATCGGTTTCAATTTGACAGTTCAACAATATTCATTGCGTTATTTGCGTGGTTGAGCAGAGAATTTGTTCTTACTTATGAAGCAATGGATTAGATTACTTCAAAATCATTCCGATTCCAATTCAAACTGTGTTACGCAATTAGGGTACAGGGCAGCATAATCGCATGTGGGACAAAGCGCTTTATTTTTAAACTGAATGAGTCAAAATCAATTCACATTGACTTCACTAACAAACACTGCGATTACTACCCAATCCATATAAACAGCATGCAAGTGCCTTATGCTAATACAGCCAAATACCTTGGCATAAAGGCTCTTACAAACACACGCGATATCGCGGGCGCGACATGCACCGACAAAGGAATTGTCTTTGTCGGTACCTGTCGCGCCCGCGATATCGCGTGAGTGTGTAAGAGCCTTAACTCTTGACGCCAAACTACGTCGGAAATCTCGCGTTAAAAAGAAAAGACGGGAACTTGACATACGTTATAAAAGTATGTATTGGTTACTCGGAAGAAAATCCTGCCTATCAATACATAATAAAATTATATTATACAAGCATATTCTTATTCTTATGCCAATTTGGACGTATGGCATCCAACTTTGGGGCTGTACTAAACGAAGCAACGTCAAAATAATCCACCAATTCCAAAATAAAGTACTCAGGGACGCTGTAAATGCACCATGGTACATTAGAAATGACGACCTCCACCGAGACCTTAAAATTGAAATCGTAACCACCATCACCCAAAAATTTGCTAAAGCCCACGAACACAGACTTCACCGACAAGTGAATGTCGAGGCCATTCAGCTGCTAGACAACACGGACATAATGCGTAGGCTAAAGAGAACTAAACCATTTGAGTTAATGTAGTGTATAAATAGTGAATGAATAATAGTAACAATGCTGTGCTATACATGTAACACATGAACAAAGTGTTTTTATTAATTATCAGACTCTAAGAAAGTGCTACGGAATTGTTTAAAAGTGCTAATTGACACTATTCTTAGTTATAACGTATTTTATCACGTAAAATAATAAGTTAGAGTTAAATTGCTTATCAGTGTATCAGGCTAGATTGTAATAAATTATTAGGAACTTTAGTTCTTATTAATACAAAAAAAAAACTTTGTGCTCGTGACAGTTTCCGGGCTCATTATTACCCGTTGATGCCGTGGGTGCTGGCTGGCTGTGTGAGACGCCGCTCGAAAGCTTGAGGAAGTGATGATGACGTCATGCTGAACAGGCTGCTCGAAGGCTGCGCCAATGTCCATGTTCGGCGTCATCAGTATAGAGGAATGAGGAACAGGGTGTAAAATCCTCTATATGTAGAAAAGGGAAAATCCTCCGACCAGACGGGTATTGTGTCTGGTGGGCAACTGCCCGACGGTTGATGTCGGGACGTTGTATATATGCTAGTTGCGCGGTAAACTCTGTTTGCGCGATGCAGGGTTTGGCGTGACGTCAGTGTGATGCGGTAGTTTACATGTGGCGATGTTGATGCCGCTACAGTTCTTCCATAGTTCAAGGTAACCAATCCGATATAGCGATCCAAACCCATAGCCCAATATGTTTTGTTTCCATGTTCTGCAATAGTCCTGCACCAACCGGGGGTTGTCGTTAGGTGCATTTGCATAGTGCATACAAGGTTAACTGTCGGTTGGTGGCTCATTCCATTTAAAATTGTCAAAGGGGTCTCTGCGAGTTGGCTCCGGCCCCTCGTACGCCTTCAAAGGACCGGGACCCCATGGTCCCGAGATATGTAAACACAATATAATAATAATGGAATACCTGAGTATACTGTTCTAAACATGAGATTATTCTTCCTAATCCTTCCTATTTGTCGCCAGGAACCGCAGCAGCTGAAGCCATGGCTCGGAGTGTGGGACGCCACCAGGCCTCTCTCCGCCTGCCTTCAATACGATCCATTCACAAAGAGTATCACAGGTAAATTACTATTACTGCAACCAACCAACTCCCTGCAAGGACTAGTAAGGAGCACTAGTATCTTATCACGTAGTATCACGCAAAGTAATTCCATTATTATAATCAGACTATAATGATCCCACTGCTGGTACACAGGCCTCCTCTCTTTGAGAGGGATCTACCACGCGGGCCCAGCGCGGGTTGGTAGATGTTATATTTCTTCGAATTTTTGGTTCTAGGACATTCTAAAACATTTACTTATCTTTCTAGATATAGCTTCATTTGTATACAATTTTACGAGTTCTTTTCACAATATTCGGACCATTTGTCGTAATTAGAGAGTGTAACCCCCAAATTAAGACACATCGCTGTTTCTGCACTGTGCAAAATTGGTTTTGAGAAAACTTTTATTTCGGGTGTAACAGTACAACTTTACGTCTCAGTATTGTTACTGAGACGTAAAGTTGTATCGTTACGCAAAACCGCGTTGTATTGTTCGCGTTGTAAAATAATAATAAAAACGTACAATGGGTGCGGTGCTATCTCAAAAAAAAACGTTTTTCGCCAATTTCTTATCTAATTGTGAGAAAGCTTGAAATAATTTAATTAAGTCTGTGTAACTATAAAAGTACAGTTTTCGTGGTGCTAAACCATTCGTGTCAGCCTCAGTACCTGTTAATAGTTTCATCACTTTTGCGCTCTCGAAAATATACCTTATTTCGCCGTTCATTTACATAATGAAGATATTGTATAATCATAAAATAAAATTTTGATTTTATCACACGGATAGCTGAAGCCCAGTGTGTGATTTTTAATTTTGTTGATATGGTTTGTTAAATAATAGGAAAAAAAATATAGAATTTTTCAACATTCGTATCTGAGACTATTTGTAACATGTTGATAGTTCTTTTTGCTACCTTTTTGAGTTGAACATGTCTGCTTACATAAAATATTTTTAGTTATTATATTGAAGAAAAATGTTCCTAACCTCAACACGATATCGTCAATTTTGTGTGAAGAGGCAACGGAAATTATTTTTTACAATATTATAAAGCAACATTTCCGAATAAAACAATGCTACCGATGGAGATGAAGGAGTAATCTATCTGTGGCAATTATTAGTTACATTTGGTTTAGTTAAATTTTGCCGCAAAATGTACCGAAAAACTGCAAACTTTTGTCAGATTTTGTGATAGCGCCTGCAAACTGCAAAAAACCAAAGAAAATTTTAATTTCGCGGGCTACAGCTGCTGCTGCTTCACCTTAGATGTCTTTATTCTTATTTTAGTTTACTATTATTTTCCAAGATCGAATTTTATCTTTATTCTTCAAGCTATTTTTAAGAACTCTCAAGTTCAGTTCCATTCACTTTTATGTTACTGATATTGACGAAAACTTTCACACTTTTAAGCTGTAACATCACTGAAAAATGTATAAAACGCGCTCGCAGCAAAGTTATGTCAGCTGAGTCGGCAAACAGTGACATTCTCATTGATTTATTAACGCGAAATGCAGGCGAATTGGCTGACGCAGCTAACTGGCTTCATTGGCATCTTTTGTTACACAGAAACTAAAAAGTTTTATGGAAAACATGTCTAGACAATCGGATAGAATAACAGAATAAATGAATATAAAACGTAGGTTAGTTTTTCTTTCAGTGATATTCACGGTTAACCAATGATATTATATTAAAAGTAAAAAGACGTAGATAGGTTACCTACTAAACATTCGATTTTCAAAAACGGCACAATGTCACACTATTAGATGACACGTGGAAGTAGGACGGCATGTCGTAATTATCGGGAGCGAAAAAGAGACAAGACGAATAAAATGTGGCTCTAATTAGCCAAGTTTTGACGTGCCACTTACGGAGCGTGTTTACCCTATCTGCGCGGCTGTTATTATATAGCCACGAGCTCCTCACCTGCCAGCCTGAGCTTCAAATTATGATATATCACAGCCAATTAAATCGCACAATAACATGAGTATACGCACTAGTATCTTATCACGTAGTATCACGAAAGTAATTCCATTATTATAGTAAGCTTATAATTTCTCCCCCTGCTGAGACACAGGCCTCCTCTTGAAAGGGAGTGGGCTGTTATCTACCATGCAGCCCCAGCGTGGGTTGGTAGATGTCACATGTCTTAAATTTTTGGTTCTAGGACCTGGGTTTCTTCGCGATGTTTTCCATCACCGTTTTGGGAGGGTGATGAAATTATTAAGTAAAGCGCCTGCCTGGTTTCGAAACCACGATCTACAACTTTTAACTCGGGGTCGTTACCACTGAGCCACCACTGCGGGCCGAGCACGGGCGTGCTCAAGACGTTTGTGACAAGACATGATAAATTATGTCATGTCAATTTGTACTAGCACTTTATGACAAAACAGTTTTATCGCTCAAACTGTGATAAAATGTGTGAGTCAAGTCATGTCACAGTAGGCCGTGCTCGCCTCGCTGTAATTCCATATTAGCAATGAAATGAGTTCATCCGTTTTTGAGCTATGATTCCCAAGATCTTAACCTTTGTCGTGACTTTCCTCTTGTTCCCTTTAAGACGCTGAAAAGAGGCAAATGATAAAACTAGGCTTGTCTTAAACAAAAAAAAATGACAAATCTATATAGTTTGTGGTAGCGGGAAAAATATATGTTATTCTTGAACATATTTCCCAGAACTTGGTTGCTACCAAAACACGTTTAGAAAAGAAAATCACGATACAAATTAACGGTAAACTAACCCTTTACTTTGAGTTTCAATCCAAAATATCTGTATTAAATATCAACGTACGGTTGGTATTTAATTAATAACATGAACGTCTTATTTGTATGCAGAACTTAGTTGTTTTTTATTTTCCATTACTAATTTTTGAGTAAATAGATAATAACTTCATATTTTGCAATAAATTACAAGCGTTGTGTCATCGCGCTTCTCTTTCTTTTGTATGCAGTCTGACAGTGACCGCGGTTTAGCTGTTGTCAGAGTCTTAAGCCACCGTTTTAAAAATGAATCTTCCTTAATCATCGACTCTTCTTCTCATCAGGTAGCGAGAACTGCCTCTACGTGAACGTGTATACACCACAGATGAGCCCTGGTGCCAACCTGCCGGTCGTGGTGTTCATCCATGGAGGAGCCTTCATGTATGGAGACGGAGCAGTCTACGACGCCACTAGCCTCATGGACTGGGACATGGTGGTCGTTACCCTGAACTATAGGCTCGGACCGCTAGGTAAGTCGAATTTAAAAAGAAAAATTATATGAAGTTTGATAACGCCGTGTACGCACGGGCGAACAAAACATGGTGAACATGAATATCGAACATTTGGTTTGTACCTGTGCACGTAAATTAGCAAAGCGAACACGAACATCATACACTCTCCACACAGAACAATGAAATTGGATCGGCACTAATATTTTTGACAAACACAGTGCTTGATGTTCGTTTTATTTGTTTTTTTATTCTAATTTATTTAGGGACTATTATAATCACAATATTCGCAATGAGTATGACAGGTTTGGTTTGATTTACGTTAGTGGAACGTACATGCGAACAAAGTGTTCGATTATTACCGAATCGTTGTTCGTTCGGGCGTCTACGCCTTTAGAGATCGCACAGCTTGTTTAGTTCATGAATACTTGCACCGTTCAAGCGAGAAATCAAAAAGTAATATAAGTAGACAGTGTCTACGTACTTAGGTTCCGCCCGATCATGACTTACGCCTGTGCTGTTTTCGCACACGCTAAGCCCCAACTCATTCATAGATTGCAGGCACTTCAAAACCGATTTCTCCGTAAAATTACGGACGCTCCTTGGTTCGTTCGGAACGAAACCCTCCACCTAGATTTCAAAATGCCCATCATTAGCAGTTTATGAAACGCGCTACAAAGCGGTTCTTCGATTCCGCAGATAGTCATCGCAACCCCTTGGTTGTGCAGGCCGCTAGTTATAGGCCTTCTCAGATTAGTCAGACTCGCCGACCTAGGCATACTCTCACCGACCCAGATGACCCCATCACTCTCCTTCAGGAAAGCAATAGGGCCACAAGTACAGTGCACAAATTACACAAACCGACATTCCGTCCTCGCCGCCGAGGTACCACGCGAAGTTCCAGACTTAATTGTCCCCGCCGTCCCTTGCACGTCGAACCGCCAGCCGCCCGCGCCGAGGCTGAGTGCGCCGTAGCATTAATAGTAACCCCTGATAATAATCATGAATTAAACTTTGATCCAGCCTGTCCCGAACTTGCTGCTGTTCCCCAACGACGCCCTAAGCCGAGGTCCGTACCCCACAGAGGGTGCCCTTAGTGCGCAGTCGTTTAGTTTTAATAAATATATATTTACGCCCCTGGCTGGAGGCTTTAAGCTCACCCCTTAAGGCAGCCACAGGAAAGACCGGTTAAGTAGTCACGGCTTCTCAAGGCCAACTACGAGATGCTAAACAAAAGATAAAAAAAATAACGTATTTAGATACAACTCTACAATAATCTTTTGGCGCGTGACAACGTTGAACGAATGCCGCCATCTTATTTAAAACGGAACCCCTATCTATAGGATCACTTCGTTGTCCGTCTGACGTCGCGCGTCGGTCAGTCTGTCAAGACCCGTTTTCTCAGGACCGCCTGGGGGTAACAAGTTGAAATTAATATCAAATAGGTACCTAGATCTAAGGTCCCTTGGAGGTGTAAATAATTCAAGGTTCTAAGTGAACACAATAAAAAAACACGGACATTTATTCGACATATTTTGATACTCGCAAATAAATCAAAATCTATTATAGGAACCTAGAATCATGAAGCCAAGAAGCAAGTTTTCGATTTCCGGACTTTTTCTGTGGAGCACAAGTAAAGGAAAAAGTCCGAAAAAAAATAAAAATTTTGACCATGGCAATGTCTGTATGGGAGAACATGTTTTTCAACTACAATATAATAATTTAGTTGGGATAAATTCATCCTAACTACGGAACCCTTCATTGTGCATTTGGCCGGTTTTTAGGGTTCCGTACCCAAAGGGCAAAATGGGAACCCTATTACTAAGGCTCCGCCCCGTCTGTCTGGCTGTCTGTCCGTCTGTCACCAGACTGTATCTCATGAACCGTGATAGTTAGACAGTTGAAATTTTCATAGATGATGTATTTCTGTTGCCGCTATAACAACAAATACTAAAAAAACAGAATAAAATAAATATTAAGGGGGCTCCCATACAACAAACGTGATTTTTTTGCTCGATGTTGATAACGGCAACAGGTAGACGCTTGAAATATTCACAGAATATTTAGTTATATATTCACTTTATTAATAATTAAATTAAATTAAAACAAATATTTAAGGGGGGCTCCCATACAACAAACGTGATATTTTTGTCCGCGAGTCCGACTCGCACTTTGCTGGTTTTTTTTTTTATGTGGTCATTAGGAAAGCCATTAGAGATACCAATTATGAGAGGGTGTATTAAAATTTGATGATGGTGATGATAATTATTACTATTCAAAGCCCCTCTTGCTGGCCCAGTGATGCTATACTATGTTGTTTATACCAATCATTTGCCTGAAGTATTTAACCAAGCAAGTTGAATGGCCATTCATGTGTTCCTTAGTACATAGGTATTTGTTTGAATAAACAAAACAGAAAAAAATATACAGGGTGGCAGGGACATCGACGCGAAACCTGGGGCCCAATTCTGTAAAACAACCAACTTGTCAATAGTGTGTCGGTAGTGTGTCAGTAGTGTCTCAAAAGAATAGTCATTGGCATTTGGGCCCAATTCTGTAACTTTGAGTTAAGCAACACTGTATATTAACAAAAAAAAATATTAGATATTTGAAGAAAACAAAAAAAAAAATTCATAGATTTTTTACATCATCTCATGGTTTTCAGTCGGAGTATCAAATTAGGTACCTTCACATACAAACCTTTAATTTAGCAGGGATTCTATTCCACCGTTTCTGTCTCTGGAGAAAGAAATGGAATGAGCTCGTCAATTAGCTTCCTTGCTTACTCTACGTCCACTTTATCACTTACATTACACACTTACACTTTATCTTTACACACACGGACACATTATTTCAAATTTAAAAAATATACAAATTGAACCCAATCATCAATAGAGAAACAAGGTGTCGTTGTTCGATGGCTTCACAATGGCGGTTCGATGGCCAAAACACTATTCAAACACGATAGAAACAACTGTCAAATACACTTAAAATATTTACAGACTACCGTAAGCTTGGCCATCACGATGCCATTGTATCATTATAGTGGACCAGACTACCAATTATTGTTGCCAAATTTGCAACGGTGGCAAAAGAATGTCTGTAGTGTGTCGATAGAGTGTCAATGGCGTGTTGCTTAACTCAAAGGTACAGAATTGGGGCCCTGTTACCATGTATTCAGTACATCATACTTGACCCCCGTGCGTTGAAATTTCTCGTCGGTAATTTTAAAAAAAAACAGCTGTTTCCTACAGAAGTGCAATACCTACTCGGTCAAAATGTATGGCAAAGCGTTATTTTCTTTAATAACCGACGAAAAGTTTTAACGCAGGGGGGTCAAGAATGATGTACTGAATCCATGGTAACAGGATGCGCGTCGATGTCCCTTCCACCTGTATAAAAACCTGTGCGACGCCAAAAAATGTTCCTATCTCAGCATAATAAAGTTAGAAGTATAAAGGCTCCCACAGAGAGGCGCGACGCGACACTAGTAGCACAATTTCTATGAAAACTTCATGGCAAATATCGCGCCCGCGATATCGCGCCTGTCTGCACGAGAATTAATACTTCAGAGTCCTGGTGGGGCTGCCCCGCTTCTGTAGTGCGTCGGGGATGTCGCGGATGCGAATGTAGATTGTTTCTACACAACCATGCGCAAAAGGTGTGCTTCCATGGTGCGCAGGATGTGGGGCAGCTCCAACAGTATCCTAAGCATGATTTCAAGTCGTCTAGACTATGTTTTCGTGGGTCGCTATTGTGCCATCTCACATGGATTGCCACAACGGTGATTCACTACCATTTGTTTGTTTTTGTGAAGTGTCAGTTCTTACTAATATAGTTGTAAGTCTTACTATTCATTTTTGAGTCTAAGATACTTGATTAAAGATAATTCTAATCTATGCTACTTCTTTCATGGGATTGTGTATCTACTACCGAATTGTCAGGAGATACAATGACTTTATCTACGTCAGATGAAGGACGAGAAAGTAACACCCTAAACGCTCTTTTTTTTCGTCTCGTCTCTGTTCGATATATTAGTCACTTTATTACAGGGACTGTACAACCCCGGTTAAGAGTTAAGCCTTTCGAAGGGGTAACCCATTCAATGGGTTACCTTTAGCATGATGTAACCCATTCAATGGGTTACCTTTAGCATGATGAAACCCATTGAATGGGTTTTATACTAGAAACCCAGTGAAAGAGTTACATGATAACCCATTGAATGGGTTTTATACTTGAAACCCAGTGAAAGGGTTACATGATCGAAAACCCTTTCAACGGGTTACCAAAATTTAATTTAAGCTGTTCAAAAGGGTTACCCATATCGTATGGGTTTTTTATTAACCGCTTAGAAAAACCGTATCGAAAACCCTTTCAATGGGTAACCAAAATGGTTAGTTATAATATCTGTTTATAAAATTAGTTTCTTGTGTATATTTATGGTGTACATAATAAAAAGTATTCTATTATATTCTTCACAGACGTGATGGGTGTCCCTAACTAAACACGATAAAAAAATAAATTAAGATTTTCGCAACTCATACTTCCAGTAACAATACTACCAGCGGTCGATGACCCCCAAAAAATCATTATATCTTTTTATTTTTTCGAGTTTACATATTGATACTCATCACATTAATTTGACCCTGTATATCCATCAAGGTGCGTCCATTCCAGAGGATACTATCCATAAAGAGTATTGCGATGTAAATGTTGGCATTCATTTACTAAATGGAGACATGGAACATTACAGTTTGTGGGCGTCGCATCGAGCTGTAAAAAGAACATTAAAATAAAATATCTATTTTTAAAGTGGATGAAAGTCTAGCGAATGGTAGTGAGCCGATGCCACAAGTAGAATGCAATCCGCATAGCTAGTCATATCATACACTAGAAAACACCTTGTGAACGCATAAAATATTGTTGCAAGGTTGGATTTCACAGTGCGCGTTTATAGGTGTCACCTAGGGTTAGTGAAAATAGGCATAAGAAAATCAACACACTACTTAATAATCACAGTCTGAATGATTTTGAAGTATATCGCTAATCCATTTGAAAAATTTTTAAAATTTGTCTGCTCTTCAACGAAAATAACGCAATGAATGTTGATAAACTGTCAAAATGAAAAGTACTACTGATAGTGTGTGTTCTACCCCTCTGATCGGAGCTTTACAAATACATCAAATTGTCGAAAATGGTCCATGAAAAATGAGTTTACTTACTCGCTGTTGATTACGTTTTCTTATAGAACTTTCAAGAGTACAAACCGTGGTACAAACTCTGTAATGTCTGCCTTAAAGTCTAACGGCCTATCATCAACTACAGTCCTATCTCGTTTATACTGACATTCCTCATTTTTCCTCTTACACAACCATTTAATCCAACTATCTCGCGCCATAAAAGAACCTTTGCAAATAAAGACAAAATAAATACTCAAACACAAAATTACCTTTAATTTCTTTCAAACGAAGCAAGTTCGTAAAACCGCACAGTTTACCGTTAGTTTAAAGCAGAGACAATACGTGAAGTTTAAGAAAATACGGCCCGAAACAAACTCCGCAAAACTCATTTATATTTAATCGAAGGCAACCGTCCCTTATCTCGTTGCCAAGAGCGAAGAATAATTCACGAACAAACCCCAATCATTTTACATAATGGAAAGAATAACAACGGAATAAAATAAAGTGTTTATCTTTGTATTGTGTGTTTTTAGGGTTTCGTACCTCAAAAGGAAAAAAACGGAACCCTTATAGGATCACTTCGTTGTCCGTCTGTCTGTCTGTCAGTCTGTCAAGACCATTTTTCTCAGGAACGCGTAGAGGTATCAAGTTGAAATTAATATCAAATACGTAAGTCCCTTGAAGCTCTAAAAAAATCAAGCTGTATTATTGCGACAAATTGCGATACTCGCAAATAAATCAAAACCTATAGGGTACTTCCCGTTGACCTAGAATCATGAAATTTGACAACAAGCAAGGTCTTACGGCACAAGTAAAGGAAAAAGTCCGAAAATTGTAAATTTGTAGTTGTATCACATAAAAAATAATTGCGAATATCTCGCACATAAATCATAACCTATAGGGTACTTCACGTTGACCTAGAATCATGAAAGGCAACAAGCAAGGTTTCACAGCACAAGTAAAGGAAAAAGTCCGAAAATTGTTAATTTGTAGTTTTATCACATAAAAAAAACATTTTTTGCGATTACAAACTTAAATTTTCAGTTGGAAAATTGACCGTGGCGTATATCGATGTATGGGAGAACATGTTTTTCAACTACAATGTTAAGTTTGTTTTAGGGATAAATTCATCCCAACTACGGAACCCTTCATTGTGCGTAGTCTGACACGCACTTGGCCAGTTTTTTTTTTTTTTCATTTCGATAAAAAATAATCTATTTGCCAAGCGTATTGATGACAGTATTTCCCTTCGATTCGTTTCGGTAGCAGATTAATAAGAGGGTGATATAATCGGTCGAACTTGTAGCAGCCAGTTGGAGCGTGACATAGAGGAAAATGGTAGAGATAATAATGTCTCGTAGCTCGTGATTTAGAGACAGTTTGACTCAAAAGAAAAAAATTGTAAGCAATGTGCCGAGACACACTGTTCAAGATTTTTAAGATCAACAGTGAACTGACCGACAATACTCAGCAAAAAAAGCGTCTTTTAATACTTCTTATATTTATGTTGACTGCTGGACGTTTAAGCTTAGACATGGTACTTATGGTCTTCGTCAGTCCATTATTAGGGTTCCTTGTTGCCTACGAAACCCTACAGACAGACGGATAGACAGACCTCTGTCCGCAGCTTAGCTCAGAGACTCTTAGTATTAGAAAGCTGTAATTTGTTATAGGTATACATATTAATCACGCTGAAAAAGCGGTTAAATAAAATCTTGTTTTTTTCTTCTAGGGTACCTCCCTTGCACGCAAAGTGGGAATGACATTTTTTTTCTCGTCTATCCCATGGTGTGGGGGTATCGTTGGATAGGCCGTTCGCAAAAAAATATAGATAACGCAACAGGTAGACGCTTGAAATATTCACAGAATATTTAGTTATACAATATTAGTTTTAGTATATGCGAAACCCGAAACACGTGTCTAGTATCTTTATGTAAAGAATCTATGTACAAAATTTCATAATTGTAACATGAAAAATCACAAAGTTATAAGGTTGTTATGTTACCGGGTTGTCCGTACAAAAACCTGCTAACGGCACCCCCGCGCCTCCAGGGTCGTACTTGCGCTCATTGATAATAATTTGGCACTAGGTACTCGTAACTAACCGTACAGCGATTGTATTGTAAGTAATTAAATGGTGATAACATTTTCCATCACACTTAAATATTTTTGATACAAAATATAACATGGTATAAAAATTATTGAAATCGATTCAATTCCTTGTTCTGAACAAACTATATTCAGGTTTCACATATACTAAAAATAATGTTGTATATTCAGTTTAAAAATAAATAATTCAATTAAAATAAAACAAATATTTAAGGGGTGCTCCCATACAACAAACGTGATTTTTTTGCCATTTTTATAGATATTGGTACGGAACCCTTCGTGCGCGAGTCCGATTCGCACTTGCCCGGTTTTTTTTGCTCGATATTGATAACGACAACAGGTAGACGCTTGAAATATTCACAGAATATTTAGTTATATATTCACTTTAAAAATAAATAATTAAATTAAAATATAACAAATATTTAAGGGGGACTCCCATACAAAAAACGTGATTTTTATAGATAATGGTACGGAACCCTTCGTGCGCGAGTCCGACTCGCACTTGGCCGGTTTTTCTAAAACGCATCCACCCGTCAATGTTCTAGGCATCTGAGATTGTACCTTTACTCAGTCATTATTTATTATTTTCAAATATGCTTATTAGGGGCCCATAAATTTTCTTTGTGTTCCCAAGTCCCCATCAATACTTTGTATATCATTTCCCTTTTTCTTTCCTCCCCAGGTTTCCTCAGCACCGGTGACGAGATCGCCCCCGGTAACAATGGGCTGAAGGACCAGGCCTACGCTCTTCACTGGGTTAAGAACAACATCCTGATGTTCGGCGGAAACCCTGACAGCATCACTTTGGCGGGATGCTCTGCTGGAGGCGCCAGCGTTCATTATCATTACCTGTCGCCTTTGTCTCGAGGTAAACGGATTAATATTTTCATATCTGAAACATCTACTTACATCGAAACGAGTCGGGCTATTGGTACAATTTACATGAGTAATCCGTGTTGTGCCGGACGTAAAGAATAGCACCACCCCATTTCTTCCCGTGGGTGTCGTAAAAGGCGACTAAGGGACTTACTAGAGAATGGGCAGCAGCGTTCTCTATGCATTTTAACACCATACTGCGATCGCCAACCCGCCTGCCAAGCGTGGCGATTATGGCAAACCTGCGAATCATCAAAAAACAGAGGGGGAATATTTTATTTTATTTGTGATTATGATAATAAGGGTATCAAATAAAAGCTAGGAAATCGCCAATCCCAAATATATTATATACTTTAACAATTAAAAAAAAAAAACCCGACTACAAAAGAACTGGAAAGAAGGAAACAAGATGAAAAGAAAAACAGTATCCTTTAAAAGTGCCAAAAATAAATAAATGCAGTCGGAGGCAACTAGGATGTAACGAACGGCTTAAAATTTGCCTCCGACTGCATTTATTTCGTTGCATTTATTTAGGTTTTAGTCGCGTTTTTTGTTTTTTTTTTTTATAATTTTTGCTGGAGTTCTGTTGACCAAACTGACAAAAAAAAATATTTGTCAACGCGTAGCTAATTACTGGCACAACCACGCGCAAAAAACACTTTAGAAAGATCCAGTAAAACTTCTCATTAAAGATTCTTATACAAAAACGACCAGAACTACAATTGCAAGTAGTAGTTACAACTTCGAATACTTCGAGGAATAAAAGGATTGTTATATGCAGAAAATGGGTCCCAGTACACCAAACGCTTGAACGAACTCTAGCGAACCATAACTTCGATACTTCGAAACTTGATATAGTCTTACAAATCAGAAGCTGCGATCTCCCGGGTCGACGATTTGTAGATATAGGTAGAAGCAACAAAACCAATCGCTACCAGATTTCACTCACGTAGTGAAGCAGTATATACCAACTAATATATTTATAGAGATATATATATACAGGGTGGAATTTTGTAATGCCACCTGGAGGGAAAGTACTCTTAATACTGCAGATAGAAAATTTTACTCAAAGGAAACATTCCTTTATTTTTGAATAGAAAGCAAACTGCATTCAAAGATTTTCGAAAATTATCTTCTCCCACACCCGGGAATCGAACCGGCTAAAATCTGAAAAAATTATACACTGTACTTTTATTGCATCGATCGTTAGGGTCAATTATAAGGATGAAATCTCTCTAAAAAACATGAAATATTAAATGAAAGGAAAACCAGGAAATCTGAAGTTACAAATTCAATGAGTCAAGTTAAAGCTCTTTAACTAACATCCATCTTTTGTAATGCAGACTCCTTTGCGACATACTCGTAGCTGCGTGTATGAGGTAATTTAAATATGAAATGTTAGATTAAAATTTGAAAATTAGATTGTCATAGTTGTTATTCACATTTGATTGTTTTTACAACTCATTTCACATTTTGTCTCACGGTGAAAATGGCTTATCAAGAACAGTTTGATTTAATGGAAGCTTATTTTTTAAATAACAAAAACGTGAATCTAGCTCTGCGGTGGTATGGAGAGAGATATCAAGACCGACAGGCACCAACGCGGTTCGTATTGAAAAGAATGGTAGAAAATTTAAAGAATACGGGTGGTTTCAAGAAGAGACGGCAAACTATTCAGCAAAACTATTTCGATTTTGAACTAGAAGTTTTAACATACTTTGAATCATTTCCAAAGGCTTCAAGTAGAGATGCTGCCGATGAATTAGGAACAACCCACACTCGCGTACTTAAAGTGCTGAAAAAGTATAAGTATAAATGCTATCGTGAAGGTCGGTTGGTGCAAAAATTGCATATTGGGGATCGTGACAGACGATAACAATTTTGTGAAAACATGCTTGGAGAAATTGACCGAAACCCTAATTTTTTGAGTAACATTGTATGGTCTGACGAAACCAACTTCAGCAATAATGGCATGTACAATCGCCGCAATAACCATTATTGGTCTCGAGTGAATCCTGTTCGTGTTCATGAAACTAACAATCAAGTAAGATTTTCTTTCAACGTTTGGTGCGGAATTATGAGAAATAATGTAGTGTTAGTCCACGTGTACGAAGGTCATTTAAACACTGTCAAGTATATTGAAATACTGGATCTCTTAAGAAACGAGTTAAATGGTTTCCCCGAGGAAGAGTGAAACCAAATAATTCTACAGCAAGATGGTGCTCCAGCACATAACAGCAGAATCACTACTGCCTACATTAATAACCATTTTAATACCTGGATTGGTACAAACGGCACAATCAGATGGCCTGCGAGATCGCCAGATCTCACCCCATTAGATTTTTTTTTGTGGGGATATGTAAAAAATCAAAGGAGAGGTCAAAATTGGTATAATATTCCGACGATTTTTAAACGCTAATGTGATGTACCTTATTAGAAAGCCTATTTATTATGCTACTCGATTATAGTTAAATCTGATTTTTTCAGGCGCCCGTTTTTGTGAAAAAGTGAAAATTGTTTCAATACAAACAAAACGCACATAGTCTTTATTTATTCATTTCTATGCAATATAATTATTTTATGTGGCTAATGTTTCAGTTTCTATTAAATACTTTGAGATTTTAATATAATTTTAGCTGCAGCTCCATGAAATTAAGACAAAAAATATTGATTATCATGACAATGCAATAACAAAACGTATCGAAAAAAGTCAAAGCTGTAAATTCGGACTAAATATCCGTTGTAAATGTCAAGCCGAGTCCTGCTGACTTACGTTGTCATTGTCACGTCATTTGCCACAGGGCTGCCATCCCTAAAATATAAATAATGCTTGTAGAACTTTTTATTTTTCAACACTTGTTTTAAAAAAAACGGGCGGCTGTAAAAAAAAATGAAATGCCCAAAGACATCAAAATAATTACCCTCTTTCAGCTTATATAGGTCAGAAGGCTGTTTAAATTTTCAATTATTTTAGTACCAAGCCCCATACATTTCGTGAACGTCTCCTTTACATGAAATCTTATGCGAATGACAACGAGTTGAGAGTTGAAGTTCAGAATACGATTTATAATATTCACCACAACACTTTATTAAAGGTTACTAGAAATGAATTCGTTAAAAGAATAAATTTGTGTATCCAAGAGAATGGAGCCCATTTCGAGCAACTAATTATAATTAATTTTAATTAAAAATTAAATAAAATTTAAATTAAAATTTAATTAAAATTAATTTAATTATTTACAAAAAATGGTAAACTAACGTTTACCATTTTTTGTAAATAATTAAATTAATTTAAGATTTCCTGGTTTTCCTTTCATTTAATTTATCATGTTTGTTAGAGAGATTTCATCCTTATAATTGACCGTAACGATCGATGCAATAAAAGTACAGGGTATAATTTTTTCAGATTTTAGCCGGTTCGATTCCCGGGTATGGGAGAAGAGAATTTTCAAAAATCTTTGAATGCAGTTTGCTTTCTATTCAAAAATAAAGGAATGTTTCCTTTGAGTAAAACTTTCTATCTGCAGTATTAAGAGTACTTTCCCTTCAGGTGCCATTACAAAATTCCACCCTGTATATCTAGATAGTTATGATCACAGAAATTGAACACTGCTGTAGAATTGTCAATGAAGCCACTGTACATAAGTTAGGAAATAAAACAGTTTATTGCCCACGACAACTGCAAATTCCGTATGTGTCGTAATGTTATTATCTATCAACATAACCTTATTTCAAAGACAAACCAGCTACCCAATTGTGTAACATACTTTCATTCACAATCCGTAGGCATTCATGATAGTCAGTAAAAGTCTGACACGCCTTCCCGCTCCGTCCAGAGCGGGAGAAGTTATTTGATAATTTCACACCCAAAAAAAAAGAAAGGCTATCACTGCTATTGACAAAATGAAAGGCATTATTCGTGGTCGGCAACAACATGGCCCTTTCTTCCATACTTCTATATTAGTCGTCATCTCGGTACTCAGTCGCTTTCTAGCCATATCATCTTTCACACAGTCCATCCATCGTTTCTTCGGTCTTCCCCTACTCGTATAGCAAACATGCACACTCAAAACTTTCCTGGCGACATTTCCCTCATTCCTCCGCATCACAATAACATGGCAACCTTTTTCCACACAACTTTTCAGAAATGCAATTGGGTGCAAAGGTTTAAAATCTTTATTTACATCCAAAGCGATCTGCCCTATACCAAGTCTGTGCTTGATGGCTTAAAAATCAGGCAGGCAATGCAAATTGGTGCAGTGGTGAAACGCATAAACAAAAATGGCTGCAGACTGCGGGTCAATAAATAAAAACATCGAATAAACAATTCGAAATTCAAACGCAAGCTGCTGCATAGTGCATGCAGCGAGTAATTGGAATCTTTTGTTCCGAATGAACGCGTCGAAAAATGGACGTTGTTTATGTCAAACTTCTGCCAAATTCGCTTGAAAATGGAAAGAGCATATCGCGCCATTCTTCATGTTATATCTTTTTTATTACATATAACCTTTCCCCGAAGTTGTCGGTCGTTTTATTGGTCACAAAACATTGCTTGTATTACGTGAAACATATACAATGTGGAGACAACAATACGACAATAAATGAAAACACTGGCAATACTAATGCATAAGAGTATTTTGGAACGATCAAATAAATTCTAGCATCGAAATTAAAAAAGTGATTTTTTCAAATAAACTAAATAGCAGTGGTGTGCCGACTATGGGTTTTGCCAATCTTTGACTAGCTATAGCGACTAAACTATTGGATATATTTGATTGAATTTTCGTGTGCAGACTGCGAACGTCATTAGATATACGTAGTTGAATTTATTGTTATATTGTCGTCTCCACGTTGTATATGTTATTTTTCTTTTGTTTATTATCTCGAGCATGATCGTTATAGTTGTAGGACATGTTGTTTCTTATGACTATGAGAAAAGCTTTGATGGTCCGCCCGGATTTTAGGCCATTTAACTTATCGACCCGCCTCGTATCCCTCTGTCAAGTTAATGGATCTGAAAATCGATGACGTTTATAAAAACTGTTTTGAAGTCGATTTTTAGGGTTCCTTAGTCAACAATAGGGTTTATAGTTTCGCCATGTCCGTCAATCCGTCTGCACGCGGCTTAGCTCAGTGACTATTAGTACTAGAAAGCTGTAATTTGGCATGGGTATACTAATCACGCCGACAAAGTGGTAAAATAAAATCTTTAAAAAAAAATTGTAAAGTGGGTTTTGCAGTTGGAGTATATCGATGTATGGGAGAACATGTTTTTCGAGTACAATAATAAGTTTATTTTTTTGGGTAAATTCATTCTTACAGTCTTTTGTTTTTGCTGAGTAAGAAGCTCCGTGAAAAATGTCAACCTGTGCCGAGAAAATGCACAATACAACACCAACAATTTCCAAAAACATGGATAAACATTCCATACTCTAGGTAGTATTCTCAGTGAAAATAAACACCTTTCTATTTAAATAATTTAAAATACCTAAAACCAGGGCTAAAATTAAACCAAAAAGGATGCATATTGACACGTTCGTGGCCCTATACGAACCACGCACATAACCGCGTAGTTCCAATGACATTATATAATGTCATTGGAACTACGCGGTTATGTGCGTGGTTCGGACGAGGTTCTATTTATATTAATAAGGCCGTTTATCCATTTTACCTTAAATATTTTGCTAATGACTTCGTGTCATAACAACAGTTAAAATTACTCTTCTCATCAACGCTGAAGCAAATAACGATTCTTTTTAACTGTTTATGGAACGTTAGAAGAAAATGCATTATAAAAGTAGGTATTCTCGGCTAAGCCGTAAAGGGCCAACCAGGTAAGTATAACATTCTCAAAAACCGCAGAAAACCTAAAAATAACTCCCAAATGGTAATTTTATAACCTAAACCAACTTTCGTAGTTTCCAACCGCAGTTTTAAACTGCAATAAATGCGGTAGAATTTTCAGTTAAAATTTCGCCAGAAAACAATTGCAGAGAGACCTTAGGCGGCTCCTACACCTACAATAAGTTTGCACAACGATCCATTACTTTCAAAGTCAAAGTCAAATTATTTATTTCAAATAGGCACATAGATGGCACTTTTGAACGTCAAAATTTACAAATAAACTAGAAATGATTCTAGTCGCCCCTTCCAAAAGGTAGCTTCGTATGGAGAAGAATGGGCAAGAAACTCTACCGTTACTCTTTTAAAATGTTTTACTATATTTGGTATTGGTACATCAATTATATAATTATATGTGAAGACGATGCACCTAGAATAAAATTACTATACCACAATAGGTAAAAATAATTAATAATGAAGCAATGACCGATAAATTAATTATGTGATAGATACATGGTGCTCACATATTTACAAACATTTAAAAAAAAAATAAAAAAAACTTTTTCCTAACGCGATAACACGCGATAACATTGACGGCCCATAGCCCATACGCTTCAATGTTTGCGCGTGAGCAAGACCTGTGCAATACTTATCTTACATGGTACAATTAAAATCATAATCAGCCTATAATGTTCCCACTGCTGGGACACAGGCCTCCTCTCTTCGAGAGGGAGTGGCCTGTAAATCTACCACGCGGGCCCAGTGCGGGTTGGTAAATGTCACATGTCTTTGAATTTTTGGTTCTAGGACATGCCGGTTTCCTCACGATGTTTTCCTTCACCGTTTTGAGAGCAGTGGTGATGAAATTATTTACACAAAGTAAAGCGCCTGCCTGGGTTCGAACCCACGACCTACAACTCGTAAGTCGGGGACGTTACCACTGGGACACCACTGCTCACAATTAAAATATGGTGCAATCAAAATTAAACTCTCTCAGACTTTTGTTTAGGAGCCTATACTACCCCAAATGGCTTAGCATGATCAACCGTTATGTCGAAAATACTGCAAAATTAATTATTTTCTCTATTGAAAAAAATTCCAAATTCCTCCAAACCGAACAATAGACCGCTCGTATTCAAAAAATACTTCAAATTAGATAATGAAACCTTTGCATATTAACTGAACTATAAAGCAGGTCTTATGTTATTCTTTAGCTAAATATTTTTTTTAAATATTTCTTTCTTGTTCGCACAATAGTTGGGCAAACGTCATCTAAAACTATTCTAAATTTCAAGTTGATAGCATTAGTAGTTCTTGAGATATCCAGGTGTGACCGACAGCCAGACAGACCTTTTGACAATTTTGGTACGGAACCCTAAAAAAGACTCCTTTGTTCTTACTTAGTTCATTCACTTGAACCATGTCGTTATCTTAACAAACATTACACACTATTAAGACAAACACACGGAGAATCTCAGAAACTAGTTTCAATATTATCAGACGAGTAACGTAAACTTGCAAGCATGTCTTTGTAATTACAGGGCGTTAAACAAGGCTTGTTTGTGAAGTCAATAGCCGTGGCTCATAGTAATATAATACGGTGACGTGGGATGAACGTCAAGATTTACCCATCTATCATCCTAGCGTCTTATGGGGCCGGCTAACTTACCAAATGTGGTTGAATGTATCACATTTGGGTGGAACGGTTGACCTTTTAGGGATTAATCAAACTTATTCAACTCTGTTCAGCTTTTGTCCATAGAAAACAACGATTTTGTATGGAGATGCGTACGCGTTCAGCTTTTGTTTGCTGTTCACAAATGTGACGTTGCTGATAGAAGCAGAACTGTATAAGTGTGACCAAAATCGTTCAGCGAAACGTGAATGGAGCTGAATAAATGTAGTTAGTCCCTTAAAAGCCCACGCTCGCACGGATATAAAAACTCTCACTGGATTTTCAACTCTAGGTGTTGAGCAGAGTCCGAAAGTATCCGTCAAAACAAGAGTCAAATTAAATTTATTGGACGTGCAAAAACACATCGGAAGTAAGGCCAACTGTCAAATCGTATTGTAAGTCATTGTAAGTTCGGGCCCCGAACTAATATATTATTATGTCGTAAGTGATACGGAGTAGGAAATGCCCATAACTTCGACCGAAACTACGGACTTCATGCTAAGAGTGTAGACCCAGACACAACACCCGTTTGGTCCGAGGATCCTCCCTTTTCTATGGAGGATGAGTGAACTTTACACGCTGTTTCTCATACCTCTATAACATAATTACAATAATAGCCTATGACACGCAGCAATAGTGTTGCTTTCCAGTAATATAATTTTTGTACTTGGATCACACAAACAAACAAACAAACAATTTTGCCTCTATATATAATATTATTAGTTTAGATAGCTCAATAATTTCTATTCTCCTGAGTACATAAAGAATAAGTTAATAGTAGGTACGAGTATGTTATTCAAATTGAGTGACTCATCCATGTAGTGAATATACTAGAATACTAAGGCTCGTGCAGACTGGCGCGATATCACGGGCGCGACAAGGGTTGCGCTACCTGTCGCGCCTGCGATATCGCGCCAGTTTGTACGAGCTTTAAAGCGCGCGTCGCTTCGTGAGATCAAAATATTGTACCCACTTTAGAAAAATAGATATTGTTTTTCGTGTTACTGATACCTTCTAAAGCCCGCGCCAGACACAGCAACAATATTTGAACACTTGTGAGGTATTTGGGTATTTGTTCATACTTTGATCACATTATTTACACTTTGCCATTCGGTGTCGGTTTTTCGAGCGCACATCAAAGCGTTCAAAGTTCTAATATGTGCGTAGCCTGCAGTACACTTGCACAAAGTTCAGTTCACAGAACATAGGTTCAGTTGCTCGTAAATCACTGAGCGGAACGGTGGCTTTGTTCAGTCGCAATATGGACTGGAGCAACGAAAGTGTTCTGGAATTAAAATTAAAAAACATTTTTAAGGAATAGAAATATTTAATGAATATTTCTCATACAATAGTAACATAAGCTAAATTTGATATAAATGACTTAGTACCACGCGAATGAAGCCGCGGGCTAAACTCGTTTTAAATAAAATTTATCAATAAAAAACATAGACAATTTCAATAATTAAATAAGTACCTACCTTGATCTATCAAGGCTCGTGCAGATTAGTGCGATATCGCGGGCGCGACGCCATTAGTAGCACAATTTCTTTGTCGGTGCCTGTCGCGCCCGCGATATCGCGTGAGTCTGTAAGAACCTTTATGATACATTACAAACACCCACTCGCGCCTTCTTCTCAGACTTTTTAGTTTACCTATAATAATTACATACTTACACTTAAGGCGACATAACCGACTTTTAATGATTTTATACTGAAGATCACGTCTAAACGAGTAGAGTTAATGATTTAAAAAAAAATATGTTAAATTAGAGCATTTTTTCAATAACTTAATATACGAATATTTTAGGTTGTGTTTATGTTACATAGTGAAATTAATTTGTGAAGTTATGTCTAACGCGGATAAAAAACTGAGAATGGCGCAAAATCTACCAAGCGTGTTTTTCTGAAACTTTCACCAATTCAAAGATAATTTAATTATAAATCTTTTAGTATACGCGTTTTATTACAATACTTTTTGTTTTGTCTATAATAAATTAATAATGCATCAAATTGGGGACAGCGCTCCTTGATGGGCGAGTCCTATTACTGGCTGAACGTACGACGCGTTGCGTGAGCTCAGTACAGAACACGCAAGCTAACCACTCAAGGTCACTGGCAGTCTGGCACATATCTGCGTCTTAAATAATATAGTTAACTGCGTCCACAAAATTGTCATCCATTCTGTTTGTTGTCAATTTGAGTACTACTCGTATGAAGCCAGCCAAAGCATGATGAAGAATGTCTGGCAGGTAAAGTAAACATGTGTTCAAATGTGTGAGCAAAGTCTATCAAAGTCATTGTTCAAGTATTTGTCTGTGTCTGGCGCCCGCATAACAAAAGATTTGTTTGCAAAGTAGATACCTAGTCAGTTTCTTTGAGACTTACTTACCGAGGAAAATCTGAAAAGAAAAACGTAATAAATGAAGATGGATGATCCGTCATGGTTGGCAGGTGCTAGGGGTTCATACGAAGCATCTGCCTACTCCAAATATAAAGGCGCTAAGTTAGTTTTCTAACTGAACAGACAGCTGTGCTGCTGGGGAGTTTGTTGCGCCACTTCTGCTTCCCAGCTAAAGCACTAGGAAGTGGTGAAGGGTGGGCGTTTTTGGGGGACTGTCTCTTTTTGACGTTCGAAAAGTGCTGATTCTCAGCCTAGTCTAAATAAATTGAGTTTTTTTATAATATACAGGGTCAAATTAAATTAGCTAGCGAAACTCCGTAGACGTGATCGATATCGATATCTATACATGATAAAACAAAAAATTGTTTAGATTTTTTTTCGGTCATCAACGTTTTGTTACTTGTAATAATATATGTGTTTAAAACAATCAGTTTTTTTTTTGTGTAAACTTCACAGACGTGATGGGCTGATGGGTATCCATATCCAAACACGATAAAACAAAAACAACAGATTTTCTCAACCCATACTTTGAGTAAGTAACTACACTAAAGTTGTCAAAAAATAATAGGCCCGTTTTAACATTTAACTTAAATCGATTTATCGTGAGTATCGAGTACCGAGTCGTATGGTTACTTCACTAGTTACGTCTTGGTGGTCAATGTCAAAAAAGGCGTATTATTTTTTGACAAATATTACCAGCGTTCGTTGAAACCCAAAAAAAACTGCTCATTTTTTGTTTTTGTTTTATTTATGTTTTAAATATATATTCCCAACACGTATGCGGAGTTACTCTAGCAAATTTAATTTGACCCTGTTTAAGTCACCTTTAACCTCCGAAAGTACACATCTATTCTAATATTATAAAGAGGTATAAATTGTTTGATTGTAAGTTTGTATGCAGTAATCTCTGGAACTACCAGTTGAATTTGAAAATATATTATTGGGTTAGATAGCCCAATTCTTGAGGATGGTTATAGGCTATTTAACACCACGCTACGACCCTTATGAGCCGAGCAAAATGTAAAAAAAGTTAGAAAGAATGCTAAGCGAAAACGAAGTAATAGCGCGGGCGGGCGATGCAGTGGGTCGGGGGAACAAGACAATTCACGCGGACGAAGTCGCGGGCAGAAGCTAGTATTTATTATTCAAGTTAAATGTCAAAACTTCAAGTTAAATGTTAAATGTTTAATATTCAAGTTAAATGTCAAAACGGGCCTATTATTTTTTGACCAGTATAGTAACCACGTCTGTAATTGGACTAATAAAATTAAATCACCTTTCTATGTCAAACGTTCCCTAAAATGAAAAGCTGTGGCAGACTTTCTTGGCGGGAAAATGAAGCGTCATGTTTAGCAGTTTTGTTTTATTTTCAAAAATATGTGTTTAGCCGAATATTAATGTGTAATAATGGTGGATTATTAATCATTAAGTGTTCGTGAACTTGCGTTAATGTAGGAAAATTAAACAAAACAGTGCAACATCACTTCAATTCTCCCAAGAAGTCCGCATGAGGTCTCAGTAAAGAAAGTGCCTCAGTAAAGATCTTTCCTGAAACTCAAGGGGAGCGGGCGGGGATATCATCTATCATGCATTGAATATAATTCATTTCATCATTATTTAAACAAACTTTGTACTTGTTACTTAATTTTACTTGACACTGACTAAATGTGGAAACAGCACACGAAGCCATAACAAAAAAAAAAAATATGCGGTGGCAGAACATGGGCAGGACTGACACCAACTGACACAAAGCCGAATAACAAAGTGTTCAATTTTCGACAGTACAGCTTTACAGGGATTTGCGGGACACGGAACAAGCGCAAAGTCACTCCGATCTCGGATTTATGTGACACGAGGAATCGGAATGTCAGGCGAATCGATTTTAATCGAATGTCAATTGTTTTTCGGATTGTTGGTGGACATGTTTACTGTTCACACATCGCTTAATTTTTGGATGGAAAGATAAATGAGTTGGTTGGCCTCTTTTAAAACCAAAACCTTCTACTGTAGGGGACAGTAGGCAACATACGGGGTTGTGTGATAAATAATGCTCTGGTCCACTGTAAAGGCACTTCACCATAGCTTACTTATAGCCTGAATGAAAATGGCTACCTAAAAGCGTATTTACTTTTCCACTTTGGGTGACCACAGACAAAAACGATTACAATTGTCGCAGACGATTTGCTGGCATCCGGCTTGAAGACCCATTCTATCTTCAAAGTACTCAGACCAAACAAAAAAAAATTATGATAGATCGCCCGAAGTCCTGCAGGACTTTGAGTGCTTCCGGAGGGACGCAACTTTTTTCGGTCACAGTGCCGTAATAATAAACAGCACAAAGTGCAAATTTGCACGAAAAAATAGAATAGGTAGGTACTTATTTTTGTCTTTTCGAATTGTCCTGGCGGACGTGGAAGGGGCAGGCGTGGTTAGCCCCGGGCCCCCGGTCCTGAGGGGCCCTAAATCTACAGAAATACTTTTTAATAAAATCCCAAACAAGACCAAAGTATGTTCAGTAAGTAAAAGCTAAGTTTTATGTAAACACAGGGTGCTCAAATTTTCAAGATCGCTTCGTTAGCTCTTGCAACCTACATTCTCTTTTTTCTCAGACTTCTCTGCGTAAGTCAACAAGGGAAAACCTATTCATATACGAATATTCAAAAGAAAACCTTACCTATCCGGGGCACGGTGCAAAAATTTTGCGAGCTCGTTTCCATCACTCTTGCATCGTACATTTTCAAACTTTCCTGTATAAATCAACAAAGAATTCCTATTTCTGCATAAAAGTTCAATAAAAAAAAATAACTATGCGGGTTACAAACATTTTGGAGCTCCTCTATTCGTATGATGCTCTAGCTTTTCTGTTATCGCGTAGTATCTCCTATTTCTGTATGGTCAAAAGAAAATCTAACCTTTTTGAAGCAGCGTGCTAAATATTTCGACGTTCTTTCCTTGGCGCGGGGGCCCCATTTTGTTTTGTCGCCCGGGCCCCAGACAAGTTTAGTCCGCCACTGCACAGTGTACAAGAAACGGCTGCTAAACACAACTGACCCTCAATCAGCAATCGCGATGGTGCATGAGTATTCACGGAGGTAGCGCGTTTGTGCTCGCACTACTTATTTCGACGTCCGGGTACCGAAAACGCATGGAATCGTCAACATTTCAGTATTCCAGTGTAATTACGCTTTTTTTACTTTACTGATATTTTTTTTTTTGTGAGTACCGCGTCACTTGCTCCTTTTTTAGGGTTCTGTAGTCAACAAGGAACCCTTATAGTTTCGCCATGTCCTTCTGTCTGTTTCCCCGGCTTAGCTCAGAGACTCTTAGTACTAGAAATTTGTAATTTGGCATGGGTATACATACTCGTATTATTCACGCCGACAAAGTGGCAAAATTAAAATCTAGTGTACCTCCCTAGTACGTAAAGTGGGGATTATCTTTTTTTTTCTCGTTTATCCCATGGTGTGGGGTATCGTTGGATAAGCCGTTCAAAAATATTGCAGGGTTGTGAAAACCATTTTTCGATTCAGGGATCCGTTTGCGTAATATTGCAATTTAAATCGCTAATTTTGTTAGATTCAAGTGCCCCCTGCAATGCAGAGTAAACGAAAAGATCGTTAATGTAGACAATGTAGATACATTATTAGATTTTTGTTTATTTTTCAAAAAACGGTTTTTCGATTTCGATAAAGTTTTCATGGGACCATTTGGAAAGTATACCCTTTCCAACAAAAAAAGAATTTTTCAAATCGGTTGGCAAGCGACGGAGTTATGGGGCGAACAAAAAAAAAACTTCAAACATCCGAATTGAGAACCTCCTCCTTTTTTAGAAGTTGGTTAAAAATAATGTGCTCCTAGAATAGTAATTCCTAATTTATCAATTGTACGAATAAATCTATTATTATTATTCAAATTATGAAATGAGTTTTATTTTAATACCTACGCACTGACCAAATGTTTAAAACTTCTGACGAGCGCAAGTTCAAAACCGAGGTCACAGTACTGCTGGAAAGACCAGACAAAATTTCATGCAAACTGCGTAGGTACTCACAGAAGTCTTCCGGCAGGACGCACCCCCGTCCTTCCGGAAGAGCTTCCAGTAGGACGAGTCATCGGTCGATCAATCATTAAAGCGAAGATAATGCCTTTTTAAATTAATAAAACCTTTCTAAAACATAAAAAAAAACACTAATACATCAGCAGGAACCTCAACCACATTTTGCATAGCCACAACTTACAGAACAATTTAACTTAATTTAGTTATATAAGTTAAGGGGATGCGGTAAGGTAGCCCGCGAAATTCAAATTTTATTACGTTTTTTGCAATTTGCAGGTAAGGAACAGGTTGTATGTTGATCTAAATATGATTCGCAGCCGTAACAAATATGGCGAGAGAAAAGAGAGAGAAAAGAGAGAGAGAAGAGAGATGGCTTTACAGAATTATAATCATTATCCTATTGAATGACTATTTCTGAAATAATCATTCAGTAGGATTTTATGAACTTAGAGAGTTGTAATGCTGATTCTAATGATTATAACTCTGTAAAGCCATATTTGTTACGGCCGCGAATCATATTTAGATTAACATACAACCTGTTACTGACCTGCAAATTGCAAAAAACGTAATAAAATTTGAATTTCGCGGCCTACCTTAGCGCATCCCCCTTTTTTTCTATTTTTTTTTTCTTTTTGTCTTCGCACGGTTTGTGCATTTAGCCAGTGTCATGTAAAATTAGGTAACAAGTACAAATTATGAAATTAACTCCATTCAATGCGTGATAAAGATGATAGATGATATCCCGCCCCGCTCCCCTTGAGTTTAAATAAAGACGTGGGTGGCACTTTACTGAAACTTCGCGCGGACTTCTTGAGAAAACTTAAAGTGATGTTGCACTATTTTGTTTCATTTGCCTACACTAATGCAGGTTCACGAACACTTAATGGTTAATAATCCACCACTATTACACATTAATATTCGGCTAAACACAAATTTTGGCTTTTAACATGACGTTTCACTTTCCCGCCAAGAACTCCGCATCCCCCTTAAGGAAACATGTTATTCTGACAGTCTCGTTTAGAAAATACGAAACATACTTTATTCGCTTGTTTCTCGTTCCCATGTAACTGGCCACATCTGGCGGATGCAAGCATTTGAATGTAGGTACTTATGCAGAAAAAAAAACATTTCTTGTTTATTTTTAGCTTGTTTTTGCCCGCGGCTTTGCCCGCGTAGATGTCGGAAAATATGTCACGGGAGTATTAATTCCGTAATACATTGTTTTCATATAAATCTATTGGCTTACGCGGCGCCAGCCAATTTACACAAAACCTTAATCTTCCTCATGAATCACTTCGTCCATTGGTATGAAAATCCGTTCGGTAGTTTTCGAGTATACAAGGTTATTTTTAAGTCGTTTATAACCTCTTAAGGGGTCATGGTACTCATCAATATTCGCGAAAAAAAACCAGCTGTTCCCTACATTTATGTTCGAATAATTTGTTAAAATGTAGGGAACAGCTGGTTTTTTTTTTCGCGATTTCAGTTTTGGTCCCATAGTAAAACCTGTTCATAATGATGAGTATCATGACCCCTTAAGAGGTTATAAACGACTTAAAAATAACCTTGTATACTCAAAAACTACCGAACGGATTTTCATCCCTTAAGAGGTTATAAACGACTTAAAAATAACCCTGTATATCGCGTTCAGACAGACAGACGCGACGTTTTATAATTATGTAGTGCTTTTAGCACAGTGAGACCACTGCAGTATGCTTTTATTAAAACTCTCGCATATGTAGCTGAACCTTTCTAATGTAGGAAGAATACTGGCCTTTTCTAGTAATTACCTACAATGAAACAAAGATCATAAGGGAGCTCCCATTTAAATATTTTAAAATTAAACAACGTAGATGGTTAATAGAAAATTGTTTTTATAGTTTACAAGAATTTCTGCAACATAAAGAAAAAAATATATTTTAAGTTTCCTATAGTTTAGTTTCCTATATGATGTGCTGTGGTTTAATAATTTAACATAATTATTGTCTTTTGTTACTTAAAGAAAAATATTCTAACAATTTTAGTTTTGTTATGTCTAATAATTTAACATAAATTGTATTTTGTTACCTAAAGAAAAATATTATTTTAAGAATTTTAGTTTTGTTATGTGTGTATATTTTATTTTAACTTAATATTTATCATTATTTCAAAATCCTAATAGATATTTTCTCGTATATACCGTGTAATATCTTAGTTAAATAAATACCTATTAGGTATTAATGTAAGGTTTATTTGCATGCCCTAAACAGGCAAAATATGGACTGTACCTAAACCACCAACCTCTTACAACTGGTAATATGCCACTGGTGATATCGGCAACCCAACTCAATATTCGTGCCTTCTCTGTATGTTCTGGGTATGTTAGGAGGTTTGGTTTCCGCACTCAGTCCTTCATATGGACCATGCGGCCATGGCGGCCGTCGGTGGTTATTCCAACCAGCCCACCTCCCTCCAGAATCTGATTCGAGAGACGCGGACTTTGTTCTGACTAAAACACTGTGCCCATGTCTCGTTGCATGAACCATGTTCGAAGTACGCAGAAGATGGAACTATTTATTTGTAGCTCTGGTTAACAGTGAAAACAGTATATAATCGTATACTTTAATTTTGTTGAACAGTAAACAGTATTTTACACAGTTAAAAACAGTATAGGTAATACTGTTTATATCAGTATCGTTGGCAACCCTAGGATGATCTCAACATTCTACTTTCTTTGATAACCTTTGCTACAGATTGGTATTATTAACTTCATTGATACAAAATATGCTAGTTATCTGTAATTGCATTGCAATGTCATAGATAATTTATTAAAAGTGTCAAATGAGATAAATGGGTTATTAGAAGGTCTCGAAACCTGTGTTCAGCTTATCAAAGTTCACTGTTGTCAAGCACTTGACGTTTTTATTTTACAATCATTCAGCTAGAATTATTATAATTATAATAAAATTATGTAGATGTATAGAAGGTGCTTATTACCTTAGAAAACAAATAAATTATTCTGATTTACGACAGTTTCACATGTCGCAGAACATAATTTACGATTTCTGTGCAAACGTACCATCTGCATGCTTAATAATTATGACATTTCTATTTCTACTCTACTGTAGAATACAAATCGCTTGTCTACCCTTCTCGGTAGAAAACTGTCAGTGTCAACGAAAACGTCATTCGTCACGGGAACGTCGTGGAAACGTAATTTTTGTCTACTCTTCCGTCGATAAAACGCTTATATAAGGTTCTCGTGCTAAGCCTGCTGTGGGCCTAGAACAAACGCGCGGTGTAGGTAAAATGTCCGCGCTAAAATCGTTAGTATTTATGCCAAAAAAAAAAACAATCAATCAATCTATTAAATAATTATTTTAAATAATCGATTCCTACAAGGTTTTTAGTTATTACAAAAACTTTATGCATATCCATGGGTGTGCTTGTTGCAAAAAATTTAACCAAAATGCTATAGAACAAGCATAAGCAAGAGATATCCTAGAACCAAAAATTCGAAGACATGTGACATCTACCAACCCGCACTAGGCTTTTGTGTGGATTACAGCCCACTCCCTCTCACAGAGAGGAGGCCTGTGTCCCAGCTGTGGGAACATTATAGGCTGATATGCTTACGTCGCGCGTTCGAGAGGGTCTCTAAGCCCGTATTAGCCTGCCTAATAAGTTAATAACCATTTGAACGAGCAAATTAGATGATTACAGTAGGCTTGTAGAAAAACTATCGATGTATCCTTATATTAATAATTTCTGTTCGATTTATCGTAATTTTTTCGTGATATCTATTATTTCGATATATTCGATATAAAAAATCAAGTATCGAAAATGTATCAAATACGATATTTTTCCAACAGCAACACCATTTTCCCCACTCAATAAAACCGCTGGAATTCTGAGCTGTAAAAAAGTAGATCTATGTTTATTAATGTTTTATAAATTTTTGATTGTACAGACACCAGCAGGTGAAGCTACCCGAAACTGTCAAATTTTCCCAATCAACCTTGAACCTTAAAGTTTAACAATAAAGTTGAAAATCTTTTAAAGAAATTTGACAGATTGTAGTAGCTTGATGTGCTGGCATTCACACAATAGAATTTCATAAATGACTAATATTTTTTAGAAAATTTCCCCGATCCTATCGATGTTATTTTTTTCGATACATCGAAATCGTTTAATTTTTTTTGAGATATCGATACGATATAATGTCGATACTTTTTGGCACTTCTTGCATCCCTAGATCACAGCGGTCTACCAAGTTTCAAAGGCTGTCAGTAGCTATTTAATTAATGTCGTTATATTTTACTTAAGTATGAATTCAAGAACTCAATAATTATTATATAACGAGCATTATTATTAACTTAATTGCTTAGGTATAATTAAGATGTATGACATTAACTACCGAAACCCTTCCATGCTCCATCGGAAAGCACGTTAACACTAAGAGATGGTTCACTGAAGTCGCATATGGGATGCCGGGAGCCTTCGCGGAGGGCTCATTTTAAATATACGTTTTACTTAGCGAATACAGCATTATAAAGTGTGAAAATAAAATCAGTTGTATATTTTAGCAAGATTTAACAGTATACCTACTCGTTGGTTTTCAAATAAGTACAAAGATGTTCATTTTCAAAAAAAAAAATTGGTGTCAGGTTTTTCAGTGCTGGTAAACCATTATACGGTTTCAAATATTCACAAAAAAAAATGAGTTTATAAAACAAGAGGATGAATTTAAAAATCGAGGCTTTTCCGTGTTTCGTACCAAAAAGGTAAAAATAATAGACTTAGCACTCGCGCGCGCGCTTAGATTTATGGCACGACTTTGTCTGTCTGTCTGTCCGTCCGTCTGTCGCAGCTGCTTTTTTCAGGAGCTACTAATGCTATAGACTTGAAATTTTGAACAAATATAAATAACCTTTCTTCGTCTTTATAACGGGTAAGTAATATATGATATAATTTACTGATGTAGATACCGCGAGCCTAGTCTATTTTAGTTACTTTCATAGTATCATGTCTTACGGTATTTTACTTTGGGGACGGGCTGCAGACATCGAGTCTATTTTTATTCTGCAGAAAAGAGCCATCAGAGCCATATATAGGTAATCTCCGCAGGCGCGATTCTCTTAGGGAACTGTTTAAGAATATTAACATCATGACGGTGTCTTGTCAATAGGTATATCTATGAAAACATCATGTACGTAAGAAAAAATTTACATCTTTTTAGTAAAAGAGGCGAAAGACATAATTATAGTACTAGAAGTAGGGATCTATTAGCTCAACCAGGTTTCAGATTGGCTAAAGTAGACTCATCTTTCATGGGGTACTGTTTAAAATGTTAAAATTCCTCCCCACATACTTCAACTGAATGAGACGAAATTCAAATCTTGTATAAAACGCACACTATGCAAGCAGGCATATTATAAGGCTGATTACATCGCTTATAGAAATGCTTGGCTCAATGCTGGTCCTGCTCCACAACCTCAACTAATTGATTAACATTTGAAAATACTGTTGGAGCTGCTGAAGATTGTGAGACTATCTTTTCATTGTATAAACTCAATCTCCTTTGTCATATATAATTGCGAAGCTACCACCTGAAATAATCAATATTTTTAAATTTTGGTACGGGAACCAGGTCAATAGTGTTAGGTGGGACGGGGCATGCTCGAGTCCATATAGTCTTGAGTCAGGTGTGAGGCAGGGGGGTCTGAGTTCTCCTACACTCTTCAACCTGTACATGGACCAGTTGATTGGGGAACTGAGCACCAGAGTCGGATGTTATATTGATGGCATATGTGTCAACAACATTAGCTTTGCAGATGACATGGTGCTGCTCAGTGCCTCGGTCTGTGGCCTGAGGAAACTGGTGAGTGTGTGTGAGAGGTACGCCAGTGCTCATGGCCTCTTGTATAATGTGAGAAAGAGTGTCGTGATGGTGTTTGGGGCTGGTGGAAAATGTCCAGAAACGGTACCTCCAGTAATGTTGAATGGTGTGCCGTTATCGAGAGTGCACTCATTCAAGTACCTTGGGCATATTTTAACCACTAGCCTTAAGGATGATGACGATATTGAGAGAGAGCGGAGGGCGCTGTCGGTTAGAGCGAATATGATTGCCCGCAGGTTTAAGCGTGCTTCTACGGAGGTTAAAAAAACACTTTTTAGAGCCTTTTGTTCTTCATTTTACACCTGTGCTGTGGCCTGTGGGTAAATTTTACGCAGAGATCGTACAGTGCCCTTCGCGTGCAGTACAATCATGCTTTCAGGGTGTTGATGGGGCTGCCTCGCTTCTGTAGTGCGTCTGGGATGTTTGCGGAATTGCGTGTTGATTGCTTTTATGCATTAATGCGTAAAAGATGTGCGTCCTTGGTGCGCAGGGTGCGAGCCAGTTCCAACAGCATCCTGGGAGTTATTGCTGACAGGCTGGACTGCTCTATTGTCGTTGCTCCAGTATTTCAGCTGGACTGCTGAAGCAGTGATTATGTTGTTGTGTGTGTTTTGTAATTGTTATTGTAATTGTATCACTAACATAGTTATAAGTTTATTTTATTTTGTTATTAACACTGTATGAGTCTCATGAGTTACTCTAAATAAAAGAATTTAATAATAATAATAACACAGGTGTGAGTACTATGTAACAATAGAGCTACCATTTACCGGGTAATATGTCTTTCATTGACTTGAATATGTACTGGCAGCTGAGAGTATGTCATGCTCACTCAGATGTCTCGCTGATGGTGGCGTGTGTGTTGGATCATTTAGCTCCCTTCAAAATGGTTGAGCTGAATGGTGCTGATCCATGCGTCATGTTCGTGAACGGGCGCTGTCAGTTGGGACTGGTCATCTGTTAGCTACCACGGCTTATTTTTAATTATTTTAGTTTTTAATTGTTTTTCTTTTATCACGGACGCTTCTGACGTTTTGCATCGTTCTCACATGTATATTTTCAATAAGAATGATGTAACCAATACTTTGTATCAAATATTTTATTTTAAAAGAGTGTCCGTGGAGTTTCTTACCCGTTCTTCTCCTTCTTCTCCATAGGAACCTACTATTTGGAATGGGCAACTAGCTTCATATTTGTAACTGACCGACTTGTTGACAATTCAAAAGTGCCTGTAAATGGTTTAATTGAAATAAATGCTTTGAGTTTGAGTTTGAATTACAAAATCTCTAATATTTACAAGATATAACAACTGAATCTATAATTTTATTTGATATAATGATCAGTTAACATAATAAACGATTGATATAATTTGAAAATAAATATTTTTTATAAGTAGTAGTATACATTGAATATAAAATCGTTTGATATACTCGTACTACTCAAAAGACATAAAACCTATTTAGTCTAATATGTTTTTTTTTTTGTATTTTCTATCATAGTTAGTAACCGAGTAATATACCTAGTTACTGATTACCTTTACCACCTCGCACACTACTGCTAGCGGTCACGCGAGCAAGCGAGACAGGGTGGCAGGGAGAAGAATCCAAGGCACCGATAACTTAGTTTATTTCTTTTAACGGTGAAAATAATGGTAATTAAAAAAAATAATATAAGACCAACTTTATAGTTAATTCAGTTAATATACAAAGTTTCATTATCTAATTTGAAGTATTTTTTTAATACCAGCGGTTTATGGTTCGGTTTGGAGGTAACTTTGGGTTTTTTTTCTATAGAGAAAATTTTATGGAATCGGGTTTTTGTCAAACATAGTACTTAACATTAATCCTGAACTTTACCATATATTTATTTCAAAATTAATGGTACAGTATTTTCGACATAATGGACGATCATGCGAAGCCATTTGAGGTAGTATTTAGGCTCTTAATGTAAAGCAGTTTGTGCGGAGGGTTATTGGTACTAACGCTAGATAATAAGTTGTTTTAATAACACTCTATGGAACCTTTGTTCCGAAATTAAAATCATTAATTAATTAAGAATAAAAAAGGTAAAATTTGTGTTTGTATTTAGATGGTAATCTTCAGGACTTCTGATCCGATTCCGAAAATTCTTTCACTAATTTGAAGCTACAGTATTGCCGAGTGTCTTATGATTTTTTAAGTTGAAACAAGTAATATCACGCTGCCGAAGTCGCGGGCAGAACCTAGAAGTTTAATATACCTATGTATATTAAAATAATAAATGATACCTTTGTTCAAGAGAGTTTTCTAAGCCAAAGGATTCATAGGTAATTAAACTAAGCTCGGGCCAAATGTCTAACACTGGACTAGACTCGAGAATAATTAATGTTTATCACAACTAAACAGGGCGGGTAAGGTCGCTATAAATAATAAATATAATGTCTAGACCACATTTAAGGTTCATCCGCAGCTGTAGCCCGCGAAATTCACACCTACATCTCTCTAAGTTAGACTTATTCCATAAGAACTTTTCCATAAGAGTTTGGTTCTTATGGATTGAATCTTGCTACTACGGCTATAGAAGTAGGGAAAGACCAAAGAAACGATGGATGGACTGTGTGAAAGATGATACCTATGGCTAGAAAGGGGGTGACTACCGAGATGACGACTAATAGAAAAGTATGGAAGAAACAGACATGTTGCGCTGACCACGAATAAATTGGGATCAGGGCAGGAGAATGATGATTTCTTAGTATTAATTTAACCCCCCAAACTTCTTTCCAGGCACGTTCTCTCGAGGCATAGCCTACAGCGGTTCCGCGCTCGCCGAGTGGACCCACTCCATCAAGCCGGCAGAGAAGGCGAAGACCCTGGCGTCCATCGTAGGATGTCCCAGCACCACCAACAAGGAAATGATGGAATGCCTCAAGTACAGGCCTGCCGAGGTCATCGTCAACGCGCAGATAGAGATGTTTGTACGTATATTGCAACATATTTTAATTTGAAATCTCCTCAATTTCTCATCCATCCTATAAAACCTCATGTTTCTAGTTAGCTCATCAATTTATCAAGCTATTCCCCGAAGGGAAAAAAATTAACTTTTCGTTTCGCATTTTTTTTTTTGGTTGCTCAGTATTCAGTATACGTAATAGACCACATTTTCATTATTTGTTTTTTTTTTTCCCCAACTTGAAATACTTATAAAATACCTAAAACGCAAATCCCAAATCGAGCGAGAGCACAGCTGTTTAGGTACGAAGGTACAATAACAGCATGCTGCTGCGTTAATCATGGTACAATGCGGCGCTAATGATGGTACCTTTCCAAATAACTATCATTGGGAACTTTAGCTCACAACTAATTGGATAATAGTACCTACATTACTGCAGCGATCTGCAAAATAGGGGCATCGATGGACGAACGTCAAAATACGTGAGTCCATCACTGCCTGGTTGCGACCAAGGCTTGGTACATAGTGCTTTTCTCAAATAATGCGCGGAAATTCAAACTAAATTATTTATAAATTCCAGATTCAATGACGAAAAACGATAATTTTTCACACGCCAATGTGTTCATTTGTTTGTTTTTTCAATAAACAGCTTTATATTTGCAAGCAAGTTCGAAATTTAAATAAAACCTCTGAGAAGTTACCTCCATGGTTGCCATGTTTTGGAGTAAAAGATCGTTCCATTTTTAAATTAAACGATAGATATGAGTTTACTCCACGACACATGGATTTTCATACAACTTTTGGTGGCCGCTGTTTGCATTTATTTGGCCAGTACAGCAATTTCGATTTATCTCGAAGAAGGTTGTCAAAATAATGCTCGAATTTCCAACCATGTTTGAGAAAATACTTTTAATTGAACAGCCACTTTGCCTGAACAAATTCCAATTTACATATAGTTTGGGAGCACTTCATCTGCGCTGGGAAATATGGCGGTATAATATTTTATGCCTCAATCAGCCGCAATTATACGTTTATAATATTGGCATACAGCCAGGATGCTGTTCTTTGGTGCTTTACAACTTAATTGAGAGCTATCTGAACTAGTTAAAGGCAATAAATATAACGTGTTGGATATCAAAAAGATTAACAAAATCATGGATTGGAACGCCTGTAATAAAAGTTGTGGTAGTGATAAAATTACATCTCGGTATCCGATACTTCGTTTGTTTCTGTGAAATAGAAGAATATTATGCAGTAATTCTAGATTTATTATAATTTTATTAGACGGCTTAAAAGCCTAATACCATCATGACCAAAAACCTGATAGAAATGGCCTCTCCAATCATCATCTGCCAAGCTTTTTCCAACCATTTTAAAGTCAGCTTCCAGTCCCAGTATTACCAGTATTTTACATGGCCTTTCCAATCACAGGTCAAAACTAGGTACTGTCCAAATTGAAGGTACAGAACTAATCTACCACATTTTTCATTAACACAACTCAACTCTTCTCCTTCAGGAATGGAAAGTGCACATGTTCACGCCGTTCACTCCCGTGGTGGAGGCGCCCGGAGTCCGGGAGCCGTTCCTCCAGCAGTATCCGTACCACGCCACCAGGTCTGGCAGCATGATGAACGTGCCCCTCATCACGTCGGTCACGTCTGAAGAGGGACTGTACCCTGCTGCTGGTAAGTTATGATTTTCTTGTTTAAAATTATGATTTATTTATCTAACTTACATAATATCATTAGATACAGGAGTTTTTAACCCAACGCGATAAATGCGTTTCCTAACTTTATCGTTACTGACATCTGTATCTAATTATTAACAACGCATTCCATCGAACAAAAATCAACGAAAAAAAAACAACTCCGACTGACTGATGCTGGTAGCACATCTCCGCCGCGAAACCATAGCAGCGAAACCGCAGTAGTTCAATTGTACTGGTTCGCGTCATGTTTCGCTACTCGAATCGGATGCGAGTGGCGGAACATGACGCGAACCAGTACAATTGAATTACTGCGGTTTCGCTGCTATGGTTTCGCGGCGGAGATGTGTTACCGGCGTCAGTCTACAATTGAACATTCTCTCTCAAGTTATCGTATATTGACCTTGGTGATATTGTTGTTATTAGAAGGCAAGAAGGCGGAGTAAGATAAAAAGTTAAGTTTTGTTGGACTCTCAGCCAAAATTATGAGAGTTTCATAAAGTCGTGGTTTTGTTTAGCATTTTAGCAACAGCTCAAGGACACTGTTAATCAGAGATGTAAATCAAAGATTTGCCCTCAACGTATTTACGTGAATACTCAATACTTTTATTGCATTCCACGTGTACGTATTCTTAGGTAACTTCGTGCTTTTGCGCTTCGTCGCGCGAGAATAGGGAATATGCATGTATTTTTTTTTCACTTAATCAATAATACACAGTAATATAAACCTAAGAAAAGTATTGAAAGTAAAATTGAACTACTGATTGATGCTCAAAAACATTATGAAACTAACAATTTTCTACTACAGTTCAAACGTCCGTTTCTGTCGCGGTCATGATGTGACGTCATTGTCACGAAACTGCTTTGTTTACATCTGTTTTTTAACCCCAAATCTTATATATTAAATTATTGTTTATGCTTTATTCAAGTAGAAATCGCGCTTACATATTTACCTTAGTGAGATTTCAAGCATTTGGCAAAGAATAGATTTTATTCACATGTTTTGTTACGTCACTTCCGGCATTTTCGAAGACGACGCGTTTTGAGTTTGCGTTCCGTTCCACAAAAAAAACGCAACATAAATTAATTAATTGTAAAATAAGTAATGCCTTAAAAAATGTAAAAAATATTGGAATTTGTTTCTTAACTCCTACACAATGTATATTGAAATAATGGATACGTTTTGAATTACGTGCATAGTCCCTATTGTCAATGCTACGTTGTGCGACGTCACACCTCGCACACTGCTGTCAGTATATTATAATGTACTTTGTGCACACTGCGAATCGTTCGATCATTCAAAAACAGTTCGTGACACTTCGAGAAACTTTGTTTTTAAAACAGCTTTAAAAAAATGCCCTCTTGTGCCTTCAGAAAATGTAAAAGCAATTCCAAAAATTAAAATAAAGCTAAGTATTTTACTTTCCGTGTGTAAGTAGGTAGGTACATTTGTTTCAGCTTAATTACGATACTTATCTAAATATTATGACGGATGTCAGCATCCGTTTATTATGTCATCTTAATAATTTATAAAAAATTACATTCTCATCAACGAACGATATTGTATCGAGCGTTGACGATTAAAGAGATGAGTGACAGATGACAATTTACGCACAAACGTGGCCATCTTTTGACACAGATCTTTCGATATAAATCGACGGGGTTCATTCATTCAATGATTTAAAAGTTGTAAAAAATACTCTGTTAAAAATTATAACACCAGGTTTAGAATCAATATTTCTATTTTATTTGTATCTGTAAAGAATTTAAGAACTCGATCAAATAATTAATTTAAGGTATCATACCTACTCCAATTAACTAAAACTTCTTTATTGGTTTTCAGTAGCAATGGAAAAATCTTCCTTATCAACCCATTGCTCATTTATAGGATAATTACATGCTTATTAACAATATAATCTACTCATTACAATGTTTTTAATGACTTGTTTTAAAATACGTGATTAGCTAGCAACCTCGACCATTAATCATATTATTCTTGCCTGAGCAACAGGCAGGAAGTTCGTCACTCTCCCGTAGATGTCACTGCTTGCGGTAGCGTCGGGGGTCAGGTTGCCTCCTTCCCTCAAATATAGCGAGGGGGTAATAGCTGATCTTTGCGTTATACTGCTGCTGGGGAGTTTTTTGCGCCACTTCTTCTTCCAAGTGGTAAAGGGCGGGCATTTTGGGGGACTCTCTTATGTAATTTTGACGAAAATTGCAAATTCTCAGCCTAGTTTTAATAAATGGTTTTTTATTTTGATTTAATTTGATTTAACCTCTTCTTTTCTAGTCTACCAACAATCGCCAGACCTCCTGCCAGACCTGGAAGCCCACTGGAACCAGCTGGCCGCCAACATCTTCGAGTACAACGATACTCTTCCGCTCAACCTTCGCAATGACGTCGCCATGAAGATCAAGCAACATTACCTGGGAGGCAAACCGGTCAGCCAGGAGACTTACGCGCAGCTTGTTCAGGTAGATAGACCAGATTTTTTGTGTAATTTCGTCTGCTTAGGAGTTTCTTACCTACAGAAAAAGCAGTAACTGCTAAAGCGAACGTGAGATCGTGTTGTGAGTTTAACATCCGACCGTTACGCTATTGGCGTAAAGCCAAAAAAATTTAGAGGATTTTGTTGTCATCCTCGATTGCTCTTTACCACAATCTGAATGATTTTGAAGGATATTGCTAATCCATTGCTTCATAATATATTCTAAACATTAATCTGCTCAACGACGTAAATAACACAATGAATGTTGTTCAACTACCAAAATTAAACCCATTGCTACTAAGTATGTTACGTATGTACCCCCGCAGGCTTCGACTTTTACAGTAGGTACTTATGGAAAAGCAACGGAAGATTTCCCGACCATGTTAAATTCCGAAAAATAATGACTTGAATACTTCAACATAAAACGATATACCTATTATATAACATAATTGGATCAAAAATAGTTACCTACCTTTCATAAATTTCATAGTTCATTGACCATCATCATCATCATTTCAGCCGAAAGACGTCCACTGCTGGACATAGGCCTCCCCCAAAGGGGGCGGGCTGCCATAATCGCCACGCTTGGCAAGCGGATTGGCGATCGCAGTATGGTGTTAAAATGCATAGAGAACGCTGGTGCCCATTCTCTAGTAAGTCCCTTAGTCGCCTTTTACGACACCCACGGGAATAAATAGGATGGTGCTATTCTTTACGGTCGGCACCACACGGACAATTGAACATACATCATGAATTTGAATTCTTCTTCTTTTTTTATTTGAATGTACTTACAAGCGCGACGAAACAGCATCACGCGACTCTAGTGGAACAATTTCATTTTCTGCGGGAGACCTAATCATAATCCAAAATTGTCTAACTATACGTAACCTTAATACGTACCTATACAGGTACCAGCAGGTACGTCTCCTTACTAAGACTGATTAATAGTAAGTACTTACTCCCGTTCCGAACAGATGACTCACATGAGCTCACTTGGTAATCCTGAATCCATTTAATTAATGCCTATTGATCTACGGCCATCGCCCATCATGTAATCAACTAGCTAGCGTTACGGAAAGACCTTCCAAAACAAATATTATATTGCGAAAGTAACTTCAATTCAATTCAATTTAATTTATTTAATTCAGTAACAATTCACATTGCGTTCGCATATAATTCAGCATGAAACGTAAGTATTAAATGTACAAACATAAAAATAAAAAATAAACAGTTCAAACAAACCAAACATGCAACTCAATTTAAATGACACAATATAACATAGAAATTGTAAAATACCATTCAAACATAAATTATAAAACCATAATTGTGTCAATAAATTAAAAGCAAATTAAACAAAACAACAAGCAATAAATAAAACACATAAATTATAAAACCATAATTATTATTTCAATAAATTAAAATCAAATTATTTGTGATTTCAAATGTTGAGTTCTTTGTTTTGCATGTGACGGAAAAGGATTTTTCAAACAGATTAAGTATTTATGGAAAATCACTAACATTCGCAACAATTTTTCCGAAAAATGACGCGAGACTGACGTTTGATCATCTTTTTATAAGACACTAATTTTGATTTTGAAAATTAAAAAATATAATCAACATAATATAAATAATGTTGAAAAACCTATATATTTTTAAAAATCCAGTCATCAATGTATTTTTCCTATTATTTAGCAAACCATATCAAGAAATTTTAAATCACACACTGGGCTTCAGCTATCCTTGAGATAAAATCAAAATTTTATTTTATGATTATACAATATCTTAATTAAGTAATTCAAAGGCGCAATATACTATATTTTCGAGAGCACAAAAGTGATGAAACTAGTGGCTGACACGTATGGTTTAGCACCACGAAAACTACTGCTATATTTACACAGACTTAATGTTTCAATTATTTCATGGTTTCTCACAATTAGGTAAGAAATTATCCAAAAAGGGTTTTTTTCGTGCACGGAGCCTTAATAAGTCAGTAATTTTCTAAAATAACTTTTCTGACGTAAAAAGTACCAAGTAAAATTATTTTGTTACACGTCTTCTTTTATTCTTTTTGTAGAGAAACAATTTGTGTCAAGATAATTGTCCAAGTGATGAGAGCTTACAACATGGCCCTAGGCACGGTACAGTAATACGTCTTTTGACAATCTCGTTTACAAAAATAAGTAAGTAGGTAACCTAGTTACTAAGATGGTATCAATTATCAAAAAATAACTTATCCTCTTTGTACCGTTTTAATTTGTTTTTAGGGCTCCGTAGTCAACAAAGAACCCAAGCCACCTTATTATAATACAATGTTTGTCTATAGACCCATGTTTAAACCATGAAGCCATTATTGAATTTCGAACTTTATTCCGTCTATGGAAAAGTTCCTAATACTATAATCACTTCGGTCAAACTATAAGTCTAAAAATCTTAACCTATTTCTATTATCACAAGGCGTGTGCCCGATGGGATTTCACACCACAATTTTTTTTTATCCCCATTTTTATTTAACCCCGTTAGGAAATTAATTTTCAAAAATCCGTTTTTAGTGCTCACTTTCGCGATTTATGGAACTCTTCTGCAAAATTTCATGCTTCTAAATCCTGTGGTTTAGGCTCAGCGTGTCTGTTGATTTTTTAACCGACTTCACAAAAAGGAGGAGGTTCTCAAGTCGTCAGTATGTTTTTTTTTTTTTTTTGTATGTTTGTTACCTCAGAACTCCGTCGTTTATGAACCGATTTGGAAAATTATTTTTTTATTTGAAAGGATATGCTTCCAGATTGGTCCCATTTTTATCAAAATCCAGTTCTGATGTTGGGATCCATGAGTAACTGAAGGTACTCCTCAAATATTATAGACATACATATAGCGATTTTTATATTTTCATCAACAAGTCAATTATTTGCATTCAGAAAGTATAATTTGGTGAAGTGGAACTGATGAAGAAGGCCACAGATGGCCACTGGAACTTCTCAATGATAAGTATTTCACGGGTGGCGATAAGATTTTCTTTTCTTTTTTTTTTTTTGTTGCCGGGGTGGAAAATCCTCATGGATGTCCTCCGCCCTGGGGTGAGCGGAGGGGTCTGTCAGACTCTTACTGACTAAAAACCACCCCGGTGATCCCTTCCCACACTTGCACCGGGGATCTTGGGAGCTAGTATTACTTCCGTGATCCCCGGGCGATAAGATATCTGGATTAACATAGTTAAGCGAAGCAAATTAAAATAAATAATCAAAATAGTACCATCAAACTGATCTGATGATGAAACCGGAAGGTAGGCACTGGAACTCCGTAATAAAATAATGTTTGTCTATAGACCCATGTTTAAACCATGAAGCGATTATTGAATTTCGAACTTTATTCCGTCTATGGAAAAGTTCCTAATACTATATGACTTCGGTTAAACTATAAGTCTAAAAATCTTAACCTATTTCTATTATCACAAGGCGTGTGATGGGATTTCACACCACAATTTTTTTTATCCCCTATTTAACCCAGTTAGGTAGGGTTAGGTTAACCCCTATGAAACCGGAAGGTAGGCACTGGAACTCCGTAATAAAACAATGTATCCTACCCGTGTTTGGTCTTATTGGAATTGTCATGAGATGCACTGTGGCTATAAATGATTTTTAACCGACTTCAAAAAAGGAGGAGGTTCTCAATATAATATCTAACCTTATGACATAGGCTAAGAAGGGGTTTTTGGAAATTTGACTTTAAGGAGGGGGGGGGGGGGGCGGGGGCAAGTGAGGATTTTGTTTGCATGAAAAATCTTATTCCTAGAGTTAATAAACTTGAAACTTGGCACGAATACTTACCTAAGTAAATTATAAAATTTTAATTTTTTGTTTATCTTAACTTCAATGGATGGGATGTCAAGGCTTGTATAGAACTTCCTGTCACTGTTTTTTTCATAGCAAGTAGTGGTATACGAATTGATGTGGGGTAAATAAAATAAAATAAAGGAAAATATAAATAAATAAATAAAAAATAAATATTAAATATTATATTTAATTTAATTTCGGAAGTCGGTGGCCAAAAATGAAAATACAGAACCAAAGACCGACTTCCGAAATTAAATTAAATATAAATAATAAAAAATATATATATATATATTAAATGTCGATGTACTACAGGCACACCTCTGGCCAACTCTTCAAACAAGGCGTGATGTTATATTAAGTGCTTCCGAAATTAAAGTTATTTTTCACTTTTTAGTGTTTTTTTCGAAGTCGGTTTCTTTTTTTGTAAAAAAGTTTTTCATTCTAACAAGTGCCTGTATCCCACAGGCTCTGAGCGACCGCCTCTTCGTGGTGGACGTGGGTAAGACGGCGCAGATCCATGCGGCCAAGTCTGGGCAGCCCACCTACGTGTACCGCTACGCCTACCGCGGGGCCACCAGTCTGTCCAACGTGATGGCGCACAACGACGCCAATTACGGTGAGTGTCCTCGCCACAAAAGACTAGTTGGTTATCGAGATTATGGCTGGTTGAGCTCGATACTAGTTGGGCACGGGCCTACCACAGAGCACGGAATCTCCGGGCCGCGCCGACAGCGTTTATAGAGACGACAGTACGAAATAAAATTCGTTGCGCCGAAACTGCGTTGAAAGCACAACTTCTGTCACGCTTTGGCTGTAAATCCGTCAGTTTCTATACGTAATTTTCATAGTGTGAGTGAACGGCGACACTTGGATACTTGTTTTGTAGCGAAAGTGTTGGCAATGCCCGATGCCACCTGTAGCAGGCCACAGAGGCGTCTCTGTGCTCCGTGGGAAGTACAAAAACAAATTGCACAAGGGTAGCGCTTAGAACTTTACACAACTTGCAAATGGGCTTGTTCTAAACGCATCCAACAGTTTCTGAATTAATTACCAGGGGCTGCAGTCTCGACATAGATAGCGATCGCTTTACGATACGACCGAATTCGGTCGCAAAGTCCTGATGGAGTCCCTAGACAGTCAAAATTGCTTTACAAGCACGATAAAATCACAATCTTGTCAAGCAATTTTGACCGTCTTGATACCCCATTATGACCTAGCGACCGAATTCGGTCGTAAAGCGATCGCTATCTATGTCGAGACAAAGAACTAAAAAAATTTGCTGTTCCCTACATTTTCACGAGTTATGAGAACATATATGTAGGGAACAGCAGATTTTTTGTCGCGATTTAAGGTTTTGTCTCATCTGCCAGGGTTGCGAGTTTGTCCGAAAGGGATATCGGGGCCCTGGCACACAGTCATCTGAAGGAACACGGGTGGGTTTTAGTTTTTTACTATTTTTATTTATGTTACCAGGTGTGAGCCACGCCGATGATGTGCTGCGAATCTTCAACTTCCCCGGTATGGCCAGCAGCGACCCTCAGGACATCGCCATGATTGACGGACTCATCAACATGATCTACACCTTCTCTACCACTGGGTAAGCTGGTTCATTCCACGGGCGTAACCAGAGGGGGGTTTTGTGGTTCAACCTCCCCCCCCCCCTCCCCGAAACTAAACTATTACATTAATATTATATTGAAATAAGGAGATTATAATATATATTACATTTATTTTGAATTTGCTGCGCGTCTGGAGCAAGTCTCGCTGTGCTTGCGACAATTATGTTGATTCAAAAGATGTTAAACATCATAAACCTAACGAGATGTTCCTCGATAACTTGGCTGACAGCGAGGTTGACTTATGTGGAAGTTGACTGACAGCGAGTTTGACATATATCATCGAACCCGTTCGCACATGGTTGGTCAAGGTTACGACGGGGCTGCAGCTATGAGTGGGTATTTGTACGGTGCCCAGGCGTATGTTCGTCAAGCGTTTTCGTCAAATATTATTGTTTCATTCATATTAATGTCATTTCATGCACATTATGTTGCTTTATTTTCTTGAACAGCTAACCCAAAGCTTGACTGGAAGAAAATGCCCCAGGTATTAAGTCCGCCTTTGTACAGTATTTTTTACTTGTACATAAAGGTTTAATAAATAAATAATACCAGTATTTTAGTAACACGATACCTTTGGTAAGACTGGTTGTCAGACTTTAGGGCTTCTGACGCCCCGTAACGACTGTTAAAGATCCACAAATGACAGACGGGACCAACGCACTTTCCGAGGCTCGGAGTGGTCTTGGTATGTAAAGATGGTCTCCCATCCACGGGCCAACCGCGGCAAGCGTAGCTTAACCTGATCGATCGACCCGTGCGGCTGTTATTACTTAGCCACGAGATATACAACACTATAATAAAATACACTATATTTAATATTTTATATGCGAAAGTTAGTTTGATTATTTATCGCTGAAATGGCAATGGAAATGGTAGACTATGACCTGGATTCGGACATAGGATACTTTTTATCCCGATATTCCCGCGGGATCGAGACTTATGGGGGTGAAACCGCGGGGCGCAGCTATATACTACATAATTATAGCTAAGTGCTTCTGGTACACGTAACAACTAGATAATGTAGTTAGGTACTTAGGTACCTAAGATAAGTAGGTAGGTACTTACTCCAACAAATCAAACATCGATTCTTAGACGATAATTGAGCTTACCTAGTACCTACATATTAGATTGTGTTTATTTCTATGATAAGACATATTTATATCAAAAGTAGCTAAACACGTTTCGATTAGATTACATTAATATCGTAATTTTCTTCGAATACGGGCAAGATTATGATTTGTCTATTTATGTCAGCGGGATATTACACGATGACAGGTTTTTCTTTTTTTTCTTTTTGGCTTCGCACGGTTTGTGCATTTAGCCAGTGTCATGTAAAATTAGGTAACAAGTACAAAGTTATTTAAATAATTATGAAATTAACTCTCACTCAATGCATGATAAAGATGATTGATGATATCCCGCCCCACTCCCCTTGAGTTTAAGTAAAGACGCGGCACTTTACTGAAACCTCGCGCGGACTTCTTGAGAGAACTTAAAGTGATGTTGCACTGTTTTGTTTCATTTGCCTACATTAATGCAGGTTCACGAACACTTAATGGTTAATAATCCACCACTATTACACATTAATATTCGGCTAAACACAAATTTTAGAAAATAAACAAAACTGCTAACATGACGCTTCACTTTCCCGCCAAGAAGTCCCGATGACAGGCCCGATCTTTTTTTTTTTTTGAAATGCCAAGAACATAAGATTTTAACAGTCGGACAGTGTCTGGGTTTATTTTTCTCTTCTCCTTTATCGTCGGCGTCGCAATCGCGACTATTGAGCATGTAGTGTTCCTGGATGGGTTCGATTCCAGACCCAAGCGTATTTCCTTTAGAAAATCTCTAACTTCCCGAAGTTTGTGCATATTGGTTCATCCCCACAATGTAACAGACATTGTTGGACTGAGTTTAGGAGACGACATTACCTACACCTCTGCCTAGCTCTTCGACGTACTTATAAAGACGTGGTGTTATGTTAAGTTACATTTTCTGGCTTAATTTTTCACCCATTTCGTTTCCAGAATCCCGAAACTGAACAACAATGGACCAGCATGGGATCCAGTGAAGCCAGGAGCTCCTGAACTCAACTACTTGGATATCCTCTCACCTACTAAGATGGAAATGAAGTCCACGACCGATTTTGGCCAGAAATCCTTTTGGGACAGCCTAGGTTTTAACGAGAATGAGAACTACCGTGCCTACCTTAAGGACGAACTTTAAAATACTTTATCTTATTCTTTATTCAAATATTTCATATAAATATTGTTTATTTTTTAATTAATTATGTTACGTTACCTTTGCCTTTGCGCTATCAAACAAACTAAAAAATAAAAACATAATTTGCCATAGATTCTATTGCATTTTTTACTTTTTTTTTTATTTCTTTTATATTTAAAAAGAAAGAATGTAGATTTCTTTACAGCAAAGAATATAGGTACTACCGACTTTCTAAGAGCTTTACAGTAATAAAATTAATTGAACTTAGGTATTTCTTATTTCGCTTCGATATTATTTCATTTAAAATTTATAAATAACTCTTAACTTTGCTATCGAAGCCGTATAATATTCAAGAGGCTGAATGAGTGAAACGAGGGCGACACCGAGGCACGGTTCGGTCAGACAATATTTTTTATTTACCTACGTATCATATTTAAGCCAAGGAAAACATCGATTCTGCCAGAGCACAGTCGATAATAAATATAATTTCACGTTGGAATAGCAACAGGAAATGCCACCGTGCGTTCCGAAGCGCAAGATTTGGCTTTTATTCTAGAATTAACGATGACACCTGGAGGTACCACAACAAAAAAGTGAAAAATAAAACCATTAACAAAAAAAAATCGACCAAGTGAGAGTCGGACTCGCGCACGAAGGGTTCCGTACCATTATCTATAAAAACGGCAAAAAAAGCACGTTTGTTGTATGGGAGCCCCCTTAAATATTTATTTTATTCTGTTTTTTAGTATTTGTTGTTATAGCGGCAACAGAAATACATCATCTGTGAAAATTTCAACTGTCTAAGTATCACGGTTCATGAGATACAGCCTGTTGACAGACGGACAGACAGACAGATGGCGGAGCCTTAGTAATAGGGCTCCCATTTTACTCTTTGGGAACGGAACCCTAAAAACACTACAATGTGAAAAATACAATCATTTCCCAAAATGGTTTACAAAATTTCTTTCTATCTGTAGGTATTAGCATCGTTTAATAACATTTTACCCAAGTTCGAATTTATTTTAGGCAAAATGTAATTATTGGATTGTCCAACATGATATCGGAATTCCAAAGCAAAAGCCGGAATTTTATGTTAGGTTCGAAATTAATAAAGTTACGTAATAATATGTGGGCGACCAAACAAAAAGGGTCCAGTCCAGTGGTGTGGCATTGAGTTAACACTAGATTCGGTATCTAGAATAGTCAATTGATAATAAGGATTAAAAAAAGAAACAAAACAGCCACATATTTTTTTTATCAAACAGAAGTTAAGACTCTGAAAAAAAGATTTGAGAAAAAAGCATTTTCAAATTTGACTAGCCATACCACTGGTAGACCGTACCTTTTTACTAAACTTTTGAAATTTCTGGTACTTTAATCATCATAGATATTAAAGTCATTATTATTATAATTATGAACATGTAGATAATTGAGCATTAATTAATATTCAATTAAAATCGCAAAATGGTTTTTTTGTTCACCCAACTTTACAAAACTGCGTACCTACATAGATCTCGGAAACTAATAAATGTCCTTTTTGATTGGACGCCCACATATAGGTACTTCAGTACTTGATATATAATTTGCTTTATGGGTTGGTGAAACCTATTCAATACCACGTACCCGCTACTGTGTCTGACGTCATCAATACCACGTACCCGCTACTGTGTCTGACGTCATCAATACGACGTACCCGCTACTGTGTCTGACGTCATCAATACGACGTACCCCACTAATGTGTCTGACGTCATCAATACGACGTACCCCGCTACTGTGTCTGACGTCATCAACAGTATGACCTTGCCTCAACAATGTTGAGGTCAAATGCTTTTCAGAAAAGTTAGTGAACCGCATTGTGGCGTGTAATGTTTGGGAATGGAACCCGCGACTTGAAGCTTGGCATGTCAATTTACTCAGCTACATTTATGGCGATGATTGAGCATTATTTTATTATAGTCAATGACGTATGTAAAAACAAGAACACACATACAGATTTGATTGGTTGATTGATTCTATTCGGCACTCGTGACGTGACATCCGAGGTATAAGATAGGTACTCTTGTGCAGTCAGCAACCTTTTTCACCCCGAGAATTTTCGGCTCGAGGTGAAAAAGGTTGCCGATCTGCTGCCAGAGCGTGATTATATTTCATTAGCCACAAACTCGTCATGAATAGACAAAAAATGAATTAACCTAATGTCTCGATAATTTATGTAGTTACCTATACCCACCTATTTATCTACTCTTACACTTAGGGTTGCCAACCCTACTATATTATAAATTATCATGCTATAATATAGGCCTTAATATGTAAGTATGTGTGTGTGGGGGTGTGTGTATGTGTGTATAATTCTAAAGAAAAAATATAGTAGGCGAAACTACTATATTTTTATTTCCATACAAAATAGCGAGATGATCGCCAATAGGGCCAGTATTATAATTTAATCTCATACAAGCTGAATTAATGGTTATTTGTAACCTAAATTTTGAGTGTAAGATAAATACATAAGTAACAATTTAAAGAAAAATCCTGTTAATAATGGGTCATAGTAGCAGAAAAGAATAAAAATGTTTTTAAAACACCTACATATATATTTTTTTTATTTATTCGCCATATATTATATTTTTACAAGCAATGCTTCGAAAAATTTTCAACAAACTTGCTTGTAAAGTGACTCTTATAGCAACGCAGTTAGGTTTATTATACACTCGTGGTTTTTACTTTAATTTGTTTTTTCAATTGTTGCAAGGAGTTTTTATGTTTAAAAACAATGAATATTTTTGTGAATAAATACCTAAACCATTTTAGGTGAAAAAATTATGTTGCCACAATTTCCACGCTTGGCAGGCGGGTTGGCGACCGCAGCATGGAGTTAAAATGCATAGACATTCTCTAGTAAGTCCCTTAGTAGGCTTTTATGACACCCAGCACGGGAAGAAATAGGGTGGTGCTATGCTTTACGTCCGGCACCACACAGACAGTTGTTTCAATAGTTAATAACAAAACAAGTCTGCTTTTTTCATCGCAAGTGTGTTGAAAAACGTCGTATGAAACGCGTGTGCATTGAATAATACATTTATTACACACTCGTACAATTGTTGTATTGTATCATAATATTGAAAAAAAGTTGGCAACCCTACACACTACTACGTAATTTTATTCTATCTCATTCTGACTACGTATGTTGGTCTTTGGCTGAGGTAAGACTGAATAATTAACTCGGAACAGACTTACGGCTGACCTCCGGAATCCGGGCTAGCTACTTACTGGTCTGAGTGTAGTATTCTGTCTACCTACATAATTAAAAGAATTAACCAACCGTGTTACCTTGAGTAACTAGGAAATGATTTATATGTAAGTATGTATCGTATTGAACAAAAAAATTATATTGCTATTCGCAAACTCACAACTAAAGTTCGCGTGAAATATAAACCCGTGTACGCACCAGCGAACAAAACATGGTGAACACGAACATCGTATGTACACCGAAAATTTGGTTCGTACGTGTGGACGTAAATTAGCAAAGCGAACACGAACACCATACACCCGTCCACACAGAAAAACTAAATTGGATCCCCACGAACATATTTGACGAACTTAGTGTTTGATGTTCGATAGTGGTACGCACCTGCGAACAGAGTGTTCGTGTTCGCCATGTTCTTGTTCGTTCGTGCGTACACGCCATTATGCCTACAGCTTGGCAGCCCCGGTTTCGGAAGATCCATGTTCAAAGTTTTACTGTACCTACCATACAAATAAAAACAGGAACCTACATACCTAATAATATAGACTAGGGCCCATTTTTAGGGTTCCGTAGTCAACAAGGAACCCTTATAGTTTCGCCATGTCCGTCTGTCTGTCCCCCCTGATTAAAATCTTGTAAAACATATTTTTAGGGTTCCGTACCCAAAGGGTAAAACGGGAACCCTATTACTAAGGTTCCGCCGTCTGTCTGGATGACTATCTGTCTGTCTGTCTGTCCGTCTGTCACCAGGCTGTATCTCATGAACCGTGATAGTCAGACAGTTGAAACTTTCACAGATGATGTATTTCTGTTGCCGCTATAACAACAAATACTAAAAACCAAATTAAATAAATATTTAAGGGGGCTCCCATACAACAACCGTGATATTTTTGCCATTTTTTGGTACGGAACCCTTCGTGCGCGAGTCTGACTCGCACTTGGCCGGTTTTTTTGAAGGAACCTCCCTTTCACGTTAAGTGGGGATGATATTTATTTTTCTCGTCTACCCCATGATGTGGGGTATCGTTGGATAGGCCGTTCAAAATATTGAGGGTCTGTGAAGACCATTTTTCGATTTAGGGATCCGTTTACGTAATATTAAGCTTTAAAGTACAAATTTTAGTTAGAGTTAAGTGTCCCCCCTGCCAGCTTCTTGGAATTATGTGAAAAAATTAATTGCTAATATATGTATAACGAAATTAAAAGGAAAACTAGTTAGCGAGCTAACGAGCTACTAAACGAGCTTAACAAGTTAACGAGTAATAGTCGACCAACTTACCGAGAATTGACCGTGACGTATATCGAGTACCTACTAATAATACAAGCTTTCATCAATATGTTGCAAAATATTCTAAAACTTTCAAAAGTGTGTGCAAAATAGCTAAAGCTCTTTATATTAGCAATAAAATAAAATCAGCTGATGATAAAATAAAAACTACCTGGCAAATAATAAATAATGAAACAGGTAGGAAAAAACAGCGTTATACTGAATTAAATTTAGAAACTGCACATGGGCTTATCACTTCAGAGGTAGAAATAGCTCAGGAATTTGAAAACTTTTTTGCTAATATTTCCCTTAAAACTACTGAAACTTTAAATTCCTCACCCGCGCTCTCTGCTGCCTTACTTAGAAAGAATGTAAAAAGTATGCCCTTTGGAATTTAGGTTCCAACATACAAACCCCCAGGCTGTTATAAAAACTTTTAAAGATCTTAAAATGAAATTAACAGAAGATCTCTGGGGCATGTCTGTAAAAGTCTGTAGATCTAGAATCGAAACCATTGCGCCCTATTTAGCTTTTATATTTAACACCAGTGTGGATCAAGGAGTCTTTCCGGATCTCATGAAGCACAGTAAAGTAGTTCCTTTGTTCAAATCCGGAGATAGTAAAGAACCCAATAATTATAGGCCTTTGTCAATTCTGCCAGTTCTCAGTAAGGTGTTTGAAAAGTTGATGCTCATGTTACGTCACTTTAATAAAAACTCCATCTTTCATGAACAGCAGTATGGTTTCACTAAAAGGCGTTGTACCACTGGCGTGTTACCCTAATAAAGAACATTTTTAACGCCTGGGAGGAAGCACAAGATGCCATTGGAATCTTTTGCGACCTCTCTAAAGCGTTCGATTGCGTGAACCATGAGACACTTTTGCTGAAACTAGAGCACTATGGGATTAGGAATGCAGCTCTTGATTAACTAAGATCATACCTAAAAGATAGAAAGGTTAAAGTTCAAATAAACGGCGTTAACTCATTAGGGTCTGAAATGGCAATGGGCGTTCCTCAAGGTTCGATATTGGGTCCATTCCTCTTTTTAGTTTACATTGATGATTTACCCCAATTACTTCAAAATCAACCGAAGATGGTGTTATTTGCTGATGACACATCATTGATCTTTAAAATAGATCGACGATCACAAAATCTTGACGACGTGAATAACTCTATTCTTCAGGTCCAAGATTGGTTTACGGTAAATAATTTGGTACTAAATGAAAAAAAAACCAAATGTATTAGATTTAAATTACCTAATGTTAGAACTAGCGAATGTGATATCATATTGAACGGAGAAAAACTGGAATTTATTAATCAAACGGTTTTCCTAGGAATCACTATAGACGAGAAACTGCAATGGGGACCACATATAACCTCTCTGGCGGGGCGGCTAAGCTCGGCCGCTTATGCTGTTAGAAAGATAAGACAGCTAACAGATATAGAAACCGCGCGTTTGGTTTATTTTAGCTACTTCCACAGCATTATGTCGTATGGCATTTTACTGTGGGGTCGGGCTGCTGACATTGAGTCCATCTTTATTTTGCAAGAGAGAGCTGTCAGAGCAATTTATAATCTCCGTCGCCGCGAATCTCTTAGGGAACTATTTAAAAGGATTAATATTATGACGGTACCTTGCCAATTCATTTATGAAAATATTATATTACAAGTTGGAGGATTATATCCAGGACAGGAATGCTTGGAAACATGCTGGTCCAGCTCCATAGGACAATCTAGAGTCTAGACAAAATCAAACTGGTTGCTATTTTTATGGTAAAATCTGTTATTTTTATGATATTGATTTTACATTCTGTGATAACCTATACTCACACACTGACTATTTTTTTTATTTTTTTAGAAAAACATACTTGTATGATGTTTGTAAATATGTGAACACCACGTATCTATCTAATAATTAAGTTATTTTTCATTGCTTACTTTTTAATTCGTTTTACCTATTATGGTATAGTAATTTTATTCTAGGTGCATCGTCTTCACATATAATTAATGTAATCAAACAAAATATTGTAAAACATTTTTAAAAGAGTACCGGTGGAGTTTCTTGCCCATTCTTCTCCATACGAAAGTACCTTTTTAAACAACTAGAATCAATTCTATTTTTTTGTAAATTTTGACGTTCAAAAGTGCCTCTTATGTGCCTATTTGAAATAAATGGTTTGACTTTGACTTTGACTTACATGTTTTTTTTTTCCTACCAAGTAGGTATGCAACCATGGGCTCGCTACAATTGTGGCGATAAGTCACGTCTTTGAGGAGTAGCTATAGAGGCGCCACGGCGTCCTCAACTTCCGCCTGACCCAGGTCCTCACGAGATACGGTTGTTTCGGGAGGTACCTGTTCAGGATAAGGCGGGATGAAACGCCCAGGTGTTACCACTGTATGGATCGCCGGAGGACACGGTGGAGCATACGGTGGTCTGCCCGGCATGGACGGGGCACCGCCGCCGCTGGCGATCTCTCGCGTCCAGCCCCTGGTTCAGGCTATGGTTCAGAGCGAGATTACATGAGAGGCAGTCATCTCTTTCTGCGAAGCAGTAATGCTCGCGAAGGAGGAGGTGGAACGCGTGATGGAGAGGAAAATTTGCGCTCTCGCGCTCCTATTCACCGCAGAAGACGCCCTTGGCGTCGGGAGACGCAGGCCGATTCCCGGTCACCGTAGGCGCGGGCTTGCGGACGCTGAGCAATGGGTAGTTCGTCGTCCGTTAAGGACCGCCCCAGGTCGACGGCGAGTTGTGTTTCACGCTCCTCAAAGCGATGCCAGCACAAATTGACGGGATCCGTTGCGGGTTTACCTGAGAGGGATATCGTGGCCCTGGCTAGGCAACTGAAAGAACACGGGTGGGTTTTAGGCAGTAAAAGTCTGATCGGCCCTCCCGCTCCGCCCAGAGCGGGAGAAGTTATTTGATAATTTCCCATAAAAATAAAAGTACGGAACCCTTCATTGAGCGTGGTCCGACACGCACCTGGCCTGTTTTTATTGAGATAAGTTGATTGATAACTTACCAACTTACATCGAAATTAGTGAAAATGTTTCAAGCGAGCAGATACAGGTGCCCGAGACTATACCTAGGACTATAAAATTATAAGGCTCGCTATATCCGCACACACTTGTGCACAATAATATCTCCCGCGTCGATGGTTAAACTCGCGGAGATTGGCCGCCGCAGCCGAAATTCGGTCTGGAAGACTATATTATACAGTGTCAAATTAAATCAGCTAGCCAAACTCCGCAGACGTACGATTAATATCTAAACACGATAAAACAAAATAAATATATTTTGATGAGTTTATTTTTTGGGTCATCAACCGCTGCATTTTCTCAATTCATACTTGCAGTAACAACACTACCAGCGGTCGTTAACCCTAAAAAATATCATCAAATATTTTACATTTTTATTTTTACGTGTTTAGATATGGATACACCTGCGAAGTTTTGCTAGTGAATTTAATTTGATCCTGTATAGGGTTATACCTATTAATATGTATAGTCAAGGATGGCGAACCAATGGCACGCAATAAAATAATTTTGGCACGGTCAATGGCACGGCAGTCGGCAACAATTGAGGAATTTAGGTAAAGTCACAGTAACAAACAGAAATCTGAGCGCGCGTGGCTACCTATGCGCTTAGATTTCGGCTATCGTCGCCGCGTAAACGCAAGGGAAAATGTGAACCTGTCGGCTACTTGCGTAACACACTATCAGTAGGAATCGGTATCAATTTGACAGTTCAACAAAATTAATTGCGTTATTTACGTAGTTGAACAGACAAATTTTTCTAACTTATGAAGCAATGGATTAGCAATATACTTCAAAATCATTCCGATATCGATTCAAACTGCGTTACGCAATTAGGGTGCAGGTCTACTCCGAACATAAATCCGAAGTATCGGTCGAATAATATGTTCGGCCGTTTCTGGACTACATCTAACAATGGCAAACTAAGGCGAAAGAAATAAAAAACCGACCAAGTGCGAGTCGGACTCGCGCACGCAGGGTTCCGTACCATTATCTATAAAAACAGCAAAAAAATCACGTTTGTTGTATGGGAGCCCTTAAATATTTGTTTTATTTTAATTTAATTATTTATTTTTAAAGTGAATATGTAACTAAATATTCTGTGAATATGTCAAGCGTCTACCTGTTGCCGTTATCAATATCGAACAAAAACGAGCAACAAAATCACGTTTGTTGTATGGGAGCCCCCTTAAATATTTATTTTATTCTGTTTTTTAGTTGTTTTTGGTATAGCGGCAACAGAAATACATAATCTGAATATCACGGTTCATGAGTAGTGTTGCCCAAATGCAAGAACAAGACGAGACTTAGCCAGTCTTGGTCTTGGTCTTGCGCCAATACACCTGGTCTTGGTCTTGGTCTTGGTCTTGCGCTCCCAGTCTTGGTCTTGGTCTTGGTCTTGCAGCAAGAGTCTTGCAAGTCTTGCAATTACCTATTAGTCTATTACTATTTATTAAAGTTTACTTTAAATCTTAGAAAAACGTATTAGAATTGGAACATTGTGAGCTTGAATTAACATAGCCATAGTAAAGATCAAGCAGATTAATAAATAACTGAAGATTTGATAAGAAATTCGAAAAATCAACTGACCTATATGTCGTTTTCCATGGAAGTAACTGTTTCTTAATAAACATTTATGATTTATAAGCTTACATTTGCTAAAACATGTAAAAAAACAAATTAATTACAATAACTTGACTGTATTTTAAAGAACAATACTTATCTGTCTAGAAAGAGATTGAACCCTCAACTTATAAGAAATTTAAGAAATTACTCAGTGAAATAGCGCTAAGTCCTAGCTGCAAGACGCAAGAGTCTTGCAGGCTATGTCTTGTTCTTGCTCAAGTCTTGCACGGTCAGTCTTGGTCTTGGTCTTGCTAAAAATACGCGGTCTTGTTCTTGGTCTTGGTCTTGCAAAAATGCAAGAACAAGACCAAGACTGCAAGACCAAGACTGAATTTGGGCAACACTATTCATGAGATACAAAATGCCTGGTGACAGACGGACAGACAGACAGACGGCGGAGCCTTAGTAATAGGGTTCCCGTTTTACCCTTTGGGTACGGAACGTCCCCAAACGGAACGGAACGCAAAGTCAAAAATGTGACTTAAACTCTGGTAAGGACTCTAAGTCAAAAAAGGAAACTTTGGAAGTTATAACTACTCTATATTACTCATTAACTTGTAAAGCCTACGTAGCTGTGATAGTTATCCTTTTAATTTCAATAAAAGTAGGTACTTGCTATGATTTTTTAACATATCCAAAAGCAACCATTTAGCTTTTTTTTTTTTTTTTTGGGTGGGAAATCATCAAATAACTTCTCCCGCTCTGAGCGGAGCGGGAGGGCGTGTCAAACTTTTACTGACTAAAACCCACCCGTGTTCCTTCCGTTGCCTGTGTGCCAGGGCCACGATATCCCTTTCGGACAAACTCGCAACCCCGGCAGGCATTGGTCCTAACGGACCCCGTCAGTTTGTGCTGACATCTCTTTGAGGCGCGCGTGGAACACAACGCGCCGTCGACCCGGGCCTGGTCCTTATCGGACGGCGAGCTACCCATCGCTCACCGTCCGCAGGCCCGCGCCTACGGTGGCCGGAAATCGGCTTGCGACTCCCGACGCCCGCGGCGTCTCCTGCGGCGACTAGGGGCATGAGGGCGTGAACCTTGTCTCACCCTCACGCGTTCCGCCTCCTCCTTCGCTAGCATAACTGCTTCGCAGAAGGAGGTGACGGCCTCCCATGCACTCTCGCTCCGAACCATGGCCTGAACCAGGCCCGGGCGCGAGAGATCGCCGCCGCCGATCGCCTCCGTGAGGACACGGCGGTGCTCCGCCCAAGCTGGGCAGACCTCCACCGTATGCTCCACCGTGTCCTCCGGGCGATCCACACAGTGGTGACACCCGGGCGTTTCCTCCCGCTTAATCCTAAACAGGAACCTCCCGAAACATCCATGTCCGGTGAGGACCTGCGTCAGGCGGAAGGTGAGGACGCCGTGGCGCCTCTCCAGCCACTCCTCAAAGAGGGGACTTATCGCCACAATTGTGGCGTGCCCAAGCAACCATTTAGCTGAGAGGGACACTTGCCTCTAACAAAAATTACACAAACGGATCCCTGAATCGAAAAATGGTCCTTACAGACCCTCAATATTTTTGAACGACCTATCCAACTATACCCCATATCATATCTCGGGATAGACGAGAAAAAAAAATATCACCCCCACTTTACGTGCAAGGGAAAACATTTTATTTGAATACCACTTTGCCGTGATTAATATGTTACTACCTGTTAAATACCGAACACCATGCTGGTACTCAGTACTTAAAATTTGACCTTGTTGTGTATACTAGTAGGGTTGAAGCTTTAAATAAAACAACCAAACTGTATACTGTTCTATAGCTGGTAATATATTTGCTAAAATTCACAAGACCCTAACAATTTCCTTGTAACGAAACCATAGCGCCTTCTAATTCGACGCCAACGCCATCTAGTTGCGTCGTGTACCACTTTGGAATAAAATACAATTTATTTGGTTAACTTGACGAGTGGCTTTTGATCATGCATGATCATGAACATACCGCCCACCAAGGACATAACTGACGGAATGTCCTTTCTGAACTAAATTATAGATCCGAATTTGTAACAAATAATTGGATCTTCTAGGTTTGATCTAAAATCATAATAATAATAAAACATTTCAACATGATAAACTCACATACTGTAAACTTAAACTACTAACATTAAGTTAGATTTGCCGAAGAATAAAAATGAAAAAGCGTACAAGTAAAAGGTCAACAATTGTAAAAAGCAAGTTAAAAAATCCTGTTGGGAAAAATATACAATTTCTTGTTTAAATGCATCTAAAAATATCTTAACAATAACAACAATAATCACCTAAAGTACAATTATGTAAAATTTAAACAATGTAAAATAAAGCCATATTGTGTAAAACATCTTGTATAAATAAAAAGTTTGTAAAAGTTGATCTAAAGTTAAAATATAATAAATTCATTGATCTGTAATCGGTAAAATACAAAGTTTGGATGTTGGCCTCTTGATAGTAGAGGTCTTAGTGCGCAATGTGACTACACGGGTGATATTATCATCACCGGGATGCCTCTCTATTACGCGACCTAACAACCAACGACTTGGCGGCAAATCGTCTTCTTTAATTAAAACAATGTCTCCAATTTTTGGTTCAGGAACCTTTGAAGACCATTTGTACCGATTCATAAGGTTGGACAAATATTCTTGGGACCAGCGCTTCCAAAATGACTGTAGCATTCTTTGAATGAATTGCCACCGCGACAAATAACTGTCATTTGTGCTCTCATATTTATCATCTGGTACATTTACAATCGGTTCTCCGATCAGGAAATGTCCAGGAGTTAAAGGTAACAGTTCACCAGGATCAGTAACGTTAATGACACTCATCGGACGCGAGTTCAAACAAGCTTCTACTTGATTGAGGAGTGTGCTCATTTCCTCGTACGTCAAAGTAGCATCACCAATGACCCGTTTAAGGTGAAATTTTGTAGACTTCACCCCTGCTTCCCATAGTCCGCCAAAATTAGGACTATGTGGAGGAATGAAGTGCCACTCAGTACCGTTGGCCTCGACTTGTTCTGCTATTGATGCCTGAATAGATGCCAATTGTTGCAGCTCTCTGGAGGCACCTACAAACGTGGTACCATTCTCGTCCAAATTTTGGCACAATGACCTCGCCTAGACACGAAACGTCTGAAGGCAGCTAAAAAGGCTTGTGTGCTCATGTCACTGACGACTTCTAAATGAAGAGCACGAGTGGACATACACACAAACAAACATATGTAGCCCTTGTACGAACGGTGTCCGCGACCCTTCGTTGTCCTAATATTTATAGGGCCAGCATAGTCAACACCGCTATGCAAAAACGGTCGCGCTGCAGAACATCTTACAGATGGAAGAGACCCCATCATCTGATTCTTGATGCTAGCGCGATGTTTAACGCATGTCACACATTTGTGCACATGGTGTTTGACCAAATTCCTGACTCCTATGACCCAGTAGGCTGTCCTCAAATAATTTGTCATCAGCTGTGGGCCCCCGTGCAGAGTTTTTAAGTGAGCATCTGCCACTATAAGGTTTGTCAGATGACAAGAGTTTGGTAGTACTATTGGGTGCTTTATCTGTTCACTTAATAGAGACTTCTCCAGTCTACCTCGAACTCTGATTATGCCCTTCTCATCTAGATATGGACAGAGTGAGTTTAGCTTACTGGATTTTAATTGTAAATAGCCTTTGTCTTGCAATTGTAAATATTCTATTGTAAATATTTCTCTTTGCGTTTTTCTTATACAGCATTCTAAAGCTGCTTCTATTTCTAATTTCTGTAAATAACTTTGCTTAAATGTGTTAATTTTTAAAAATCGTCTGCAATATGCAACAATTCTGACTAGTTTTTGTAATGAGGAATATCGTTCGAACATGGAGCACTCTGGCACTATCGAAATGTGAGCTTTTGTTGTTTCTTCCAAGTCAGTATTCAACTCATTTGGCCTTTTATATCCTATAGATTTTTCGGTGAGAAAAGGTGGTCCGGAAAACCATAAACTATTGTTTATGAGTGCACTTGGTAATATGCCTCTAGAGGCGCAGTCTGCTGGGTTTTCCTGCGTTTTTACATGAAACCATTGAGATGCCTTCATGTTGGTCAATATTTCAGAGGTGCAATTGGCTACAAACGTCTTCCATCTGCTTGGATGGCTGTTGAGCCAAGCTAACACCACGGTGGAATCTGTCCAAGCCTTGATTCTGTCTCTCGAAATATTTAAGACATCTGCTGTTTCTGTCAGAAGATTTGACAGCAGAACTGCTCCACACAACTCTAAACGAGGAATGCTAATTTGTTTTACAGGAGCTACTCTGGTTTTTGCAACCAACAACGAAATATGGATTTTGCCGGCAACATCTACTATCCGCAAGTAAACAACGGCTGAGTATGCTGATTTGGAGGCGTCACTGAAGCCATGCAGCTCCAGATCATCGTTAGACTTGGTGCCAAGCCAACGAGGTATCCGTACTTCCCTAAGTTGTGATAACTCTTCACGGTAAGTATCCCATTCCTTCACTAATTGAGTGCTTAGTTCTTCATCCCAACTAACACCTGCAAGCCATAATTTTTGGATGAATGTTTTTGCTAAAACCACACTAGGCGCTAACCAGCCTAGTGGGTCAAATAATCGAGCTATGTCCGAAATAATTGATCTTTTAGTTACAGGTGCAGTCGTCAGCGGAGGAAGATTCACCGAGTATTGGAATGTATCTTCGTTGCGGTTCCAGGTAAGTCCAAATATTTTTATTGTGCTATCTAACTTGATTTCCAACCCTTTCTCTTCTTTGTACTCTTTTTTCTCTATTTCATTATTTTGTATAATATCACTTTGTCCTATTGTGTTGTCCTTGTTTTCAGTTGTTCTAGTTTGATCTGTTTGTTCTTTATTTATTTCAATTTTGTCTATGCTCTTCAGTATTTCCGGACTGTTGCTGTTCCACTTTTGTAATATAAATCCTCCTTTTCCTAATAATGCTATCATTTGCTTATATATTTCTATGCCTTCTTCTACACTATTGCATCCTGTCATTAGGTCATCCATGTATAAGCAATTTAATACCTTATCTGCAGCAAGTGGATAATCTGTGCCTTCATCAACTGCGATCTGAATCAAGGTTTTGACTGCTTGATATGGCGCAGAAGCTGTTCCAAAGGTCACGGTCACAAGTTCGTAATCTTTGATCTCTTTGTCTGGACTGTCACGCCAGAGTATCCTTTGGAACATGATATCTTCTTCTGCGACCCTAACTTGGCGGTACATTTTAATAATATCCGCTACAAGTCCTATGGGATGAATCCTCCATCTTAAAACCGTGTGACGTAAATCAGCCTGCAGTGACGGACCAACCATAAGCGTATCATTAAGCGACACTCCTTTGCTGTTCTTTTCAGAGGCGTTAAAAACAACACGAACTCTAGTTGTGGTCTTGTCGTTCCTAATGACTGCGTGGTGTGGCAAATACACTGCTTCTTCCTTTTTATTGTCATCTTCTTTCACTTGTCTCATATGTCCTAACTGTAAATATTCATTTATTACTTCTGTATACTTTTCTTTTAAATCTTTGTTCTTTATTAATCTTTTTTCTAATGCGTTAAACCTGGATTTAGCTATGCCACGTGAATTTCCCGACTTGCAAAGAGGATCTTCGTCTCGGAAAGGTAACTTAACTATGTATCTGCCATTGCTATCTCTCCTCGTGGTCTCATTATAAAACTCTTCGCATTTCTTCTCATCCGGTGTAAATATCCTTTTATTAGTGCTAATTTCTTCAAGTTCCCAGAATTTTCTTAAAATATCCTCCACCTTGCAATGCATTACATTTATATTTTTTAGTTTTTTATTTGTACTAGCCGTGCCTTCAGGACCAACAGCACCCGACAGGACCCACCCTAATGTAGTGCTCTGTGCGATCAGTGTACCAGAAGGACTCTTCACTAAACCTTCCTTAATGATGCAACTATAAACATCAGCACCCAAGAGAATATCGATTTTGTTGGGTGTGTTGAACTCCGGATCTGCTAAACATAGGTTGTTAATACCTAACCAGTCGAAGGTGTCTGAATTAAGACTTCGCTCAGGTAGGTAAGAGGTGATCTTATTTAACACATAAGCACGTAACGGAAACTTAAAGCTAGGATCGACACGAGATTTAATCGTTATATGTACCATGTACTTTGTCATGGTTGACCTATTATCTCCTAATCCTGATACAAACCCTTGAATTGGGATCCTTTTCAGGCTAAGATATTGCACTGTGGCCTCTGTTATGAAACAAGCCTGTGAACCCTGATCGAGCAAGGCCCGGACCGTCTGGAATTCACCTGTCTTTGACGAGACTTTTATTAGCGCAGTGGCTAATAAAACCTGTCTTGGCTTTGATACCCTCCCTGTCGACAAGCAAGATACTATCTGAGTAGCACTAGTTGAAGGACTAGCACTATCAGTAGTAGGTTTTGCTTCAGGGTCTTGGTCTTTAATATCCAAATGAAGCAAGGAATGGTGGCGCTTCTGACAAACTCTACAACTAGTATTTTTTTTGCAGTTGTAAACAGTATGGTTACTTCCTAAACAGTTGAAGCAAATTTTGTTCTTACGGACGAAATCCCGTCTAACTTCGAGAGATTGTTTGGCAAACCCCTTGCAGAAGCAAAGTTTGTGACGCTCTGAACAGTATTCGCATTTCATTGACGATGACGAGTCTGTGGCTAACAATGTTTTAGGCGTATGATTGTTATTGACCTGGTGACCTGAACCCTTTTTTGGTTCTATGCATTCAAACGCGCGGAAACGTTGCTCCAAAAAAACTTTAAATTGATTAAAGGTAGGAAATTCATTGCTGGAATCGCTACCACTGACACTTAATTCCCATTGCTTACGCGTTTCAGGATCTAATTTAAATGTCACTATATGTATGATAACAACATCCCATGTACTCACATTTATACCTAAGTTTGTTAACGCATTTAAACAGTCACTGGTGGTGTCTGAAAGCTCTTTTAATGATGTCGCTGACTCAACTTGCATACGTTTGATACCAAATAACCGTTTCAAAATACAATTGGCGAGATATCTTTTATTACTGTACCGCTTGTCTAACAGATCCCAGCACTGACTGTAGTTGGCATCAGTAATTGGAGTATTCCGTATCAATTGTTCAGCTTCACCAGTTAGATGACTTTTTAAATAATGCAGCTTTTGTACATTATCTAACGAACTATTTTTATGAACTAATGATACAAAAAGATCATGAAATGTCGTCCATTCTTCAGATTTGCCAGAAAACATTGGAATAGCAATCTTGGGCAATTTGACCAGTGAATGGGCAGACTTAATTGCACTACTAGAAGAACCATCCCCTTGTGGTACTGGTTCACATACAACTCTAATTATATTAAGCATTGTTTTCATTAAACTTTTATATGTAATGTAAGTGTCCTCGGTTGTATCATAAATATCAATAACCTTTTTATCAATATCGTCTAATTTAAAATTGTGATAAAGTTTGGTATTTGTATCTTTAAACGACTCCCAATCCTTTTCTAACAATTCTTGTCTAGTTTCAATATACTCGACAGTCAATCTTTCTTTAGGACTCTTTTTAAAATTTGCTAATCCTTTAATAATAACAGTTTGAAACCCCCTCAATACGTTAATTAATCCTTCCATGTTTGAAACAATTAAAAATGATAAACCAATATACTATGTAAATTAAAATTAACTTAAAAAGGGTATAAGTTCATTTAAAATCAGTGACACTTAATGAAAATATAATAAATAATTTTAAAAGTTCATAGAGACTAACTAACTAATGTAAACAATTCAACAAGTGTATAAAAATAACGTTTGTTCTAAAATAAAGCAACACTATTTCAAAATAAAATACAAGTCCAATAAGACCAAAATATTCGAAGTTCCAATTCGTTGCTCAAAATTTTACAAGTGTTTTGAAACAACTTATAATTTGTCGGAAATCGGGCATAGGTTCCCCGTTCCGTCGTTTTTTGAGAAACTATTCTAAGTTCTAAACTAACATGCACAAATTAATACAAATCTCTAATATCTAAAGGTAAAATTTTCTAAGTGTAAAATCTACTTAAAATAATTCTACAGTCCAAAATTCTTCAAAAATCTTCTAAGTTCAAATCTCTGAATAAATAAACTCCAAAATTGCTTGTCACTATTGTCTTTGTATAAAAAGTAAAATGTACTCACAATTTGCACTTCACTCACACAACACGATGATTTGGTGTATGTAGCGCACCCTGGTGGCGACACGTTGAACTAGGGATGTAGCGTGACGTCAGTCTTCTGATGTCACGTTGAACTGGGTGTGACGTCCTTTTTATGACGACACGTTGAACTACGAGGGTGACGCAGTCACCTCACGTTTGAACTAGCCGCAAGTGGCGCCCTCTATAACGTCACTTTTCCGCCGCTGCTGCTGACCCCGTCCACAACACTGGACGAAGCTGTTGCTGCCGATGCGGGGAACCGTGTACTTTATCCGCAGCGATCCACTGCGAGTACTACGGACGAACTCAAAAAAACCGAAAAGTTATCCGGGTCGATGGACCAATGTTAAATACCGAACACCATGCTGGTACTCAGTACTTAAAATTTGACCTTGTTGTGTATACTAGTAGGGTTGAAGCTTTAAATAAAACAACCAAACTGTATACTGTTCTATAGCTGGTAATATATTTGCTAAAATTCACAAGACCCTAACAATTTCCTTGTAACGAAACCATAGCGCCTTCTAATTCGACGCCAACGCCATCTAGTTGCGTCGTGTACAACTTTGGAATAAAATACAATTTATTTGGTTAACTTGACGAGTGGCTTTTGATCATGCATGATCATGAACACTACCTACCTATAATGCCAAATTACAGCTTTCTAGTATGTACAAGAGTCTGAGCTAAGCCGGGGCTATAATGCCAAATTACGGCATTCTAGTATGTACAAGAGTCTGAGCTAAGCCGGGGACAGGCGTGCCTTTACACCTAGCGAGACACGAAAATAACAGTGGAATATCCAAACAAAAGCCCACGTAGGTTTCATTGACATAAATTATGCCACGTATGCATTAACGGTTTCACAATGCATCAAATCAATGTCGTCATCCCGCTTTCCGCTCGTAGTTATCTAAAAACGATTATGATGCTCTTATGAATCATAGCGTGTAAAGTTCTTTCTAAAAATAGTTTCGTAACTGACGCTTTGGCAGGCACGCGATTCAGACCAGACGAATTAATTAGGTAGGTATCTATGTTTGCTGTCTGAATAAACAACTTTATAATGAAAATCAGTGGTCCATGCCTGTATTTGAATAGAAGCCAAATATAATGCTTTTAAATCAAACTTCTTCTCACCCAAGTCTACGCATGAAAAGATAGTAAGAAGATTGGGATATCCCACGAGAAATGCCGCAAGTAAGATTTATCAATAGCCGCCCGGGGTCTGGGGCCCAAGTCTGCTATTTTTATAAATTCAGTCATTCCAACACGGTCCCATTGTCATGCCATTGTCATTTTGCCAAAAGTTCGTAATCTGGTAAATTCATAATGGTCGATCATTGGTCGGTCAATGTTCTCGTAATATAATTGTGTTATTATAATGGCATTGTAGTATTGCCATTATTATAAAACCCATTAGTAGAAATGTCATTCATTCGTCATTATGTACGAGATTACCAATTTAAGCAATTTCTTTCAATGTAGTGTCAGTGGCCGACCATTGGAAAGTCATAATGACGCCATTATAATAGTAGATTACCAAACTTGTCAAAATCAACAATTATGAAATCAATGATCGACCATTCTGACACTATTGTAATAGCAGACTTGAGGCCCTGGATTTGTGCCCGGTTGATGGCGCATCCCCTAATACATGGGATTTAAACATAACTGGCGTAATATGGGTGTACTACAGGTACACCTCTGCCTAACCCTTCAAGGAATACAGGCGTGGCGTTTTTTATGTTAAATTGTAAATGAAGTTGAAGTAGAAAATGTGATACTAGGGTTCAATAAAACTTAGAAGTAAAAATACAAATTTATTTCGAAGCAACACTGAAAATAGTTTATTAGAGTACTTATACATCACAAATGAAACCCACTTGGTTACTAAACTACCCATAACAACCCGACCATAATAACAAAACCATACATTTACTACCTAAGGAAAACACACCAGAAACATGAAGTAGGAAATAAAATGAAGAACGTATCCACTGTCAGTTCTAGAAAAGTACTCTGTGCTATCCACATATAAAGCGTTGCTGTTGTTGGTTTCCGCTTTAATAATAAAGAAGACAGGATTCATTCAATTTTATTGTTTCATCAGAATTTAAGAAGATTTTATGGTAAATGATAAAAAGCAGTTTTACTATTTAAAAAAAAAAAATCGTATTATACTAACACTAAAAAATGGGTGTACGCCTGTTTTACTCAAATGTCCGGCTAAACTGGCTGGTCTATCCGCCTTTTTGGTTTTAAAACCTGGCAATCCTACACATACACGTATGTGGGTAGAATGAAGACTGTTAAAAGTTCAATGAACCATCACCAACGGATGACGTATGGTGTGTCCTTCATTATTATTCTGTTTGCTCGCCTTTGGCGACAAGATTCACCCGCATACTCTAGGCAGTTGCTACTCCATGTTTGAGATAAACCACAAAAAAATAAGCATCAAAACAAACAATCCAAGTGCAACATGGATAATGTTATAAAGTATTCCTATTACTGTGTGAAATATTTGTTTGTATAATTGTATATTAATAACCATACATAATCATCATCATTCTGGTCCTGCCTTTTTCCCTATTTATAAGGGGCCTCAACTTTTTATCAGTATTTCATCAGCTGCCATTCTGCACTTTTATGTTTTTTTTCAGAATCTGTGCCAAGTTTTATGTCAGCCAAATGATGAAACATTAGGTGGATGTGTTGTATTCACATAATGTGCACAATGTTACATGACTCATCATTTATTATTAGAACAATAAACAGGTATTACATACCCACACTGTGTACTTTGAACTTTGATCATATTTTTCTTACCAAACCAGATAAACTGGCCAACAAACCAATATTTAGATTAAAAACTCAAGTTCAAATGTGTGTGGAAGAGGGAAGTAGATAAAAAAAACCGGTCAAGAGCGAGTCGGACTCGCGCACCGAGGGTTCCGTACTTATATAGTATGGATGTTTATATTTTCTAAAAAACTGTGCTATTTAGAGACATCGTTTTATTTTTCCTGTAATCTATAAATGAACTTCTATGACATAATAATTTCAGATTTTTCTATATGCCAACTTCAGAGATAAGGGGGAGAACAGTATTTTTAGGGTTTCGTACCCAAAGGGTAAAACGGGAACCCTATTACTAAGGCTCCGCCGTCTGTCTGTCTGTATGATGCCTAAAAAAAAATGTTTGAGAATGTGGAAACAGCGCTCTTCCATATGATAACCCACATGCCCTAGTAGACTCCATTCGAATTTTTAAGACCCCCTTTCAAGCCCTGTTGCAAAAACTATATATATTTTTAAATTTATTTCGTGTTTGCAAAATTGTTGGGTAAACGTCATCTAAAACTATTCCAAATTTCAAATTGATAGCATTAGTAGTTCTTGAGATATCCAGCTGTGACAGACAGACAGACTTAGGCTCACCATAAGGGTTCCTTTTTACCATTTTGGTATGGAACCCTAAAAACAAGAATTTTATGATTTCTACTACACAATCACCTGCAAACTGGTATATATAATATTATAATAAGCATTGCTTGTCTTTTAAAACAAAAATAAATTAACAATTCAGACTTTCTGTTACACAAATCAACTTAGTACTTACATAATTTTAGATTCATACAAAAATACCTGTGGGGAAGTACTGTGAGCACAAAAACCTTCAGAAAAGCAGTAAAAAATATATATTCCTGCTAACACACTCAACAATATGAACATTATTTAACAATCATCTGTTTTGCACACCTTATTTATTTATAAATGAAATAATTGAAACTTCACTTCTGAAACAGATATTATCGAAGCTACCTTCATTTTATAATGGTAAATGAAGGTAGATTCAAATATAATTAGGTCTAAGTAGTTAGGTACCATAAAAATAAATGCAAAACATTGCTCATAATGCCTTATTAGTATCTAATTAGTTATCAATAATTATGTGGACACTATCACTCCAAATTGATTAGTTTTATGACAAATATTATAAGTAAACAACATTCTCAGATGATAATTTAGTAAATACCTTACAACAAAAAATAAGGCGATTTATTCATAGATAGATCTAGAAATTACTGGAATCACAGTTGCATCATTGCATATATTTGATAGAAAGATAGCAAATATGTTTATAAGTTGTTCATTAAGCATTAAATAGTGATGTGAAGACTTGATAATAGATTAATAGACTTTATACATCACTAACTTATATTCAGACCATGAATTTACACTTTGACAAATCTATTCATCCTTCTTGGAATCACCACCGCTAGCCACTGTCAGTTTCTTCTGCAGTTTGCTGTGCTCCTCAGCAAGCCTGTCATACTCCTTGGAGAGGCTCTCAGCCTGGGACTTCACCGCCTCCTTGTCCTTCTTCTCTTTGTTTAAATCTTTCTCAAGTGTGTTGATTTGATTCTTGAGCTCCTCAAGTTCTTTCTTGGACTTCTCGTCACCGGCGCCGGCCTGGTCGAGCAGCGTCCTGGCGGTGACTGTAGCGCTCTGTGCTTGACGGAAGTTCGCTTCAGACTGCGCCAACAGAGTCGCCAACTGGGAAATTAGCTGCACTAACCGGCGAATAACGACCAGCAAAAATAGCGCGAAACCAGAGATGTAGAAGTTCCTCTGGGCACGGAACAGCCTCATGTTACCTTGCATCTCCGCATCCAAGTGCTGGTGGTCTGTAGACTCCATGTTTGAATACTTCTGCATTTCGCGGATGGCATCGAGGAGGCATAGTACCAGCACGCCGATCAGAATTAAGAAGTAAATAGAAGCTTGTCCACTTATGTAAGCGAGGAATTTTGATTTGAAAAACCTCTGCCATTTTGATGGACTTGCGATCGGCAATGTCAAGAGAAGCACAATGGCTATTTCGGCGTACAAGAAAGTCGCGATGATCGTCCACTGTAAACTCATTGTGGCACTTTACAACTCTTTACTCTTACAACGAATTTAACAGCTGCAATACTAGCAGCGGCACAACACAATACAGAATCAGTTACAACAAAACTCAATGTGGTTTTTATTAGAAAATATCGGTGACTAACAAAAATGACAAATGACGTATGTAGAAAATAATGACGTGTCAAAAGCCGAAAGCGACCTAAAGCGGCCCATAAATGAAGGTATAGATAAAAGGGCCATACACCATAAAGACACTTTGTAATTTTTAGCGATCTAGATTTTATTTGATGATAAATATGGAAGGTCGTATAAACTTAGTAACACACAGTTAGTTTATAAATCTTAAAAAAAACAAAATGATGGTGCATGGCTCGCATTACAGACTATTCTATTCAGTTTCCCAACGAAATAACGTTAAAATTTCACAACGAAAATAACGTTCCCTTTTCAATTCCATTCACAATATTTTTTTTGCTGATTGATGTCACCTTGTCACCAATATTCGAATCAAGCCATCGGGCCATAGCGTTTATCTTTTGGTTAGGTTTTTGGGGAATAATTATTCACAAAACTATTTAAACGGCTCAGCTCAATAGACCAATGGCTAAATTAGTAATAATCTGCAATCTGCAAGTAAAACGAACGAAACGTTTCTGTCAAAAATGACTGCTCGTCCCGTTGTCGAGTGACGTCATTTTATGTAAAAATTTATAAATTTAATTATTTTAATTGAAAATAAAATAAATAATACAATAGACCACTATAACCATGGCTGATCCTAAATATGAAAATCTTCCGGGCATAGTGAGTACATTATGTGAGACTCGGAAAATTATTGATTTTGCTTTGTGGACATTGTGATGCTCAATTTTTATTTTTCTCAGGCGTATGATCAACTTGATGTGTATGAAACCGGTGATTTGCCCGAGGCCGATCAACCCGATCCCTCCGAGGAAGAAGAAAACGAATGCATTGAACAATTACATTTATCAGTGAAGGATTCTTTCAACAAGTTCAAAGGAAAATTTTTAACTGGCGCAGTGGACTTTTCTGATAGACTTAGCAGAAAATCTAGAATTGGGTACAGGTATTCAGTATATCACGTATTTTTATGTTCAATTAAGAATTACAATGACTCAAACTTATACAACCTTAGATGTCAAATAAGTCGTCAAACATATATATTAAATAGTTTTACGTAAATTAGGGCTGGTGAGTGGGAACTGGCAGCAGAAGGTGAACCAGAGACTCCCCTGGAGCGTTACAACAGGCTCCGCTGTGAGTTCTCAGAGTTACTTGATCAAGTTGCAGAACAGCAGAATAAAGCCACTGAGAGTGAAAAGGTAAATAAACAATACCTAAACTTAAAAGAACATTGTTATTATACTTACTTCATTTACAAAACATGGTAGGTTCTTATGTTCCAGATAGAAAAACCCAATATCACTTTGCCCAATCCGGGAATCAAACCCAGGACCTCATCCTCAGCAGTAGCGCTTGCAACCACTAGACCAATGAGGCAGTTGTCTTAGTAATTTTAAATTAAGTTTATATTATGGTCCTAGGTTCGATTCCCAGGTCCCAGACCTGGGAATCGAACCAGAGTGTGATTGTCGCAACCCAGCGCTGGGCACGCCACAATTGCGGCAACAATTCTCCTCTTTGAGGAGTGGCTAGATTAATGCAATTATTCCTATGGTTAGTTTTTAAAATGCATTATAATAGATTGTGGAGTGTGACCTTCTCTTTAAGGGGGTGTACAACGGTACACTAGCGCCACTCCTTTAAAAAATTATTATTGTGGACCGAGAAGGAATTATTAATAACATAATAATTTAAAAAATTAAAATATTTCTAATACCTTTTATAAAGTTCCATAATCAGACACGAAGCAACAAAATTCGATCTAAAGAAAAGCAGCCACATTCTGCTCTAGATCGTATTTGGTTGCTTCGTGTCTCAATATGAAACGTTATAAAGGATGTTAGAAAATTCTAGACACTTACCGAGGGTGCTTATTGAACCGCTAGGGTATTTAAAAAAAAAATTTAAGATGGTGTACGACACCCTCTTAAATTTTTGCAAATAATTCAAATTCAATTATGCGCTAAATCTATAAAAAAAAAAACATAAACATAAACTCAGCAAGTGATTTACTGACTTGTCTCTTAGAGAGTATTTATTATTGACAATCATAATTTCATCATTCTATGAGACAACAGAATAAGTATAATAATATGACTCATCAATACAAAGATATTTCATTGTAAACGGATTTTCTGTTCTCCAAACGGTGAAGGAAAACATCGTGAGGAAACCGGCATGTCCTAGAACTAAAAATTCGAAGACATGTGACATCTACCAACCAGCACTGGGCCCGCGTGGTGGATTACGGCCCACTCACAGAAAGAGGAGGCCTGTGTCCCAGCAGTGGGAACATTATAGGCAGATTATGTAAACGGATTTTATATTCAACATTTTACTTTCAGGATGAATACACCAAACTGGCTGTTCAAATCAACTCGACTAAGAAATTACTGGAAGAATTGAAACTGGAGGAGGGGGCACAAATTGACCCTAAGGCTGAGAAATTAAAGTAAGACATATTTCATATTTATTCTGTAGAAGAAATCATCAAAATTGATACACAACTATTTATTATTTTTATTGGAGGCACGAATGGCAGAAATCATATGGCATTGCACAGTCACTTTTCTGCTTAACACAAATTGTATAATGTACAATTAGAATAGAATACTCTTTATTATTGTACACCATAAAAATTACAGATATATATATGTTGAAATTTTACTTAAAGGAGACAGAGACAATATTGTAGGTATTCAGTGGTGTACCATTTACATATACAATAAATACATAAAGCATATACTTATCTATATTATGTAGGTGGTATACATATAGATATATCTTGTGGTGAATACATACAATAATAAACATGAAAAAAGAGCAAGGAACTGTATTATGTAATGATGATGTAGGAGAAAGGAAGTATTTTTTACTAGAATTTTAAAAGTGGATAAAGACTGATCACAGCTTGTCGACACGGGCAAGGCATTCCATAACCGTACTGCTTGAACAGTAAAAGACTTAAAAGCGGGTGGAATGCATCGGCATCTCTAGTCTCAAGTTTTCCGATGACCTCAGATATCTATTATGTGTGTCATGAAGGAACTTAAAACATTCTTTAAGATAAGAGGGGGTTGTAGGATTGATGATTGATTCTATTCTACAGTAGAGTAGAAATAGTCATGCAAAGCTTGCTGGACAGGTCCACTCAAACCTGTGTGGTGCTTTCCTTATGAGACCACTTCAGACATTAACCTACATGGCGCTCATTTGAGCTGACCATTACAATGTAATTGAATGGACTGTAAGAGAGACTTCAGACAGACTTACCAAGGGGTATCGTGTTACCCAGTTACTGAGTTGTGGAGGTCAGATAGACAGTAATTCCATGTAAAATACTAACATAGTTAGGAAAAGACTAGGCAGATCGGTGTTTTGTAAGAAAGACTTTGACCTTAGAGTTTTTTGTGTGTTTCTTCTCAGAATACTTGGCTAGGAAACACCAATCACGTCTAGTATAAATTAAAAAAAATATGAGTAAATGTGTTGTTTTGAACTAATTTCCAAAAAACATATGATTTATATTCAGATATTTCAAAATCTATGTTTAAGAGCCTATACTACCTCAAATGGCTTAGCATGATCCTCCGATATGTCGAATTTTTTTTTTTTTTTTTTTAAACGTTGCCCCACACTAGGAATTTCTCCTGTATCGTGGGTGCGTTTACAAACATTTAAACTCACATGCACAAACAGCCAGACCCGGAACAACTACTTGTAGGTCACACAAATATTTGTTCCGTGCGGGAATCGAACCCGCGACACGCAGCGCAGCAGTCTATCGCTTAACCACTGCGCCAACCGTGCCGTCAAAATACTGCAGGAATAATTTTGAAATAAATATATGGTAAATTTGAGGATTAATGTTAAGGTACGTAGTATGTTTGACGAAAACACGATTTCATAAAATTTTCTTGATAGAAAAAAAATCCAAAGTTACCTCCAAACCGAGCAATAAACCGCTGGTATTCAAAAAATACTTCAAATTAGGTTTTCCAAAGTTTAGGTTTAGGTAGTTCAAAGCAGGTCTTGTTATTTTTTTTTAATTACCATTATTTTCACCGTAAAAAGAAATAAACTATTGTGGTGCCTTGGAGTCTTCACCCTGTCGCGCTCGCGTGACCCCAGCAGTAGTGTGCGAGCTAGATAAAGAGTGAGGTGGCGCTGAGGAATTATAAACTCTTAACAAAATAAATGATTGATTGAAAATAAATATAATTTGTCATAAAAACAAAGTTGAACTGTGTGTGTTCTTAGGAAAGTATTTTCATATAAAGAAAGATTCATAGCGCTTTTGAATAGCGTTAACCCACAACTTTTTTTTCAGGGAATACCTATCAAGTACCAGTAAGAAGAAGCAAGGGGAGGTTATGACCGCTCACCTGAAGCTGAAACCTGAAGTGAATCTGGCTTACACCACTAGGATAGCACAGCTTGAACACAGGTACAGTCACAAGCATAAATATATTATTACTAGCTTCTGCCCGCAACTTCGTCCGCGTGAAATTTCTTGTTCCCCGACCAACTGTGTCGCATCGCATCGCCCGCCCGCGCTATTACTTCGTGTTCGCTTAGCGTTCTTTCTGACTTTAATTTTTGCTCGGCTCCTAAGGGTCGTAGCGTGATGTTAAATAGCCTATATACCTTCCTCGAGAATTGGGCTATCAAATGCAAAAATATTTTTTCCAAAACCGACTGGTAGTTCCACAGATTACCCGCTACATACAAACTTACAAACAAATTTTACATCTTTACATTACTAGTCTAGATAAACAGCTCGGCAATAATATCTGATTGCATGATTCATCCTTATAGTGACGGGAAATATATATATGTGATAATTTGTGAAAGGCAGCACAGATATGACATCGAAAAAACACCAGAACTATCCGGCGAGGCAAGCGAACCCAAAATATAGAATGCTGCATCGGCTTCAAAAATATGTGTCAATGCAATATTAACAGACATGTCTTGCATCATACATATCTGCCTACTCAGTTAGATTCAGAAGGATCAAGAAAGAAGAAAAAAGTTCACTTGAATGTTATACTGTACAATATAAACACATCACCATCATCTGTACATTCACTTGAATTTTTACCTTGTAACTTGCTTGACCAAACTGTATAGTTATTAGACCAAACCGTTTTCGTGATTTTCATTTTTTTAATGTAATAATTACATAATACATACATAAACTCACGCCTCTCAGCATCTCACCTGAGGTTTCTGAAGAACATCACCAATTAGTGTACTATATGTCCTCCTAGGGCGTCTCTTCCCGATTTCCACTCACATCTTCCTTGTAAACCTTATTTTAGTCGCCTTTCATTTATCCTCTCAACACGAACAAACCATCTAAGCATATTCTTGTAAATTTTCGTCACTACCATCTTGTTTTAATACCACACCTTTGCCTTATCACTTAATTTTTCAGCCTATCTTTATAATCAAACCACCTACGCTTCGCAAGGAACGCATTTCCACTGCATATATTCACATAATAATTACATAATACATACATAAACTCACGCCTCTCAGCATCTCACCTGAGGTTTCTGAAGAACATCACCAATTAGTGTACTATATGTCCTCCTAGGGCGTCTCTTCCCGATTTCCACTCACATCTTCCTTGTAAACCTTATGTTAGTCGCCTTTCATTTATCCTCTCAACACGAACAAACCATCTAAGCATATTCTTGTAAATTTTCGTCACTACCATCTTGTTTTAATACACACCTTTGCCTTATCACTTAATTTTTCAGCCTATCTTTATAATCAAACCACCTATGCTTCGCAAGGAACGCATTTCCACTGCATATATTCTACTTTCATGCTTCTTTTGCCACACCCAACATTCACTTCTATACATAAGCGTAGGCACCAGCACACCATTGTGAACAGCCAGTCAATCCTTTCCAGTCATGCCTTTTTCGGCATCGACTGTTTGGTCACAATCGCATGTATAGCACCATTCACTTTCTTTCCCTTCCACATCTTCAGCAATCTTTCCATCCCTTGTAAACTGACTCCCCAAATATACAAACTCACTTACTTGCTCCACGTCCACACTCTTATCATTTATTTTCACATGACACACCGATATATTCTCTTCTCTTTCAACCTTGGTCTTATTCACATTTATATTCATCCCTTTCATCTTATATGCTTCATCAATCACAGTCACCATGTCTTGCAGCTGTTCTGCAATAAATGTAATAGTTAGTTGTACAACAAAAAGGAATCGGTTGAATAACCATTCACCCTGTACCTGGTTATTTTAGGTTACACAAACTGGAGCAGGCAGCAGGTGTAAGAGATGAGGAGGCATTCAGGAGATTGCAGGCAGCTACTGGACAGGTTTGTGATATCACTATCTTTGTTAAGATAAATATTTAATTTTATATGTACGAGCAGTTGTGGACCAGCGGTAACGGCCGTGACCTACGAGTGGGTCGTAGGTTCGAACCCTGACAGGCGCTTTACTTTGTGTAAATTATGTCATCACCACTGCTCTCAAAACGGTGAAGGAAAACAGCGTGAGGAAACCAGCATGTCCTAGACCCAAAAAATCGAAGACATGTGACATCTACGAGTACGAACCTGCACTGGGCCCGCGTAGTGGTTTATGGCCCACTCCCTCACAGAGAGGAGGCCTGCGTCCCAGCAGTGGGATCATTATAGGTTGATTAAGTTATATGTACGCTAAAAAGTCTGCAACTCCTTACCATAGTGTAGTACCATAAAATGTGTTGTTTCGCTGTGACCAACACTGTGTTGTTAGCTTGTCGTCTGTGACCAGAGTGGGGACGTTCTTTGTAGAGCGAACCTTTTTTAAAACTCGATGTATTTGACCGACAGGAGTCTAGGAGTCTTTCAAGTCTAGGCAAATGTGCTCTATCACTTCGACCGCATTGTGACATCAAATAAATTAAAATTATTTCAGGCGACATTATGCGGCGCGGCGGCATCGCTGGCAGCTCAAACGTCCCTCCTGCGGCCGGGAGAGCTGGCCGCAGCCGAGGCGCGCGTCACCTCCCTGCTGACCAACGTTGAAGCTCTGAAGAATGCCGTCAATCCAGCAGACCCTGAGCTGGATGCAAAGGTACTCAAACTCAAAGCATTTATTTTAGTTTAAACTATTTATAGTCACTTTTAATGATTGTCCGAGGTTCGAAAATGTATCAAATACGATATATATCCAACAGTAACACCGTTGTCCCCACTGACACTTACTAAAACCGCTGGAATGAGCCGTAAAAAGTTTTTTTTTTTTCAATCTTTAACTTATTTTACTAGATGTTCCTAGTTTGGTATTTATATGAATAAAAAACAAACACAATCATATATTTAATAAAATACAAAATACTTTTTAGACAATTTCACCGATATATCGATGTTTTTTGCGATATATTGATACTTTCTGGCACTTTTTGCATCCCTAGGAGTCGGTCAGTCAGAAACATGAAGCTATTTTCCTATTCCAAAGCGTAGTAGGTTCCTTTAGATAAAAACGGGCATTAAACTCCAAGAACACTTTAAAAAAATCAAAATTTTGTGTACATCATCCCAGTTGAAAAAATATAGGTACATATTGAAAGAACGGTGTAAAAAGACGTGCACGTTGAGGCCCTATTTTGATGTTAATTTGCATGAATATTCTGAAACAGTCACAACACATTCAAGTAAAATGAAACTTTAGTATATGATTTATTAGATCTTTTTCGTACCATGTTGAAGACAGTTACGTAATTGTAATATTTTTTTCTCAACACATTTCTTATTCGAAAATCATGTCTTTTTTAAGGATAATTATAAAAAAAAACAAACAAGATTGTTTGGCTTTTATGTCTAAAATAAATATTCACAGCAAGAAAATATAGTTTATTTATCCAGCCACAAGATATTTTTTCTCTAGATCAATTATTACTTTAGTTATAAACAAAATAAGAATAGAGACTTACGCTATTTAGTTTCGTGCTCGAACACGATCAAAGAGCGCACGCGATATTCAACTTTATTACTGATGCGTTAGCGCATATAACAGAGTGGCGGGGAGCAAGGGGCGGAGCTTGCGTTCGAAATTTGATTTAGACTGCCTGCTCTTAAAAGCTTCCAGAGCAAAATATTAACGTACGAACAGTCAACCATGGTAACAAACAGCACATGATTTCACAAATAAAGAATCTTGTAAACACACCTTGTAGTACCTTGCATGGTGCATAACCGTTTGACTTTGCAAGTTGATCAGCAATTAGGGCGGTTTTTGTATTTCAAGTGTAATTTCGGACTTGCGAACTTGTCTATACAAATAAGTGTTTGTTTGCAATGTAAAAATAACAGCTGTTTACTAATGCAAAACTAAGAAGGTATAAACGGTACATAAAATAAACAAAAATTTCGTTCGGGACCCGGCAAATCTCCGAAACGGCTGGACCGATTTTGACGGAACTTTCACTGGCAGATAGCTCAAAATCAAAAGTTATTTCTTCAAACTAGGCTGAGAATCAGCACTTTTCGAAAGGAAAAATTACATAAGACAATCTCCCAAAAACGGCCGCCCTTCACCACTTCCTAGTGCTTTAGCTGGGAAGAAGAAGTGGCGCAACAAACTCCCCAGCAGCACAGCTGTCTGTTCAGTTAGAAAAACTTGATACCATACAGTAGTATGCAAAATAATTTTACATTATCCTACACAATACATTAAATTGAATTATTTGCCATAATGTTAGCTAGCACAGGCCAATAAACCAACAAAAAAAAAATTAATTGCGGTATTTACGTTCTTGAGCAGATTATTTTTTTTAAACATGAAGCAAATGAAAATTTTAGCTATGGATATTAATCTGTAAAATAAATGATTTGGTTTGATTTGATTATGAATGATTGTAAGTTGGTTACGCTATTGGGGTGTGACTTGCTGTTGTGGACAACTGCCTAACTCAATTGACTCATTTCATCATCCCCCAACCTGCTTTTTCCCAACTATGTTGGGGTCGGCTTCCTGTCTAACCGGATGCAGCTGAATACCAGTATTTTACATGGAGCGACTGCCTATCTGACCTCCACAACCCAGTTACTGGGTAATTCGATATCCCTTGGTAAGACTGGTAGCCAGACTTTTGGGCTTCTGACGACCCGTAACAACTGTCAAAGATCTACAAATAATAGCCGGGACCAACGGCTTAACGTGATTTTCGAGGCACGGAGAGGTGTATCTTGGTATGTAAAGGTGGTCACCCATCCACGGACCAAACGCTGCAACCTTAACGATCGACCCATTTTTTTTTTTTTTTTGGGTGGGATATTATCAAATAACTTCTCCCGCTCTAGGTGGAGCGGGAGGGAGTGTCAGACTTTTACTGACTAAAACCCACCCGTGTTCCTTCAGATGCCTGTGTGTCAGGGCCACGATATCCCTTTCGGACAGGCTCGCAACCCTGGCAGGCATTAGCCCTTTCGGACCCCGTCAATTGGTGCTGACGTCTCTTTGAGGTGCGCGTGGAACACAACGCGCCGTCGACCCGGGCTTGGTCCTTATCGGACGGCGAGCTACCCATCGCTCACCGTCCGCAAGCCGGCGCCTACGGTAACCGGGAATCGGCCTGCGATTCCCGACGCCCGGGGCGTCTTCTGCGGCGACTAGGGGCGCGAGGGCGTTGATTTTGCCTTACCCTCACTCGTTCCGGCTCCTCCTTCGCAAGCATTACTGTTTCGCAGATGACGGCCTCCCATGCACTCTCGCTCCGAACCATGGCCTGAACCAGGGCCGGACGCGAGAGATCGCCGCCGCCGATCGCTGCCGTGAGGACACGGCGGTGCTCCGCCCAAGCAGGGCAGACCTCCACCGTATGCTCCACCGTGTCCTCCGGGCGATCCACACAGTGGTGACACCCGGGCGTTTCCTCCCGCTTAATCCTAAACAGGAACCTCCCGAAACATCCATGTCCGGTGAGGACGGCGTGGCGCCTCTCCAGCCACTCCTCAAAGAGGGGACTTATCGCCACAATTGTGGCGTACCCAATCGATCGACCCATGCGGCTTACTTAGCCACAATCCCCTCCAACTCAATTAACTTATTTCCCTACTAAAAACTCTTATAAAATTAATTATTAAAATTGTATTATTACAGGTGAATGAGCTGTACAAACTGCTGAAGCAAATAGATGGTATATCACATTCCGAGATACTGGAGCGTATGGAGGCTCTGGAGGCCTTACATAATCAGGGTAAGTACAATATAAACCGGCCGGATTCTGATTGCCAAAAGAATATTAACCTTGTGGTCAGGAAGCAAGACTGCCAAACGAATTTCAACATTGGAACGATTGAAATGGTTGCATATTAGAAAATCAAAACTTTCTCGAGCAAATTTCAAAAGAACAATAAACGAAATAACAAAATTTAAATGACCAAATGTTTTATTTAGAAAAATTTTAAAATCCCAATGTATGTGACATCAAATGAACGACTGATCAAAAGTTGCTAGATGTAATTTTAAAATATCAAATCATTACTAATCAAATCACAAATGACGACTGAATAAATTTGCTAGATGTAAATATAAGTACCTACTTATAAGTAGTAAATATTTTGAGAAGTAGTATTTCACCCAGTTCAAAATGAAGAATCATACCTACAATATCCCGCAGAAATGTTTTCACCATTGTCTAATTATCTAGTCGCAGGTAGATTGTATGATTCATCATTTTGAAGTGGGTGAAATAGGTTAGGTTAGGTTAGAACAGTGACCAACCGCGCGTGAGCCGAGCGAGCGCAGCGAGCGGTGCCGCGGCAGCGGCCGGCGAACGCTACGTCCAAGTTGCTCGCAGATTTTATTTCACCATTTTCTTATCATGTTGTGCAAAGGCTTTCTGTATCAGACAGGCGCTGTTCGCTAATATTAATATTATTTTTACCTTTTTCGGTTAATCCATTTGATAATTAATAATTTATCCAGTAATCCATGTTGACCTTTAAACGATTTGGTCAATAGTGTAATAAATAATTTAAACATTGATATTCCAGACTTTGGTCAGCTGAACTTTTGATCAAATGACCATCGTTATTTTAAACTTTGTTGATTTGTACGTTGTTCTTTTGAAATTTGCTCAGGAAAGTTTTGATTTTCTAATATGCAACCATTGAAGTCGAAAGTAGTTAATCATCAGCGTACACAGTCAAGAGATTTATTTATTTTCGACTTTATTTCAACTTGTGCAATGTTGAAATTTTATTGTTTTCTGGTGGTAAGAGTGCCTGCTGCCCTATCGTAGATATTATAAATTACACTTGTATCTGGAATAAGTACTTTCCGGTTGTAATTCTTATCTTTTTATACATAATCGTTATTAAACATAACTATAACGACTTAAACTATTTTCCATTAACTTTAATTTTGCTCCTCACAGCGAGCAACTTTGGCAAGTCCCTGACAGAACTAGAAACGCTGCAGAACACGATAGCTAGTGGTGTTCAAAACAACAAGGAGTTACTACAGGGTGTTCAAGAAGTGTTCGCACACAACGTGGATAGCGTACACAAGGAGATCAAGAAGTTAGATGAAAGGATTGGGAAGCTGGCTGCTGCGTGATATGGGAGTGGGACAGTGTTGTTATGTAATCGAGTGGCTTGTCGATAATATTGATGTTGGACTACTATTTTGAATCGATTCTTTCGCTTGATTTTTTCTCGAATCGATTGTCGCGAGTCTGTAAATTCGATATTTATATTTGATTCGTTTGTCAAATAAATTTATTTCTTTGGATTTTGTGATATTTCTATCTTACTCTTTGTAAGCTATACGAAAACTCCCGGAACGAGAAAATCAAGCTTAAGTTGATTTTGCATAATTTTATTTAATAAAACTAATTAATTATTTCTATTATTATTATTATTTTTTTCTAATCATTCCAAAACATCGACGAAGTAATCGATTTTATAACAACATGATATTTAAACTATTTGGACATCAATGCTCTCGAATCATTCAACATTAGTACTTAATGCAATTATTTGAAATTCAAGTCTTAACCATTACCAACGTATTATTTTCTCATTAAGGCGTGCTATAGAGCTGTTACCGCTAATAATTTACGCGATTTTGAATGGATTGACCACAACTAATGTTCCGTTTTGTTAACTGCAGTCCTTTGCGAGTACGCGTCAAACTTATGGCGGCTCTGAAGCGCGCTACACGCTGCGCAGTACCGCACCCCTCACCCCCGCTGACACGTAAATTTGATACTGTGCAGCGACTCGCCTCATGTTCCGCCATAAAGTTGGAATCGGACTGTACCTAAAGATAAACTACGATAACATGGCTCGCCCCTCCAAATTACTGTTTCAATGTGTGTAGTCACATCCTTACGAAAGAGTTTGTATGTAGTTGTAAGTACTCGTAATATCTCAGTTATTACCAGATTTGTTGGTCAACTAATCATAACTAGCCAAACGCGCAAGATAACGCACGTGTCGTTTTAATAGAGTATGTCAGTGGCGCCATATTAATAATAATGAGCAATTAATGACGCCACCAGTCGACCAACAAATCCGTGATTTGTTTTTGTTTGACGGCCATCTCATTACGCACACATGCGTACGAATACTTTCAAACGTTTTGCATTTTGGAGGGGCGGGCCATATTATCGTAGTTAATCTCTACATGTAACAACTGACTTACCAGAGTTGGCAAACCCAGAGCAAGTCAAATTACGATCAATAATTAAAAAAATAACCTAACCTTGAAAAAAATGTTATTAATTTGAGTAACATCCATTAAATATTTGCATGCCATCAGTGCATGGCGGAATGTGTCTGTACTGAATTTCATATTTAACGTCTTTAGTACCAACCACATTTTATGCAAATAAACGATTTTGATTTGATATTATCATTACGATAAAAATACTACAGTGGCGTCAAAGCGTCGTAAAGTCCAAGTTCTCGATGAACCTTAACAGAACTGGATGGTATTATGAATGATGAGTTGCAATTAATTTAATTATTATTGTTATTTGCTGCGTGCAATACATACAGGGCTTTTTTATAGTCCAAAGTTTAGCAGAGGAGAGAATATAAATTAATCTGTTCACCAGAGATTTATATTTTGCAATTATACCTAATAAAAGCAGCAACGTTCGGCATTTTATATTTTATAAATAATTATTTCCAATGTTGAACATTCACTAATAAATAACGAACTCTTGTATTGTACGTTATCTATAAGAATAGACTGCTTAAGAGAATATAATTTATTTAAAATAAATCGATTATGTAGCTACTCGTTGTTTCATTCCATATTTTTCTTCGTGAACTGGTTAAGGATATCTACCGAACCTTCGTTACCCGTTTCGTTTGTCTGCAGTTTACGGGTTGTCTACAGATTATGGACATGGGCGTAGCTAGGGGGGACCAGGGTGGACAATGCCCACCAAACTCCTTTGCTCCCCTAGAAACGTCTAAATGGTCGTCTACCTTCCACACTCGTGAGTTATTTCTAACTCTTGCTTTTCGCAGTAGGCATTGTCGGTACTGGAAGAAACATCCCACAACGAGAACTGAAGGAAATACAATACAACTTCCAATGCATTACCTAATTGGGATGTATTTTCTGGCTATACGCCTATATGGGGCCGAAACATGGACGCTCACTGAAGAGACTGTAACTCAGAGATCGGACGTAGGACTAAGGTTCAAGACGTGGAACTACGACTAGCGGATCTGAAATGGAGGTGGGCAGGACACTTGGCTAGATGTGGTGATGGCACGTGGAGCAGAGCCCTAACGGAATGGTTGCCGGGAGACGGTAGGAGCGTTGGCAGACCAACGGCCAGGTGGGCGGACGACCTACAGAAGATCGCGGCGAAGACCCGTAACAGACAGATATACTTACTAGAATTTCTTTTGTATTTATAATAATAATATAGGTAGATTTAGCTATTTAGACTTTCAACTTTACTAAGGAGTTAAGAAAGACGGCACATTGTTAAAAGGAGAGTGAATAAACTGCATTATTATTTATTACTAGCTGCCCTGCGGTTTCACCCGCGTAACTATCGATCCCGTGAGAATATCGGGATAAAAAGTAGCCTATGTATTAATCCAGGGTGTCAGCTGCCTCCATACAAAATTTTATCAAAATTGGTCCAGCCGTTTGGGCGTGAAGAAGTAACAAACTTTCGCCTTTATAATATTAGTGTAACTAGGCGTCCTATATAATCTCTCATTAAATGACTGGTTAGTTCAGCTGGACGGCTAGACAAAATCCCTAGCTACGCCAATGATTATGGATGACCTATAATTGACCTTTGTGTACCTAACTATTGTTGGATTTAAATTGCATGAAGCTGTTTTAGTGGTGGCCCAGTGGTAACTGCCCCCACTTACGAGTTGTAAGTCGTGGGTTTCGAACCCAGGCAGGCGCTTTACTTTGTGTAAATAATTTCCGTCACCACTGCTCTCAAAACGGTGAAGGAACACATCGTGGGGAACCGACATGTCCTAGAACCAGAAATTCGACGACATGTGACATCTATACCAGCCAACTGGGTCCGGGTGGTGGACTGGATTACAGCGCACTCCCTCACAGAGAGGAGGCCTGTGTCCCAGAATAAGTGGCTAAACTGTGTTTACACATTACCAGTCTTCTTCGTGTCGATGGCACGACAGTGAATTAGATTTTGTGGACTCAAAACTTCGCCATTTCCACGGCATTGTTAGATGTCGTGCCACGTCTCTGTTGTAAATTCACGCGGCAACTGAATTTCGCAAAATGTCAGGACAATCTCTAAAGCGCTTATACCATTTGGCTGAACTTTGTCGTCTATGTAATTATTGAGACAAGTGTAATCTTGAGTTGCGTCGTTTTAGTTTTACGAAAATATCTCAAAAATAATGAAATTTTTATTTTCCTTTTGTAAGCACCCCCCAGCATGTTAGTCTACAGATTTATAGATGACCTTTCTTTATTTATTAACCTTGCCTTCACGGACCCGGTGTCTCGCATTGAACACGGAAATACGCATATTACGAATGGTTTCATACGGCACCCCTAGTCACTCCCTGCTATCAATGTGGATGCAAATCGTTACGTTGAAAGACGCTAGGGAAGGGTAGCGTACGGGATATTCTTGGCTAATAAGGTCGTCGATGACGGGCGGTCGTAACGTGCCGCAAACCGAGTGGCAAGCCGTCTAGACTAACATGAGCAGTGTGTCGTATTGCTATACGGCTTTAACTTATTTTGAGCAGTCCGCAACAGAAATGACCTGCGCAGTGCAGCTGGGAGGTCACGTCGCTGCGTCACAACACACTACTGTGACAAGAGTTTCACTGCTAGCACAATACACAATGCTCAGCTAGGACGAAGCCTTTCCCTCTCTCACGCCGATGCAAATGGTAGCGAGTTTTCGAAGCCGGTAAATTCCGAGCAGCGTTCAGCAGGGCGTTTAATGGAACTGCACATGTAACGGCCCGCTGCTAGAAACGCCCCTCCGAATTTGCGGCCTTAAAGTTTGCCATTCGCAAACGCTTTAGGAACTTTGCACCCTTGTTGTGGTAAAAATGTCTTAAATATGTCTAAATAAAACAATCAAATGCATTACGGGTGTAACGTTTTATTTTTTTATATTACTTAGAACCTAAGCTTCTGGAAGAACCACTTGTTCTTTCCGCTTTTGTATCTCTCTTCGAAGCGCACTCTTGTGTTGAAACGGAGCTTCTTGCGCTTTGCGGGGTCTTTCAGGTCCTTTGCGCTGAACTTCTCAAAGCTGAAGTCTACAGAGTAGCGAGTGGGCATCAAGTGATTGTAGTTGACAACCTGTAAAGAGGAGAATAGCATTTTAGTTTGCATAATACGGTAATTTCATAGAAATAATGGTCATCAAATGACAATATGAGACCTGTTCAAGAGTATGAAGACATAGAGTCAAAGAGAGCAGTGGGCTAAGTTGGGCCATAGAACATAACCCTACCCTTGGATTAGTTGAAGGGTTGGGGAATGATAGCTGTCAGACATTTCACTAATGATAGTAGCTTAGAAGTAATTAAGGAAGGCTTGTAGATTTGTGTATGTACTTTCTAATGGCCTTGATTGCCAGGGACCTAGATCCCAATAATTACTTTTTGTCTCTCCTGTCTGCCTCTGTAAATACTATTTATAGTAGGTAGATATTGCTTATATGCCAACCAAGCACTGGAAATGAGAAAATGCTCATTACTTCTTAGCATATAAGGCTACCCTTGTGTGGAACATCAATATAATTGGCTGTTAATATGCTAATCAACCAAGTGCAGTTTTTCTAAATCTAAACCAGCCAACTTGAGCCATACCCAGTTCCAAAAATCTAATTAATCAGTTGTTTGAGTACACACATGCAGTATGCAGTACCTTCCCAGTACTTTGCCATCATAGATTTCAGTATTTATAGCCAGTTTAGCAAACAAACACATGTGATAGGGAATATGTAGCTGGCGGTTGCTGTCATTGGTTATCAATTCACCCAAATACAGTAAGTTTTCCTAATAACACCAGGTTTTATATGAAGTAACCTCACTTTGGGGTGGCAGAACATACTACAATCCTTGTATGCTGTTGATGAATGAACAATGTCAAGAAATGGCTTAAACAACAACATTAGCGAGGTTATGGTAAGTAAAAGTACGACTCACCTTCACGAAAGGCTTTACTTTGGAGCGCTTGTGGATTTTGTTTTTGCCCATCCTCTTGTGCACTTTACGGGGATACCTGTCGATGCCGGCGACGAAAGCGTGTCCGTAAGGCTTGTCTGAAGTGCCTTCGTCGTAGTTCTTCACGACGATCGCCTTGCGGCCCGCGTACCGGCCACTGAGGACCAGCACCACTTTCCCTGGTTTCATAATCTTACCCATTTTGGGTGGATCTGGAAACAACAAAACTAACCTTCAAAACCTGTGTTTATGTCTATTTTTCTATTATCCACAGTAAGAATTCCTATCAACAAAGACGTGTATTGCTGTTATCACTCAACACGAACAGTTAGAGTGAGTATTCACTAAAGATTAAGCACAAATAACATGATAACCACCACAAACTCTGTGTACAACACGAACTTGATTTTTCTATTTAAACGACAATTGATCAGTAATATCAAAAAATAAGGACACTATTATGTCGTGGTGATCACTATTTTGATATACGTGAAGTATTTCGTTCAATTAATTCCCTCATTCCACAGATTTTTATGGATATTTTTATAAAAGTTTCCAAAACTCACATTCCCTTTACCCGTCGACTGAAAAAGAAACTGTGTTGCTGTTGCAAAAAAACATGTAGGTTTGACAATGACATTTGAGATCGCGTTCATTTCACTGTGGAAAAATTTACTAAAAACATGACAAAATCAAAATTAAATTAGTTTAGCTTGTATTTTATTTACATGGTGACTTCCAAAATAAAAACTCAAACAAAACTGATTTAAATATTAAAGGAATACATTGACAGCGAATTCCCTACTTTACTAGGCTAATGAAATGAACAAACCCAAGATTTTCGTAATTATAATAGTCGATTCACTATCGGTTTTTTTTTTAATTTTGCTGGTATCGGTTTTTACAACTCTAGTTAGTTTATCATTGGCGCCAGTATTACAAAAACTTTGTCTTGAATCACCGCTTAGAATTTATGGTTACTTTCCTTTTTCATAATATTTTAATCCCGGTAGCCGGTACCGATAACGCATTACTTCTCATTATGTTTGGCCGAGTATCTGAGTACTTACCTATATGCCCCACCGACACAGTGAAGCTCTACATGACCGCCTCCAAAAATGTAGTGAGTTGCGTAATACAACATAACAACAAGCCTGTTTTTCCCGAAGGGTTAGGCAGAGATGACCTATACTACAACCACATTTCGCCAGTTATGTTCGAGTTCCATGTAATGTTGAGTAATAATGGCTCGCTATGAAAAAGCAGGCGGTCCCCGCTAGCTATAGAATGTAAGTAGAAATTAAAACGGGTTCCTTTATCTGGCAGAATCTTGATGCTCTGTTTAATAGGCATAACACACTTGGCATAATTTTCTTTAATCGAATATTATTAACGCATACAAATTATTTAATATAATTACTCTTTGGCCGAATGTTTATATTTCCGAATTTACAATGGCAGATTTTTTTTTGGCATAACTACCTTTGGCAAAGTTAAAATTCCGCATAATTTCATTTAGCATAACTTTTATTTAAAGCGACGATTATTTGGTACAATTTCACTTGGCAACTATGAAGATGGCAGAATTTAATTTGAAATAATTTTCTGATAGCATTTTTAACTTTCAATTAAAATAATATTCTTAAAAAGTAATTAAGTTGTGCTACAAAAGTTAGTGACAGAAAAGAATCGCTGCAAAACCGACTCCACGTAGTCTTGCCTGCCCTACCCCTAGACTGTACGACTAGATTATTTATAAAAAAAAAATATGTTAAAAAAGCTTATTTTTAGCAGGCTATCAAGAACCGAACTAGTTAGACGAGGTTAATTATTTAAAAAACAATGGTTAGGTTAGGTTAAAACTGTGACCTACGCACGAGCCGAGCGAACTAGATTATATACAAAAAAAAAAATGGAAAAAAGAGATTATTTTTAGCAGGCTATCAAGAACCGAACTAGTTAGACGAAGTTAATTATAAAAAATAAATGGTTAGGTTAGGTTAGTTTAAAACTGTGACCACCTACGCACGAGCCGAGCGGTGCCGCAGCAGCGGCCGGCGAGTGCAAGAAACGACTAGATATGATAGTTCTGCGTTTTAATGACTGTCGATATGAAATGTATACCAAAAGACGATTCTGACTGTGAACCTTCTACGATATGATGGTTCTACTTTTTAATTATAATGGACTAGCTTTTGCCCGCGGCTTCGCCCGCATGGATGTCAGAACAATGTTACAGATTATAAACTACGTTACCAAATTTCATCTAAATCCGTTCAGCCATTTTTGCGCCAATCCGAAACATAAAATCATCCCCTTTAAAATTGACTACTCCTTTCCCTTTGTAGTTTTTTTGACAACCCTGATACACCTTTTCCTTTGTTACTTAAATATAAATACTGAGTTTCAAGTTAATCGAACCGCGCGATATATCTTTCCATACAATTATTTTCCCCCACAAAATTCAACACCCCCTTTAAAAGGTTGTTTTCGAAAATGTATGTTTATGGTCGTTTTATTTATTAAGAAAATATACGGGTCAATTTTCAAGTTTATTGATCAAAGGAAACATAATTTTGATATAAACTGTGGCCCCCTATTCACCCCAAAAGGAGTTTATTTTTGAAAAATATTCAATCATGTGTTATTCAATTACTTTGGAGTTTATCAAGACGCACAGTAAAATCCTTCCTTAAAACTTAAAAACCCCCCTTTTGCCCCGTAAGGATTACATTTGAATAAACCCAAAAACATGTAAAACTTTATATTCTGTGAGCATGAGCATTAGGTATAATTATATCAAATACCAAGTTTCGAGTAAATCGGACCGCGCGTTAAAACTCTTCCATACAAACTTTAACATCCCCCAAACCCCCTTTAAAAAAACAAAAAATTACTAACTTTATAATTTACTTAGGTTAGTATTTGTGCCAAGTTTCAGATTTATTAACTCAAGAAATAAGATTTTTCATACAAACGAAATGCCCCTTTTCACCCAAATTCCCAAAAACCCCTTCTTAGCAGATGCCTACGTCATAATTTAGAGTTCATCAAGCCACGCAGTAAAATCCTCCCGTGTCAAATTGACTACCCCTTTTCGCCCCGTTAGGGATCAATTTTCGAAAAACTCTGATAAATGTTATTCTTAATTTTTGTTCCTAAGTATTAAAACCAATTCTCAAGTTAATCAAGCCACGCAGTAAAATCCTCCCTTGTAAAATTGACAACCCCTTTTCATCCCGTTAGGGAAAGATTAAAAAAAAAACCGATACCGATTTTTGGTTTTAAGTATGAATACTGAGTTTCGAGTTAATCGAACTGCGAGTTAAAATTCTTCTATACAAACTTTGACATCCCCCAATACCCCTTCGGGGGGAACTTTGAAAAAACTAAAAATGGAAAACTTTATTATTTACTTAGGTAAGTACTCGTGCCAAGTTTCAAGTTTATCAACTTTATTATTTTTACTTGAATACAAAATTTTGCGAATGAACAACTTCAATACAAAACTTTATCCCCCTTTTCACCCCCTTGTGGGTTGAAATTAAAATAAACAAACCGTAAGCCAAACTATTAGTGATTTTAACTTAAAAAATAAAGAACTTTAATTAAAACAAAATTTCATCCCTTTTTCACCCATTAAGGGTAGAAATTCTAACAGCCCCGTTGTGTTAGCTTCCGACCATAAGCCTAGATAATAAATTTAGTGATTTTTACATTCTAAAATGAAGGACTTTCCATACAGAACTTCATCCCTCTTTTTAACCCTTCGGGGGTAGAATTATCAAAAACACTGAAACACGTATATATTAATTTTCAATCGTCAGCCTAAACATCCTAACTTCAAAACTGACGGAATTTCATATAAACTTCCATCCCCTATTTTACCCCTTTAGGGGTGGAATTCCCAAAAATCCTTTCTTATTCCTTGTCTACATTATAAAGAGAACCTCTGTACAAAATTTCAGTTTTCTAGGTCCAAGGGTTTAGGCTGGGCGTTGATGAGTCAGTCAATCAGTCAGTCAGGACTTGTTTTTTTATTTATACGAGGGCGGCACTGAAAATTTCGGGAATCAAGGAAGTGACACAACATTACTATTTAAAAATGTATTTATTGCTTTTCGAAGTATTCTCCGCCAAATTTGACACATTTTTCCATACGATGGAACCAATCATTGAAGCAACTATTCCATTCGGAAGTTGGGGTCTCCAAAATGGCCGTTTTGTAGGCGTCCACAGCTTCTTCAGGTGATGAAAATCTCTGTCCACGCAATTTATTCTTTATTTTAGGGAAAGTATAGAAATCATTAGGGCTTAGGTCGGGGCTGTACGGCGGATGGTCTAATAATTCTATGTTTTCTTGCTCTAAAAACTCTTTTGTTCTGTGCGCGGTGTGAGAACTTGCAGTGTCGTGATGGAGGATGATGCGGCGGTTGCAGTTCTCTTTACGGAGTTCAGAAACGACCTGTGGCAAACAAATGCTAGCATACCATTCTGCATTAACCGTTCTTTGTCCCTCACGAGGAATAGTCGTAACGTTTTGGAGACAAACGTGGCCACCATTTTTTTTGCAACACTCCGTGAACGAACAATTTTTGTTGGCTTTAACTCATTTTCGAACACCCAAACTCGTGACTGGTTTTTTGTTTCGGGTTCGTACGCGTATATCCAGGATTCGTCACCTGATACAATGTTGTATATACAGCATTTGAGGATCCTGCGTGGAATCTTTCGAGAGTTCTGACGCACCAAGTAACGCGAGCCGCTTTTTGCTCTTCACAGAGCGAATGCGGTATCCATCGGGAAAACAACTTTTTTACACCTAATTGTTCATGCAAGATTATTTGTATTTGACTCATGCCAATGTCTAAAGTTGCCTGAATTTCGCGGTATGTCACATGTCGATCTTCCTCAATCAGCTTACGCACAGCATCAACGCTTTCTTGGGTGACTGCAGTTTTTGGACGACCTTGACGGGGATCATCACTGAGCTTGACACGTCCACGTTGAAATTCAGCAAACCAGCGATAAATTGTGGTTTTGGATGGGGCTTCATCACCAAATGCAGAAATCATCCGGTCAACACACTGTTTTTGTGTTAAACCACTTCGAAAGTCATAATAAATCATCACTCTTGAATTTTCTCGAGTCAATTCAATTTTCTCAACGACTAAACAAGTTTGACAAAACCTTGTGACAAGACCGAGAATCTTTTTTTAAATAAATAAATGGTATTCGATTTTTAAAACCAAGGAGTAAAAAGATTTTAATATGACAGGAACAGTGGAAATATTTCATTCCCGATACTTTTAGTGCAGCCCTCGTATAGATATAAAATTTATGCTTAAAGACGATTTGTTTTTGAATGTATGATAAATGAGTGTCTGCCAAACGATTTTCTGCGAAATGATGTTTATGCTATCAGCTGTTATGCAAAATAATATTATGACAAATAAAGGGTAGACCAAATCAAAACAGGTAAGTTGATTAATTGAGTTTAATATCAATAAAATAAGAAAATTATTTACACAAATTTTATCAAAATACAAAAATAAAACACTGTCACATACATATAGGTAATAACGTTTGAGGAGGTAATAATATAGTTACTCATTAGTCTTAGGTATGTTGCAGCGCAGCTGTATTTCAAACCTATGTTATCCTCAAAATACACATTTTCGGATACAGGGAAAGCCTGTAAAAACAATCTTTTGTACATTTTGTACACTTACATCATATGATATTTGGGTTTAAAAGCACCTTCACTTGTTACAAGTAAAAATTCTATCGAAATTAACTATTTATTAATTACAAAGAACTTTCGGTAGTACCTAATGTAGCACGAATATTTTTTGACGTTACGTATTTTATGTAATTTTTTAATCGGAAATATAAGTTTGATACATAACATTTTTATAAATTGTATACTTTGTTTCATTATTACCGGATATAACAAAGTATGCATGTTGCGATTACCCCAAAATGTAATAAGTAACGTCTAAAGTATTCGTGCTATGTGTCCATCACTAAACTACTTCAAAACAACTTGCTTATATACCTAAATATCATACAATTTTATTTCAAAAAATTACTTCTAACTAGAAAATAGTCTGTCTAAGATATTTATGGACTTAATATCTGGACTTTAGTCAACTCAGGTTTCAATCAACAACAACATTACAATGATCACGTGCATTGTCATTTCAAGTGTTAATATAGCTAATTGTGAATTTAAGTACGCACAATCAAACTAATGTGAAAACGATAACTACATTAAAATAAATATGAGAGACGGAATGTGCAGTGATGAGAGGCAGACGAATGAATGAAAAGTACTAACGTTCACTAGTAGGCCGTTCAACAAAACCTTTGCTACGTATTAAAAAAAATACGCTGCTGATATGTTTATATGTAGTTTAAAAAAATATTGTATTTACTGGCACCGAAACTAAACAGTGTTGTTATTTTATACGCAATTGTAACATTCACAACAAAGACTATTACATAAGTTCTATACAAAATTGTCCTTAGATATTTCTTTTACATATTTCTCATGAATATTTACATACTTAACCCTTAATAAATAGAAGACAGTTATTGTATTTTTTTCTATACATGTTCAAACGTATCACTCTCAAACGTCTTGGTAAACAGCGTTCGCAAACAAACTCGTGTATCAAAAACTAGTGATACGTTTTATATATTTTGATATTTATAATATAATAGATATTTATTATTATTTATTTATTTACATAATGTAATCTCAACTGACTCACTTCTATTTTAACGTGTTCAGTACATCTCGTGTCATTTAGAATAATATATTCTTTTTTACATTACAAATAGTATAAGTACAGTTTATCCAGGGCAAAATAGGAATTCGGAAAGTTGAGATCCGTTTTTACATTGAAAACAAAATGGCGAAATATAACCTAATTTCGCTATTTGAAAATATTTGTGTAGTTAAGAGCCATACGCTATACTACAGGCAAAGTCATTGTATAGTAAGCTACTGTCTCAATACACCCCGAAAAGCAATATCTTCCAGAATAGCTCAAAACTAAAATGAATTTGTATGTTAATTCATTAAAATTAAAATCTGCCAGATAAGCCGGCTGCTTTTATCAGTGACCTACTTTAGTCGATGAGAATCGATCACCAATAGAAACCTACCGACTTATGTCAATGCAACGCATTAGCGCATGTTTACTCGTGTTCTATCCTTATCAACCTGACACCACCGACAAAAAATGGACTGGATTAGTGAGTACTTTATGTACGACCGATTTTTTGCCCGACATTTGCCAGAGAAAATACTTAATCCGAACTTTTCACGAGGTAGTAAAACAGAGGGCTAATTGCGTAACACACTATCAGTAGGAATCGGTTCCAATTTGCCAGTTCAACAACATTCATTGCGTTATTTACGTTGTTGAGCAGACAAATTTTTCTAACTTATGAAGCAATGGATTAGCAATATACTTCAAAATCATTCCGATTCCGATTCAAACTGTGTTACGCAATTAGGGTACAGGTCCCTTATGTAAAACAAACCATTTTACATTGTTGTCTAGTTTTTTCAATGAAAGTCAGCTACGTTCATGCTTACAAACGCAAAAAAAAAACAGACAAATATAAGGGCGGTTTACATAAACACTACATAGAATTTGGCTGCAGTATAGAATAACTCCTGTAAGAATCGTAATTGACAAAAAAAAAAGAATTCGTGTGCTTCAATAATTCACACTGGATCTGCGGCGATGGCCATACGATCAAATTAAAATTCGCAAACTCAAGCAACTGACCTGCCGTCTGGTGAGTCAATTAAGAACTAGCAACAAGTCAAATAATACAGTCAATTGCATTGTCCTTAAATCTTTTACAGCTGCCATGATAATACTATCATTTTGTCTTCTACAGTTGCTTGAGATTACGACGATTTACGTTATTTTATATTTAATCATAAGTAAATTTTAGTGTGGGGTAATTACACAACAATCAATCCAAGTTTACAAACACACAGATATGATATTATTAAAGTGAACATTTCTTAAACTACTCGCTCTGGTAATTTTACACATAAGAATTTATCACCATCTTGCTCTCCGCAAGCAGGCACGAGGCCACGTGCGCACCTCGTGCTCAGTAGCTATAACAATCCACATCATATAGGTACTAATAATTTGTCACTAAGCATAAAATAGGAAAGTATTATTATCACTAGAGTACAAGAATGAATAGACTTGACGTTTTCAATAAAGTCAAAATAGCGTAAGGGATAATAAGATATAGCAAATTTTTAAGAGTAACGTGGTGTTATCACAACAAAATTCAGGAAGTTAAATTACGCCCACATCGAGGAGGAAATCAATAAATCAATTAACGAGACGCGTGCTCTAAGCTACCTGTGACTACAGAATATTTGGCACATTATTATCTCAGGCATCGTGCATTTTTTACTTTGAAAAAATCGTCATTGTTTATTTGTATCATATCGCTTAGCTTGTTACATTAGGGGATGTACTAAGCTACGCGATTTATGAAGACTACTGGAAGAATGAATTCATAAGATAAACGTCTGCGTCCAAATGTACTGAGTTCACAATAATACTTTTTAGATAAAAAAAAAAAACGTCAAGTAAAAAACGCACGCTACGACATTTTCTAAACCTCGCTGCGTCCGCAGAAAGTTTCAACTAAAAAAATTGAGGCAGATTAACGAATCAGTCAATTCCGTAACCTCCGACTAACTGACACATCGACTTTAAACCTAAAGGAAAACATACAACAGCTCCTTGAAAAACCATTTTATAAATATATTTTTTACACAATAATTGAGACACTCGGGTGCTGATACATTTACTCTCTTTTATATACTTCTATATAATTATTATGTCATCTCGGAATCACAACACTGGGGGGACTATGTACACTCTCTCAACAAATTCACAATTAAATATAGGTCAACGTTACAAATTACTCACAAATATACATACATATAAAACTCTAGTCACTCGTTACGAGACGTCCCTCGAGCGGGGTCGGGCACCGAACACGGTCAGACGCCCCGCGCGCGGGTCGGTCGCGGCTCACACGGAGATCTCGTAGTTGCAGTCGTACACGGAGGCGCGGTCGGGAGGGTCGGGCGGCGGCGCGCGCGCCTCCAGCTGGTCCTGCACCTCCAGCGCGCGCACGAACGACAGCGGCCGCGCCGGCGGCCCGCCCGCGCGCCGCCGGGCCAGCGGCGACGCGCCGGCCGCGCCCAGCACGCCCGGCGGGAACACGGCCACGCCGCCGCGCGGCGGCAGCGGGTGGTGCGCGTGCGCGTGCGGCGGCCGCTCGGCCCACAGGTAGTTGCCGCGCTGCGGCGACGCGGCCAGCTCGCGGATGTCGTCGGCCGTGGGCCGGTGCGGCGCGGGCGGGTCGGGCCGCAGCAGCTCGCCCTCGGACAGGAAGCGGCGCTGCGGCGAGGCGCGGCCGCCGACGCCGATGAAGTCGGGGCGGCGCGGCTGCGTCGGCGTGCCCGGGTTGGACCTGTCAGGCGCGGCGCTCACGTCAGGGGTTTAATCGCGCGAGCTCGTCCGAGCCCTCGCTATCGTTATCGTACGGCCTACGGACAGAAGGAGAAGGGAGCTGCGGGGCGAAGCGTTTGCACGTGCGATCGCGCGACCGGCGCCGCCGCCTTCGGACTGCGCACGCTCAGAACGTGAACACGCTTGCGCCTGCGTTGGTCGGCACGCTCTCTCTCGTCGGGTACGATCGAAAAGCGGACGATTCACCGCGGACGTGCGCTTCTTCAAAGTATCGGTCGGTTATTTATAACAATCATCACAAGACCGTACCGCAATCCCGACTACGTTCCAAATGTCACAATTATATATAAAAACTAATCTACGTATAACCATGAGCATATAACACGTGTGTGGGATCAGAGTATAGTCATCGTTAGCGCGAGGAGATGACCGGGTTCTGAACGCGTAGAACTTTGGGTCCGGAGGCGGCGACCCCGCCTGCTACGGTTGCGGGGAGCATGCCAACGCCACATGCCACAACTATGTTACACTATCATATTATACACACTACGGTAACTACTGCATGCTTATCCTGGTGAAATAAGAATATATATAAATGTTAATATCTCCTATGAAATGTAGATATATGATGTAAATAGAAATAGATAGCGGATTATTATAGCTTGCTTTAAAATTTATTAAATTAATAAATTGTATTAAGTAAAAAAGGAAATAAAACCAGATTCATTGTGCTTTGAAAAAAAAAATGCAATGTGCCAAAAAAAATTGTGAACTCATTTCATCAGGATAAAATAAATAACACCGGTAAGCAACGACACGACATATACAATGGCTTCGTACAATATGAAAACAGATCATTGATACATTTTGAAATGAGAACTAAAATTCAAGCTTTGGTGTTTATGTAATCGACTATCTGAAAACGAAGAATTCATAATAAATTCCATACAAAAATAACAACAATTGGGATAAAAAAATAATATAAATATTAAAAACAGTACTGAAATATATAGAGAAATGGTAGTCTATAACGTAATAGCGGTGTAAAAATATATAAAAAAAAGTATTTATAATGAGTTCGACTAGCAATCGTTCGTTTACCATGGAGTATAACGTGTCTATGATCATAAGTCGACCATAGACAGACGTTGGTAGCCTTTATCAGCCATTGTATAGTGTGTCGAGCTACGCCTGCGCCCCTTGTCACAACAGCTTGCAAATAAAAAAGTAATGTATATTTTTATGTGGTATATATATTTTTGGGTGAATTCTGTCCTACTTTATTCAAGTTTGGTCTGCTTCAGCAAAAGATAGGAACATTTAGACATATTTTACAGTATCTTTACTAAATCAATTGATATTGCAGACAGAATTCCCATTCCAACCTAGTTACACCATCTTTTAAGTTTTACTACAAATGCAAATTAAACACATGAACAGAGTAATAAAAACCATTAAGGTTATTTGGTCCCCCTCCCCATTTTTACATTAAAAGTATAGAAATGGTAACATTCAACAGGTTATTATAACATAATCCACATGTTGCCAAAATACAAAAAAAAAATATAATAAAGATAGGTCGTAAAGGTAGAACATGCAAATTATTTAAAATACGGTGTAACTGATTATACTTCAATTATAATAAAAAGACAATTAAATATAGGTACAGAAAATCATGCCAAAGAAAAACTGGTTTGTGCTCAAAAATACAATACTATACAAAGCAAAAACAACGTTTTCAGTACTTTCAGTTATTTTATACGCGCATTATTTACAATGTTGTTGCGTCGCTTTGATAGTCTAAAAGTGCGCCACTAAAAATAAATATTATTAATAAAAATATTTAAAAAAAAACAACTCCAATTAGGGGCAAATCCAGAAAAACCTATCGATTAGGTATTTTAAATATATTTATTTAGCAAAATCAAACCGAAAAGTGCCAGGTCAAAAAATTATATACAAAAATTAGTTTATGAGAATTAGTGGATATTTTTATTGCAGCTCTAAAATCAAAGATTTTACAAAACTTACTGTTTGAAATCTGGCATCTAGAAGAAGAAATAGTTAGGAATGCTTGATTCTACGTGTGATGTGTTTTTACTAAGAATATTTCTAGAGTATGTGAAAAAGAAAATCGAAACTAAGAAACGAAATGATTAAGAATTCTAAAAATGATTGGTTGATGGTTTAAAAACGCAGCCAATAGTAAAAAAATATTTTTAAAAATATCCACAAATTCTTTGTAAGAAAATGGCCATAAACACACAAACACACACAAGAGCAAACAACGACAGTTAACGAATTACCGTTGACACGTCGGCTCTATGCGTTAGGTCCACCTGACGCGGTAAGCGGTAAATCACAAAGTTTATATTTCGTGTTGTACAAGCTATGAGACCACAAATTAATATTGTTGTTATAGATGTTGTTTTATTGCAAATAAATATATATTTTCTGTCCAGATCGTTGATCATGAAAACTAGAAGCCGGTTTTGCATCAATTCAATACAGTTTTTTTTCGAAGAGTCGTTTTTGGAAAGAATTACAGCTCAAAAATTATCTAAACACGAGAAGAAGAGTTAGAAGATCATGATCATGGAGGGCGATCTTTGTGCAGTATTTATAGAAAAAAAAAACGAAAATATAGTGTGCCCTATGCTTTATAAGTTGAAAAGTGGGCGAAATAAAACCATGTAGGGTCACTGGAAAAATTAAAGATGTATACACAGTCAGTGATTAAGGGCACACATGAGTAAAATAAATCTACTAAAAAAAGCATTTATTTTGTTTGTGGTCTCACTGCATTTCTTAATGTTTTTTTTTTTCGTTTATATACAACGTTTACAAAACTTTACAATCCCAGTTTAAATACGTAATACATATTCAACTATGGACAAAAATAAGTATTAAATACTATATCTGTGGCACAATAGGAGGGTAGACTGAGATGTATTTTCGTGGATTTTCAATAGGACTGTTTGTTCGATGAGTACACAAAATTATTGATTATAAATTGCAATAAAAAAATATTTAGTTTTAGGTGTAAAACAATCATTTGGAAAATTTCCAAATGATTGTTTTATAAGTCAAGTTCAATATTCAGTGTTATGATATTAAATATTGCAATTCAAAATCAATATTTAGTGCACTATAGAGAGATATTCATAATTTTCATCCAGTCCATATTGACCAATTCATCAAAACTGGTAAATATTTGACCGCTATTTACGTGGTTGCGAGCTTTCTGATTGCTTCCTGTTTATATGTTTAATCACTATTATCTATCAATTCATTTCAGAAAGAAGAAATGCAAAAAAAATGGAAAATCATCACAGATGAAAATGAATGTGTTTGTGTGTGTGATGAAATGAATGAGTAGAAACTCAACCATACTCAAAACAATTTGGGATCCGTTGAATTATTTTAAAATGTAAAAGGAACTACACAATCTCAGACTACCCACACTTGTCCACATTTAAAATAATTATATTAGTAAGCAACCCTTACATCTTACAAAGCTAAATATACACCAATGACAATAAATATCGACAGTTAATAGTGTTCCCAAACTTAGTAACCTCTAATACGTGAATGCAAAACATTTTACATGCAAATAAACACTGAATCAAATCAAAAACGTATAAGCACAATACAGACTACTTGCAGGAGAATAATTTTGATCGACAGTATCTTCAACGCTAGAAAACCGGTTTACCTGTTTTCGGTGTTTAACGGTTTAATTTAGAATCCTAAAAATGTCAACTTCAAAATTATGCTTCTGTTTTGAGCCGTACCGTGGTATAAGCAATGCATTCCCGGTTTTAGGTAGAAGGGGATCAAAACCATTTCTGTTAATGATGGGAACAGGCCATGATACAATGGGAAATAATATAAATACCTATTTAATCATTATGGGAACATTTTCTCCTCTCAATAATCAGCCAATTAGGTAATCCTTTATCGAAATTTTGATCTAGTAACATTTAAGTATAGTATTACAGTGGAAAATTCAATTTGTCGACCTTGGATTCGAGGGTAGTTGTAGATTTTTTGAAAATAAATTGCGGAAACTGAAAGGACATTCTTAAAACTGAACCTTTATATTTTTTTAATTCCTTAATGCGAAAATAACAATATACTTTTTTATGCGTTTTTAATGATATGTGAATTTGCTCACGTACGCGGTACTTCCCCGCTTAGGTTGCACGCGCAATGCCGTTTAATTATAATGTATGTTATACGCACGTGGGTCGCATCTCGCATGCGAGCCAATCCCGCTTGATTAAGCAAATTAGCATATCACGACTAACGCATTCGTAAACTGCGATGGTAGGAGCCAGTTTCTCGAACGAAAATTATTTATGTGACAAATTGTCAAGCGCGCATAAACTGCTGTGTTGGTTGAATGATTTAGCAACAGCCAATCGCGGCAGTTTACACTCGGTTGACAATTTGTCACATAAATTTTACAATAATTATCGTTCGAGAAACTGGCCCCAGGGTTGCCACTTGATAAATAAATTCACAAATAACACCAATTTCATGTGATCATTAATCCTTCAATCTCCGCCGCTCCGGCTATACTTTATGGTACATACCTTCTGACCGGACTGCTGACGGCCAACGGCGTGGGAACTCCCAGCGCCTTGATCCTCTGCTGCATGGTCGGCGAAGGCCGGGCGCCTCCGTTGGAGCCCGTCTCGTATCTCACCGGCTCCATTACCACCCGGTAGCCCGACGTCGTGGTGCCACCGTGGCTGGAACACGCGAGTTAACTAGTGTGAGTATCTCAAATTCAATTGGAATCTGTGTATCTACTGAAAAACCTGCATCATTCTCCTGCTATTACCCCAATTTGTTTGGGGTCGGCGCAACATGTCTGTTTCTTCCATACTTCTCTAATAGTCGTCATCTCGGTAGTTACCCCCTTTCTAGCCATATCATCTTTCACACAGTCCATCCATCGTTTCTTTGGTCTTCCCCTACTCATAAAGACATATTTCGCATAATTTGTTATGGCTCAAAGAATATTCTCAATACTAAACATATTTATTGCTTCCACATGTGAACTTAGGTGGTAGGTTTTACAGAATTATGATCTTTGTGGACCCTGTCGGGCACAGGAAAAGTAGTAAAAGTATTCTATCTATCTAATGGCTACAAGAGAATCATATGGACCTCTGTTAGCCTCATTCATACAAATATCGCCTACTTTCTGTATTTGCAATTACATTCTGAACACAACAACACAGATCACAACTTTTATGCTAACCTGGTATTTCTGGAGAGCGGGCTGAGTCGTGGATAATGGTGCGGCCTTGGCGGCAAGTGATGGTGCTGTTCAGGCGGGAACAAGTTCGCCGCGGAGCCCCGGCGTTGCATGGAAGGCGGCGTGGGCTCACAGTCGGCAGACTGCGAAGCCCCCGGCCCGTCCAGCTCGCCCTCAGCGTCTTCTCGCCCCGGAGACAGCTGCGAGGGCGCCGCCCACACCAACTTTACACTCTAGCTCTTACTCACTCTCCGCGAGAGGGTTTATGGGGAAGTACTACCTACCACTCGGTTTGAGAAAAAGTAGGAGACATTTACTTTGTCAAAAAATAAATAAAAGTAAATTGTTTGGTCATCCCTTACAGAATTAATGAATGGTAATTTGGAAAACTAAAAAATTAGGGAAATAACCAAAATCAAAAATATTTTGGTTATTTCGCTCTTGTAAGACAGCTTTAGTCAAAAGTAATATGAACCAGAAAAGTACAGAATAATATAGAAAAAGATTTATATTAAAATGTAGACAAAAAGACACTACCACATTTAACATCCATTCAACGAAACCAAATCAATATTTTATTCGTTTAAGTTAAACAGCGCCTTTGCATTATGCATTAGTTTCAATAAGCGTGTGAATGTGAAACATTGACTTCATGACACACTTACAAGATTTATTAGTGAGATGTTATAGACTCGTACACAAAGCTATAAGAAATATATCACTTAATAGAATACATACATATTTATTTATGTTAAAGTTAGAAATAAGTCATTTATGAGATTAGTGTTTGAATTGTTGGCAAAGTCGGAATGATTATAAAATTGATTTCGATAAGCTATAAATAACAGTAGAAAAACTAAACTTCACTAGTTTTAATGTTTATTTATCCATAATAAAGCTAAAGCCTGCTTGGACCACAAATCACTAAATACGTTTAGCCCTAAATAAATTTAAAACATCATTGTTTCTGTCAATCGTTTGAATATGATAGAGATACAATCATCATCATCTGCCTAGCCTTTTTCCAATTATGTTGTGGTCGACATCCAGTCTAACCGGATGCAGCTGAATACCAGTATTTTAAATGGAGTGACTGACTATCTAGCCTTTACAATCCAGTTATTGGTTAAATCAACCCCTTGGTAAGAGTGGTTGTCTGACTTTCAGGCTTCTGACAACCCGTAACGACTGTCAAAGATCCACGAATGACAGCCGGGACCAACGGCTTAACGTGCTTTCCGAGGCACGGAGGGTTGATTTGTGAAAATGGTCACCAACTGCGGCAAGCGTAGCTTAACCTGATCGATCGACCCGAGCGGCTGTTGTTACTTAGCCACATCCCTATCATGAGTTCATGACAGAGACAGAATAATGTTTTTAATATTTCTAACGCTAGTGATTTGTGTAGCCAGGGGGTCAAGATCTAGTATTTCTAAATTCTAAACTGGGGGTCTACTCCGAAGCGCTAAACCGAAGTTTCGGCCGTTTTATAACTTCCATAGTTTCCTTTTTTCACTTTGAGTCCTTAACCGACTTCAAGTCACAGTTTTGACTTTGGCTTTAAATCTCTTCGACTTCCTTTTTTTTTTCTTCGCCGTAGTCAGCGATAGTTAGCCGTAGCAAAGAAACGACCTAACATTCAGCCGATACCTCAGATTTATGTTCGGAGTAGGCCCCCTAGAGTATTCCGACTTCAACCAATATGGTTTACTTTCACAGTGCACAAATATTTACTGTTTCTAAAATACATAAAAAAATACAGTTGAAAAAAAATCAAACCAATTTGAGAAAGGTAATAACGTAAACAAAAAATAAATTCAGTAAATAATGACAGTGCAGAAAAAATAAATTATCGATACTGTGCAATATAAAAGTGAGACCACATCTCATGAGAGAAATCAACGGTATAAGCCCAGGTTCGCACGGCGATATTTTATAGCGAAGATTTTTCTCGCGCACTGGATTAATCGCCTGTGCGTACCTGGTCTAAGTAACTTGTTAAACCGTCGATTTTCAGTACAGTACCATCACCATGACATTACCTTTGAATAGTTTCAGAAACATTAGTAGAGAGCCAGACATATCATGTCTTCAATTCACGTAAATAGGATTATAACAAAAATGTGCAAGTGCTAATTTCGACCTTATGTCTGTGAATTGAAGGTATGTAATTCGCTCTACAAGCATGATAACTAGATGATGCTACTGCATTACTGGGATGAAACAAGCTGTCTCTTCGTTTAGTGAAGCGTGTGATGTTATAAAGCTAGACGCTGTAGTTAGAAATTTTTAGAAATGTTAAATTTAAGTTATTTAGATAGTGAGGAAGTGAAAATGTTATAAAGAACTATAATTTTATTTAGTCTAAAATTGTTGTACCCTTTTTTTGACTAAAATGAGATGCCATGATAACAAATTACATATCATAATATAAACACAAAAAAAAAAACAATTATACCACCCAATTTCGATCGAAATATGTATTCAGTGCCTCTTCACTTTAGTGGTGATTTTTATAACCAGACTGAGTGCAGAATATTTAATAGAGTCCCTTAAGTACCATACAGTTTCGGGTCAGAACCCAGGCTTCTAAGCTCCAGGCTATCTCTTGAACACTGAAGGCCCGGACAGCCCAGAGCTTGGAAGACCCTGGCTACAATATATTTGAAAATATCTTTAAAATGATGACGTTTGGGTTAGGTACCCCCAGAGTTAGATACACTCGATGCACTATCTTCAAACCCAAAAAACATTTTTACAAGATCCCCTTTTTGTGCCATTTCAACGCACCCTACACGGTGACCGTATCTGACACGCGTGGCAATTAGTTTGACAATAAACGTCTGCAGGGTCAAATTAAATGAGCTAGCCAAAACTACGCACGACGTGATCGGTGGCGATATCTAAACATGTTTTTATCTACACAGTTTTTATTTTAAGTAACTTATTTAACTGTGATTGTTGACCCAAAAAAAAATCATCAAAGTATTTTTTTTTTCGTTTTATCATGCTAAGGTATCGATACTCATCTCGTCTGCGGAGTTTCGCTAGCTGATTTTATTTGACCCTGTTTAAAACTTATCTATTGTCATATCGTAAAATTTGAATTATAAACTCTAAAACGAGTTTATATTAACATACTTTATAAACACAATACCGAAATTTAAAAACCAGCCAAGTGCGTGTCGGACCACGCACAATGAAGGGTTCCGTAATGTATTAATTTAACCTAACAACAAACTTAACATTGTAGTTGAAAAACATGTTCATTTATACATTCCAACTGCAAATGTAGTTTGAACGCACAATATTGAGAGATTTACTGTGTTATTTTAAGATCATAGGCTTCTTATAGGTTTTCCTGTAATCTATAAGTAAAGAACTATTTACAGTATTTTTTTCAAAATTTTAGGTTCAGTAGTTTCGAAGATAAGGGGGGGTCAATTTACATCTATTTTCTTTAATAATTTTAAAAGTATTTTTGTTAAAATTATAAAAAATATATATCTCAAAACCTTACAACAAGCACTTTCATTTGATACGTCACACAGTACAGTTTGTAAAACTTTATTTTTTAATTTTCTTATTTGCCCCTAAAAGTGACCCCCTTATTATTGAATATTATTTATAATTTTAATATTTATTCAAGATACCTTTTGAGGTACGGCACCCTAAAAATAGAATAATTATAACACTTTTAAGGGGTTTCGTAACTCAAAAGGAAAGTGTCTTTCTGACTCTGTCTGTCATTATGCAACAGTTTCATAAACTACTATTGCCACCCACAACTGACTCTGTCACGCTCGGTGTACGGTGCGATGAAATGTCACAAACGTGTCACCACCTTTACTCATCTTCTCCCCACCAGTTCAGTTCATAGCTTAGCTTAGCTTAGCAATGACAGCAAAGCGTCTGGCTCTCACCTTGTTATAGTGTGCGTGCGGGCCGGCGGGCCGGTGCGCGGAGCCGTTGTCCGCCGTGTACGTCTTTACCTGGTGCTGCGTGTCGGTGGCGATCGTGGATATCGCCGACGCCGAGTGAGTACCACCCGGCATCGCTTCCCGCCGCTTCTTACCACCTTTGTAGATGTATTTTGACGGTCGGACTAGACTGTAAATTACACATTATTTTAGGCACTTTTATTTATGTTAGGGTTTTATCTAGATTGCGTGTGAGAAGGAAAGGGGGTCCAAATTGTTTTTTTTTCGTGTTTTAAACTTTATCTCCATTGTGTAACGTACAAATTAGATATGATACCAAAAAACGGGAAGCGCATCTTCCGAAGAATACTCGCGACGATCTAAAGCGAGAAACTAGATAAATAACGATTATTTTCTCTTCTCTTCTACCACAATGTAAGCTAAGCAGTACCTTTGGTACTAATATTATAATTATGTCGTATCTCTCTGTGTTTTACTGTGTGTAGATAAATAATAAATATGCCTTATTTGTATTTACTCTCTTAAGCTACGAATATTATTGATCGCTACCTAAACGTTCCAACAAAGCAGGATATGCATCTTCAATGCATTCAATTCTTGTTTAGTGCAAATCCTTGTTTCTACTCGTTCGTTATTATTTGAACATTTTGGTCTGTTGAATCTATAAATAGGTATCAGTTGAGCTAAATCAATCCTAATTACTCTATGTTGGAATAATTTTACAAAATGATCCGACAAATTGAACTAAGTGAGACTAAATATTATTCTAAAGTAACTATCTAGAATCGACCAGAACCTAAATTCATTTATACATATACGTATCTACAATCCAAATTGAAATGTACAAAGCAAACCTTAGAAGGCCGCGACAGTCAATAGAGAAGTTTTTTTAGTGCTTTTTTCTCGGAAGTGTTAGATACTAGTTCGACCCTGAAGAACAGAAAACTTTTACTCGCTCAAAATTATATTGCATTAGACTGGCTGATAATCACAGAACAGAAAAAAAACAGTAGAAATAGCATAGCGCTTCATTAGTATCGGAACCAGCGTACCCAAACTTACACATACACAGGTTAAATTGTATTTCGTAACACTAAGAAATCCTTGGTGCGATTGGTAATTTAATATTGAATGAAAGTAGGAAATATATCAGTCGTCGCTTATTTGAAAATAGACCATAGATCTATGACGATAGAGTTGTTTATTATTTACTCTTTTTAAGTATTTATTACCTTTTCCGCTTAAAGAGCACACGGAATAGTTTAATGAACAAGTTACGCTAGACGCCGCTAGATGTCACTATAATAAATGCATTCAATTTAAAGCTGTATTTCGTTATCTTTAAGATTGATATTTCCGTAACGTATCCGCAACGTTCCGTAAAATATTATTTTTCAAATTGTAATCGAAATAAAATAAATTAGGACTTACCGATGGTAGGATATACCATCATTAGATAAATGTTTGGTTCTGCTATCGTGATTACATTCTATAACGGCACAATAGAGCATTTTGTATTTTTTTTTTCAGAGTTTTTGTCACCGTGACGGTTGTAATAAGACTGATGTGCGTCATTCATGCGCGGAGCAGACATATGCGGAACTCCGAAAACTCGGGGTACGCGGGCCCCGCCTACTTACGACTTCTACTTTTTTTCTGTTCTGTGCTGATAATAGTGCATTGACTGGCGCACCATCTTATTCTTAAAGGGATATACAAAATCGCAGGAAACTATTTTCTATTTCGTAAATGTACTAATAGTTTTTATTCACTCTTCATTTGGAAAGGAATATTTTAAAGGAAAAGAAGCATAACATCACGCCAGTAATCCCCGAAGGGTTAGGTCCCATGTAATAGAAGGCGAGCCTATTGCCATCAAACGGGCACAACCCCAGACTCCGGGCTGCTACTGACAAATTCATAATGGAAAATCCCAATAACACCACCTGACCTGGGAATCGAACCCAGGATCTCATGGTCAGCAGTAGCGCGTACAACCACTAGACCAACGAGGCAGTCGCGTCGGGGTATTTAAAGAAAAGAGAAAAAAAAAATTGATGGCATCGAAAGCAATATATCAGCAGTCTAAAGGCAGATCAAAACCTGTGCACGTGTAGCGCACGTGCAAGAACCGTGCACACTACGTGCTTGGGACGGGCTATGAACGCGTCACAATCTGCGCGCGTACGCACATGTCGCGAACAACTTACGCGCCGTTCGTGAGCATTGATTTGTGTGAATTTTTTGAGCTTCATTGAATTGTGTGAGCACAATCATAGAACGGACGCGTTCGCGGACACCTCGCGCAACCACGAACATGTGCATGTAACTTGCACGCGGACCACTCGCTGACTGCTCGGGAACATGTCCAAACGTGTCCGTCCATAGCCATACTATGTTCCTAAGATGCACGCACTCACGCACTGCACGTGCGCATGTGTGGAACTGCCATAAGTTTGTACAAAGTTACTAGCTTAACATAATTTTCGGAACATTTTAATATGGAGCGGAATTTAACCCGCGACTTTATGCCGCTACTCAGATTTGTCGCTACCCTAATACAAAAGGCCGCTTACCTAGGATACTGTGGTCCAAACTGCGTATAACAGCAGTTGTACCAGCATCCTTTCGAGAAAGGGTTGTAACCGCCGGTGAACTTCCCCGTCACCTGTTCGTTGGTGGTGCGCCCTCGGGACACAAGCACCATGTGGAATCCGGTCAGACCGAATATAGGTATCGCTAGTAAGGCGATTATGCCCATTATTACCATTCTGAGATGGATGTGATTTAGTTAAGGATTAGGAGATTTTTTGGTAATTTCGTACGGGTTTTACGTAAGACAAGCTTTGGCCCGCGGCTTCGCCCGCGTGGATGTCGGAAATTATCTCACGGGAACGTTTTACCGGGATATAAAGTATATCCTAACCCAGGGCATGGTCTACTTGTGTGGCAAATTTCATCGAAATCCGTTAAGCCGTTAAAAGATAACTTTCGCTTGTATAATATTAAGATCGACGGAGGTTACAGTATCAATTCGGCGCCAATCTTAAGAGTAACCCGAATGATTAAACTATCTAACAATTGGTTCATCCATTTAGCAATTTACGCATTACATGATAATTTTGTATCATCAAACTGAACAAAGTATCCAATCAAATTGTCGCCAAATTGATGCTGCGAAGAGTTCTTCATTATTTCCTTAAGCTCTGAAACAAATAGTGGTTATGCAAAATTTTTAATAAGATAGACTATTTGTAAAGGATACGACACAATAGGCTCGACCTGCGTCAAAGTTTTGTTATTGTTCATGATATAATATAAACTGAGGCCGAATATGCTCAGCATGTGTATGGACAATGATATTAAGAAGAAAAAGAAGAATCTGTAGTTTCGTCGTCCGATGCAGTTGTTCACCCACGGACAGTGGTGGTCAAATGTCTGGAAACAACAAAATAAAATATGTTTAGTAAAAATTCTTTGCTTTTCTGTACTGAGAAGATTTTTTTGGGGCAGGAGTTGTTTCAAATCAAAAGTTACATAGGTTTCTGCTGGGCTAATAACATAACACTGCGATCACCAACTATGGTAACCGTATTTGACAATATCCTTTATGACTATTTATTGTATTCGTTTATTGCACTTTTTAGGATTCCGTACCCAAAGGGTAAAACGGGAACGGCAAAACAAACACGTTTGTTGTATGGGAGCCCTTAAATATTTGTTTTATTTTAATTTGATTATTTATTTTTAAAGTGAATGTATTTAACTAAATATTCTGTGAATATTTCAAGCTATTACCGTTATCAATATCGAGCAAAAACAAGCAAAAAAAAAACACGTTTGTTGTATGGGAGCCCCTTAAATATTTATGTTATGCTGTTTTTAGTATTTGTTGTTATAGCGGCCACAGAAATACATCATCTGTGAAAATTTTAACTGTCTAACTATCACGGTTCATGAGATACAGCCTGGTGACAGACGGACAGACAGACAGACAGACGGCGGAGCCTTAGTAACAGGGTTCCCGTTTTAATATTTGGGTACGGAACCCTAAAAAGGGTTACAATAGTAAATTGTGTCTTATGGGACCAAAATAATGTATTGAGGGCGAGAGCGATTGTTTGAATCCAGAGCGAAGCGAAGGATTCTAGAGTAGAATCCTAAGCGTAGCGATTCAAAGTACTTTGAATTGCTACGCTTTCGCCGTGTCACCATACGGTACGTAAATTATTTAACCTCGAGAGGTTAAATAATTTAGGTACCGTATGGCACACTCTGCTTTTCAACCCCCTCTAAGATAAAAATAAATAAGAGATGCTTTTAATAGTGACGAATATTTATATTTACATAACCAAATTACAAATATATTAGATACGTTTTCGCAATTTTGGAAGTTTATTGTAACTTTTTGTTGGGAACAGAAAATTTCGTTGACTTATTCAAAAAGTTCCCGCGTATTTTATTTTTTTAATTTGGTTTACCAATGCCGCGTCGGCAGGCGCGCTTTTTTTTATTACCGGCCAGGACTTTATCGAAGCGAATTGCGTTCAAACTTTTTAATTAAATAGTGTGCGCCGGAATGACCCATTTTGTTCGCACTTATTGAGGAACCCTTCGGCTCTTTTCGAATAGATGGGATGAAAACATAATACTCACTTCTATGCAATGATTGCAGACCGAGCAGTGTGAACACCGCGGCGGCCGGTAGAACTTGCAAGTCACGCACCATTTCATTCGCACCGTGATACCATTTATCTCCACGCTGCGATATAGAGGTGCTCGAAAGTCATCCTCCCGATCCTCGTCAGGTGGAGCTGGGGACAGGAGATATTATCAAATGAAATATATTTTTATGGCAATAGGCCCACTGTTACATAGGGCATAAATTATCAAAGTACTCAATTTTATTTGCCTAACGCTGAAAAGAGGGACTTTATTAGATGCAGCTTCCGAATCAAACCGTCCCGAAAACGGCCCACGTAATTGGGTTTGATTATAAACACAACCGGCGAAATGTAGTTGTACTAAACACCTCTGCCTAACCCCTCGGGTAATACTGGCGTGATGTTATGGTTTTTTGATGTGTAACATCTTTCCTCTTGCTTTCTGTGGGAGTGGTTTCGTGAAAAGGGACGGAAGTGTGTAAAAGGAAGTGACAGCTTGAGCATGGAATATACAAATAACTTTTTAATAGCATGAAATTACTAACATATTATCACGCCTTGTTTCCTCGAGGGTTGGGCAGAGGTGTATCTATAGTACACCCATATTTCGCCAGTTATGTTTTAAGTCCCATGTAATAGGTGGCGAGCCTATTGCCATCAACCAGGCACAAATCCAGACTTCAAGCTGCTACTGAGAAATTCCAACTTTGCCCGATCTGGGAATTGAACCCAGGACTTCATGCTCAGTAGTAGCACGAGTGACCACTAAACCAACGAGGCAGTCAGGTGGCAGGAATTAGTAAGTACTATATAGATTATAAGTAGAGGGGCTCGAATTTCGACTCTTCGGCGAATAAATATTTCAGTATTTAGTTTTTCAAATTTTGAAGTTGATTTCTGTCGCTGCTCAGTTGCTTATTACCAAGGTGAGATGTCAGATGCTACACATCATTATGCGTCTACTTTTAAGGCTCGCTCGTTTTTTTTCTAACACATTAAGTTGATTGTGTTAGTAAAACATACGTTATAACTAGTGTTATAAAAGAAAAGTTCCAGAAGGAGGGAAAAAGATTACTAATTGATCATGGACCTAAAAAAAAAGTCGGACGGAACTCCCGCTAAGACAAAACTGTGTCCCGCAATGGCGGCGACAGTCTTAGGTGTGAGTGAATTTAGGGTTGTCATGATAGCCAAAATTACCCACTTTTTTAATATTGTTTTATTTTAAGAAAAATATCGTGTCGTTTTCGTAATTTCAACATAAATACCTTGTTACTAACATGTTAGCTTAATTATGTTAGTTAATTTACCTTTTGAGGCACTGCATATATACAGTACCTACCTCAAAAGGTAAATGAAGGTCCTCCTTTAGTTGTATAAAAGTCATTCGTTTCAAAATGTAAACTGCAAATGACACTGTATTTGTTTGGAATCCAGTCATTTTAACAGTTACAATTTCGATTTTTTTCAATCCAATCATTTCGCCAAACTTCATTTACTTTAGGAAATCTAGTAGAAACAATATAAAACAACTAGTAATAATTAACCTAAATAAATTAAAATTGATTAAAAAATATATTAATTTCCCACATATTTAGGGTAATTTGCACACGTGAATATTGGCAACACTGGCCTTGTGATGAATTATTTTGTTCTGGTGAATAAATATTGATTGTAATCTATAAAATCGGGAACTAAGTTGTTGAATTATTCATTTACGTATGAAACGTGATTCCTGTATTTTTTTTCTTCCGATCGCTACGGTTTTTGCAACATTTCACCACACAAGACATGCTGTATTTCAATACTTTTTTTGCCGCGTAAACGTGTCGCCTGTGTTGACGTTTGCACGCGTAATGGGTGAGTATGCTGTGAATGTGTGCGTGGGGGTCTGTACGTACAGCGAGCTGGCTGACTCTGAGTGACACAGTTTTCTGTTAGCGAGAATCCGTCCGAGTTTTTTATACGTCCATGTAATTGATCCACAAAATGCCTAATGGAGAGTAAGGATTCTCTGTCGATGTTCTCAAGTTATAGGGATCATTGGAAAATTAGATAATTTTCGGTAAGCGACGAAAGGTTTATAGTTTCCAGTCAACTGGTTTTTATAGGGGCGGAAAAAAGGTTCTAACGCGTTTTTTTCATATAATATAATAATAGGTTGAGGAAAAAGTTTCTTCACATTTTTTAAGAAAATTCAAAACATTTTTTAATATAGTTTATTTACATTTAACTAAAGTATGTAGGTACCATTTTGTAGGCTAACTTTTTGCCATCTTGTAGGTAGGGAGATGATCCCATTGCTATAGAAATTTTGGGACTTCTGATCAAAATACCGCGACAATTGGTTTTGGCAGTCCTCTCGTGATGTTAACCTGACACTGCCTAAAGAATTCTGAAGAGACCGAAACAGGTGGAAATCTGAAGGTGCAAGGTCAGGACTATACGGCGGATGCATTAACACCTCCCAGCCAAACTCTCTTAATTTTTGCTGAGTGGCTAAAGATGTGTGAGGTCTAGCGTTATCATGATGAAAAACGACACCCCTTCTGTTGATTAATTCCGGCCGCTTTCTCTCAACTTCTTGCTTTAATCTCATCAGTTGTTCGCAGCAGAGATCAGAATCGATGGTCCTGCCTGGTGGTAACAGCTCATAATGAATAATGCCCTTCCAATCCCACCACACACACAGCATCACCTTGTTGCGAGTTAACCCGGGTTTCGCCACAGTCTGTGAAGCCTGACCGGCCTTTGATCACGACCTTTTTCGCACGTTCTTGTCGTACGTGATCCACTTTTCATCACCAGTTATCAGCTTCTTCAAAAATGGTTCGGTTTCATTACGTCGTAATAAAGAATCACAAATGAGTACACGGTTCATTAGGTTTCTTTCAGTGAGCTCGTGAGGTACCCAAATATCGAGCTTTTTTGTGTTGGGTAAGTACACAAAAAAGCTCGATATGTTTTTTTCAAATGTGCCAAAACTGTTTTGTGGTCAATTCCCAGTTCTTCAGCTACGTCGTAACTACTGATATGCCAATCTTGCTCCACATTTTCAAAAATTGCATCTTTTTTATCCGTAATAGGGCGACCAGGGCCTCAAGTCTGCTATTACAATAGTGTCAGAATGGTCGATCATTGATTTCATAATTGTTGATTTTGACAGGTTTGGTAATCTACTATTATAATGGCGTCACTATGACTTTCCAATGGTCGGCCACTGACACTACATTGAAAGAAATTGCAAAGAAAATGATCGACCATTATGAATTTACCAGATTACGAACTTTTAGCAAAATGACAATGGGATCGTGTTGGAATTACTGAATTTATAAAAATAGCAGACTAGGGCCCCAGAGCGACGTGCATCTTTGACATCAAAATTTCCGGATTGAAAACGCTTAAACCAACTTGCTACTCTCACAGACACTGCACTAAGTCCATAAACATCGAAACTTTTTTTCGCTGCTTGCGTTGCATTTTTACCTTTTTTGTAGTAAAATTTTTAAATGTATCGAATTTCTTCATTAGATTCACTCATCTTGACAGTACGAAAAACAAATGAAAATCACACATTTTCCTAATTTGAATTTAGAATTATGTTCTTTAAAATTTAAACTTTCAATGATACCAAAACCAGCCAGATACAAATAGTATAAGCCAAAGAGATTTTATTACAAGTTCATACATACTATAATGCGAAAAGACTTTTTCTCCAACCTAATATATCAGTAGTAGTAGTCATCATCATCTGCCTAGCCTTTTCCCAACTATGTTTGGGTCGGCTTCCAGTCTAACCGGATGCAGTATACCAGTATTTTTAACCGACTTCCAAAAAGGAGGAGGTTATATTATATATCGGAGGTCATATTCGGTGTATGTTCACCGATTACTACGTCAATTTGTGAACGTATTTTGAAAAATATTTTTTTGTATGGAAGGGTATGCTCCCGAGGTGGTCCCAAATCAGAATCTAATGAAGGGATCCCATGGAAATCGAGGGAAATCCTCAAATTTTATAGGCATACCTATAGCGATTTGAGTATTTTTTATAATAACTCGTGCATTTGCACTCGAAAAGCACCATTTGGTGAAGTGGAACTGATGATGAAGACCACAGATGGCCACCGGAACTACTTAATAATAAGTCTTTCACCGTTGCGATTCGATTAGGCACTTTAATATGTTTGCTAAGCAATTTATGCTCGTCAAATTGCATATGGTGAAGTCACCATCAGTTCTCCTGGTTCTTAACAGAAGAACTCCTCAACAATTAATGCCCCTGCATCAGGAAAAGCAATATTTTGTAAAAGGTGATGAGCATTTGACATTAGGCTATTGTAAATTAGATAAATTACAAAGTGACCCACTAAAAAGTGAAAAATATAGCAGATTTAAATATTTATTTTTATTTTGGATTCGAGTAAGCGGTAAATTGGTCCAAATTCAAAGCCATTAAGTTTCAAATTGATACAACATATTCGATGAGGAGCTGGTGGTTAAATAATAACAGCCGCAAGGGTCGATGTAAGGTTAAGCTACGCTTGCCGCGGTTGGTTCGTGGATGGGTGACCATCTATTACATATCGCCACACTTTCGTGCCTCGGAAAGCGCCGTTGGTCCCGGCTATCATTCACAGATCTTTGACAGTCGTTACGGGTAGTCAGAAGCCCAAAAGTCTGGCCACCAGTTTTACAAATGGGAATCGTGTTACCCAGTTACTGGGTTGTGGAGGTCAGGTAGGCAGTCGCTCCATGGAAAATACTGGTATTCAGCTGCATCCATTTAGACCGGAAGCCGATCCCAACATAGTTGGGAAAAGGCTAGGCAGATTGATTAGAATCATATTCGATTTGATTCAAACTCGAAAAGGTCGGAAATACGCCAACTTTATGGTATCAAAATTGAGTTTGAATCAATTAGGTCATATTTTCTTGTAATAGATATCAAGCGAATATGTAGTTAAATTAATGACTAACAATATTAAAAGGTCATTATTAAACCATTACCGAGAGTCGTGAGTCACGGCGGTAAATCTTGTTTGTTTATTATTGTAAGGACCCGTTTTAAACTGGAAATGTTTTTCGTATAATACCTATAGATAATTACAGTACCTACCAATTCGCTATATAATTGTGGCTGTATCTAATACTGTATTTATTATTTTATAGGAATTGGATATAATTATGTAACCTGTGGTGAACGCGCGTTGTCAATCCATATGCATCCTTTTAGCTACGTATTAAGGTATCACTCTTTGTGAATCGATTGTGAATTCATTAAATATCTCTTAAACCGCATTGGTACAAAATCACGTCACAAGGGCATTCATATTGTAGGCAGGCTACAGATAAGATAGCGTTTCACGGCATGAACAAATCAGCACAGACAAACACATGGGCTATAAAAAACCTCATTTGGTCTACTAAGCCTCGATTCGCTTGTAATGCGTAAACAAGTTGGTAGCTAGAATAATATTTGTTTATGACTTTATTCAGTATAAGTTGACGCTCTTGCCTTGTGAAGGGTATGCAGGAGCATAGTAGAAGAAATAATACTTCGAAAAGAAGCAGTATTGGGTGGATCATACGCCTCAAGATGTAGTTTAGTAGTACCATATTGAAGTGCTATTGACTAATTGAAAATAAAAACCAACCAAGTTCTGCATACAAATAAGACGTTCTTCTTATTAATTGAATAATAACTGTAGGTACGTTGACATTTAATACAGATATTTTGGGGATTGAAACTCTAAAGTAATGGGATAGTTTACCGTTAATTTGAATAGTTTTTTTTTTTTTTACCGTGTTTTGGTAACAACCAAGTTCTGAGAAATATGTTCAAGCATAACGTAAATATTTTTTCTGCTACCACAAACTATATAGATATGGCAATTTTTAGGGTTCCGTATCCAAACGGTAAAACGGGAACCCTATTACTAAGGCTCCGCCGTCTGTCTGTCTGTCTGTCACCAGGCTGTATCTCATGAACCGTGATAGTTAGACAGTTGAAATTTTCACAGACGATGTATTTCTGTTGCCGCTATAACAACAAATACAAAAAAAAGAATAGAATAAATATTTAAGGGGGCTCCCATACAACAAACCTGATTTTTTTGCTCGTTTTTGCTCGATATTAATAACGGCAACAGGTAGACGCTTGAAATATTTACGGAATATTTAGTTATATATTCACTTTAAAAATAAATAGTTAAATTAAAATAAAACAAATATTTTTAAGGGGGCTCCCATACAACAAACGTGATTTTTTTGCCATTTTTGTAGATAATGGTACGGAACCCTTCGTGCGCGAGTGCGACTCGCACTTGGCAGGTTTTTTATAGATAACGGTACGGAACCCTTCGCGCGCGAGTCCGACTCGCACTTGGCCGGTTTTTTTGTTTAAGACAAGCCTACTTTATCATTTGCCTCTTGTCAGCGCCTTAAACTGTCATAATTAAACCCATTACTACTCAGAGTACTACTAGAGTGTTACACAATTACCTGATACAAATCTAATACAAAATCAATCCCATCCACAATCAAACTGTTTCAAACGAATCATATGGATCAGAACATCACTTGATTAATACAAATAATTAAATTAAATTAGAATGACAAAATTAGGGTTAGTCAATGTCAAATGAGTCATTACACCGAACCATTATTATCAGAGATAACTAAAATTACTGTTAACTAATGAACAATATAAATAAAGATAGTGTTACTAGAAGATAGCAGATTCTTTCATATTTAAGTACGATAAATATGGAAAACGCAGAATTAGTATGTGAAGATTATGGCAATGTTGTAGCTTTGTGGCATTCTAAAATGTATAATTGATATCGCTATGAACAACCTAAACTATGGGTCGCTATAATAAAATCAGCTGCTCTATACATTTATGTTCGCATAACTCGACAAAAGTAGGGAACAGCAATTTTTTCCCACCGAATTTTGTGTCGTTCTTCATAAGAGTTCAATGACCGCTTAAGAGGTTTTCAGTTATTTCAAGTCCACCTTGTATACCTAGTTTCTTCCTACATAATCAGCCTAACGTTCCTACTGCTGAGGCTGCGACCCAGGTCTCCACACTTCGAGAGGCCCAGTGCACCAGTGACCCACACGGATGTCACCCGCTTAGAATTTTTGATTTATGCCATTTTCCTCACGATGTTTCCTTTACTGTTCTTAGAGCAGTGATTATGAAATAAATTATTGCTCAAATAAAGTGCATTACCTGTGTTGGGGCAAGATTCACAGTACGCAATTTGACTTTATTTTACTTAGCTAAGTACAGTAAGCGCTTTAATTATTAGATTGTCGCGCTACAAACGAACTTAAACATACAGGCCAACTATGATAGGCTGGTGTGCTTGACAGCTACGTCTTACACTCCCGCCACGTCATTGTGATGTTCTAGTGTGCGTGCATTTTGCGGTTTTTTCATCGAATGTATAGCTTTGACTGTCTATCTAGACATATTTATATCTTTGAGTACACAGCACAGTTTTATACGTTACCTTATTCTTAGGCATGCATTACGAATTCATATTGAACGTGAGCTAGCGTTTCATACATTAATCTTGTACAGATAATGTTCATATTACGACGGTTACTTAGCAAAGTCCCTTTGTACACACACGTTTTTCTTGCCGTGAAAAGCTACGGTTTATTTGCCGTGTGTAGGTCATCAGTGATGTATCAGTCACTATTATATGGAAGCTTGTTGACAGACACGTTTTTTCTACGGCGCGGTTTATACGCCGTACCGTAAAGAAACTGTGCCGTGTACAAAAGCCCCTAAAGTGAGCGCGGTCTGTGGATCTCGCTCTAGTTTTCCGCGTGGTAAAATATGCAAGTTTATGTAAGTAAGTAAAAAAAAATACACACCTTTTGGTATAACTCCCGGGTCCATGAAAGTGGCCAGGGTAAAATTGGCCAAAACAAAAAACGTTATGAAGCCTTGGTACGCTGGAACCCATGGGTGCTTGTGAAGGTAGTATTGACACCTGAAATAGACATAATATAGGATGTTATACTTACAAAGCAAGAAGGAAGGTCTCACAGCACAAATACAAAGGAAAAAGTCCGAAAATCGTTCATTTGTAGCTTTATCACATCAAACAATTTTGTTTTGCGATTACAAACTTACATTTTACGTGTATCGATGTATGGGGGAAGATGTTTTTCAACTACAATGTTAAGTTTGTTTTTGGAATAAATTCATCACAACTACTTACGGAACCCTTCATTGTGCGTGGTCCGACACGTACTTGGCCGGTTTTTTTTTTTAATTGCAAAATGGGCATGAGGAAAACCAGACTTTTATTTAAATATGTGTCATGTCATGACTGAAGCGGACTGATAACAAACATTCTTACACTATAATTAAAGACCGTTCCTTGGCAGTCGGGTAAGAGCTAAACTAATACACTAGTTTACCAAACAACATAATATATTTACCCACCGGAAATACTTGAACCAAACTAGGGTAAACGGTACGAAAATAAATCTGCAATCAATTTGTTTGTGCTAACAGATTTCACACATACTAGTTTAACATACCTACATTAATTTGAAACTCCCGCCACATTTGAACAGGCTACAATGAGTGTAAAACTGCCATTACTTATGTATGTGTCAAGAACAAAATTTAGTTTCTGTAGTAGGGTAGGTATTATACCTACCAATGGTTAGTAAATCTGTGGCCAAGACCATGCCCATTTTGCAATTTAAAAAAAAACTGGCCAAGTGCGTGTCGGACCACGCACAATGAAGGGTTCCGTAGTTTGGATGAATTTATCCCAAAAACAAACTTAACATTGTAGTTCACATACGCACATACATTTGGTCACCTTTAAGTCCTAAGTTTGATTAATTATACTGAAACCGGTGCATTTCTTAACCTATATTTTACAATAAATTCGTATTATCTTTCGAAAGAGACTGGATCCTGCGACACAAGGGGGCCGATCGCGCTATTTCTTAACGTAATTACCGTTCGAACGGAACGTTTTTGGTTTTGGTTTAGCTGATGTAAGAAACGGTATCGCGCTATTTTTTCTGAGCGACAAAATCGTTGACGTTACCCAATACCGAAAGTTCGATCGATCGTTCCTCCAACGTAACTTCCAAAGTAAAGCTAAATAGTTTCCGTTGAAATGATTAGCGCGATACGAAAGGTGTCTAACTTAACGTTTATGGTTGTGGTTTAGTTTTGGTATTAACGTTCAAAATTAGCGCGATCGGCCCCAAGGTATCCTAGTGCGGGATCCAGTGTCATACCTAAATATTGTGAAACTTTTGTTTGAATCAATAAAACTTTTTATTAGTTGAAAAACATGTTCTCCCATACATCGATATACGTTACGGTCAATTCTCCAACTGCAAATTTAAGTTGGTCGACTATTACTCGTTAACTTGTAAAGCCTACATAACTACTGCCGTGAGTTTTGTCACATATCCAAAAACAATCATTGAGCTGACAGGGGAGGGAACTTCACTCTAACAAGAAAATTGCGCTTTGAATCTTATTATTACGCAAACGGATCCCTGAATCGAAAAATGGTTTTCACAGACCCGCAATATTTTTGAACAGCCTATCCAACGATACCGCCACCATGGGATAGACGAGAAAAAAAATATCATCCCACTTTCCGTGCAAACAAGGTAACACCGAGAATAAACAAGTAAATTAGCATCGTGAATGCATTAAATACTGGTCAACTTGTAGTAAATTGATCAGTTTAAAATATAAGCCTTCTACTTTTGATTATAGTAAATGATACAGTGACTTAATTTATTTATTTCTTATCTTTTAGATGTCCTGCTTATCTTTAGAATTATAATAATATCATGTTGAGATTCTACAGTAACAAAAAAGTACAGATAGTTTATTTATATTGCTGTCTAAATATTGAATTTAAGTAATTACTCTCATCAGCTACTGTATTGGAGTAACAGTCAATTTATTTAGTGTAAACTTAACCTAGTTTTTTGCATTCCTGCGAGGTAATAAATAAAGTCATGGAGGGTTGTAATTAGTAGTTGTAATTTTACAGGGTTTTCAAGTTTTTCTACATAGGCCAGGGCTTACAGCATAATCAGTGTAATCAAGAAATTGTTCCACAATTACTATATATTCTTTCATCTGAAATATAAAATATTATTTCATATTTATCTAAAAAGAAAGCAGGGGCCGTATTATGAAGTATAAATGCCATTATGATTCCAGAGCGAAAAAGGGACGGTGCTAGCGGTCATGTATAGATCCATCTCTCTCTTGCACTGGAATCATGATGGCATTTATAGTTTATAATACGGCACCAGACATCCTATACTTATAACTTATGATAACTATCTGAAAACTCTAAATAACAACAACATAAATATTGTTGTAATAATATAAAATATATATAAAGTTTATACATGTATGCCAAGGTAGTTTTTTTTTTTGTTAATTGGGATTATTTACAAAAATTTCATCTTATCCAACATCACAAGCCATTAGTTTTAAGCCTTGTATAATATTGACTCAAGTTTGTTTATAATTTGTATGTATGATAGTTTGTATATTATGGTATATCTCTATGGGCCATTGTAGCCTGAAATAAATACTGAATATTCTCTTTATAAGCTTACATTATTTGTGTTTCTAAACACAAAGTTATGTAATGACAAATATCATTAAGTATATATTGATATTGTTTTGCAATCTTTATGATTATTAATTAATTTATTATTATTAAAGCTAATTAATAGCCTAAACAATTAGGTATCTGGTTCTAAACTGTGCGAACATACCCACCACAGGTACGTTTGATGATTGCAATGCTCCAAATGTGTTAGTAATACACACAAGATAGTGTATATAAATCAAATTCAAGTATTTAGAAGAACAGAGTTATTACAAATATTACCTATATGACCACTATTTCCTGAAGGAAAACAATATTGTAATTACATTTTATACTACAAATTATGTATGATTTTGTATGAATTGTATTATTTAATCACATTTGTATTTGTAGAATCTAATTCAAATTCACTAAATTACACCAGAGCTCTGTTAAAGTTAAAAAGATACTCTATAACTTAAAAGGTACACTTTTTATTAGTTTTAAGTAAACAAATCATAAAAAAACTCTTATAAGTGCTTACTGTATCTGACAAGACCATAATTATAGGCAATTTGTTAACTGTCGCTAGATCTTACATAATAGGTTTACATATAAAACTTTATACTACACTATAAAGTGTCCTTAAACTAACCTATTGCCTTTTGAGGTACCACATAAACTATAAAAAACAGATGTCTGCTATCACAGAGAGAATTCTCTGATAATATACAATGACATGTTGTATGTGTTAACCAAAACTACCTATATACAATGTGTTAATGATATATGGTGCATTTTAAATAATTGATGTTCATGTAATCATCAAGCTGTAATATTTACAAAGGGATAAAATCAATGCAACTTGTAAGTCTTGTTACAACTTATCTACAGTAACAGCTTGTAATAATTTACATATCTATGTAAACAACAGGAAAATTGTATACAAAAGTCAGCAAGAAAACGATACAGGCATAGGGAAACTAATAAGGTTGACTGATTCATATCTATCACACCATGAGACATCTTTTGTTTATACAGATTTGGAAACCACACAGGAAGTACCTGGCCATTGACACGACAACACACCACTGGTTACTCACATCAAAACACTAATTACGATTGAATATTATGTTAATGTAAATAGGATATATAATTACTTGGAACATGGCTCCTAGACCATCTTTAAGGATCTGATAATAATACTCTTACCGTTACCGTCACAGGCATAGCAGGGGTATAATTCACACACAGTCACACAGGGCAACTTCACAGCCCCAAGATATTAATAGAAACAATTCAACAATCTCATGTGAAAGTTGTCAAACCGAAAATGAGAATTTACAGACGATCGACGACATTGTATACTTACGGGAAATAAAAAAACAGGGATGTTGTGCCCAACAAGAGAGTCCAGGCGAACGTCGCAGGGATGTATCTCGTTTTTAGGTCGCATTTGGGCATATTGTGTCAATTTTATTTCCCTAAAAGAAAATTAACTCAGTTTTATTCACTACAGATCAACATGGCCGCACCTATTAATCTGACAGAAACAGTGTGGCAACAGTGAATTTTAGGGAAGTAATAGATGTTCAATAAATAACCGGTAATAAAATTCAAATCACTAATTATATCGGTTTTGAAAAACAAATAAAAAGAGGTGAATCAAGTGCTAGTGCTAAATAAGGTAGATGAACCTTTTATTTATAACAATAGCTCATTATAAAAGAATTTTGGTCTCTCCAGTCTTGTGCCCGTATCTCTTGCCGGAACGCCTTTACCGATCCTGGGGGTCTACTCCGAAGCGCTAAATCGAAGTATCGGCCGAATGTTCGGTCGCTCCTTTACTACGGCTAACTATCGCTGACTACGGCGAAAAAAAAATAAGGCAGTAGGAGATATAAAACGGCTGAACATTCGGCCGATACTTCGGTTTAGCGCTTCGGAGTAGACCCCCTGCTCCGACTTTCGTTACCTCAGGTTACTTGTCCAAGGGGGTAGCGAAGTCTTAAGAGCATTTACCTAGGTGATGTAGACCGTAACGTAACGCGCTGAATCAACTCAAAATGGATGAAATGGTGACAGGTCACAGGAACAACTTGCGACCCACGGATGCCCCTCATGTTAAGGCCTGTCGTACTGTATGGATCAGAATGCTGGGCCATGAAGAAGACGGATGAAAAAAGAATGCACGCAGTGGAGAGAATGTTGAGATGGATGTGTGGAGCGACGAAAATGTCTTTAAAAATGATTGCCGCGTAAATTGCGTATTCGTGCGACGATCGCTTGGTTGCGGCCTGAAAGTGGCGCCAGTGACAGAATATTTGAAATGAAATCGTTTGGCTTACTATGGGCATGTTATGAAAAGGAAGGAAACAAGAGCGATGAATAAGTATACATTTTTAAGGATGAAGAGGGAGAGGAGGACAAAGAAAAGATGGATGGATTGTGTGATGATTGTGTGTTGTGTGCTGGTCCAGCTCCATAGGACAATCTAGAGTCTAGACAAAATCAAAATGATTGCTATTTTTATGGTAAAATCTGTTATTTTTATGATATTGATTTTACATTCTGTGATAACCTATACTCACACACAGACTTATTTTTTTACTTTTTTTAGAAAAACATACTTTTATGATGTTTGTAAATATGTGAACACCATGTATCTATCTAATAATTAAGTTATTTTTCATTGCTTAGTTTTTAATTCGTTTTACCTATTATGGTATAGTAATTTTATTCTAGGTGCATCGTCTTCACATATAATCATACAATTAATGTAATCAAACAAAATATTGTAAAACATTTTTAAAAGAGTACCGGTGGAGTTTCTTGCCCATTCTTCTCCATGCGAAACTACCTTTTGGAAGGGGCAACTAGAATCAATTCTATTTTTTTTTGTAAATTTTGACGTTCAAAAGTGCCTCTTATGTGCCTATTTGAAATAAATGGTTTGACTTGGACTTTGAAGAATTATATTAAAAGAGAAGGGAGTAAATGATAGCGTGACGATTGATAGGAGAATGGTAGAAGTAAACGTGTTGCGCCAATCCCAGCTAACGTGGGACAAGGGCAGGAAGATGATGATGAATCGCATCGTTATGTTTTATATCAAGTCCCAGTGATTCCCCCAGAGTCCCAGTGTAAAAAAAATCCCAGTAGAGCTTGGTAATAAGAACCGTATCTGTTTTTACATTTTAACGTTTGCTTGCCTTCCTGCCTGTCCACCTATGGGATATGGTATGATGTAAGTTATGAAGTTTGATAGCGAATGATTACGAGCTGAGAACATTTACCTCGTTACCAGTTTAGTACAAAGTGGATAATTAGTACGCAATGTAATGTATATTGTAAATGTAATATTTACGTGTGTCATTGATTAAAGATAATGTAGCCTACGCTAAAACCTGCCTAACCAGGATAAACCGTAGTTAGGAAACCTTATTTTTGTGGTGTAGCCACATTTTTTTCTTTTTACTTTATTGTTCAATAACGTCATTAAAAACTGAAAAATAGTTGTCATTTGTTGAAAATATTTTTACGTGGCGGTAATTGGTCAACAAACTTAATGACAGTTGATGACATTGAATTTGATTGGCCCGAATATTTACCATTTGCAGTCTCGCGGATAAAAATGGCCGTAGTGTTGTCTTGTCGTGCTTCTGTGGTGTGATGTGATACTTTTTTTCGTAAATCTTTACTAGATTTTTTATCAAAGAACATAAAAGATTTTTTTTTCACAAAAGTGTTGACTAACTGATCGATTAAGTGTGACAATGTCTAATGGTACAAGTCCGAGTGTGATAAGTTTTCTGAGACAGTACAGGTTCCAGAGGAAACCGAACGATCCTGCTGGACCCAGCAGTCCGATAACAGTCACGTCGGTTCCTTCTGGTTCTCGTGAGTAGAAAGGATCTATTCGTAGGACAAGGTCATTGCGAAGCCAGCACGTGCTTCTTTTCACCACGAGGAGTTATTACCACGTTCAGTGACCCGTGTTTCCAAAGTTTAATTTCTGTACCGGTTATTTGGCAAAAAATTATTCTGCCATGACCATGAAATTGCGAGTTTATCCCTGTATTAGGGTGCATCTCTTCAATGCACATTCACTTACATTTTTTTCTTTACCTTCTAACAATTTTTCAGGACTGTTAATAATTTATTAGCAAGCTTTTTTATTTGCATTATTTATCATCACGCTATTTTAAAAGGGACAAGGCTGACCTTCATCTATAATCAAGTCTGTTAGCATGGCTATGAATTAATGTTTTCACAACTTTGGTTTGCAACTATCTCTGTCCAACCAGTCTTTGGACTAAATATTACATGCCAGGGTCTACAAAGCTTTGATTAAATATTATTTAAAAATAACCTTTCATACTGTAACCTGTAACAATGACAATTTGCTGGGCAAAGAGTAACATTGAGCCATTTTATTGATTTATTGTACAATAATATGTTTCTTCTCTAAGAACCTCACAAGAAACACAGAAGCTCACAAGGAACATGCTTTCTACCAAGCAAGCAAGCATTATGTGTACCATCTGAAACAGCCTAATCTATTTCCTTGAAACTAATAAATAAAAAATCATTGAACTATGACCTTTTTTTCTCCTTTGTAGTTCTCAATCCAATTCACCATCTTGTAGTTTGTACCCAACATGCTGTTTTAGTTGACTATGAATATAAACAAAAAGATGTTAACACCACCTTGAATGCATTGATTTTATTGACTGAAGTTTGACCCTTATGCAAGGACATTGTTACTGATGGCAGAAAATATTGTATCAACTTCTCTTTGCTTAGTTTTCACTAATAATCTTGAGTTCTAAAACAGAATCTGCCTGCTGTTCTTGCATTTTTATGTATAGGTAAAACTTTTTATTGTGTTGCAATAAAGAAAGCACCCAGTTGTGTGTTGCCCAGTTGCGGAGGTCAGATAGGCAGTTGCTCCATGTAAAATACTGATATTCAGCTGCAACCTATTTGGAAGCCGACCCCAAAATTGTTGGGAAAAGGTTAGGCAGATTAAATAAAGAAAACATAGGCATAATTGCAATAACTTTATAAATTTTTATAAAAATTATGATTTTCATATTGGAGTTCAAAGTCAATATATTTATTTCAAATAGTCACGTATGAGGCACTTATGAACATCAAATTTACAAAAAAAAATAGAATTTATTACCTACTAGTATGAAAAAGAATTTTGGATTTGTTATAATGATGAATTCTGTGTTCAATAAAGTAATAAATAAATGAAAACAAATAGTTCTGTTGTATTGCTTTTATTTCTAGTTTATTAGAGGATAATAATCTAAGATTTTGAATGTGTCCATTCTAAATAAACATATTTATTCCTTGTTATTTCTTCTGATTAGTCATACTCACCTTTTGGCTTCCATAGACTAATACAAATAGGAAATCCTGGCAAAATAACTTTTTATTATCTACAACTAGAATAACTGCTAAGTGGTTCTTGAGTTATGAGAGCACTAACGGAGAGACTTGCATTATATTATGTGTAGGGAAAAGCAGATGAGTACTAACCTAGTCTCGTATTAACCATTTATTAACTTGCTGCAAAATGAACTAACTTTTGTAAATATAAAGCTAACAAAGTAACAAATCCTCATGGTGTTGTCATTTCTACCTAACGTTCTATCTTCACGCTAATTTTCATTACAGGCTAAGCAGCATAGAAGCAATAATAACAATAAAACTAATTGCATTACCACCACCCAAAGCCACAGTTAGCCGTAAGTGTAGAACAGTTACATCAATTAAACATGAGATTTACATTCTTGTGAGAGTCTTATACAGTCCCATAAACTGTTGAAAAAAAAAGACTTGAGACAAGATTTTGCTGCCGTCAACCTACTTGGTACCACTCACACAGATGCAAAACTTATATTTTCTTGTAAAGACTGTAACAAGTTGCAACCAGGCTTTGTATTCAGTGGATGCTCAAGATACTTTAACTTTATACTAAACATCTATCTTGGCCATTCACCATGATTGAAGCAATGGGTAATGTGGCCAACCTATTGCTTCCCAAAGTCGTTGCATCCTGTGCAAGATAAGACAAAACTGATACATTCCATGTTAAATTACCTTAATCAACATGAAAAGTAAAATTTCATAGCTACTTCCAATAATTCTAATTAGACACTTTTCTTCTAGATATTAATCAAACTCAAAATAACAAAATCAGGATGGCGGCACCAAATACGGTAGTAGTGAATAGGGCTAATGGACCCGTAGTCTACAAACGGATACGGGTCCAAAGCTCAGACTCTGATGACGCAGCAACTCCCGCCGCTAAGAAGCCAGCTGTTACTGTCGAACTCACCACTGCTGTCAAAGAGAGAAGATTTAGAAATATGCTAGAAATGTTCCCTGAAATATCTCCAATGGTAAGTGTTTTCAGTTCAGATAAAGTTTAATGTTATGATAGAAAATTATTTGATGGGGGGATGTATGGACTGTTGACTTTCACAAAGTAATTTGTCGTCGCAAATTAGCAATCGCTCTGATTCTGTCACGTCTCCAATTAAATATTTTAGCACCTACTGTTTTTTGTCAAAAACATGTCATGAAATTCCTTTGTCGTTCGGACTGACGTTCGTCAAATCGATGCTACCCTCAACCAAAATCGTTAGGCTGCGAGTCAAACCCCTAATATAGCTTTAAGTGCAGCCACACGGGCGTTGCCGGTGCGTTACGTCGCGTCGCATCGCTATGACTTCAACGCACCGACCACACGAACAATGCCGTGTCGCATCGCAACGTCGTTTACTACGACGTCGCAGCGTCTGGTTGTTGGGTGTGTCAGTTTTCTTTAGTACAAGCACCACTGCGCTGCGATGCCGCTCCGACGTTTGGCATCGCACCGTAACATCCTTCCCGGCTTCAGGATGAGTCCTCGTGCGTCCTGCACGTCCTTGTACCGTGTGGCCATGTCACTGTGATTTGTATGTAGGATGCCGCAGCGTCACCGCTCAGGCATCGCAACGCACCGCTAACGCATCGTGTGGCTTCGCTCTTAGGCCAACAGTTAGTCCAAATCGTGTTTGCCAAAAGTTCTGTCCCCAACATTTTTACAGTTCATTCATTCCTGCTCTATTCTCCACAGTTCGTAAAAAACACACTAGTAAAACACGGCTGGAATGAGGAACGCTCTCGAGACGAGCTGCTGATGCATGACCCTGAGACCAACGACAAAGGCTCCTCATCCACATTCTTCGGAGCCAAGGCTGGTGCTTCAGGGTCACAGAGTATACAGCGGCCGTACACAAATATGGGTATTGTCAGGGTCACCAGTGGGCCTAAGACGACTGTGGCTGTGCGGAAACCCCTGGAGGCTAAAGGAGGGAGGGCGAGAAGAGGCAGTAGCGGCAGTGAGGATGACGACTATGGTGTCAGAAAAGGGAAAGATGATAGAGTTTATGACAGGTTGGTGTATTGATTTTTGGGGATAATGAAATCCCGTAAAGTATTAATTTTATTTTATTTAAGGTTGAGAGGACTACTTGTTAATAACTATTTTCCTATCTCAGGATTTTGAAGAACCTTTGATAAAAGATTTTCATTATTAAGAGCCTCTACCTCAAATGGCTTAGCATGATCCTCCGTTATATCGAAAATACTGCACCATTAATTTTGAAATAAATATATGGTAAAGTTGAGTACTATGTTTGACGAAAACACGATTCCATAAAATTTTCTTGTTAGAAAAAAAATCCAAAGATACCTGCAAACCGAACAATAAACCGGTGGTATTAAAAAAATACTTCAAATTAGATAATGAAACTTTGCATATTAACTGAACTAACTATAAAGCAGGTCTTATGTATTTTTTTTTTAATTACCATGATTTTCACCGTAAAAAGAAATAAACTAACATATCAGTGCTTTGGAGACTTCTCCCTGCCACCCTGTTTGCTCGTGTGACCGCGGGAATAGTGCGCGAGCGAGATAAAGAATGAGGTGGCGCTGAGGTAGTATAGACCCTTAATATGATTGACACGTTTTAAGAAACGATAAGGCTAACACAACGAGAAATGAATGGCAGGCATGCGTCCTAACGATATTTTTGATGTGAGCGAGACATTCGGCCACTCCAGTGTCTCGCTTACATCTAAAATATCGCACCTCCATAATCCCACATCAACACCTAATGCACACGAGTTGTATGTGTATGCTTGTCTTGATGTCGTCTCATTACTTTAATATGTTTAAGGGGATTAGACATTCGTACCTCGTCTCGCCATTGCCCAACTAACAAATTAATGTTTTATAATAGTCAAGTTAACGTTTTACATTTTTAGTTAATCTTTTAAGATTGGTCGTATATGCGTAAATATAAACATTTATAAAACCCTAAAAGGGCCCAAATTATACAACAATTCTATCGGTTAGTAGTTACGTAGAAGTCAGCTAATGACCGCTGAACGTTATATACACGTTAAATAAAAGTTAAAGACTGACTTTACGGTCCAATACTGGTTGTGATGAGACCCTTAAGTGACCGTTTATGTCACATAGCAGTTATAATGTAGTTGTAAAACCACTGAAGCGTTGGACTAGTGTCAGAAAACGACTCAAAGGCAACTGTTTCTACTCGCATGATAAATATTGTGCTTGTATGAAAGAATATCAGAAAGTAAATCAAGTTAATTTCCAAGATTACAAAATATCTATTCTGATATCTGGGTCTATATTATTTAAATTAGTGTGATATATAGTAGTAGTTGTGTTAATCTTTCAGGGAACTTTAGTTTTATGACAATATATATATGTGTTGTTGGGAAGTTTTTAACGCCCTCCCCTATTCCCCTATATATTTGTAATTCAATAGTTATAAATAATTAGTAAAAATATGTTTTCTTAAAAAGCTCCAACCATCTTGTCTAAGTTATAAGGCGACCTCTATAATACACTAATATAACAAAAATGTCGTATAGACTTTTGGTTAAGACCATGACGCCCGGCCATATTATGTCGACTTTAGGGTTCCCTAATAATTACTTAGTTTTTAGGATTTTGTTGCCGAAGGGTAGCAAACGTAACCCTATTACTAAGCCTCCGCTGTCTGTCCGTCTGTCAGCAAGCTGTATCACATAAACCGTTATAGGTAGACAATTGTAATTTTTACAGATTGTGTATTTCTATTGCCGCTATAACAAAAAATAATACGACATAAATAAAGATAATAATTAAAGGTCCCCATACGAAAAAGTTATTTTTTAGCGTTTTTTGCTCGATCTTAATAGGGTACGGAATCCTCCGTGTGCGAGTCCGACTCATACTTGGCCGGTTTTATTAATTACAAAACAAAATGGGAATGGTTTGATTAAAGTGTGGGTTTGACCTTTAAATCATTTAAAAGTCTACTTTAGTTATGTAACCATTGAAATTCAACATTTTAGTCACATACACGTCTTAGTTAGTCTTCCATACGACCAAAATAGCTTTGTTATATAAAGGTCATGCACAAACGTTTAAGCGGCGTTTTAATGGTATAAAAGTTATGTTAAGATTCTGGACACGACGACGACGGTTGTCTTATGAAAACCTTTTATTTAACCGAAACGTTTATATGACCATTACATTGTCCAATAAACGTCATGGCTGGCACTAGTATCCGACGTCGTATAAGTTAGTTCTGAAAACGTTTACTCAACATGTGCACTGACACCATTGTACAACGTCGTTTAAGTTAGTCCTGAAAACGTTTACTAAACTTATGCACCGACACCATTGTACGACGTCGTATAAATTAGTCCTGAAAACGTTTAATCAACTATATAATAACACATTACAGTCACGCGACTGAACAGTTGTAAGATAAACTTCTATTTATCATAATAGTTAATTACATACCACTATATAACTGTTACACAACACGAAGTCCTATAAGACTAGAATTATCGACGTTTTTGCTAGTTGGGTGGTCAAAACATTCGTGCAAATGTACAGCTTGCTATGGCTTTGTTTGACTCTTGAACGAGAAATCGTCTCGAGGGCGCGTGAATTTCGGGGCGATCACATATTTATTCATGTAGGTAGTACACAAAACACTAAATAGAGAAAACTACATAAAGCGTGGAATAAATACCAAAGAGATTTATGATAGATACTCATCGAGATATAAGTACTAACGTACTAGAGAAGACACCGTAAATTCCTACTTTGTCTCGTTCAACTGCGGCGATCGCGCCGCACCGTTAAGACCTTTTTGCCGAGAATAAATACACTTCCGCAGCAAATCTAGCGCTGTGGTAAATTAGTTACGGTTTAGACGAATTGTTATTAATTTAGCGCTGCAGCGAACTAAAGATTCAAATTACGAAGAATAGGACAATTCAGTTATTTGACGTAGCTTCTCTAGTACGTTAGTACTTATATCTCGATGTAGATACTTAAATAATTTAATGTCTTTGTGGAATACACATTCTACCTAGTAGTACAAGAGAATGCTTAGTAGCATTCAACTAGCATATGTATACGAAAAGAGCGTGAGTATTTTATAGACACAAAGAGCATGCTACCTTAACCCAATATACTTTATAAAATTGCATTGTAATCTCAATTTAAATTATGAAACTATTATTAGTATTTTTATGTTATTGCTAATTACTAAATGTGTACGGCATGCTATGTGAAGGGTGGGCGTTTTTGGGGGACTGTCTTATGTAATTTTTGACGAAAACTGCTGATTCTCAGCCTAGTTTGAATAAATGACTTTTGATTTTGATAAGTATAACCAAGATGTAAAATCTAAATATTCGCACGGCTGAAATGCCGAATATAGTGAAGCCCATAGATTTTAAGAAGTTATGTTATATGCATACCTAGTAGCAAACAAGCATGTTTATTATATAGTAGCATGTGTATTCCAGACTTTAAGATAGAAGAGCACAAAAGTACTGCTTATTTCAACAGAAATTTCTTCCAACAGACCTCCGACAGGAGGTTGGATGAGAAACAGACACAGTGTGTAAAAATACAATCTTACTTGCCTCGCTACTGCATTGAGTTGCATCAGTACTGTACCTACATCAAATTTTGTTTGCCCTTATTCTTCAGTGAGGATTCAGACAACGAGATAACAGATGACCTGATAGGCGACAAGAAGAAAGTGTTCGAGTTCCTCAACAATAGCAATTTGAACGAGTTGTCGCTGCTCAGTGGATGCTCGCAGAAGAAGGCGGACGCTATCATGTCTCTGAGGCCTTTCAAGGGCTGGGTAGATATGGTAAGTGTGGTTGAGAAATCTTTTTATGTCTGTTTACAGAGGACCCAGGTTTCCTAGCCTTAAAAAGTTTACTGTGTTAAATAAAAATAATGACACTGTAACACTAAGTTCTCATCTGCCTAGCCTTTTCCCAATTATGTTGGGGTCTGCTTCCAGTCTAACCGGATGCAGCTGAATACCAGTAGTTTAAATGGAGGGACTGCCTATCTGACCTCCACTACCCAGTAACTGGGTAATACGATACCCCTTGGGAGGTTGTCAGACTTTCGGGGTTCTGACGACCCGTAACGACTGCCAAAGAGCCACGAATGACAGCCGGAACCAACGGCTTAACGTGCTTTCTGAGACACGGAAGTGTCTTGGTATGTAACGACGGTCACCCATCCACGGAACAACTGTAGCATTTGTAGCTTAACCTGATCGATCGACGCGTGCGGCTGTTATTACTTAGCATAAATAATAACTGAGGACAGGATAACTAAATACTATTTAAATTGCTTGTCCACATTTTGTACCTCAGACACCTTACTATAATTAAGATTGTACATTATATTTACAAGTGCCTGTAATAATAAATGTCAAGTTATATAAATTATCACCAAAGGCTTAAAAATAAATTATCGGCAAAGGCTTAATAATGGCTTGGCAGATGAACAATAAATAACAAAAGACTGACTAGAAATATTGCACCATCTTATCACTATACTATCTCATCCTCCCAAATTGAATCTTGATCAACTCAATAATTATGTTCCTCTTTCATTTATAACAGGTAGAAAAATTCAACAGCAACAAGACGCTAAGCACAGAGCTCTTGAATTCGACGCAAGAGTTGTTGACGACCAGGAACAACATACAGCGGCTGATGAAGAAGTGCATCGGTCTGGCTACTCAGCTGGAGTCGGCAGTGGCTGCCGGTGCTGGCAGGCTCAAACAACCCGCCATTTTGCATGAAAGGTACATACTATTGGTTCTCCTCTGTTTTATATCCACCTTTATCAACATAATATTGTATATCTCAACAGATAAAAGCTTTGAAAGAAAGACGATGTGCCGCATGGTCAAATGACATAGCGCAATCATATTGCGAGCAGTATGATTCGTGGCAAAAATTGGGCAAAACAAAACCAAAAGTATGAACTCAAACTCAAAGCATTTATTTCAAATAAACCAATTACAGGCACTTTTGAATTGTCAAGGGGTCGGTCAGTCAGAGAGATGAAGCTAGTGGCCCATTCCAAAGCGTAGTAGGTTCCTATGGAGAAGAACGGGCAAGAAACTCCACGGACAGTCTTTTATTATATGGGCAGAGGTGGTGCCACATTTCGCCAGTTAGAACCGAATGACGTCTTTATCAGTTTTATTGCATGGACATAAAGCTCTTTCTGACCAGCTCAAGCTGATTCCGCACTCCCTAAGTTATCGATGGCTTAATCAGGCACAAGTCCGGATTACTCCTGCGAATTCAGTAATTATTTGCCATTTAGACCACACTTACTAATCATAAATCATAAATCATCATCATCATAAATCATATATTTATTTGCAAACATGGGTAGGAATATAATCCTAACTAATATTATAAATGCGAAACTGAGGTTGTTTGTTACGCTTTCACGCTAAAACTGCTAAATGGATTTGGATGAAATTTAGCGCATGGATAAACCATGACCTGGATTAGGATACTTTTTATCCCGGTAGCACGTTCTCTTGGGATAATTTCCGCCATGCACGCCGGCGAAGCCGCTGACAAAAGCTGGTAACACAATTAAAACCTCTTTCAGTTTAACCCTCGCCCCATACCAGTTAGTAGGGCTGAACTGGCTAGCAGTACTCCACAAGCAAGGAGTCTCCGGCATCCTGGCTGACGAGATGGGGCTCGGCAAAACTGTGCAGGTCATCGCATTCCTGGCACATCTGAAGGAGACCGGACAGGCTAGAGGAACACATCTCGTAGTAGTGCCCGCATCTACGCTTGGTGAGTTGGGAAAGATTATATATCCGACAAACTGCATTTTTACAAAATACTGTTTACTGGCAGTCAAATACTGTTTTGGAGAAACAATAAAAAAAGAAACGTAATAACTGGTTACAAAGAGTCCGTGCTTTAATCTTTTGTTGATGCTTTTTTTAGAAGATTAGTTCTAAGTGTAATGGAGACGTTCACGAAATGTATGGGGCTTGGTACTAAAATAATTGAAAATTTAAACAGCCTTCTGACCTATATAGGCTGAAAGAGGGTAATTATTTTGATGTCTTTGGGCATTTAATTTTTTTTTACAGCCGCCCGTTTTTTTTTAAAACAAGTGTTGAAAAATAAAATGGTCTACAAGCATTATTTATATTTTAGGGATGGCAGCCCTGTGGCAAATGATGTGACAATGACAACGTCAGTCAGCAGGACTCTGCTTGACATTTACAGCGGATATTTAGTCCGAGTTTACAGCTTTGACTTTTTTCGATACGTTTTGTTATTGCATTGTCATGATAATCAATATTTTTTGTCTTAATTTCATGGAGCTGAAGCTAAAATTATAATAAAATCTCAAAGTATTTAATAGAAACTGAAACATTAGCCACATAAAATAATTATATTGCATAGAAATTAATAAATAAAGACTATGTGCGTTTTGTTTGTATTGAAACATTTTTCACTTTTTCACAAAAACGGGCGCCTGAAAAAATGAGATTTAACTATAATCGAGTAGCATAATAAATAAGCTTTCTAATAAGGTACATCACATTAGCGTTTAAAAATCTTCGGAATATTATACCAATTTTGACCTCTCCTTTGTTTATGAAAAACAGAACATACATAATAACGATACATATATGCCAATAAATCCCTCTACCTCTGTCTTCACCTTCGAGTAAATATTGTATTTTTCCAGATAACTGGAGCAGCGAGTTAGCCCGCTGGTGTCCGGCGCTCAACGTCAGCAAATACTACGGACACCCGGAGGATCGACGGCAGCTTCGCATACAGTACGCGAGGGGATTGGAAAATGTTGACGTAGTGTTAACCACGTGAGTTACTATCAATAATAGCTTACTTACTATATATAGAGAGAGATAAACGACGATAACATGGCTTGTCCCTCCAAATTACTGTTTCAATGTGTGTAGTCACATCCTTACGAAAGAGTTTGTATGTAGTTGTAAGTACTCGTAATATCTCACTTATTACCAGATTTGTTGGACAACTAATCATAACTAGCCGATCGCGCAAGACGACGCACATATCGTTTTCATAGAGCACGTCAGTGCAGCGCCATACTAATAATAATGAGCGATTAATCACGCCACTAGTCGAGCAACAAATCCGTGAATTGTTGTCTCATTACGCACACATGCGTACAAAAACTTTCAAACGTTTTGAATTTTGGAGGTACGTTGGGTATCTTCCAGGGGAGGTACATATGGTGTAACATAATTAATAAGCAGTACCTCTACCTTAGTACTCTGTTTTGTAGGGACTATGGGGTTGTTTACCAGCTATCTCCTGAGGAGTTTAAGCATCATGGTTCAGTGAGAAAGTTGCCAGAATATGAATAGGTGGGTGGGTGGTCAATGGCCACCAGATAGGCGTTCGAGTTACATCTATAGCTATATGTAAGCGGCACGCCCTTTATACTTGGAAGCTTTTATTTAGGTATTAAGATCTGTTTACGTTTTTATTTTATATTTGAGTATAGTTTTCGATGTTTTATATTTTTGGTATAGTGGCGTGTGCTATCTGACATATTATGGCAAATAAATTAATGTTTTGTGTTGCTTAATGTAAATTATTTTGCATACTATTGCATAGAATCATGTATTTCCAACTGAACAGACAGTTATTCATTAAAGAAATTTGCTCGCCAGTCCAACTCTAGTTGTAGTAATTGAGCTATAGGTTTTCATTTGATCTTACGCTAATGTTCCTCATGTCTACTTCCAGTTACACAATGGTAAACAGCTGTCCAGAAGAGCGCAAAATGTTCCGCATAACTCCGATGCACTACGTGATCTACGACGAGGCGCACATGCTCAAGAACATGTCCACGCAGAGATACGACAACCTGCTCAAGATTAAGGTAAAAGACCTTTCATAAATAACTAGCTGCTTTAAACGTACTGCTTACGTCGGGCGGTCATATACCTGTTGAATACTGCTAACGGACAGCTGTCATTGCAAATCAGTGCAGTCTGTATCTACTGCATCATAATTATGGTCGCTCAATCTTCAGATATTCGTGCGATGGCATGAAAAAAGAGAAAATCGCATCTTGAATTGGTCGACTGAGTTTACGAAATAAGGGTTTTCATGAAAATTCACGCCACCAGTTGGCGCCACTTTGACCTGAGGTTTTCCATTTCGACAATGAATATAAAATGTCTTTTATGATGACATTCTCATTCGTTTCATTCATTTGTTCATCATTCGGTCACGACTAAAGAAAATGTAGGCGCTTTGACACTTTTGACAGGTGCCCGGATCTGACGCCTCCGTGCTGCCACCTAGTGAATGTCATTTCAGAAAACCCTAGTTGGTCCACAACCTTTGCCGTAACACGTTACAAAATCAACCTTACCTTGATAATGATAAAGATGTATTTCCCTACAGTCTAAGCACCGTTTGCTACTAACGGGCACGCCTCTTCAAAACAATCTACTGGAGCTGATGTCACTGCTATGCTTCGTTATGCCACATATGTTCTCCGGCAAAACCGAAGACCTCAAGAGCTTGTTTCAAAAGAATTCTGTAAGTCAACATGAATGTAACATCACAACTGTATTCTGCAGAGGGACAAGCAGACGTATACTAAACACTAACTTATATGTTGAAGTTCCATGTAAAAGGATGCGGGCTTATTGCCATTAACTGGGCGAATTTAATGCAGCCTCCAGTTCCAGGATATTTTTTTAATCAAATAATTGAATGAAACTGTTGATAAACATTATTTTCCGTCTTTCAAATGTTGCTGGAAACAATGCTGCGCAACTTTTGTTTACCACGAATATGACTGCGACATGTTGCTTGCAACATTCTACATTGCTAGCAACATGTTGGTTGCAACACAAAAGACCGTATCAAAAAAAAAAACTCAACTATGTTTTCCCATGATTAATTCCTGGGCTTTGCAAATTTACTCTAACATTTCTTCACCGATAATTACCACCAGAGCAGAAAGTAGTCGTGGCCCAGTGGTAACGCCTCGACTTACCGAGTAGTAGGTCGTGGGTTCGAACCCAGACAAGCGCTTTACTTTGTGTTCATTATTTCATCACCACTGCTCTCAAAACGGTGAAGGAAAACATCGTGAGGAAACCGGCATGTCCTAGGACTATAAATCCGAAGACATGTGACATTTACCAACCCGCACTAGGCCCGCGTGGTGGATTACGGCCCACTCCCTCTCAAAGAGAGGAGGTCTGTGTCCCAGCCCTCGATCCTCAATCGCTGATTCGTTTTTGCCTCCACCAATCGTTATTTCTCCTGACACTTTTTATTTTGTTTATAAGTTAGTAGTAGTTAGTTTTATTAGTATATATTTTAGATTTATCTATCCCCTATGTTGCACGTACCATGTTTTGTCTCTGCATCGCCCTAAGGTTGACTGGTAGAAAATGCCTCAGGCATTAAGTCCGCCTTTGTACAGTTTTTTTTTTTACTTGTGCATAAAGTTTTAATAAATAAACATTATAGGCTGATTATGTAATTACCACCTTCCAGAAATCAAAAACCACAAGGAGAGCGGAAAGTAGCAAGGATGACGACGAACTACCGTTCGAACAGAGTCAAATAACGCAAGCTAAGCGGATTATGAAGCCGTTCGTTCTTCGTCGGCTGAAGAGAGATGTACTACAGGACCTGCCCAAGAAGACCAACCACAGAGAGCTGTGCGCTATGTCGGAGAGACAGGGGTTGTTGTATAAGGATCTTATTGCGAGCTTCTCGGCTAAGGATGGTTCGGTTAGTAAGATTCTAATACTTGTTGTATGGAAACTAATTCTATTGTATATAGAAAAGTCCTTAAAACTAATTAGACCACAAAAATATTGCTGGGGAGTTACATACACCACATCCAGCTAAAAACTAGAAGCAGCAGCAGCAGCCAGCAGGCAGCAGCTATTTTTTAATTGCCTTTTGTTACTTTGACGTTCAAAACGTACAGTCGCCAACACACAAACTGTCAAATTTTCTCATTCGATTTTGAACTTAACCGTAAACATTTCAAGGTTTAAAATCATTTGGAGAAATTTTACAGTTTGGCATAGCTGGTATGCTGGCTGTACTTGATTTTCAGTCTAATTTGAACAAATTATTTTTAGTTATGTTTTTGATAGGCTAGCCTTCTATTTGAATGCAATCCATTAGTGAGTAAGGTCAGCTGTAATATGGCACATCAAGTTGTGGGAAAATTCAGATTTGTTGAATGTTGTTTCAGTCGAGCATATGTGTGCAACAATCTATTACAGTATTTTTATTTCACGAAGTGACGCGCGCTTTACTTGTGGCAACCAAGTTTATTTATATTTAACAAACAAGTATGTTAAATATAAATAAATAAATAACGTCGTCGTCGTAAATTCGAAGATACGTGACATCTACCAACCCGCGCTGGGCCCCTGGACCCTATAGATTAGCAGACGCACCAACATCTCACGTGGACCCTATAGATTAGCAGACGCACCAACATCTCACGTGGACCCTATAGATTAGCAGACGCACCTACATCTCACGTGGACCCTATAGATTAGCAGACGCACCTACATCTCACGTGGACCCTATAGATTAGCAGACGCACCAACATCTCACGTGGACCCTATAGATTAGCAGACGCACCTACATCTCACGTGGACCCTATAGATTAGCAGACGCACCAACATCTCACGTGGACAATATAGATTAGCAGACGCACCAACATCTCACGTGGACCCTATAGATTAGGAGACGCACCAACATCTCACGTGGACCATATAGATTAGCAGACGCACCAACATCTCACGTGGACCCTATAGATTAGCAGACGCACCAACATCTCACGTGGACAATATAGATTAGCAGACGCACCAACATCTCACGTGGACCCTATAGATTAGCAGACGCACCAACATCTCACGTGGACAATATAGATTAGCAGACGCACCAACATCTCACGTGGACCCTATAGATTAGGAGACGCACCAACATCTCACGTGGACCATATAGATTAGCAGACGCACCAACATCTCACGTGGACCCTATAGATTAGGAGACGCACCAACATCTCACGTGGACCATATAGATTAGCAGACGCACCAACATCTCACGTGGACCCTATAGATTAGCAGACGCACCAACATCTCACGTGGACCCTATAGATTAGCAGACGCACCAACATCTCACGTGGACCCTATAGATTAGCAGACGCACCAACATCTCACGTGGACCCTATAGATTAGCAGACGCACCAACATCTCACGTGGACCCTATAGATTAGCAGACGCACCAACATCTCACGTGGACCCTATAGATTAGCAGACGCACCAACATCTCACGTGGACCCTATAGATTAGCAGACGCACCAACATCTCACGTGGACCCTATAGATTAGGAGACGCACCAACATCTCACGTGGACCCTATAGATTAGCAGACGCACCAACATCTCACGTGGACCCTATAGATTAGCAGACGCATCAACATCTCACGACATGATTGAAATCTTAGAGAAGAATAATTACAAAAAGTCATCATCATCATCATCATCATTTCAGCCGAAAGACGTCCACTGCTGGACATAGGCCTCCCCCAAAGGGATTGCCATAATCGCCACGCTTGGCAGGCGGGTTGCGACCGCAGTATGGTGTTAAACTGCATAGAGAACGCTGCTGCCCATTCTCTAGTAAGTCCCTTAGTCGCCTTTTCCGACACTCACGGGAAGAAATAGGGTGGTGCTATTCTTTACGTCCGGCACCACACGGACACAAAAAGTCTAGTTTTACTCTAATCTTTATCATTCTCGTTCCAGATCCGCGCCACGACAGAACAGAGCGGTATGGCGATGATGATGGACATGCGCAAGCTGTCCAACCACCCGCTACTCCTGCGCTACCACTACCAAGACCAGCAGGTGCGCAAGATAGCCGCCCGGTTGGCGAGGGACCCCGGGTACAAGGAGAACAACGAGCAGTACGCCTGGGAGGACCTCATGTGCATGTCTGATTTCCAGATACATCAGCTTACTTTGACCCATAATGTGAGTAGGAATTTACTACAAAACACCGTCCGGGTTTTATTAATAACACACTTTGACTATTTATCGTTAAAGCAGTTTTAAGTGGTAATGTAACAGTCATTTAGGGAGGTATGACAAAATTCTGACAAAAAAAAAAAGCAATGCTACAAAGAATCTCATATAATAAAAAGAAAAGGTAAAAAAACACTTCCTCACTCCTTAAACATCAGTATTACATAATACAGTTCCTTGCTCTTGATTCATGTTTATTATTATATATATATATATATTTATATAGATAAGTGTATGCTTTATGTATGTATTTATTGTATATGTAAATGTTACACCACTGACTACCTGCAGTATTGTCTCTCCTTCTCTCCCTATAATCCATCCAAAGGTTGTCTGTAAAAGACCGCTTTCAGCGGCGCCCATTGTGTCACCCTATGTAAAATTTCAACATTTATCCCTGTATTTTTTATGGTATACATAATAAAGAGTATTCTATAATATCATGTATCTCATAGTACGTAAGTCAATCTAGCTAGGGAGACAAGCTATACTTTCCGATTTGCTGTCTCATCTCTAGGATCTTCGACCTTTGAAAGACAGCCAGCCTACTGCCACTTCTAAACTCTGAAAGCTCTGTCTGTTACATCAGCTTTCGGAAAAGCGGATGCTTTGGCGCAACTTAGGAGGTTGACTTATAATCCGCGTCCATTTCTATAAAAAAAAATATTCAACTAAAATCTACAACGCCACATGCGAACTATGCATCAAAGACCTGACGTCACACAAATCCTGCATCGCGCAAGCAGAGTTTACCGCGCGACTGGCATATATACAACGTCCCGACACCAACCGTCGAGCAGTAGTCCACCAGACACAACACCCGTTTTGTCAAAGGATCCTCCCTTTTCTATGGAGGATGAGTGAACTATACCTCATACCTCTATAAACTAATCAACACAAAGTTTTATATTTTATAAAATTTTATTTATAATTAGTGAAGTCAAAAGTGAAGTCTCTTGCAGCGTGTAATAGGATTAATTATATGATATTTACTTATTTAATTTTAAATATATTGTAATTGTTAGTATATTTTTCTTCTTTCCAGAGTATCCGCTCCTTTGGCGTCCCAGAACACCTGATCCTGGACTCTGGGAAGTTCCAGAAGCTGGACGAGATGCTCCCGAGGCTGAAGGCCGATGGACACCGAGTGCTGGTTTTCAGCCAGTTCACCATGATGCTGGACATCCTGGAGCCCTACCTCACCATCCGACGCTACCGGTATCTCAGACTCGACGGCAGCACCAATGTAACTGACCGGTATGAAGTTTTACCTGTTCCTCGTTAAGTAACAATGGGAGATACACCTGGTATCTCAGGCTGGACGGCAGCGGTATGCTGGTTAAGGTGGCAACCGAGATAATTAAATTCGCATTGTTAGTAAAAACCAATTAGTTTTTTAACAAATCAAATTCGCTAGTATGATGTTTCAATTCGTTAGTACTTTACATTATATACAGTAGGCCGCACGTCAGCAGCGGTAACAAACACATTTTTAGCATTTCATTTACATGAACTGACTGCCATTTAGATAGATAGATAAAATATTTATTCCATGCACACAAAATACATAGCACAACACACAATAATGAATATATAACAAATTACAGGAATATACAGGGTGGATTTTTGAGATGGGGCAGTAAGGGCAAGTACCTTAACCGTTGTCGCTACAAGAAAATGGTTTTAGGAGACTGTCTAACTTTTTGGAAAAAGTTTTTTTCATTTGCTGAGTTTTCTAGTACTCAAACCTCAGTTGGTCCGATGAGTTTTTGATCCTTGTAAGAAACAGGATTGATTTGAACCAAAAAAAGTTTTTGTGAAAACTCTTGCTCTTGCTGACTGTACATTTCATTCAAAATCTGTGAATACAGATCTGAATGTCTCAAAATTGTAAAGACTGTGTCCTAAAGCCGTTTTTCTGTAGCTACAACAGTTAAAGTACCTGCCCTTACTGTCCCGTCTCTAAATCCACCCTGTATATAAAAACAAGGTGCCAAACATACTTATAGAAATAGAGTAACACTATGACATACTTTAAATCAATTAACGAATATACAAGGTGCGGTGTGCGTCTCAAGGTTGCACCAAATGGGAGTCCAGCTCAGCATGTGTCAGGAAAATATACCGAGGCTGATATAACTTCGCATTTAATTTGCAACTACTGGGATTTTAACACTACAGCTAATCTATGAGATAATTTATGAATATTTATAAATGAAGTTATATAATAAAATAATAAAAATCATTTATTTTGTACGAAACAGAAACAGAAGGTAGTACAAGGTATTGTCTTAAGAGTAAGTTGTACAACAGTGATAAAAGTTCAATGTCGAACTTCTGACTCCTAAACTAGGCAATAAGCATGGGTATTCTTCTATAACACACACAAATCAACACAAATTCCGTAAAAAGGCGCGGGTGACCTTCTGGCTAACTTTTCGTGAACACCTCGAATTGTGTGTCAATATGATTGGCTGTTTTGATCAACCAATTGAAACTTATTTGGATTTACCAGCAGATTTACTGATCAGAGACACTCGAAGACCCCACCTTCGAGTTTGTTGGGTGATTTTTCAGCATGTTTCTGCATTTTTTTTTTGTTTTGTTTTTGCCCGTATAATTAACTGTATTCACATGTTCCAGACAAGACCTAATAGACCAGTACAACAATTCGGACATCTTCGTGTTCCTGTTGTCCACGAAGGCCGGCGGGCTCGGCATCAACCTCACGGCCGCCGACACCGTCATCATTCACGACATCGACTTCAACCCCTACAACGACAAGCAGGCCGAGGACAGGTGAGACATAATGTAACATTACGGCTATACCCCCGAAGGGCTAGGCAGAAGTGTAGACCCACATTCCACCAGTTTTGTTAAAATTCTATGTAATAGGGAGCAAGCTACTTGCCACTGCATAAGTCGAGACCCTGTCGGGATGCTCCTAACCATTTACTAACAGAAAACCCAGTCTTGCCGACCCAGGGGATGTTACCACGCATTAGTTAGACGATAAAAGCTACATTCAGATGAGGTCAAGTCTACGCTCAAAGTAATCCTAATAAAGACTAACCGGATGTTCTAATGGTGCGGGTACATTGTTGCGATAACGCAAACTACACTTCGCGTGCTCTCTGTTTTACAGCGACACGTCGAGCGGTGTACGACAGAGAGCGCGTGAAGTGTAGTTCGCGTTATTACAATAATGTGGCCGTACGGCTACATTGTCGCGATACCGCGAACTACACTTTCGCTCACCACTCGACGTCTCGCTATACAACAGAGAGTGCGCGAATGTAGCATTACGATAACGCCTTAGCCACTCTGTTAGGAATCGCTACTGTACCATCATAAAGTTACTACATAAATAAGAACCATTTCTAAATGTGTTCTAATTTCACTGCAGATGTCACCGGATGGGTCAGACACGTCCGGTAACAATATACCGGTTGTTGAGCTGTGGTACCATCGAGGAGGGAATCTACCAGGTCGCGCAGGAAAAGCTCAACCTAGAGAAACATGTCACTGGAGTTGATGGTATGTACCCTGAAAGTAATATAAAACTAATGCCGCCTTGACACAATCTAAGTACGTGTGGCGGCATTTACATCGCCACATGCGAACTACGCATCACACTGACGTCACGCAAAATCCTGCATCGCGCAAGCAGAGTTTACCGCGCGACTGGCATATATACAACGTCCCGACATCAACCGTCGGGCAGGAGCCTCCCTTTTCTATGGAGGATGAGTGAACTTTACACCCTGTTCCTCATGCCTCTATATATGCTTGTATAAAGTACTAAAAGCAGCTTTTGAAAGCTTAAACGCGTTCCTAGTCCACTTTGATTGGACGCCGTCATCCAAGTGCGCTTTGATCAGTGTTGCCACAATCAAAAAAACACAATTTTTTCATCCCACTGTCAAAAAAAAACAAAATGGAAATATATACAGGCTGATTCAAGTGTGCATGGATGGCTAAACCTGAACCTAGTAGAAACTAGATTTCGCCCGCGTGGAGGTCGGAAATAATCCCACGGGACCGTAATCCCGGGTTAAAAAGTCCATTGTCCCTATGTGCTAAATTCCATTCAATACTGAATAGGCGTGAGAAGGTAACACACACAATAGTACATTATTCACCGAGGGGAGAAAGTGACCGATTACTCATGAGGGTGTAGTTTGAGGCTCGAGACTCAGCCGAGGGCCTTAATTACACACAAGTTAGGAATCGCACTTTCTTCCGGTTTTTCTTTCTTCAGTTCGCCCTAAATTAAAAAAAAAAACAGCACGTTAACAATGGTTTTCATACACTTTCTGACCCGCACATTTGTACAACATTACTGACGTTCATTCCTCTTTTTTTCTTTTAAAGTAATAATGTACTTTCCTAGCAGGTATAGTATAAAGTAACATTCGTATTTATGTATAATTTATAGTTTGGATACTATATATGGCGTAAAATACTCAAAAGAGTCATGGGGCCGAATTTGATAAAAATAACATCGCATGTTTCGATTATTGCAATTTAAACCGTATATCTAAAGCTAAACCATAATTCTTAATATTAAATTGTGTTTTATCCTACAGAAAACGACAAAACAGAAAATAAGAACGTGGTGCGGTTATTATCAGCCGCCCTCGGCCTGACCTCGCCGGGCAAATGATTACTCAACAATAATGTCATCGTCCCAGACCAGACACTGACCAATCATGGCAAACAATAGTGATACCACCCCACATTTGTGCAAACATTGGCGGCAAATGTTCCTGGAATATGTGGAAGTGCGTGCTGTGAATATTTCCTGTAGTGTATATTTATAACAAGTGATTGGTGAATTTCATAAGTGATTTATTCAAGCTTTCTTAGATTTAAACATATTAAGGTCTGGTGCAGACCTAGCGCAGAGCAAATTTCACTGACAAACGAATATCAACCTTGTAAGTGTAGAAATAAAGTTGAAAATTATATCAAACCAGACGATTAAGGTTATTTACTTTCGACTTTATTTTAAAAGCCGCAATGTAGATAGTTGTTTGGCAAGAATAATAGCGCTACACTGGTCTGCGCCGGTCGATAGACAACATTTTTTATCTTATTCATTTGGCAAACTGCTGATTACTCAAATGCTGCTTTTAAGTCGACGTTTGTTGTCTCTGTCACTTAAAGGTATATTGTAGCGACAAACTACTTTTAAGAATGTCTTAAAGTAATCGTCATTAGAGTATTCGGAGGAAAGTGTTAATATAAAAAAACCGGTGTGATTTTGTTGTTGCATTGCCATCCACTGCCTTATAAATATGTCAATAAAGTTATATTTAATGTTAAACAATGTAACTATGGACGCTAGCTCTGTAGATTCAGCTCTAAACGACTCTGCGCTCGCCAGATTATAATAATATGCTTATATTCAGACATAGGCTAGTTTCGCTGCCGATATGGCTTGCGAAAACGAGTTCTTACATATACCTGGCCATCCTTGGCTTCGGCAGAAAATATTGCTTACAACCGATTATTTGAAAGCTGATATTTTGAAAATACTGATATTACTCTTGCCGTTAAAAATACACGTATTTTAATGTGACGTTACGTCGCGTCGTGGGTATGCTCCGTTTTCATTGACAATGAAACTTCACGAGTGTAGAGTCGGCAATATATATTTAACTTATAAATACTTAAAAAAATATTATTCAACATATTATATTATTGATGAATAGCTGGACTGTAGCAGAAATTAATCTTTGCAATTTTATTTCTCTTTTGTCTGTGCAATGACCATTACGTGAAACTAAAATGTGCGTATCGAAGAGAAATATTTTATTTATTGACACTTTTTGAAGCTCTGAAAATATGGTGGTCTCACTTCCAAAAAGGCCAGGACCGCGCCTGTGTGAGCAAAACAGCAACAATTCAAGAGCGACAATGACCCAATTTTCTTTTTGATGCGTACACTTTAGTATATAGTAAATATTATATAATTTATGTATGTAAACCAAGATATATTTTAATGTCTCCAATTATTTATTGTAGTAATATTTTGAAAGTAACATTTACACAAAAATTACTCTGAGATTGCTTTGTGAAATGTATTGATATATTATCTATACTTTTGGCAATGAACGAAACGCACTAGATGTTCACTTTGTAAACTTGTCTAAATGTGAGAGAGTGAAATAAACTGTATGTGTGACTTTAAAGATGAACGTATTATTTATTTGTACGATGTCGCCCTCCGTGTATAATGCAGTATTTAAACATAAATGCCTCAAATCGTTTATATTGAGATGCTGACAAAATGGCTGGACCTACTGGAATTTCCGTACTATTTTATTAGTTGACAAGATATTAGAGATTTAGAAGAATTATTAAGAGATATTAGAAGAGACAAGAAGAGAGACGGGCAGAAAATACAAATTATGTAAAAGAAACCCTGAAAGAAGTTCTTGAAAGATGTATGATAAACAAAATAACCAGAAACTCATACAAACGAAGCAAGTTAATAGAAAGCTTGTAAAAAAACGAAGCAAAGTTGCCAAAAATGTCAACCTTAGCCACGTTAAAATAAAGTCTTTTTAATAATTAAATAAATCTCATCTGCGAAAGTAAATATGTGGTTGTTTCGTTTATTATCGACTTTATTTCAACTACTGCAAGATTGACATGGAGAGTGAAACATATTAAATAAGAGTGTTTTGGCCCGAAATATGAAGTGACTATCTGGGCTTAAAGGTCTGAAATCATTTAATAAAATACCAGGTTATTTAATTGTCATAATCTGACTTATAGCCAAATATTTGGAACCTGGTAAGGCACATTGCTTGCAGAACAAATGGCCGATGGGGCCTAAAGGTTCTGGAGTGGCGACCGCATACCGGAAGACGAAGCGTTGGAAGGCCTCCTACAAGGTGGACCGATGACCTTGTGAAGGCCGCAGGAATCCGCTGAATGCAGAACCGGTCGAAGTGGCGGTGCTTGGGGGAGGCCTATGTCCAGCAGAGGACGTCTTTCGGCTGAAATAATGATGGTGAAGGTTTTATGCAGTTTAGCATTATGTACATACAAAACATCCAGTTTTTCCACAGACCTAGGGAAGACAAACAAGTGGATCTTGTTGGGACTCGAGTTATTAGTAATTAATACACTTCCATGTCAGTACAACAATATAAACGATTATATAATATTATCGAAGCTCCCACAGACTAGCACGTAAATATAATTTACTGATTACAATGTTACTGCTTTGTACTACTGAGATATTCTGGATATTTAACGTAAGCTCTACAAATAATACAACGTAATTAAAACATAACTTGTAAAGCTGGTTCTAATGTATGTGTATCATTATTTTTTGGGAATTCTTGGAAACATTGTATTGAATAGTGGATTGTTAAAAATGGAGCTTTCTAGACTGGTATTTTTTTATTATAATTCAAAATCATCTAATATATTTTTATTTTACAGTTCATAAAAATGTTTCTTATGTTTCTTCTCACCAACAAAACTGATACACAAACATTGGAAGCAAACTAAAAATTATAAAAAGTATACGCGAATTATTAATGTACCTATTAGATAAATTAATAAATGGATTAGTGTTATATCTCGTAATTATTAAGAACTTTGTAAGATAAAATACATTATAATTGGTAAGCTTAGCACTTATATTAAAATTGAACTTAAAGTGTGACAACTTTTGTACTTCATTTAAGTTTATTGAATGATAATAATTCTTTATTGTACAGACGCCAACACATCAAGCTACTGCAATCTGTCAAATTTCTTTAATAGATTTTCAACTTTATCGCTACAGCTTAAGGTTCAAGGTTGATTGAGAAAATTTGACAGTTTCGGGTAGCTTAACCTGCTGGCGTCTGTACATAGACTAAGGCTTGGTTCAGATAATTAGCTTTAGATGCGGGTCTACAAAGGCTCATCGGGTGGTTCCGCATGTCGATACGCGGGTTATTTTGCATGATTGTTTCGCTCATAAAGCATGTGCTGACCCCATCATAAAAAAAAAGAATCTCGCAGCAAGCACTTCTCACCTGAACCTAGCCCTTGATAACTAAGTCTGACTACACCTGTATAATATGTCTATAATTAATAGACTAGCTTATGCCGCGGCTTTATTTGTTTTAATTTTATATAGTGCACCAAAAAATTTAAATTGCGTTTAGTTTTCCAAAATGTAGCATCTTTATGTTGATTGGCTTAGCCTGCTAGGCTGCACCTGACGTTTTGTCGGTCCTGCGAATATACAAAATTTACATAGAACACAATCTATGAAAAAAAAATGGTCACAATTTTCTTTTTGCAATGATTTTGATAGTTTTTTTTATATTTCTGACTTAAATTCAGCATGTCTGACTTATTACACAGCCAATACTTGAGTTTTCTAAGGCCAAAGTATGCTTTTGTACTCTATTGGGTTTAAAACAATTAGTTAAGTAATGTTTTATTTTTTCGTCACTTCGTTACAAAGCACCAAAAGCACCAAAAAAGTTGGCATTTGAAATTAATTCTTATTGCTATGAGGATAAGTCTTAAGTTTCTTAGACACTACCATGCATGAATGACAAAAAAAAACATGATTCAATTCAATAGATGTAAATTATCTAATTTACATCTATTGCCTAATCAACTATCTACTTTAGTATTATGTATTCTAGGTTGATTTTTGATTGACTATTTGTAATAAAAAGTTCCTAACAACATTCAGTTGCAATGAATTTTGAACTTTGTCATGTCTGACGTTGAATCTGTATTCCCAAAACACGAGAATTATCTTTGATTCTGAATTTAATGCAGTTTTGAATTAATTCGTTATTTATTCACTTTTTAGATCAATTTTTCTGTTTAAGTAGTAAGTTTTTAGTTTAATAATAGGGTAGCACATTCCTCAGTAAATAATTATATTAGTTGATATAATTTTTATTTTTTTATTTCGTTACCTTTTGCATGCAAGTTTTGCTCGTATTATGAACAACTCCTATTCCCTTAGCATCCTCTGTTCTATGCTCAATAATAGAAATTTAATACATTAATTTATTATTTTATAAAGTTCGGAGTTTGGCTGGGTTAAATTTCGCAACAGGCTCGCAATCTGTTACATAACTGGCGAAATGTGGGTTGGATACATAAAACTTGCAGCTAATTTTACACAAAACTAGATAATTATAATTTATTTAGCTGATAGTTTTCATACATTCTTTACGCAAGAGCTGTAGATTAATTTTCTTCTTTAGGAGTTAAGTCAGCTTTATCTAAGCCATCATTTTGCTAGTAATTATACGGTGTAAGATTAAACAAACTGGAAATAACCTCACCATGAAAAACTTGACACACTTCACCTAAGTTTCATGGTGAGATTTTTCAGAATAGATTGGCTGTACTTTTTTAAAAATTTAGTAAAGATTAGGAATCCTTCCTTTTTCGGTCCGGTTAGACTCACTAACATAGTAACCGACCGTAAATATGTCACAACGACTTTTAAGAAAAGTTCGGCTCTGTAGAGCGTCGTCTTTGTCACTCATACAGTATTTTTATCTCACGAAGCAGCGTGCGCTTTACTTATGGTTACCAAGTGTACAAATACGCTGTTAAGACGCTGACAACAGCTCAACCGCGGTCACTGTCAGACTGTATACAAAATAAAGAGAAGCGCGATGACACAACGCTTGTAACTTATTGCAAAATATGAAGCAAATTATCTATTTACTCAAAAATGAGTTGAGAAATCGAAAATAAAAAACAACAGCGTAAATTCTGCGCTTACACACATTCACAGCGTAAATAAAGCGTCGTTTCGAGAGATAAAATACTGTACTTGAGTGACAGTCTCTCTCTAAAGTTCCATATTTAATTATTCACGCAAAGGGACTCAGTTTATTTAATTTTACAATTGAGTTTTAACGTTTTGCACAAGTATTGTACTCGTACACCAAAAACTCAGTTATATGTACTTTTGAAAATGTTGTACAGGTCTTACTTCTAAAACATGCAGTTAAATTTATCTGTAGCGTGAATTGTGTAGGTAATGTAAAATGTAATATTTATGAATAGTTGCTCATCCTCCTCCTTGTTAGGTAAAAAATAACTTCTAGACGTTCTTTCAAATGAAGAATAATCAAAGACTCCGTTCTGTTTTCTCTAAAAACTATCCCAGCGAGTTTTATGTTCTAAAAAAACATAATTGGGACCCGAAGTCACGCTAAATCTGATATCAGACGCTCCACTTCGAGAGGAAGATGCCGAATATAAGTTTTTTTTTTTTACATAAAGTGACGCCTCTGATATCTGCATAAATGCCTTCTAATCAGGGCTTAAACCGGTTAATTTTTAATTACGAAGATACAAATAATTGTTGATACAACTGATATTAGCTTCAAAGATTGTTTCTTCACATTAAGTTCAGCATTGATATTGTAACAAAATATTAAATAAATTAACGAAATATGTTTGAAAACCTTTGTAATAACGGTTAAGGTTACATAGAAAATTAACCGGTTTCCGAGCCCTGCTTCTAAATGCTAAACATCTTCGTTTGTTTATCAGTCCTTGAAGGACCTCACCAAAGACTGCCAGTAATAACAGTGACCAGTGTATACCCTTCTAGCCCTCCCCCTACCCACATTGTACTAACATCCGGGCTATAAATACCTTTTGTTAATCTTCTCATTTGGTTCATCCTTTCCACAATGTTTCTACTAAACGATCGGAACAAACTATACTCCATTTGAAATAAGATTATTAAATAAACCTTTTTTACAGTCCGTTCAACCGATGATAACTTCTATTCAAGGATGGCATTAAAAACAAAAATGTGGTTACAATACCAACTGTTTATTACAGCTGCCTTTTTTCATGCCACCAACGCAATAGAAGTCAAATCGGTTGAACGGACTCTTAAAAAAGGTTTATTTAAATGTCTAATCTTATTTAAAATGGAATATACATTTGACTCACTCTTTCTGAAAAACTGCATTAGAACTATGAAAATAATATAATCATGAACTGTAAAAAAACACTTCACATTACTTATTTCAGATCTCATTAGTGTAAATGATTCTGAGTAGATTGTATAGAATTGTAAATGGTCAGAATTCAATGGGGTGAGCGAGTCTGTAAGGTTGCTGATGTATCCCATATATTTATTTTCTTATGGTAAATGAGATAACACATGTTGAGTGAGTAACTGGTGTTTTATTGTAGGTTAAGCATTGTTTACATTCAGTAAGAGTTTCTTACCCACGAAGAACTAAGGTCTCACTTGCGGTGTCATAATTCGTTGATCAAAACGAACATGCCGTCCAAATATATATACAATGTGTTCGCGAATAATCGCGAAATTTGGGTATTATTAATAAAATAGCGCTAGGAAAAACCCCGCCTGCAGTTTCCAAACCCTTATTTTACGACCAATATGAAAGCGCTCGGTGTTTGTGTAATTCTCTTTGTGCGACCCATTAAAAGGTAGGTAGCGAGTTTAGCCAGATGTTAGGGACTCTGCGACGCTCCGGAAGTTTGGCTCATGTATTGTATTTGCTATAGGGCCGAGGGTCGTAGTTAAAATTCATTGGTTTATTAGTTTCTATGTTTTGTTATTGGCAGTGTTAAACGAAGATTATTGTCTGCTTCACATAAATGTACTTACATGCCCCCCAGCGACGCCCTAAGCCGAGGCTCGTACCCCACAGGGGGTGCCCTTAGCGTGCAGTCGCTTGTACTATTATTGATCGAAGCTTAGTAATTTATGAAGTTCGCCCTGGCTGGAGTCTTTAAGCTAGCTTAAGGCAGCCACAGGATAGTCCGGTTAAGTAGTGACGACCTCTCAAGGCCAGCTACGAGATACCATTCATAAAAAAGGCAGTTTAGCTCTAGCTCTGCTAAAGTAAATAGCAAAGTAAGGAAGCACTCTCTTGGAACAACATATTCTTCTGTTTCATTCATCAACCAGCATCCGACCAGATCCATAAGGGTCAGGGAAGGGGCCCACACAATGCAACATGAAATGTAACACAACAACTAGGCGAATTTGTTTCAACGTGTGTTACATTTTATGTTGCATTGCATTTATTTGAACGGGTTGCTCGTTTCAACGCTACATTTCGCATATCGACAGCGAAACGACACGAAATTCTTCCCCATGGATGTTAGAAGGTAATGCCAAAGACACAATGGTTTAGCTAAAAAGTATTTTTGATATAAGCAGTTGCAATTTTGCGAAAAATTACACCTTTATCACTTCATCGTCAATAAGCATCGTCGTCTTATGGATACAGGGCGAGACCGTGAAGACTCGAGGCTATTTTATTTATTATTGTGAGCAGCAAGACTTAACCTACTTATAAGGAACTCGCAAGTTATTCAATTACTGATTGTGTGACGCATGCTTTATAGCACAATATTGACGAAAATTAGTAGGTAGGTATAAGTACGAATACCCTCTTCGCTGGAACGAAATTTCACGAACACTAGAATTTAATTTAAGTTCACTAGGAAAAAAACTGCGCAAAATATTCACAGCTTTTTGTATCATTCATTAAAGAAAGTTACAAAACATGTAATATTAAAAATAATGTAATCTTCGCTCACAACTTGAATACATCTATAGAAACCCGCGCAAGTCGCAAATGTTTCAGCAATTTGGCGGCAGCCTTTCACTTCGCGACATTGTCGGTAACATGGTGGGTAGTGTTGACGGTCGACGTTATCCGACGATCGTACACAAACACACTGCAACATAAGCGCATCCTGCGCATCTCACATTACGCTTTGTTACTTTCAAGCTTGGCAGAGTTGCAGACCGAAAAAAAAAGAAGTAGTTAGTAATTTTTACGGATCGAAGTAGCCGTCATACGTTTTGAGCACTCTTGTATCGATTGTTGAGGAATCACGATGCAAGCAGTATTTCTCCAGTTCCAACTAATCCAGATTTAATAGAAAAGTTTATAGCATTGTGTTTTTAGATAATGTTGCAGAATAAATCTTTACATGATATTTAATACTACCGGCAATACAAAGCTGCGGGGTAGTTTCGTTACACACTATCAGTAGCAAGAATGGGTTTCATTTTGACAGTTCAACAACATTCATTGCGTTATTTACCTACGTTGTTGAGCAGATAATTTTTTCGAGCATAAATGAAGCAATGGATTAGCAAGATAGTGTGTTACGCAAATTGGGGTCCATTTATCAAAGCAACGGCCGATGTAGAGCAGCCAAACATCGATTCAACATTTCAATGGTTGAATAGTTCGCGAATCGTGCACAGCTCGTTTTCCAACTGCACACACTCGCGACTTCGTGCCACATTCTTACTTTGTAAATAACAACACAGATGCGAACTTGTATCAATGTAGTCTACGAGAGTGTGTCGGATGGGGCAGTAGTGTGGCTTCCCTACGAACACTAATAAGATGGTCAAGAAGGGCTATGACGTAGCGCGTGCGTCGATTCGCTGCTGACAAACGCGACACAGTGTGCGTTCTGTGTCGTGACACACACGCACACTGTGCGGTAACGCGAGCGCGCTCGCGGCGGCCAGTCGGCACACCGCCCGGGCGGGCGCCACACGACCGGGATCTGCGCAAGCGACGAGCGGCGACGCGAACCAAAATAATATCAGTGAAATAAACACGTATCCGCCAAACGCTGTAAGATGCGAGCGCAAGATTCTGGTGAGTACTTCCACACCCTACCCCGCCAACAATCCACAGTGACAAACTGAACGAATCTAGTTATAAACAGTTAAGCATTTCCTACGTCTATATTTAGTTGCGCCTTATTTTGGGACGCTGCATTGACGAGGGAGTTTCACACTGCGCTTTACGCGGTTTCCTCCGTCTGTTTCCCGCGTGAAAATTAACCTTATGAACATAGTGTCAACAAATTGACCCGCGTTAACCCGTGAGTGTGAGTATTTAGTGCTCATGTTCAGTACCAAAAACGAATAGTGAAATCCGTCGACTAAAATTAATCGAATAAGTGAAATGAAAGTGGCGACTGCACATGCTTCAGGGGCGGCTGAAGCGAAAACATCGTTTCCAGTCGGCTAATTAGTTTGGAGCATGATAAAAAATAGATTTTCTTGTCTGTGCTTGTGTTCTCAATAGGCCGCAGACTGCGCTCTGGCCTAAATACCGGCACACACCTACTAAAGTACGTAAGATCAATGTTTCCTAGCTTGGAGGCGTCAATGAGTGGATCACTTTACCTGTGGCGTATTTGTAAACAACATCAATATAATTGCATAAAGGTATTACGACGTGTTTTTGAATTAACAATAAGTCCGTTTTTCGGACACCCTTGAACTCGACAAGATAAATCTGCATACACATAAACTATACGACTAAGAGCGGAGGCGTCATTGTGGTTTGTCAGAAAGCAAAAAATAGGAATTGCCTAAGTTACCTAAGTACTATTAAATAGGAATTGCCTAAGTTACCTAAGTACTATTAAATAGGAATTGCCTAAGTTACCTAAGTACTATTAAATCATACTTAGCTCGAATTTAATGAATACGCTACCTACTTATTACCTTGCAGGTATGTACCTATTTGGTTTATGAAAATCAGTTTCGACCCTCGGCGATGAGATGTTTTTAGGGTTCCGTTAGTGAACAAGGAACCCATAAAGTTTCGCCATGTCCGTCTGTCCGTCTGTCCCCGGCTTAGCTCGGAGACGCTTAGTCCTAGAAAGCTGTAAGTTGGCATGGGTGTACATATTAATCACGCCGAAAAAGTCTTAAAATAAAAACATGAAAAACATTTTTTTTTTTGAGTAGGTACTGCCTTTACACGTAAACGGGGATGATATTTTTTTTTCTCATCAAATACATGGTGTGGTGTAATGTTGGATAGGCCGTTTAAAAATATTGTGGGTCTGTGAAAAGCATTTTTCAATTCTGAGATCCGTTTGCGTAATAGTGCTATTTTTTGTTAGAGTCTAGTGTCCTCTGCCAGCTAAATGGTTGTTTTTAGATATGTGCAAAAATTAATGGCAGTAGTATAAATAACGAAATTAAAAGGAGAACTATTACAGCTAAGTAGGCTTTACAAGTTAACGAGTAATAGTCGACCAACTTGCATTTGCAGTTGGAGAATGGACCGCGACGTATATCGATGTATGTTTGTTTTTGGGATAAATTCATCCCAACTACGAAACCCTTCATTGCGCGTGGTCCGACACGCACTTGGCTGGTTTTTCTTTTATGTAATCGACAATTACGATTTAAAGAACTGAAACTCTGAAGGCAAAGGTATTTTCGCATAAACCTTTCCCATAACGCGCAATCGTCACGCGATCAAAACAACAGCAATACAATAAACGTTCCGCTCATATTTCTGGTCAATAATAATGCAATATTTCAAATTCGTAGTTACAGTTAATTAACAGCTAAAAATCGACTTTAGTGGTGCGCCCGCGTTTGAGCACCGGCATTTGGTAATAAAAAATATAGCGAATGGACTCAGACGATTGATTCAGGTCGTTTACCCCTGAAACTGAGACCGACCGACGCAGTTACGGTAATCGTTCGCTTTTATAAAGTTACAATGCATTTTAACATTATTCAGACTTGATAAGACGAAGACTAAAGTGAAAATAAAACCGCGCGGCCTGTACTCGGATACAACAGAAAGTTTCCGGCTAAAATCTTAAATGAAAGATCTCGTAAGTAGTAAATGTATCGAGAGACATGACTGCTTAATTAATGCAGCTCGGTAAGCTGGCAGTAATCGCAATGCCAATGCTTTTATCACAGTTAGCGAACTAGTCCACACAGACACCATTTTCTAGTAAAATTATGCTTGGAAAGTCAACCGCAGTGAGCACAATGAAAATGAACAAAAAATTTAGGAAGTCGCAATTGAAGGTCTGTGATCTAATCTAAATGCTCTCCGTCCACGATAGAGCTCGGAAATACGAAATAAGCACGTAGGTACCTACCTATTCCTTATGACCTAGCTACTAATGTAGCGATTGAAGAACTAATGTAGCACTGATAAATTTAATGTTATGTAAGATACCACGTGTTCCTAGTTCACACAGTTAGGGTTGCCAGATGGTCCGGATTAGACTGGATTGTCCCGACATCTCATATTATGTCCCGAGTGGAAATTAGAAAGTGAATGTAGAAAGAAGATACTGGGAATTTGTGTCGAAAAGTCTACATATTTTGGTAACAGTGAAGAGATCGATGGATGTAAACACGAAGGGGTTTCAGAAGCTTACCTGTACTTTGTGCACTAATTTCATTTCATGATAGAAGAATGAACTTGCATGAACATGTTTATGGTAATTCTGAGGCATCTACGTGCTCAGCAGTACTAATAGATCTACATACTTATGTGTTTCGTGTGATGCCAGACGTAAAGAATAGCACCACCCTATTTCTTCCCGCGGGTGTCGTAAAAGGCGACTAAGGGACTAGAGAATGGGCAGCAGCGTTCGCTATGCATTTTAACACCGTACTGCGATCCTCAACCCGCCTGCTAAGCATGGCGATTATGGCAACCCCTTAAATGTTTGGGGAGGCCTATGTCCAGCAGTGGACGTTGACGTTTCGGCTGAAATTATGATTTATGTAATTACGTATGTAGGTAGATCAGTATCACTGATGCAAGCCTGCCTGTTCAAGGCTCACAATAATAATTGTGTATCGAATTAGTGCTATCAGTATCGAGAGTCCATACCAAAAACTCGCTTCATTGTGCAAGCACCATAACTAGACAGTTTTTTTTTTTTTTTGCTTGGAAATTATCAAATAACTTCTCCCGCTCTGGGCGGAGCGGGAGGTTCTTGGTTCTCACGCTCTGGGCGCTCTGAGCGTGTCAGACTTTTACTGACTACAACCCACCCGTGTTCCTTCAGTTGCCGATGTGCCAGGGCCACCATCCCTTTCGTACAAACTCTCAACCCTGGCAGGTATTGGCCCTAACGGACCCCGTCAGTTCGTGCTGACGTATCTTTGAGGCGAACACAACGCGCCGTCGACCCGGGCCTGATCCATATCGGATGGCGAGCTACCCATCGCAAACCGTCCGCAAGCCCGCGCCTACGGTGGCCGGGAATCGGCCTGCGACGCCCGGGGCGTCTCCCTCGGAGACTAGGGGCGTGAGGACGCGAATTTTGCATCTCCCTCACGCGTTCCGCCTCCTATAACTAGATAGCTGGACTGTTTGTATTCGACGACTTTGCCAAGTGGCACAACCCGCTCTTCCTGAATGGATTTTAACTGTCTGTGTTTCGGACGGCAGGGGTGCGTCCGGTACCCGCTGTCGTCCTGTGACAATCTCCCATGGTTTTTGCCGTATGTTCCTTTTTACCTGAGTCGAGTGACTCTGCTGGCGACGCACGTCACCACGCACCCTCCCACCAATGTGTATGTGGGAACAACCTTCTTGATTCTTGTTCGCAGAATTCGGCTTGTTTCTTGAGTTGTTGTCTCTTTGACGGTTGTGCTGCGACTGACTCGTACCGTTTTTTTTTTTTTTTTGAATGCGGACCTATTGCAGATGGCTCCAGAGTGCCTTTTCGTTACCTAATTACAATATAGGTTATTAGGGAGGCACACAGGCAAATGAAGGAACACAGGTGGGTTTTAGTCAGTAAAAGTCTGACTTCTCCCGCTCCGCCCAGAGCGGGAGAAGTTATTTGACAATTTCACACCACAAAAAAAAAAAGAAAAAAAAAGGGAGGTACTTAGTCCCTACTCTCGCTAAACATCTTCAATTGAACAAACCCACTTGAGGAACCAACTAAGGTATAAAATATTCGTGTTGACCTTTGTGAGAAAACAAGCATCCATCCATCTAGGCTTTAAGTTAGTACTTTCTCTTTGTAGTGTTTCTAAGTTCCTAACATCCTACGCTATTTGAGACCACACCTTTTGAAAGTTAGTTAAAATTGTTCGATGTAGTATCTTTCATAGATCAAACAAAAGAGCTCGCCAGTTTAATGTTTAAAATGTTTAATTTTAGATGAGAGTCACTCTCACTCATTTTCTCCCCCGTAGTAGTCCAATCGTGCTGTATGTAGGTAGCCAGAGGAATATCTCGAACATGCACGTTGATAAAATTAACTAAAAAACTACCAAGATCTGATCGTTCTTGATAATTAGAGAAAATTCAAGGTGAATGACCAGCAAATCTGCATAGGAAGTATGCTAGTCAAACAAAGTGTTTGTTATGATAAGAATCTTCAACATCTAGTTTCTCTATATTGTTTCAGCCTACATTTAGTGTATTAAAACAGCATTGTTGTATGTAATTATACTATAAAGATGAGAAAACGAGAAACGAATCAAACGAGCTCAAACTCGATGGGGTTGCGTCGTTTTATTACAGAGTTCCCATGATCACCTTCCGGCTCCATCATCAGAGCAGCTCTATGTTATAATAATATTGCATTGACATCCGATTTACATATTATGCCTGCAAAATTTTAGCTCAATCGGAAGCCGGGAAGTTGGTCTTTATTTGGTTAGTAAACACACGACTTAGAAAACTTCATTAAGTAATGGTTGGTAATGAAATAAGTTTCAATTCATGGTGAATTCGCAGTGGTAGCCCGCGAAATTCAAATTCGAATCGATTCTGAATCGATCAATATACGATTTGCGACTATAACAGATAAATATGTATTGTATTTATAGAATTATAATCATTAGAATCATTACCTACTCGTACATCTCTCGAATTTCGCAGACCACAGCTGCGGATTCACTACGAGTGCAACTATAATTATTCTTAATGATTAATGAAGCACAGCAGACCATGCAAGGATATAAGACGATGAAACGTGAGATGTTTGCGTAAATATTGATATCCTGCCGACATGAGTAACGGCCTTGAGGAGTAGGTACCTAGTCATAGTTTTGATGTGATGATGATTATACAGTTATTATCGACATGGCGCAGGAAACCACAAATGAAATCATTTTTCAATATTTCAGGAAGGGTGGAAGTATTAAAGATTTTTTTTCCCGCGAACATTTGACAAGAGCAAGCATGTTTTTTTTAGATCTCTGAATGTAGGGTTACCATTTCGAAATTTTTAAATACCCGGCCAGTTTATCTTTTAATATTTATTTTTTCAATACCTACATTTTTGTTTAAAAAAAAACCCTTAAGTCGTAAAGTCCGGGCCAAAAAGCTGGACATATCACAACAACGGAGCGTTCACGACGCGCGACGGAACCAATAACAAACTATAGCGTTAAGTTTGTATAGTCGCGTCCCACGCACGGGTCCAACCATTGAAATACCTGGGTACTAGTGATAGTGGTGATTTGAGTTTGTAACATAGTACGTTACTTTTGAATAACGTCGTGGACGGTGAGCCTAAGGCTTCTGCCTCGAATCTTGCGGCAGCGGCGCGGCTGCGGCGCGGCGGCGCGGCGGCCGCGGGGCGGGCAACGCAGACCCGTTCTCGAAACCAGCGGGTAGATCGCGCGGCACTATAGCGGCGTAGTGTTGTGTTTGTGGTTGTGTCGTTGAGATATTTGTTTTTATTCGCGAACGAAATGTCTGAACAACGGCGACAACATCTTTTTGATTCAAATTTTTTCCTAACGGTCGATTTATTGTGGGCAAAAGAAGAAGGGAATCCCTACTTACAGACGCGCGGGCGTGGCGATCACCGCTTCTCGCTGGAGTGCACCGCTCATTGCCCGCCCCCGCGCCGCTACTGCGCCGCTGTTTTCGAGGGTCTGTCCATTTGATTTTACGCATTAGATCCTGCCGCTCCCGCGCCGCGCCGCCGCACAGTGGGCTGGGATTACAAGGTTGGGTCTTAAGAGATCAAATGTATTTTTTTGGTATCTAGGCATAAATTTAAAACGTTTTTATTCTTTGACTTTTTTAGTTTAACGAGTACTTTCGGAGATATAGCCATATCAAATTTGTATGAAGAGTCATGTTATTTTAGTTAATCAATTTATTCCAATTAAATTGAAATTGAAAATAATGTATACTAAACGGCCTGAAAACCTCAATACCTACTTAGTTCTTTAAAAAAAAAACAATGTTCGACATTTTCCACCACCATAGGTAGGTATGACGTAATTGGTTTGAGACTTATTTCCGGGAATCAAGGGATAAGAGTGCGCGAGCGCAACAACAAGTTATGACGTGTCGTAACGTGATTGGTGCAACGATAGGGTATCTACGGAATGTTCGGTTGCATTCAAACGTACTTCAGTGTTCTATTACCCACCATAATAGACGCACTACCCCCACACATTCATTACTTACTTATTTGTTATTTTGTATTTGTGAAAATGTTTGAAAATTTAATGACAAACCTTGATCTTTTCGTTATTTTAAAAAACAGTGGCAGTATTAAAAATAATGACAGTTTGTGTAGTGAGATAAGGTCTAAACTTTTAGTCGAATTAAGTGATGTGGTGAGACCTTAAAGTTGTTTTGGTCAAAATTTTGTTATAATTTAAATAGAAGATGGGAAAACGCTTATCGTAAAGAAAATATATTCAGAACTAAAGCCATCCACCATCAAAAGTTTCTGTCGGTGTCTCCACCGAACAAAGCCCAAGACAACCTTTTTGTGAATTAGCGCCTAAACAGAAAAAAAGACGTGCAGAAAACTTTCATTTATCTTCGGACGAAATAAAATATGCATATTTTGAGCAGTTGAAAGCGGATGGGAATGAGGAGGTTGCTAAAATACTAGAACATTTACTAAAGAATCCCCAAGATGTAAAAAAAGTTAAAAAGTGCATATCTGTTAAAGAAACAAAACCTGTGTTTTCTCCGGATGAGGCTTTAGGGTTATTTTTATCACTTAAGCTGACCAAGTGGCAATACAATACTTTAAGAAAAAGTGTTAACGAAAAAGACAGTAATATATTTCCATCTTATTATCAAGTGCAACATGCGAAACAGAAATGCTATCCACCAAAAGATGCTATTACAGTGACAGAAACCTCAGCTAAAATAAAGTTACAAGCTCTATTGGATATAACGACAACAAGAATAATGACGTCACTCGTCATAGATAGTGGTTGTAAAGAATTTACACTAATCAGTAAGTGGGGATTTGACGGTGCTTCTAATCAAGCCACACAACAAAAAAAAAATTCAAAAAAAAACACAAACAAAAAATGCAAACAGACGATGAACAAGAAAGTCAACTTGACGATTCAAGCATATTTATGGGTAGTTTAGTGCCAATAAAATTAGTGTGCGGCGAACAAGTTATCTGGCAAAACGATTCACCAAATTCATCTTACTGGTGTCGTCCAATCTTTTTCGAATTTGTGAAAGAAAATAAAATAACGATATTGCGGGAAAAAAGTGCTATTAAGGAAGAGATTAAAAATTTAGTGAAAACAGATGTTGGAGAAATAAAAATTTCACACTCTTTATTAATGACTATGATAGACGGAAAAGCAACATCAATTTTATGTGATACTTCATCTCAGAGATGCGACATTTGTAAAGCCACTCCAACAGAGATGAATAATTTGCCCTTAATTGCATCAAAACCGACTGATCCAGATCTCTGTAAATACGGATTGTCATTATTGCATACCTGGATACGAATGATGGAATGCATTCTGCATATAGCCTACGGATTAACGATACAGACATGGACGGTAAAGGGAGACAACAAGTGCATCATGGAAAGAAGAAAGAAAGACATACAAGACGCTTTTAAAAATAGAATGGGACTTCTGATTGATGTTGTTAAACAAGGGCACGGCTCCACGAATGACGGAAATACTGCTAGAAGATTTTTTGCAAATCCAAACATGACTGCTGAGATAACTGGTGTTAGTGAAGAATTAATAAGGCGATTTGCAATCATTTTAGAGGCTATTTCATCAGGTTACCACACTGACACAGCGAAATTTCACGAATATGCTCAAGTGACCATGCAACTGTATTTGGAATTATATAGCTGGTATTATATGCCTTCAAGTGTTCATAAAGTTCTTATGCATGGTGCAGCTATTATTGAAAGTTTTGGTCTAATACCAATTGGACAGCTATCTGAAGAAGCTGCTGAAGCTAGAAATAAAGACTTTCGTAGGTACCGCCAACACCATTCCAGGAAATGCAGTAGAAAAACTACAAATGAAGACATTTTAAATAATTTATTGACCAGCTCTGATCCACTCATCTCAGCGAAACGTCACAAACTTCGCAGAAAACATAAAACTTTGTCAGTAGAAGCACAAAGTTTATTAGTAATTGAACAAGCGGAAACATTTGATGATGACGAATACGAAAATTTTGCATTCGTTAATGTGGATACCCTTGACAGTGATTAAATTAAAACAGTGCAGTGGCCAGTAGTAATTGTGATTTTTACTTATTTATTTATTTATTTTATTAGTCCTTAGTGGATTAAGCCTAAAGGGGAGACCACTACATTAAAAAAAACGCGCCTAGTTCTTAACGTCTATGGTGGTGTGGAATAGAGAACAAAATTTGAAATTGCGACCAAATCGCAGAAAATCGCAACCCGAGAATAGGCGCTAAAATAGGACAAATATACGTACTATGCATACGTAGAGTCAATTCTTTGAGAAAATTTGAGAATTTCGAGATTTTCACATTTTTTTCTTTGGCTTCATACAAAAATTACTTTGGATATTTATAACTCCGAAAATACTAAGTTATCTGAACGACCCTCATAGAAATAATTACTTATAATCGATAGATAAATCCAACACAATATTTAAAATTTCAGAAAAAGAAACTTTTTTTTTTTAAATGCTAAGTCCTTTACCGGCCCGTTTCAGCCCACTGTGCGCCGCCGCCACCGCCCCGCTGCCCGCAAGATTCGAGGCAGAGGTCTAACACTCTTGCGAACTTTTTTTTTTTTAATTTGCGCAATATGTAAATAGTGTGTAACGCGCTTGCGTGGTGTTGTTAACATAAATAACCATGATCCGTTTGCCTCAGTTTGCCTAGACATTCAATTAGCAAGTTAACTGCTAACTATGCGTCATCCATCTTTGTTGAATGTTTTTGTTTAATGCACCGCATATACAATGGAAGGGACACAATATAAAGTTATCTTTGGTTGCATTAGGTAAAAAAGATCTTGTATAGTTGTTTTTAGGGTTCCGTAACCAAAGGGTGCCAACAGGACCCTATTACTAATCCGCTGTCTGTCCGTCTGTCACAGGGCTGTATCTTTTCAATCGTAATAGGGAGACACTTGAAATTTTGAAAATGTGTATTACTATGGCCGCTATAACAAAAAATAATACATATATATAAATAAAATACTGTTCAAAATTTAATAGTGAAGCTTAATTTAAAAAATATGTATTGTTAAATATTGTACGGTCGTACGGAAGAACCCTTCGTGTGCGCGTGGGCCTCGCACTTGTAGCTTTTATTTCTTTCTCATTTTATTTTATGTTAATGTTTAATTGTTTTACATAAACTGTAATGGAAAGATCCTAGTACTCACAACACAGGGAATCCTAGTGTGAGGACGGTGCAACTTTTGAACAATAAACTTGTTTTATTTTATCTAAGTACTGTTTGCTCTGACTGAGGTTTTCAAAATAAGTTCAAGTTCCAAAGAAAATATTTCTCGGCCTTTTTTTTTGATAATAATTTGTTAACTATTTCCAATGAATTCACTTATGGGTAGGTCCTACCTACCTTCTTGCTTCGGCTCTAGTCTAAAAACAGTTTCACAACAATAAATAGGACATTACCACGGATCTCGCGCCTCTATAGCTTCAGACTTAGCTATACTTAGGTGAGTCTGCAGCTATAGGGGTGCGAGATACGTGGAAATCAGAAAGTTACCTAGAAACCCAGCTGCCAACAACAATGCAATAACTATATTTCTCTCGTATACCAACAAATGAATGCTTCAAATTGCAAGACCTTTGGGGCTCTGGCCTTCATAAACGAACTGAAGGATTATTTGCGCATCAATATTACCTACAAATTTACGTCATAAGTTACATAATCTAGTCAGGGAATTTACATGCCTACCAACTTAATTGTCCGCATATTCAAATCACAACACTGTCATTCTTAGACTTTTGTATGAAATGGCTATAACACGGCAATTTGACGTAGGGTATCAATTTCCATAACAATTAATTTCTCTGACTGTACCCACGTTTCTGACTTGAAATTAAGAATTTAATGGCATCTAATAATCTATAGCTACAGTTAAAAAATCCAGCTTCCGTCATAATCAGCAGCAGACGCAAATTAATACAACTGGCTGGTAAACTAGTTGCATACAGTCGGTATGCGCTGGCGCAGGCGTAGGATGATAAGTAGGCGACACGGCATTGGACAGCACCTGTTAGGCGATATTAACATAAACTTAGTGGTTCAATGTATGCGGTACGTGTTTAAGGACCCTGCTGGTGTGGGAGAATGCAGGGTTTTGAATAAAGGCTTCTACATACAGGTGCGATATCGCGGACGCGACCCTTGTCGCGCCCACGATATTGCACCAGTCTGTACAAGCCTTAATGGTAACTTGCTACGTTCCGTGTGGTGCCGGACGTAAAGAATAGCACTATCCTATTTCTTCCCGGCGTGGGTGTCGTAAAAGGTGACTAAGGGACTTACTAGAGAATAGGCAGCAGTGTTCTCTATGCATTTTAACACCATACTGCGATCGCCAACCCGCCATCGAAGCGTGGCGATTATGGCAACCCCCCTCCCCCCTTTTTAAGGGAGGCTTATGTCCAGCAGTGGAGGTCTTTCGGCTGAAATGATAAACTTGCTACAAGTCAGAAAGGTGTCAATGTCTTTGAGACTTGACACCCTGAGAGCAACGGTGACCAAAGTATTCCTAAAGTTAACTACTGTAAAAAGCTCGAAAGACTTTAATTAAAATTGAGCCTGGAAACATCTTTCATCATCTCGGAAAACTATTCGCCCAAATCTGGGCGAAAAAAAAAGAGAAAAGAAAAAAGAAAAGAAAACGAAAGAGAAAAGTTGATTTTTTTCTTCAGAGTCTGGTAATCACCAGACTCTGAAGAAAGAAATCAACTTTTTAAGAGAACTACGACTGACCTATGATTTCACGTTCTCCTGAAAAAATCTTCCGTTCGACATCTAATTCCAGAATGATGTAAATGAAATTATCCGCTGGTAAATTGAGCTAAGTAAGGGGAAACATACAACATAATACGTTGGTTTGCCACAGAAAAGGCAGTCTTCATCTCACATCTACAAATATTGTCTTATCACTGTTATCGTTGTTCAAACTGACGTGCTTGGACCATTATAACTGCATCATAGACCGAGACTTGGTGGAAATTTTAATGAAAATGGACCATTACAGGTGGTTAACATTAATGTCTGCCTTTTTTCAGCAATTTTAATGCACCCTCAAATTACCAAAAATCCTTACCATCAACTAATCATTTCATATCTATTAAGATATATAGCAATAACACAGACATTCCCGTCACTTCATTTGGTGTGTAAAATGCAGAAGTTATGACAGTAACGTTAAAAATCTTACTGAAAGTACTTCACCGGACAGTAAAAACTCTCATTTATCCACAAGTCACCGCCATTAGAAGTAAGAAACAACTCTGAGCTAGTTTTTGCGCCAGTAGTCAAAAGCCTCGGAGCCAGAGGTTTTTGTGCTGTAGTTGGCGCGGATGACTCATACGGCTTCCGACACATCGCCGCAAGCAAACTTATTAGTTTATTACCTTTATAAATAGATACCACTCGGGTTATGTTTACGCCATTCCTACGATTGAAGGATTAACAGAGGCCCTAGTTAGAGTTTGAAGGGCGTTGTAGGGTTCGTCTTCAGCTGGCTAAAGATGCACAAAACCGTCCGTATCGTAAATACCTTATAGTTTCAGTAGAGTGGCGGATACTTAGGCACGAAGGTCGAGGAGTATCCACAATAACTATTTCTAGAAAACTATGGTGTAAACCTACAGTGACTTTTACAAGATGCAATTTGCCATGTTTTGGGGATACCTAAATATGACAAACGCAATTACGAGACAAACCCACATGAAGAGACTATCTGAGGTCTCGAAAACACAGATTCCTAGCAACAAGCAGCATAGGAGAAAATTTGGAAGGAGAAAGGCAGAGGGATCTTGAGGAATAATTTTAGCAGAGATGATTTCTCTTCCAGGCATGCAATGAGTTGAACAGAATTCAGATTGCAGCTTAGTCACATTTGCAGCCATAGCTAATTCTGCCTCGTTAACAATCTTCGTAAATCTCAACTGAAGAGTTTGTTTTTTTTCGTTTGGGCTTATCTCGCTACGTGCTAATCTCTGATACCGTGTACCGCGCGTGTGCCGGACGTAAAGAATAGCACCATCCTATTTCTTCCCATAGGTGTCGTAAAAGGCGACTAAGGGACTTAGGTACTAGAAAATAGCCAGCAGCGTTCTCTATGCATTTCAAAACCATACTGCGATCGCCAATCCGCCTGCCAAGCGTGGCGATTATGGCAAACCCCCCTTTGCGGGAGGCATGTGTCCAGCAGTGGACGTCTTTCGGATGAAATGAATCTCTGGAACTACCAGTGGGATTTGAAAAATTATTTTTGCATTTGATAGCCCAATTCTCGAGGAAGACTATAGGCTATTTAACATCACGCTACGACCCTTAGGAGACGAGCAAAAATAAAAAAAAGTTTGTATTCTAAGCGAAAACGATGTAAAGCGTGGTCGGACGATGCGACGTGGATCGGGGAACAAGAAATTAAACGCATACGAAGTCGCGGGCAAAAGCTAGTACGATATATGAAGGCAATAAATATCAGTATCAAGTTTAAATTGCATCATAAGTGGCGTAGGCAGCAGGCCAACTCCCACGGTGATATACTCGTACCCAGTACCTACATTACTAACAAAGTCTGTAATGTAATCAATTTCCTTGGGTACGCAGTTCTGGTCACGCGGAATACAGATTGAGTTTGGCGTATTGTCCGTGAATATGTCCGTGCAGCTGACATTATTTACCTCTATCTCAAGATTTCTTCTTGCACTGCACCAAAGCCTCTGGAACCGTTGGTTGCTGCCATGGTTCTGTATGCGACAGTAAATTCCATTGGAATCATTATAATAAAATAATAAGGTGAGTTTAGTCGGTAGGTATCCGATCTTTGACTTTCCTTAGAGAAAAGGCTATCCATAAAATATCCGATGCAGAAACAGGGCCAGTATTCCGTAGAGTTACGTTACGATATGCTTGCCCTTGGACATCTCTTTACAGGAACATCAAACTACCAAAAAAAAACCCTGAAAATAAAACTCTATGTTTAACTCAAAAACGAATCAAACGATGCAATCAAATTTTCTCTACCATTAAATATTAAATAATCTATAGTATGCTTACATACCTAAGTAATGCCCAGTAAATAATACCTAACAGAACCGGTTTCCGACAGAGGAATGACTCATGATGTCATGGTAAACAATGCCGGATTATATCTTGTTGATCGCTTATTATTATGTAGTTTCACACATTCACGGCTTATTATCAACACTGCCTTTGCTGACGCTGGCAGGTAGCATGTCCTAGGGCATTTTAAAGCAGGGCTCGGAAACCGGTTAATTTTCTATGTAACCTTAACCGTTATTATAAAGGTTTTCGAACATATTTCGTTGATTATTTAATATTTTGTTACAAAATCAATGCTGAATGTGATGAAGCAATGTTTAAAGCTAATATCAATTGTATCTAAAATAATTTGTATCTACAGAAATTAAAAAGAACCGGTATTATAAGCCCTGTTTTAAAGTGTATTGAAACCTGAGATATGGATAATTAGATGAGTAATCTGTGAAGCTGAGATGAGGCTGTAGACGTATTAGAGGATATGGCTAAAGCTATGGTCTATGTCATCTTTAGTCTTTTCCTAGTTATCTCTTTCTTACCTACGGGGATAATTGCGTAACACACAAACGGTTTCATTTTGACAACTCAGCCACGTTCATTGCGTTGTTGAGTCGTTGTTGTCGAGACGAATTTTACAAACCGAATCAGGAGTTTCCTTCAAAAGCTTCGTATTGTGATTGATAACGCGAAGTACGTTATCCAATAATGATGTTGTTCATCATCCCTCTGCTCTTATCTAATTTTATTTGGGGTGTGTATACATCCATACAGCTCATCTCAGTCATCTTCATCATTTCAGCAGAAAGGGTTGCCATTATAGATATATTTCTATGGTTGCCATAATCGCCACGCAGTATGGTGTTAAAATGCATAGAGAACGCTGCTGCCCAGTCTCTAGTAAGTTCTTTAGTCGCCTTTTACGACACCCACGGGAAGAAATAGGATGGTGCTATTCTTTACGTCCGGCACCACACGTTACGCGGCACATCTCAGTATTCACCCTT